>JAPVLO010000159.1:2400000-3600000 GCA_027257055.1 Cephalopachus bancanus | reverse complement strand
AATACAATAAATCAAAAAATTAGCCAGGCGTGGTGCATGTGCCTGTAGTTTCGCTACTTGGAAGGCTGAGGCGGAAGGATCGCCGGGACCCAGCAGATTGTCGCTGGGGTGGCTGTGAACATGCCACTGCACTCCAGCCTGGGCGACGGAGTGAGACTCCTACTAAAAAAAAAAAAAAAAAAAAAAAAAAAAAAGACGGGCTCGGTGGCTCAGCCTGTAATCCCGCGCCTTTGGGAGGCTGAGGTGAGCGGATTGCCTGAGCCTGCAGGTTCGAGACCCGCCTGGGCAGCGAGACCTCATCTCTACAATAAATCTAAAAAACCAGTCGGGCATGGTAGCGCATGCCTATAATTCCGGCTACTCAGAAGGCTGAGGCGGAAGGATCGCCAGAGTCCAGCAGGTCGAGGCTGCGGTGGCCGGAAGCGGCCACTGCACTCCAGTCTGGGCGACAGAGTGAGACTCCAACTCAAAAAAAAAAAAAAAGAAATCAAAGATGTGGAGGAAATGAGACTTGACTAGGCAAGCATCAATTGGGTAAACTGAGTATTGAGTAAACTACTTTAAGGAAGGAAATCTCAGAATGAGACAAGAACTGTAAAAACTGACTAGCCAGCAGTAAAACATTTGCTACTGATTCCATAACAGAGTACCCAACTGTTGCTGTTAAAAGAAACAACTGTTGCTGTTAAAAGAAACAAAACCCTGCCGTGCAGTGGCTCAAGCCTGTAATCCCAGCACTTTGGGAAGCAGAGGCAGGCAAGAGGATTGCCTGAGCCCATGGGCTCGAGACCAGCCTGGGCAACTTGGTGAGACTTTGTCTCTACAATAAATCAAAAAAATTAGCCAGGTGTGCTAGCATGTGCTTGTTGTTCCAGCTACTTGGAAGGCTGAGGTGGAAGGATCGCTTGAGCCCAGCAAGTCGAGGCTGTGGTGGCCATGAGCCTGCCACTGAACTCCAGCCTGGGCGAGAGGATGAGACTCCAACTCAAAAAGAAAGAAAGAAAGAAACAACACCCCAGTGTGATTATAGGTATGAGTCCCTGTGCAAATATATTATTAAAATTCATTTCAGCCAGGCAGATGGCTAAAGCCTGTAACCCTAGCACTTTGGGAGGCCAAGGTGAGAGGATTGCCTAAGCTCAGGGGTTCAAGACCAGCCTGGGCAACTTGGTGAGACCTTGTCTCTACAATAAATCAAAAAATAAGCTGGGCATGGTAGCGCGTGCCTGTAGTTCCAGCTACTTGGAAGGCTGAGGCTGAAGGATAGCCAGAGCCCAGCAGGTGGAGGCTGCGGTGGCCGTGAGCGTGCCACTGCACTCCAGCCTGGGCGACAGAGTGAGACTCCGACTCAAAAAAAAAAACAACATTCATTTCACCTGTTTCTTTTTACCTTTTCAATTTGACTACTCATTTTAAGTTGCATATGTGGTTCAAATTTTATGTCTATCACAGACAACTTGATAATCCATGCAAAGGGAGGATGCAGGGACTCCAGGAATGGCTGCAGAAGCTTTCTTCCATGTGTCATGGAGCACTTATGGAGAATGGAATCTGGCTTCTCCATCATTTCTTAATGCTGGCGGTATTCAGAAGACTAAAGAGGCGGTTAGAAAGTAAAAAACAAAACAAGACCAGACCACTGTATAAAGGGGTGTCCAGGCCTGGACCTGATTGATTATAGTTTGATTCAACCCCTGGAAAAGGATGTTTACTAATGTCCCAGTTTATGGCCTGATGACCAGCAGTACCAAAATAGCCCCTTCTGTGCTCTAGTACCATATTCACAGGCTCTTTCATTAGTACTGATTTCAAATAGAGATTTTGAAAGGCCTCGGGGCACTGACCCGTATTAGAGCCTGGTCTATTCTGAAGCCACTGTAGGCCTGGATTCTAGACTGAGATGAGCCTAGCGAAATTTTTTCCTCTCAGTAGTCATCCTAGATTTTCTGGTTTGAATATAGCCCAACAGATGTCCCCTCTGGGGCTGTCGCTTCTGGGGCCTGCCTGCCTGCCAATCCATCTGGGAGGCCAAATGTCCAGTGTCTTTGACACACTCATCAGAACAGCCTAGAAAAGGTCTGTTCTTTGTACCTCTAGGTGTCCTTTGCCCTATACTCCTCCCCCAACATACACCCACACGCCCCAGCCAGAACAAGGAAGATCTATCAGTATCGCACAGCATGGTTTCAGCCTTGGTGTATAAATGTATATTTATATATTTAAATATAAAGTCTTGGTATATTTAAAAAGCACCCCAGCCGGGTGCAGTGGCTCATGCCTATAATCCCAGCATTTTGGGAGGCCGAGGTAAGAGAATTGCCTGAGCCCAGATTCGAGAACAGCCTGGGCAACTTGGCGAGACCTTATCTCTACAATAAGTCAAAAAATTAGCCAGGTGTGGTGGCATGTGCCTGTAGTTCCAGCTACTTGGAAGGCTGAGGCAGGGGGATCGCCTGAGCCCAGCAGGTCGAGGCTGCGGTGGCCATGAGCATGCCACTGCACTCCAGCCTGGGCGACAGAGTGAGACTCCAACTCAAAAATGAAAAAAAAAAAAGATTCATACCAAAATAAAACCATTCTGATACTATATTTACCCATCACATTGGCAAAGGTCAAAAGTTTGCTAACGCTCTCCATTGAAGGGTCTTCTCAGGTACTGTTGGTATAATGCAATTTGGTAAAATCTCTATGGGCGAAAATTTTGGCAATTTATACCAAAATTACAAATGCACTAGACATTTCTATAATTTACTTCTAAAAATCTGTCCTATAGATAAATGTATAAAAGAGGCATGTGCGCAAGGTTATTTACTGCATTTTGTTATGGCAAAATGTTGGTAATAACCCAAATATCCAACAGTTGGGGACTGGTTAAATAAATTATGAAAATTTCTACAAGACACTATATAACCTAAAAAAAGGATGAGTATGCTCTTTATGAACTATTAGGCAGAGATCGTCAACATGTAAATATATACAAAAAATGCAAAGTGCAAAATAGGGTATAATATTCTACCATTTATGTAAAAAAGGAGGGGCATAAAGTAAATGCATACATTAATTTGTTATAATTATGCAATTATATTTGGAACAATCTACAAGAAACTAGAAACATTGATTGCCTTGATGTGAGTAGCTGGAACAAGGATGGGAAAGAGTATACACAATTAGACCTTTTGAATTTTGAATCATGAGAACATATTATATTAAAAAGGGCTTTTTAGGCCGGGCTCAGGGGCTCAGCTCGCCATCCCAGCACTTTGGAAGGCTGAAGCAAGTGGATTGCCTGAGCCCGCGGGTTCGAGACCAGCCCGGACAACTTGGTGAGACCTCGTCTTTACAACAAATCAAAAAATTAGCGGTGCTTGCTAGCACAAGCCTGTATTTCTGGCTACTTGGAAGGCTGACGCAGAAGGATCGCCGGAGCCCAGCAGGTCGAGGCTGTGGTGGCCGGGAGTGGCCACTGCACTGCAGTCTGGGCGACGGAGTGAGACTCCAACTCAAAAAAAAGGGGAGGGGGGCTTTTAAAATGTGCCTACCCTTAGAGCTTTTAGAAACCAATCCTATGGGAGGGGATAAAATAAGTGTGCAGATTTTCATTGCTATATATTAGGAATTATAAACGTATCATAATGATAAATTTTTATTACATATGTACTATTTAGAATTAAAGTACAAATTGAAATTTCATTTATAATATGGAAAAATAAGATACAACTTATATTTCCAAGAACAAGAACTGATTAACAAGCCAGGTACAGTGGTTCACTCCTGTAATCCCAGCACCTTGGGAGATGGCGGTGAGAGGATAGTCTGATCTCAGGGGTTTGAGATCAGCCTGGGCAACTTGGTGAGACCTCGTCTCTACAATAAATCAAAGCTGGGCACGGTGGTGCACCTACTGTTGCAGCTACTTAGGAGGCTGATGTGAAAGGATCACCTAAGCCCAGCAGGTGAAGGCTGCCATGGCCGTGATCATGCCACTGCACTCCAATCTGGGTGACAGAATGAGACTCTGATTAAAATAATAATAATAATAATTGTTTAACAGTGTTGATTTTACATGAAATATGATGTAGTCCCTTAAATTATCTTGGTAAAATGTTTTCATTAAGTAGAAAAACATTCATGAGACTTTGCTGAATTTTTAAAAGGCAAATAAACAAAAATACGCATTATATTTTGTCATGAAAAAATCTAAATATGGACACAAAGAATTGTGGAGTGTAGTTCACCAAAATTTAACAGTATTTCTTTGGTATAACTATGATATTTTAACTATCTTTCACGTTTTCCGTATCTTTTGTAATCTTTTTTACAATGAGCATGTATTATTTATATGATTAATGAAAAAATCATTATGCCAGAAGACAGACTATGGCCTCTAAATATAATTTTCTACTAAAAGGAAACAGCATCCCTTAAAGAAATGGCTGATTCTCGCCGACTTCAGAAAGCAAGGAAGAAATCCAAGGGGTCTGTCAAATGGATTTAGGAACCAGCCTGGAGAAGCTCCCACTGCCCAGTGATGCAGACATTTGTGCTTCAATAAGAATAATAACTGCAAAAGATTGAAACCCATCAAGTTTGGTAAATGCATGCACTATTAATGGTAATTTGAAAGCATTCTCTTTAGGGGAGACTTAGGGGTCCATTATTCTGAAAACTGATAAATAAATAATTTAACCTACCACACTACAAACTATACCTCGGATCAATCCCTATTCGGTGAGGGGTAGTTCCTCTTTATACACGTATTCCAGCTAATAAATAAAGAAAAAATGATAGAATTAGAATATCACCATTTTGCAAACCCTCAATGAAATAATAGATTTGGGTAAAGATCATCAATGACCATTTACATTACAAAAAGAAAGACACACCTACAACACATGCGTCCAGATAGAAGCACACAGTACAACCTATGAGATATTCTTAGCCGGGCTCGGTGACTCAGCCTGTAATCCTGTGCCTTTGGGAGGCTGAGGTGAGTGAATTGCCTGAGCCCGCGGGTTCGAGACCCGCCTGGGCAGGCGAGACCTCATCTCTACAATAAATCAAAAAATCAGCCAGGCGTGGTAGTGCATGCCTGTAATTCCGGCTACTTGGAAGGCTGAGGCGGAAGGATCGCCGGAGCCCAGCAGGTCGAGGCTGCGGTGGCCGGGAGCAGCCACTGCACTCCAGTCTGGGCGACAGAGTGAGACTCCAACTCAAAAAAAAAAAAAAAAAAAGAAATATCCTTGCCCCCAAATTGGACACTGATCAGAGTAGATTTCTTTTTTTATTTTGGAAGAATTAATATATTTATTTATTTTACTTTTTTTTTTTTAGTTGGAGTCTCACTCTGCTGCCCAGGCTGGAGTGCAGTGGCATGCTCATGGCCACCGCAGCCTCGACCCTCAGGTGATCCTTCCTCCGCAGCCTTCCAAGTTGCTGGAACCACAGGCATGTGCCACCATGCCTGGCAGATTTTTTAATTTATTGTTGAGACAAGTTCTCATCATGTTGCTCAGTCTGGTCTCGAATCCCTGAGCTCAGGCAATTCTGTTGTCTCTGCCTCCCAAAGTGCTGGGATTACAGACGTGAGTCACCGTGCCTGGCTAATATTTTTATTTAAAAATTTTTTTTTGTTATCGAAACGTGGGGTATAAGTGAGGATTAACTACATAAGTAGGCTGCATGCAGGTGAAGTTTGGGCTTCTTTTTTTCTTCTTTGAGTCAGAGTCCCACTCTGTCGCCCAGGCTGGACTGCAGTGGCACGCTCACGGCCACCGCAGCCTCAGCCTGCTGAGCTCAGGCAATCCTTTCACCTCAGCCTTCCAAGTAGCTAGAACTACAGGTGTGCACCACCATGTCCAGTTAATTTTTTTATTTATTGTAGAGACAAGGTCTCACCAAGCTGCCCAGGCTGGTCTTGAACCCCTGGGCTCAGTTACTCCTTTCTCCTCTGCCTCCCTAAGTGCTGGGATTACAGGCATGAGCCACCGCATCCGGCTAAATTAGGGCTTCTAACTGGCCCTCACTCTCCCTGGTAGTGGACCAGGTACCCTTTGTGTTATCACGTCCCCCCAGCTCTCTTCCCTCCCCCCTGTTCCCTGATCAGATCTCGTGATCTAATTATTATAAGGCAAGTGTGGAGAAAAAGAGAACAAGCCAAGTGGTTAGGTAAAGAAAAGAAAATGTATTAGAGGGAAAGGAAAGGAAGACTGGCCTTTAAGAAGAACCAGCAGCTTGTTCTTTTGGGGGGACCCTTTTATACCCCGTAGCTGGGGTGTGGCAGTCACATAGCACACACAGTCCTGAGGAAGTGAGTGCTGGTGGTTGCATTGCCCCAAGACGTGGTCTTGAGGAAGCAGGCTGGTAGTCGTGTAATCCTGAGGACGCAGGTGTTGGCGGCGAAAACAAGACATCCCTTAAGCAAGTGGGGAAGGAGTGGGTGTTGTAGCTCCCTTGCAACTACCAGTACACAGGAAATATGAAGAACGGAGGAACCTGTTGAATAACATCAAGAAGACGTAATCAGCCGACTACAGAATGTGGGAAATTATACAGGACAAATTATCCAATTTCTCCCCCTGGAAGAAGAAAAATTCTATAAATAAAGGGAACTTGAGAGACATTTCAATTGAATGCAATGTGTGAATCTTGATCCAAACAAACTAAATGTAAAATAACACTCAGGAGAAATTTGTGTGCTGGCTGGATAGTCAATGACATTAAAGAACTGCGGTTAATTTTTTAAAACATGAGAGTGATATTATGGTTCGGTTTTTTATAAAGTCCCTATCCTTTAAAGGTACATATTAGAATGTTTACAAATAAGATGATGCAATTTATCTGTGATTTCCTTTGTCAACTTTAAACATTGAGATTCAGAACATATGATTGAGTATAGAGTTTATTTGAGAGAAAAACTAAAAGATGGCCACCCAGGAAACATACACTCTAAACAAATGGGGTCAGGGCTCCAAAGTGGAGGTGTTAAGGTTTTGTTTACGTAGGCAGAGACAGAGGAGTTTGAGCAGGATTACAATTATTTTCCACACAAGCTTAGTGTATACATTACGGTGTGATGGCAATTGATTGGTTAAAGACTGTTACATTTCAAAGAAGATTACTTTAAGATTCTATGAGGTGGGTAAAGATCCGTGGGAGTCTTACCTCTGGCACCACTTAGTCTCCCTAAACGTTTGCAGGGAAAAAGGCAGAAGTTGCAGATGTATACCACGTGATTCAGGCCACATGGCTACATTCCTCTCAAGGCTCAGAATAACTGAAAGACGCAACAGCTTTAAGTTTGAATTCTTTAATTTCACAACTTCAAAGTAATCAATTGGAGGAGAGTGGGCAGGCATGCTCTGCCTTTGGAAATTTTCCGTAATAGAATTACTGAAAGAAAAGATAATGACATCTGTGGCTCCTCTTCTCCTCCTGACCCCCACCCCAACCAATCCAGGAGTGAGGGGAAAGGCCTGCCTGTTTTTCTTCTGGGACAGTGGGAGGGGATTAAAGAGACTGAGTGGCAGCTGGCAGCCACCGTCATGGAAGAAGGCCCTGAAGGTTTGAGCTAGTGGTGGCAGTTTTGGATCAAGGAAAACCAGCTGAGGCCCAGAGCTGGTCATGAAAAAATAAAGACCAAGAAGTTGTGCTGGACCGAAGAGCTCAACAGCTGCAAGGCCTGTTTCTATTAGCCTGTTGGACTTTCTCAACAAGCCTGTAACCAACCATGAGTCCTAAACTCTAGAACAACGAAAAAGAGCTGTTTCGCTCATTTAACAAAGATTGATTACATGCTCAACACTGCGCTAGTTAAGGCAGGCTCATGAAAAGAGTGAAGACACAATCCTGGCCTTGGAGAAGCTCACAACATTAAAAGAAGTCCAAAGACTGTGTTTGGAAAGCAGCACTGCTGATACAGCATCAATATGCAAGCATAATACACAGAAGCAACACAGGCGACTTGAGAATCATCTTCGTTTGCCTGCAGTTAACCAGGGCAGGTTTCACAGAAGAAATGACTTTGAGTTAAAACTTGAAGACTAACTTGTCTTGCCAGGACAAAAGCCAAGAGCAGGAAGAAGAAGGAAATGAATTAGCAAGACATAACATGAAACTGCAAAGTTAGCTGGGTGTGGTGGCAAGTGCCTGTAGTTCCAGCTACCTAGAAGGCTGAGACAGCCGGCTCAGTGGCTCAGTCTGTAATCCCACGCTTGGGGAGGCCAAGGTGAGTGAATTGCCTGAGGCCGCGGGTTCAAGACCCACCTGGGCAACTCAGCGAGACCTCATCTCCACAATAAATCAAAAAATTAGCCAGGCGTGTAGTTCCAGCTACTTGGAAGGCTGAGGCAGAAGGATCGCTGGAGCCCAGCAGGTCGAGACTGCAGTGGCCAGGAGTAGCCACTGCACTCCAGTCTGGGCAACGGAGTGAGACTCCAACTCAAAAAAAAAAAGAAGGCTAAGACAGGAAGATCACCTGAGCCCAGCAAGTCGAGGCCGTGGTGGCCAGGAGCATGACACTGCACTCCAGCCTGGGTGACAGAGTGAAACTACAACTCAAAAAAAAAGAAAGAAACTGCAAAGACACGTTTTGGGAACTAGTCTGAGGGGGAATCCCCTTAAACCGGAATTTATTTATAGAAAGTTGTGTATTTAGTCTTACAAGCTTAAACTTCTGTCACCTTCAAAGTACTCTTCAAGTAATGCAAAAACACCTATCAGGCTGGAGTGCAGTGGCACGCTCACGGCCACCGCAGCCTCGACCGGCCAGGATCGAGCAATCCTTCCGCCCCAGCCTTCCAAGTAGCTGGAACTACACTGTAGGTACCAGCGCTTACCGAGTTGCCCAGGCTGGCCTCGAACCCCTGGGCTCGGGCAATCCTCTCGCCTCGGCGTCTCAAAGTGCCAGGATTACAGGCGTGAGCCACAATGCCCGGCCACGTGCGCATTTAAATACTTACTTCAAAATTACAGATCATACACAAAACACCCTAACAAAAAGGCTGCCTGTAATCATACTACTTGAGAGAAGCGATAAGCAATCAATGAGCACTACAAAACTGGCAACAAAAGGCAACTGGATAATATATGCGTAGCATTGGATTTTTTTTTTTTTTTTTAATTGAGTTGGAGTCTCACTGTCGCCCTGGCTGGAGGGCAGGGGCACATTCACGGGCACCCCAGGGTCGACCTGCTGGGCTCCGGCGATCCTTCCGCCTGTCTTCCAAGCAGACAGAACTACAGGCGCGCGCTAACGTGCCCGGCTAATTTTTGATTTATTGGTGAGACGCGGCCTCGCCACGTTCCCCGGGCTGGACTCGAACCCGCGGGCTCAGGAAATCCACTCGCCTCGGCCTCCCAAAGTGCAGGGATGACAGGCTGAGCCACCGAGCCCGGCCTGGATTTTTTTCTTTTCTTTTCTTTTTAAACAAAACATATTATTCAATGGTTCCGACAAGGGAGGCGTTTGTCACGTGCCTCGCGCAGTAAACTTTTCACAACACCCGTTGAGCGATGTTACCCGACCGCATTCCCACGCCAGCCCGCCTGCTCTGGGGGAAGCCTCCCGTTCCTCTGGCGGTGGCTTCCCCCGGCTCGCGGGATGCAGGGCGTCCTCCCTCCCCGCAGAGGCGAGGGATGCTGCGCCTCCGCCTGGGCCCACTGAGTCCGGAGGTCGGGAAGCGCCGGGCCACAGGAGGGCCAAACCTCGGCGCCCCTGGCCTCTCGCGGCTGCGCACACCGCGGCCGGCTCTGGGGGGCGGGACGAGAGCCGCCCCCGCCCTTCCGCCGCCCCGCCCTTCCGCCGCCCCGCCCCGCCACTCCGTCAGGCGCGCATGCGCCGCGTCCCCGCCCCGCCCTCTCCGCGCTTCCCGGGAGCGGCGGCGGCGTCTCCGCGCTTCCCGGCCGCCCGGCGCGCGCGCGCCCCCACGGGCTTCTCGCCTGCCTCCCGCCCCCGACCCCTCCTCGTCGGCGCGGCGGCGCGGCCATGGCGTGGCGGCGGCGGCGGCGGCGGCGGCGGCCCCTCGAAGCCGGCGGCGGGGCCCGCGGCGCGCTGGCGCTGCTCACCCTGGCCCTGTGTGCGCCCGGGGCCCGGGGCCGGGCGTTCGAATGGTACCAGGCCGTGGTGAGCGCCGAGTACGTGGACCCGAGGACGAACCTGACCGTGTGGAGCGTCTCGGAGAGCGGCCGCTTCGGCGACAGTTCGCCCAAGGAGGGCGCGCAGGGCCTGGTGGGCGTCCCGCGCGCGCCCGGCGGCGAGCCCGAGGGCTGCGCGCCCGACACGCGCTTCGTGGTGCCCGGGCCCGGCGCTCCGGGGGGCGCGCCCTGGGTGGCCCTGGTGGCGCGCGGCGGCTGCACCTTCAAGGACAAGGTGCTGGTGGCGGCGCGGAGCAACGCCTCGGCCGTGGTCATCTACAACGAGGAGCACTACGGGAACCACACCGCGCCCATGTCCCACGAGGGTGAGCGGGCGTGCGGGCGCCCGGGGGGGCCTCCCGCCGCCGGAACTTTCAGGGGCCCGCTCGGTTTGCCAGGTGGGGGGAGGCCAGTCTGCCCACCAGACTCGATCTTCGCCTCCGGCCGTTGAGGAGAAGAGAGGTGCCCTCTGATGGAAGGCCTTGGGGAGCCCTAATGCAATTAAAATCCGCCGGGAGAGGATTGTGGCTCTAGCAGGTGGGAAGTCTCACTGATGACGCATCGTGGGTCCCTTTTCGTTCGCCGTTTCCCAAAGTTGGGTGGATGAGTAGGGATCGAAGCTCTTCCCCAGCGCACCCCCAGCATCGGGTTGTCGCTTCCACATCAAGGGATGGTTTGGCGGCACTCTGGTTTCTTTACTTTGACGAAGCGTGTCCGCAAATGTTAAACTTTGAGTCAGAAAATCTGGATTTAACTCTGAGTCACGTCGGTGTGTTTTTCTCACTTGCTAGTGCGGAGTTATAACACAGGTCAGTCCGATTCGTGGAGTCTTAAGATGAAATTTTTATTACTATTATTTTTTTGAGTCGGAGTCCCACTCTGTCGCCCAAGCTGGAGTGCAGCGGCACGCTCACGGCCACCGCAGCCTCCACCTGCTGGGCTCAGGCGATCCTTATGCCTCAGCCTTCCAAGTAGCTGGAACGATCGGGGTGCGCCACCGCACCCGGCTAGTTTTTTTATTTATTGTGGAGAGGAGGTCTCACCTTGTTCAGGCTAGTCTCGAACCCCCCGACCTCGGGCTGTCCTCTCACCTCCACCTCCCAAAGTGCTGGGATTACAGGCGTGAACCATCCTGCCCAACCTAGAATGAAATTTTAAGAGTTACTGTAAGCATTCAAGAAGAGACCCTGATATTTGCTAGCGACCCATCCTACACACTGTTCCCCAGGGCAGCAGGTTGTATCGATAGGCAGTAATAATAGTTTGAAGGTCTTATTTTTTAAAAGTCTTATTTTGCAAAATATCTCCAAGACCGAGCTCCAGGTAAGATACAACCAGTATGCAGAAGGTGAACATACTGTGTTTTGCCTTCTAATATCACATTTGCACTGTGCATCACACAACCAGTCGACTCACTCCGAACTTAACTGTGATTAATTTTTTTTTAAGTTTCTGCTGCTACTGTGTCATTCTTTTTCCTGTACTGTTGTTGTTTGATCTATGTTGGCTTCTTGAATGCAAGTTGAGGACCTAACAGTGACATGAGGGCAGAGAAGTGACATTGGATTTGGAGTAAGTGATGTTGCGTTTCTGGAGTAATGGAAACAGTAGCCAGTTGAGAGATGAGGAAGTGGGAACTGTTAGGACAACTCCTTCAAGAAGGTTGACTGAGGATAGGGGGAGGTGCAAAGAAATGGGTAGAAACTGTCCGGGCAAGGGGGCAGTAGGGTAGGAGTTGGTAAGGTATGTTTGAAATTGGGTGGGCTTGATCTGCTAGAGACTTGTCGGGTCCTTGAGAAGGAAGAAGGCTGGGTCAACACTGGAGGGTCAGCTCGGACAGCTCAGGACAGTTCCTCAGTTGCAACAGGAAGGAGGGTGTAGAAACAAGAGCCGCTGTCCATGTGGTGGCATTAGGTGAGGCACCACCTTTGGTGCAGTTAGTCCAAGTGATTACAATTCTGCTTAATTGTCACAGTACCCAAGCTATGTTTCCACAAGTCTGTCATGAGAGGTCCTGTCACATTTCACACAACATTCCAGATATCAACAGTGCTCCCAAGTTTAAAAGTTTTGTGAAAAAATGTTAGTGTGCCATGATTCTTTGATGCTGCGTCCTTGTATCCACATCTTAATGTAGACCTTTTGTTTTATAAGGTTCATCAGCCTACAGTTTCCAAATCTACTTGCTCCATTTTTCAGTAATGGCATTAACCTCTTTTCAGGCTAATAGCACTTCATCTAACGATGGATCAACAACTTTGCTTGCTTAAATTATTGGCATGTAGCTTATCCAGGCCCCGAGAAACACCTCTGATGTTCATTTGAAATGTGCTTCTCAGGGTCTCTGTTCCCGTTATCAGCATCCATGCTATCTAGCCTTTTTAGTGCAAGAATAATTCTGCTTGAGAGAAAAGACAAAGCAATTTACTTAAAAAAAGGTGTGAATGTACCCAGTCTGTAGACACTGCTCAGTGTTCTGCATACAGTGGCTCACTTAATCTTTCTGATGGCCCTTTAAGGTACTTTGACCACATTGTACAGTTGAGGAAACTGATTCTCAAGAAGTTTCAACAACTGGCCCAAGATAACATGGTGATCTGTGGCCAGATAATTCTTTGCTCTGTGTGTGTATCCTGTGCATTGTAGAATGTTCATCGCATTCCTGGCCTTCACCCACTAGATTCCAGTAGCATTTTTACAGTTGTGACAATCGAAAATGTCTCCAGATGTTGCCAAATGATTAGGGACTGGGGAGAGGAATGACAAGATCATCCAGCATTTGAACCATTGACCTTGGAGGGAAATGGATTGGGTAGCAGGTGCCTGATGAATTAAACAGGAAAACCTCAAAACAGAGAGGCTAGTTAGACTGCTAGGCTCGTCCACGTAGAAACACGAAGGCCAGTGCTGTCGTGGGGACTGGAGACATGTAGAGGAAGACCTTTGCAGAACTTGGCCCAGCGGAATTCAGTGGTACAACTTTATTGTGACGTTCTGAAAACGGAGTTAAGAAGTTGGGAGAGGAGCCAGCTTTGACATACTTGAACTTGAGGTGACTGTGTAGAGCCTTGAAGGCAGCTCAGACTTAGATTTATTGTATCTAGTCAGAATGTGGCTGGAGGCAGGAAAAACTGCTAATTCAGGGGTTCTCAATGTCCTGTGTAGCACCCTTTTTCTGTGAAATAGGTAGAGGTGGGCTGCCTGTCAAATCGGATGTTCGTAGGCTCTTCCCAAGTCTGAAGAAGGATCTCTCCAGTTTTTCTGAAACCTATTGCTTGTCTCTGCTGGAATCCAGCACAAGATACTTGTTGGATTTAAATCAGTATTTTATTCTGGCTCTTAAAAAATCATGACTTTAAAGATAATAATTATATCAGAAGAACTTGCAGGATTGGTACTCTAATGCCCAAAGTTAATTCCGTTTACTTAGTAGACTGACGTTGAGCAGCCACATTGGGCCAAGCATCGGACATGCTCAGAGACAGGAAGACATAAGACACCTGTTGACGGCCGAGTGGGAGCGATAGGCAGAGTATGTTGCGAGGCGCGTGTTTTGCACCCGTGGAGCATGGCAAGCAACCTCCTGAGTGAACTGCAAGCTCTTCTTTGTTTTGAGTTGCAGTCTCACTCTGTCACCCAGCTGGAGTGCAGTGGCCTCGACCTGCTGGGCTCAGGCGATCCTGGTGCCTCAGCCTTCCAAGTAGCTGGAGCTACAGGCGTGCGCCACCACGCCTGGCTAACTTTTTGGTGAGATGCGGTCTCGCCAAGTTGCGCGGGCTGGTCTCAAACCCGTGGGCTCAGGCAGTCCTCTCACCTCAGCCTCCCAAAGTGCTGGGATTATAGGTGTGAGCCACTGCGCCCAGCCAGTAAATTCTTAATCTGTAATGCTGTATACCCTCACAAGTAACCTAAAAATTTATATTTGAATTTTTTTTTTGAGTTGGAGTCTCATTCTGTCACCCAGGTTTGAGTGCAGTGGCACACTCACCGCCACCGCAGCCTCAACTTCTGTTCTGAGGCGATCCTTCTGCCTTAGCCTTCCAAGTAGCAGAACTACCAGATGCACGCCACCGTACCCGGCTAATTTTTTAATTTATTGTAGAGATGAGGTCTCACCAAGTTGCTAGACTGGTCTCGACCCACTGGACTCAGGCAGTCTTCTCACTTTGGCCTCCAAAGTGCTGGGATGTAGAGGCTTGAGCCACCGTGTCCAGCCAGTATATTTGAATTTAAAATATTTTATAGTGCTTTTAGGAAGATGGAAATGGCACCTCATAGAGAATTAGGATGGTTTCCAGAAAAGGCTGAGTTTTGGAGGATAAGTTAAAGTCAATGGGGAAGGTGTATGCAGTAGAGCTGAGCAGGTTATAGGACGTTCTGGGTGGCGGGGCTATAATTGCAAAAGGCTAAAGGTCTGAGTAATGCATTTGGGAAAAACCACAAAAGAGCTCCCAGTAAGATTGTTGAGTAGCATATGAAACAAACACAAAATATTTCTGAGCAAGTCAAAGTTGTCCAAAGCATAATTTAAAATTCTACAGTGCCGAAAAGAGAATTATTTCGATTGTGGAGTCCTAACTCACCCTAGCCAACCATGAAAGCATTTGTTGTGCATATGGCTTCATATCTCCAAGACATTTACATTTGTATTCGGTGAATATTAACTCACCAGTTTCACCAAATTTATTTCCCCTGCTAAGGCATCTATAATTCTCCTTATTGGGTCATTTCAGCCGTAGTACTAGAAGAAAAGCCAGTTTTTCAGATTGATTCATTTATGCAGAACCCTTTTATGGACCATCACTGCTTGATGCTGGGGTGGCTACAAAAACAAGTAGAAATAGGTAGTAATTTGTCTAGAGGGGAAGGAAGGCCTATAACGAAATTGTAGTAGATGTATTAAAAGAGGAATGTCTAAGAGGCATTAATAACTTTGATACACGGATAGGTGCGGTGTTCATTTCAGCTTGTGCTGAATCTTAGAGATCTGACCAGATACTTTCCCGAAAGGGGGAAAAAAGAGTATGAGAAAACACCGAAAAGTTCATGGGATTCTCTTTCTGGAGCTTTATTTATTTATTTATTTTTGGTTGAAGTCTCTGTCTCCCAGGCTGGAGTGCGGTGGCATGCTCATGGCCACAGCAGCCTCGACCTCAGGCGATCCTTCCAAGTAGCGGGAACTACAGGCGCACACTACCACACCTGGCTAATTTTTGATTTATTGTAGAGACAAGGTCTCACCAAGTTGCCTGGGCTGGTCTCAAACCCGCGGGCTCAGGCAGTCCTCTTACCTTGGCCTCCCAAAGTGCTGGGATTACAGGCTGAGTCACCAAGCCTAGTCCTCTTCCTGGAACTTTAAAATGTGATTTCTTGCTGCCTGAATTGGCTTTCTAGAAGAGAAATTAATCTACTGCTTTAAATATTTCAGTAGTTTCCATCTCCTTCAATAGTGTTGAAATCTACTTTAAGTAATTTTCTTTGGAGCAGAAATAGTACACTAAACTCAAATGTCATGCTGCAGAGTTTTTTCTGGTTTTGTTTGTTTTTTTGTTTGTTTGTTTGAGTTGGAGTCTCACTGTCGCCCAGGCTGGCAGGCTGGAGTGCAGTGGCGTGCTCATGGCCACTGCAGCCTTGACCTGCTGGGCTCAGGCGATCCTTCCACCTCAGCCTTCCAAATAGCTGGAACTACAGGCACATGCTACCATGTCCAGTTTATTTTTTTATTTATTGTAGAGATGAGGTCTCACCAAGTTGCCCAGACTGGTCTCAAACCCCTGAGCTCAAGAAAGTCTCTCTCCTCGGCCTCCCAAAGTGCTGGGGTTACAGGCTTCAGCCACTACACCTGGTGCTACAGAATTTTAAAGCTGTTGACCAAGTCAGAATTTATTATTATTTTTTTAGTTGGAGTCTCACTCTGTCGCCCAGGCTAGAATGCGGTGGCTGCTCATGGCCACTGCAGCCTCCACCTACTAGACTTAGGCGATCCTTCTGCCTCAGCCTTCCGAGTAGCTGGATATTACATTTTTTGTTTGATTTTTTTTTTTGACAAAGTGAGGGACACAGGAATTGGAAAAAAAATGAAGAGAGACAATTTTATTTTTGGCACAGAAAATTGTTAAATCAATTGTAATTTGGCTTGCTAAAAACACTGTATTTGGTATTTATTATTATCCAACAAGTAGTTCTATGATTATGCACTATGTGCAGAAACATTGTGCTAAGGGTAAGACAGAACAGAAACTGCCATCAAGAAGGTTTCCTGTCTAATTGGGTGTTGTCTAGCTTCCTTTGGGGAGGAGGGATTGTGGAAGGTGACCTTTTTTAGTTAAGCATGATTGGTAACAACATTAAGGCTTAAGGAAGGAAAAAAACCTGAAGGGCTTTTTCTCTCCTGTCCCAAGTCTTTGAGTGTTTATGAAGAAATTGAGCTATTTAGTTTGGAAATAAACTGTGATTTGCTCTTGTGACAATTTAGCCCTACAAAATTACTTGAGCAGCTTAGCACTAGGATTCGCCAGAGAAGGGGTGATGCATCCAGAGGTAAGGGGGTAGGGCCAGCCTCGGAGCCTGAGCCTGGCACACCTTAGGGTTGTGCATGAACTGGCCTCCAAACCAGAGCATTTTTATCCCCAAAATGAATTGGAGAAGCCAATCACAGGGTGAAAACTCTTCACTCCAAGTTTTGTTAATTTAAAATAGTTCTGAGAAACAATCTTTCTTGCTGCTATGATTGTAATATAGTAAACCGTTTAGTCCTCGTGCTAGGCAATTAAAAAAAATACTTTTAACTCATGAGCTAAGATTAACTTTCTAGTTGAGACATTTCAGGTTGGTGTTAAAAGTATTTTCAAGCCGGGCTCGGTGGCTCAGCCTGTAATCCCGCGCCTTTGGGAGGCTGAGGTGAGTGGATTGCCTGAGCCCGCGGGTTCGAGACCCGCCTGGGCAGCAAGACCTCATCTCTACAATAAATCAAAAAAAAAAAATCAGCCGGGCGTGGTAGCGCATGCCTGTAATTCCGGCTACTCGGAAGGCTGAGGCGGAAGGATCGCCGGAGCCCAGCAGGTGAGGCTGCGGTGGCCGGGAGCGGCCACTGCACTCCAGTCTGGGCGACAGAGTGAGACTCCAACTCAAAAAAAAAAAAAAGTATTTTCAGCTTAAGGTATCCTGATATCAGGTGGGCAATATCTCTCCCACCTTCAGTCTTTAGATTTTAGGTGTAGACACCTAAAAGAACCTCTTTAGTCTCAGTTCATCTTCTGCCTCCCATTCATCTATTCACTTACTGACAGGATACTTTTACATATATTTTAGTCACTAGCCAAACTGCATCAGTCACCATCTCAAATATGCTTTTATGATGGTCTCATAGTTTCGAAAACCTCCCCTCCTTTGCTTGGTAAATTTTTCTCTCAGCCGGGCACAGTGGCTCACACCTGTAATTCCAGCACTTTGGGAGGCAGAGGTGAGAGGATTGCCTGAGTCCAGGAGTTCGAGACCAGCCTGGGCACCTTGGTGAGACCTCATCTCTACAATTAAAAAATTAGGCCCTAACCGGGCGTGGTAGCACGCGCCTGTAGTTCCAGCTACTTGGAAGGCTGAGGCGGAAGGATCACCGGAGCCCAGCAGGTCGATGCTGTGGTGGCCAGAATCAAGCCACTGTACTCTAGTCTGGGTGACAGAGCGAGACTCCAACTCAAAAAAAAAAAAAAAATTAGGCCCAGGCACTGTTGGTCATGCCTGTAATCCCAGCGATTCGGGAGGCCAAGGTGAGAGGATTGCCTGAGTCCACGGTTCGAGACCAGCCTGGGCAACTTGGTGAGAACTCATCTCTGCAATGAAAGCAAAAAATTAGCCGGGCATGGTGGCTAATGCCTGCAGTTTCAGGTACTTGGAAGGCTGAGGCAGAAGGATCATCTGAGTCCAGTAGGTCAAGGCTGTGGTAGCGTAGTGAGTGTGCCACTGCGCTCCAGCCTGGGCAACAGAGTAAGACTCCTACTAAAAAAAAAAAAATCAAAAACATTAGCTGGACGTGGTGGCACATATCTGTGGTTCCAGCTACTTGGAAGACTGAGATGGAAGGATCACCTGAGCCCAGCAGGTGGAGGCTGCTGTAGCCGTGAGTGTGCCACTGATCTCCAGCCTGGGCAACAGAGTGAGACTCTAACTAAAAAAAAAAAAAAAAATTTTTTTTTCTCCAAGATGTGTGTCAATCAAATATGTCTCCTAGGGAAAGATTTTCCTCTACCCCAGACCACATTGTACCCTCACTGTTATAGCTCTTTGTTTATTCCACTTTTTAAATAAGTGACAGTCCAAAACAAAATCATTCTTCTTCCCATTTTATAGCTGCAGAAACATTCTCAGGATCATTTTGTCCAGTCCCCCAGGCAGTGGATAACAGAGTGACATTTAAAGCCAGATCTGTCTGACCCTAAAGCCTGTGATCCCATAAAGGGAGCCAGCGAGGGGACAGCACCTCAGAGCTGGGTCTTCAGATCTTAGAACTGACTTTTTCAGGTGATGTATGTATGACATTGAGCAACTCCCTGAAGGTTTCTCAGCCCTCAGCTGTAGAATGATTCTGTGGTCCTTTTCTGCTTTAAGTGAGTGATAAATTTGAAAGTGCTTCAAAGCTGTTTTTCCCGTAATTACACAACACAATAACAGTACCAGGAATTGTATCAGCTGTAAGCTATAATCATAGCAAAGAAACAGGGTTGTGTGTGTGGGTGTGTGTGTTTGTGGGCTGTTTAGAGATACCAGGGATACAGTTGTGTTTTCTGTTAAGTGCTTTTAACTGGGCCAGGTATGGTGTTTCACGCTTGTAGTCCCAGCCCTTTGGGAAGCTGAGGTAGGAAGATTGCTTGAGGCCAGGAGTTTGAGACCAGCCTGGGCAACATAGCAAGATCCTGTCTCTACCAAAAAAAAAAAAAAAAAAGTTTTAATTAGCCAGGCATGGTGGGCCTAGTTACTCAGGAAGCTGAAGTGGAAAGATCATTTGAGCCCAGGAGTTCGAGGTTGGCAGTGAGTGATGGTCACACTACTGCACTCCAGCCTGGGTGACACGGTAAGAATCTATCTCTAAAACCAACTAACTAAATAAATAAGCAGTTTTTTTTTTTGTTTTTTTTTTTGAGTTGGAGTCTCACTCTGTCACCCAGACTGGAGTGCAGTGGCCGCTTCCGGCCACCGCAGCCTCGACCTGCTGGGCTCCGGCGATCCTTCCGCCTCAGCCTTTCAAGTAGCCGGAATTACAGGCATGCACTACCATGCCCGGCTGATTTTTTGATTTATTGTAGAGATGAGGTCTCGCTGCCCAGGCGGGTCTCGAACCCGCGGGCTCAGGCAATCCACTCACCTCAGCCTCCCAAAGGCGCGGGATTACAGGCTGAGCCACCGAGCCCGGCAATAAGCAGTTTTTAACTGAGCTAAGGCACATGGGAGTTCACTATACTGTTCTTTTTACTTTAGTATGGGCTTGAAATTGTGCACAAAAGAAGATTTATAAAAAATGCTTTTAGCTTATAAAGTGCCATATATTTAAAAGTATGCATATTTGTTTCTATACATGTCTTAACCAGTAGATGTTTATTTTTCTAAAGGCAAAAAAATGCCTTTCTTCCTTCTTTCCTCCCAAATGTCTCCCCAGTGAAGACGTGATAAGTTGTATAAGTGCTGTGGAAACTAGAATTGTTGCTAAGGGACACGCTTAGGCCCATAGATCAGCTTCCAGACAGGGGCTACCTTAGAATAGTGCTCTTCTGGTATTTCAGTAACTAAATCCCAGGGGCTGAGATCCAGAGTGGATTTGCTGCAGATTAAATTTCTCTCTGCAGTAAAATGGTGTTAAGTGTGGTTTCAATGTAATGTCAGAGAAGTCCCTCATATGCTTATTTATTTATTTATTTATTTTGTATCTTTTTGAGTTGGAGTCTCACTCTGTCACCCAGACTGGAGTGCAGTGGCCGCTCCCAGCCATTGCAACCTCGACCTGCTGGGCTCCGGCGATCCTTCCGCCTCAGCCTTCCAAGTAGTTGGAACTACAGGCACGTGCTACCACGCAGGGCTAATTTTTTTGATTTATTGTACAGATGAGGTCTCGCCAACTTGCCCAGGCAGGTCTTGAACCCGCGGGCTCAGGCAATCCACTCACCTCAGCCTCCCAAAGTGCAGGATTACAGGCTGAGCCACCGAGCCCGGCTGCATTTTAAAGTCATTTTTTTTTCTTCATTTTAATTAACACTTTACAAAGTACAAAATATACTGTTTTTTTGGGGAGAACATTAGGTACTTTTTTCTTTCCATCATACAGTACATGAGCCGCGAGGATTTTGTGTTTCTTCGACAATAAAATAAGCGTGAGGGCCCCAAGGGCGGGTGGGGGCAGGATGGCTGGTTCTCCCGTTCTCCCCTCTAAAGTCATTTTTTGAATAGGTAATAATGTGCACACAGTACAGAATTTTTGCTGTGCAAAGACTCCCACCCCATCCTGTAGCTGCCAGCTCCTCTCCCGAGAAGTAGTCATGGTTCCAGCCTCTGGGGTGGCCTTCCAGAGGTACTGTGTGTTGCTAGGGCATATAGCTCTTTGGGGTGTTTTTGTCCACACAGTTTTACATGTTTTCTTCTATCTTGAGGTCTGTCGGTAGCTACAGGGCACTACTTCAACCTTCATACACATAGGTAACTTATATAGCTGTTTTCTTTTTGATGGACATGTAGATTATAATAGCAAAAACTTAAAAACGTTGGCAACAAATCTTTATAGATACCTCATCGTGTACATCTGTGCAGTGAAATTCCTGGAAGCGGAGTTGCTGGGTCAGAGATGTGTGGGTAGAGTCTTGGGATAACCACTGCCTGTCATACAAGAAGGCAGCAGTGTGTGTGGGTACTGATTTGGGCTTCCTGCTGCCAATATGGTGTATCAACCTTTGATCTTTGCCAGTCTTACCGGTACCATGTCTTCACTTGTACGAAGACTTTTCATATGTTTAAGATCCATTTGTTTGGGGGAAAGGGTAACTGCTAATGGACTCAGGGTTTCCTTGTGGAATGATGAAAATGTTACGGAATTAGATAGTGGTGATGGCTGCACAATCTCGTGAATCTACCAACAATACTGAATTTTGTATACTTCAAAAGGGTGAATTTCAAAGTATGAATTGTATCTTAATAAAGTTGCTATTTTAAGATCTATTTGCATTTTCTGTAAACCAGCTTCATTTCCCATATTTTTCTGTTGCTCTTTTTTTTTTTTGGAGTTGGCGTCTCACTCCATCGCCCAGGCTGGAGTGCAGTGGCACACTCATGGCCACCCCAGGCAATCCTTCTGCCTCAGCCTTCCAAGGAGCCAGAACTACAGGCATGCGCTACCAAGCCCGGCTAATTTTTTGATTTATTGTAGAGACGAGGTCTCACAAGTTGCCCAAGTTGCCGAGGCTGTTCTCTAACCCGTGGGCTCAGGCAATCCCCTCACCTCGGCCTACCAAGTGCTGGGATTACAGAGTTGAGCCACTGCACCCGGCGGCTCTTTTTCCTATAGGAAATTCGCTTTTTGTCTTTGTTATGTTGTGTCTGTTTTTCCCACGTTGACCATTTGCTCTTTTAACTTTGATTTTTGCTTTCTTTTAGCCATGGAGAAAATTTTCATTTTTCTGTTGTCAAATGTTGTTTGTTTGTTTTTTTAAGACCCTCTGAGGTAGTTTTCATGTTGGAAAAATTTTCCTCCATATTATGTATTTTTTAAGTTTTCCAGTTTCTTCTGGCCCTTGTATGTATTCTGAAGGGGTCCAGCCCCTTGCAAGGGTCAGGGAGCTGTCCTGAAGGAGAGACGGATAGGCGAAAGACGAAAATATTCTACTCGGACACCTGCTTCCTGAACAGATGACAATTTAATGTTAGTTAACACAGAGCTTTTATACCATTCGTAAAGGGGCAAGACAAAGAAAATTCCTTCATGTACATATGCTTTAAAAGTTACCACCTTCTAGCGGTCTTTAGAAGAAACGAATAAGCCAAAAACACTATCTACTTTCAGTTAATGAGTCTTGAGATAAGTGTAAAAGGAGTTTCACTTAAACTAAACATAATGCATACAAGGTTTACTTTGACTTTGGTTCCACATCACTTGTCTAATTAAAAAAGCCTTAAAATCACTAATACAAAACTATAGATTGTACCTAGTGATAGTAGGAATGTGAAGCCCATTAACTTGACCAAACAACAGTGGCTAGCATTTAAAGAATAACTATGAAAGTCACTTACTGTGAAGATACATACACAAATCTTTACTCTGAATAAACATATAAAGTGAACTAAACATAATGAAATAAAACTAACACAACTAAAATTATTATGGTTGCATAATTGCCAATGAGCTTTTAAGTTTAGGATAATGGTGATTTGGCTGTTATCCCTTATGCTTGGCAACCTCCTGGAAAACGTCTTTGTCTTAAGCTAGGCAGTGGAGCAATTATTATTATCTTTGAGGCACCAATTTTATCATTGTGTGAACTTAAACTTATGAACTTAAAACAATCTTCAAAGTAGCTATAGCACTAAAACTTAATTAATGACACAAAGTAAAAACCTTGTTAAACATAACCAGAGCCTAATAGTTTTTGTCAACCCTCATACATATGTATATTGATTATATAAACTTGTATGATATTACATTTACCAATTATGAGTAATACATGGATAAAACAATTATCATGTCTAGAATAGCACTGCCAGCAACTTTCTTCAAAAGAGTCCCAAATTACAGTCCTTGAAGTGCTTCAAGAAAGTTCCCAGGTACACGGTTCTTCATGTAGCAGTTCGTCTCTTTTGGGCTTTTATGACCTTCAAAGCTCTTGTAATCGCCTTTCTTGTCCAGGTGTCTTCGTTACTCTTCTCTTATCCTGCAGTGTTTATTTCTAAAGAAAACTCAAAAGAAGCTTTTAATGACATTTCCCAGGCCCCCAAGGTTGCTTTCTGTATTTAGTTAATTATCATAAAAGTGTCTAATTAGTATATTATAAATTCAGTGAAAACCCACTCTATAAACGTTTACTTAAAATTTAACTATAGAATTAAGTAAAAACCTTAACGATTAATCTATATCCTAAGTCTGTGAAGACAGTGTTGTAAATTACCTACGTAACTCCTAGATAAGTGTTAGAACTTATAATGAGCTCATAATGAACTTACCATAAACTTGTATTTCTAAAAAACCTTATGTCTGAACACTAAGCTGCATAATTCTAAATCAAATAAGGAGTGAATATACTTATATCATTTTTTACTCAAGCAGTATCTAGTAACTTATAACCAAGTGAAAGAAAGCATTCTTGATGTGCTTCAGAGTTTAACCCTTGCATATGTTAGAAAAGGCCAAGCGGCATAGTGGGAAAATGGGAAAATGAACCATGACATTCTCAGGTTAGCTGTGAGTACTTTGCATAAACATGCCATTTTCTTCTTCCATGACTGCACAGAATTTCTTCAGCTGTATCAAACAGCAAAGGTGGAAGACAGAAGGGCCTCAGCTTCCCGGGCTCACCCTGCGGCCCGGGGTCTTCGGCCCACCGGGACCCTGTCAATCATGTGGACCTCCAAGGCTGGCTCCCCACAGGATTCTGTCTTTTTTTTTTTTCAGCATTTTTTTTTTGTATGTTCTTTCAATAAAAAATTATCCAGACATGTGGTGCGCTCCTGTAGTTCCAACTACATGGAAGGCTGAGGCAGAAGGATCGCCTGAGCCCAGCAGGTTGAGACTGCGGTGGCCATGAGTATGCCACTGCACTTCAGCCTGGGTGACTGGTGTTGAACCCTGGGCTCAGGCAATCCTCTTGCCTCTGCCTCCCCAATTTTTTTTTTAGTCTGCTGCTAATACCATTGATGTTACTTGTTAAAATTTTAGTAGTAGGCTGGGCTCGGTGGCTCAGCCTGTAATCCCAGCACTTTGGGAGGCTGAGGTGAATGGATTGCCTGAGCCCGCGGGTTCGAGACCCGCCTGGGCAGCGAGGCCTCATCTCTACAATAAATCAAAAAAACCAGCCAGGCGTGGTAGCGCGCGCCTGTAGTTCCAGCTACTTTGAAGGCTGAGGCGGAAAGATCGCCGGAGCCCAGCAGGTTGAGGCTGTGGTGGCCATGAGCAGCCACTGCACTCCAGTCTGGGTGACAGAATGAGACTCCAACTCAATAAAATAAAATAAATAAAATTTTAGTAGTATACTTCATGTGTGAAATTGAATGATGGGCCGGGTGCGGTGGCTCATGCCTATAATCCCAGCAGTTTGGGAGGTCTAGGTGAGAGGATTTCCTGAGCCCATGGGTTAGAAACCAGCCTAGGCAACTTGGCGAGACCTCACCTCTACAACAAATCAAGAAAAATTAGCCGGGTGTGGTGGCGCATGTCTGTAGTTCCAGCTACTTGCAAGGCTGAGGCAGGAGGATCGCCTGAGCCCAGCAGGTTGAGGCTGTGGTGACTGTGAGCATACCACTGCCCTCCAGCCTGGGCGACAGAGCGAGACTCCTACTCAAAAAAAACAACTGAAAGATGCCCTGACTTTTGAGGGCGGGGAGATAGGTCTTAGTGATTTATTCTGCTATTTCTAATGTAATTCATCTCTTTAGAAACCAGTTTGGTAACATTTTCCTTGAAAATTTTCTAATGTGTATGTGTAGATGAATATGGTACTCATATTTCCTTTTAACTTTGTATCTTATTTCGTGTTCTTTGTATTGATTTCTTTGTTCTTTCCTATAGGAACAGGAAATGTAGTGGTCATTATGATTAGCTACCCAAAAGGAAGAGAAATTTTGGAGCTGGTACATCAAGGAATCCCAGTGAAGATGACCATAGGCGTTGGCACCCGCCACGTACAGAAGTTCATCAGCGGCCAATCCGTAGTGTTTGTGGCCATCGCTTTCATCACCATGATGATCATTTCATTAGCCTGGCTCATATTTTACTATATACAGCGTTTCCTGTATACTGGCTCACAGTTTGGAAGTCAGGTAACGATGGATAACTCTCTTCACTTTAGCTTTTTATTTGTTGCTAATTAATTGCTTTTGGGGGGCTTTGTTTTCTTTGCAGTTCTGTAGAGTTCAAAATTTTGCTTTTTAAAAAATATTTTAAAAATATGTCCCATGTATGAGGGGGGACCCCTCCAAAAAAGGAATTCATTTTTGGAAAGTAGCCCCTTGTAGTATAGGCTTATCCCACTAGGTAAGTGTTCTAGGAATCCATCGGCATCGGTGTACCAGCTAGCACTGTTGCAAGAGGCTGCCATGAATGTTTTTGTTTTTGGAAATTCTTTCAACATGATCTTACCCCAAGCCACTTTTTCTTGTTTCCCTGGATGAAAAAAATCCTCAAAGGGAAATGTTTTGCTGATATGGAGGAGGTGAACAAAAAAACGGCAGAAGCACTAAAAGACATCAAAACTGACAAATTCAAAAACTTTTGGCAGTGAAAAAAGCATCACAGTAGGTATATTGCATCAAGTAGAGAGTACTCTGAAGGTGACTGAAGTTTAAACATGTAAGAATACACACAGTTTTTAATAAGTAAATGCCTGGTATTTTGGAGTCCCCCCGCATATATTACTGAAGTGACATTTGACCATATTCTTAATTTTATTTTCACTCATTTAATTATTTGTATTACTTTTCAAAAATAACTTTTTATTTGAACATATTAAAGTTTTGATTATGTGGGAAATTAGATAGCATTTGCACATTTGGTCCTGCAGGTGCCCTTTTTGTCCTTTTCCAGACTTAAAGGAATGATGAAAAGGCACAAGATAGAGTGGACCTGCTCTCATGTGGCCCTGGTTCTCTGAGTGGCCTAAAGGCAAGGAGCAGAGGGGACAGGGCCTCCCTGTCTCGTTGCGGAGCAGTTGTAAAGCCATCTATCTGTGACAGCAAAGAGGAGGACAGTCAAAGAGCAAGAGGCCTCCCAACGCAGGCCTTTTGAGCATTGCACTTGTCTCTGTCGTCATGAAAGGTTGACCTTCCTGATTTGATGACTAGGAAGGGCCGTTTCCTATTTGAAACCTCGATAGATGGGTTCATGGTACCACTATACTCAGCTTGTTGTTTTCTTGCTAATATTTGGACTTAAGAATCAGTTTCTTCTACTCACATGGAATGGAAAATAAGAGTAGTTGATCAAACAGTTGTAAGTTACATATAGCTGCTCTGTATATTAAGGTTTACATGGTTTTTGTTGTTGCTTTTGGTTTTTTATTTTCAGCATAGTTATTTAACTTTGCCTTTTAAATGAATTTTTTTCTATGTACTTGCTTTTTGTAATTTTTTTTAAAAAGTGATTTCATTTAATGAATGTTTTCAATAACAGTAATAATATTTTCCTACCCAAGAGCCATAGAAAAGAAACTAAGAAAGTTATTGGCCAGCTTCCACTTCATACTGTAAAGCATGGAGAAAAGGTAATATCTTCATGGTTTGGCTTTTGTTTTGTGGTTTAGACCAGAGAATTGTCTTTATGTGCTCATTTTAAAGAAGGGTTTGCAGAAATATTCTATCATGTGAGAAGAGCCTTTCAGACTTGCGCTATTGAATATGGTAGCCACTAGTCACACGTGGCTTTTTAAGTTAATTTAAATGAATTACATTTAATCAAGTTTCTCAGTCAAACTAGTGGCGCTTGAAGCTCTCAGAGAGCAGCCTTGGCTGGTGTTGCCATACTGGACAGCTCTGACATTCCCAGCAGTGCAGGAAGTTATATTGGTCAGTCCCAGATAACAGTAGAGAGGCTAAAGAATGTCATGTCTATCCTAGACCCTTGGTACCTTGAATTCATTCTGTTAAGTCTGAGACTACAGGTCTCTGATTCCATTAGTTACAAGGTGAAAATAATGAGATTTGTGGAGAAGGTATTTTTAAAACTACTTTTTAAAAAAAGAAACATTTTGACATGACCAATCTCACCAACGTGAGATTTTTTTTTTTATTTGGAGTCTCACTCGAGTGCAGTAGCACGCTCACAGCCACTGCAGCCTCGACCTGCTGGGCTTAAGCTATCCATCCACCTCAGCCTTCGAAATAGCTGGAACTACAGGCACGTGCCAGCACGCTTGGCTAATTTTTTGATTTATTGTAGAGACAAGGTCTTGCCAAGTTGCCAAAGCTGATCTCGAACCCCTGGACTCAGGCAGTCCTCTCGCCTCGGCCTCCCAAAGTTCTGGGAGTATAGGCGTGAGCCTCCAGGCGCGGCCCGACATGAGATTTAAAAGTTCAAAATCATACCAGGGCTCTAAAGCATTTTTGCAATAGGACAGATTTGTAGAGGATAGATGCCTTAAAGGTAAAACTGTTGCTAACGCATAGTATTTATTCTTTGAATAGTTCATCTGATGTGCTGTGCAGTGTTGATAACTGTTAACTTGTAGGTGTAACTTGTTGGGCTGTTTTGACTTTCATGTTATCTCCCTAAGTTATTTAGAATCTGTCCCATCCTCCAGTCTCCATTCCCCTTCAAAAAAGAAAGAGAGCTTCCTTAGAGGATTAAAACAAAAATAACACGTTAAATAATAGTCCTTTCGTTTCTTTAAATTTAGAACTGATGCTAATAGCTTATGAGATATATTTAATATTAAGATGCTTTTAAGATGGTATTGGCTGCCACCATTTCTTCACTGTAGCTTTTACATTGTAGTGTAGTTCATATTTAATAGTCTGTGCAAGATTCTGGTTTCTTTCCATGCAATGTATTGAACAAAAAAATTTTTTTTTAAAAATCAAATCTCATGAGTCTCTGATTTACAAATCACCCTGAGGAATTTCCAGTTAATGCTTGTGATGTATTCTGAACACATTTGCCATAGCCAGTTACTAGACAGGCAAGTGTTTTGTTTTGTTTTGTTTTTGAGTTGGAGTCTTACTCTGTCACCCAGGCTAGAGTGCAGTAGCACAATCACGACCACTTCAGCCTCTACCTGCCAGGCTCAGGAGATCCTTCTGCCTCAGCCTTCCAAGTAGCTGGAATTACAGGCGTGTGCTATTACAAATGTCTTATTTTTTAATTTATTGCGGAGATGAGGTCTTACCAAGTTATCCACACTGGTCTCGAATCCCCCAAGCTCAAGCAATCATCTTGCCTTGGTGCTGGACTTACAGGCTGAACCACCACACCTGGCTCATTGAAACTTTTTTTTTTTTGAGTCTGAGTCTCTGTTGCCCAGGCTGGAGTATAATGGTACGCTCATGACCACCACAGCCTCCACCTTCTGGGCTCGGGCAGTCCTTCTGCCTCTGTCTTCCAAGTAACTGGAAATACAGGTGTGTGCCACTACACCTGGCTAATTTTTTGATTTAGTGTAGAGAGGAGGTCTCACCATGTTGCCCAGGCTGGTCTCGAACCCGTGGGCTCAGGCAGTCCTCTCACCTCGGCCACCCCAAGTGCTAGGATTATAGGCGTGAGCCACCAAGCCCGGCTGAAACATACTTTTAAATGTTATTTATTTATTTTAAAAATTTGTTTGAGTCAGAGTCTCACTCTGTTGCCCAGGCTGGAGTGCAGTAGCATGCTACTCACAGCCACAGCAGCCTCGACCTGCTGGGTTCAGGCAATCCTTCCGCTTCAGCCTTCCAAGTAGCTGAAACTATAGGCACACACCACCACACCTGGCTAATTTTTTTTATTTATTGTAGAGATGAGATCTCGCTAAGTTGCCCAGGCTGGTCTCGAAACCGTAGGCTCAGGCAGTCCTCTCACAACCTCCCAAAGTCCTGGGATCATAGGTGTGAGCCAGCACACCTGGCCAAATGTTAATTTTAATACAGTTTTTGATAACAATATCTACATATGGAATCAAATTTTTACTATTTCCTTATTAACAAGTGGTACACATGGCTAAATATATTTTTAAATACAGTAGTTACATAAGGCAGTGCAGCCATGTTCCATAAAATAAACTTACTAAATTTGTACCCACATGCTGTCAATTATTGGTAGTTCCTGATTCCGTATCCCAGAATCTCAGAAAAGAATCTTGCAGGCCTGTCTTGGGTCACATGACCACTCTGGCCCCAGCTGCTCTGGCTGACTGATAGGATCAGGTAAGGAGATCCAGGAGTTGCCCAAAGAAGTGGGGAGGGCTGATGCTACCAAAAAGGTCCATGATCCATTGATTCTTAGAAGCTGAAGTTTTGCTTTCTCTTCAGCAAAGTAGCATATTTTGCTTCTTTGTACCTTTGTTGTCTGATGCAAAATGATAACTTATTCTAATTTGTAATTCTTTTATTACTAATGAGGTGAATATTTAACTATTTGCATAATATCTGAAAATATAACTTAAAAGGCTAATTTTCAAGTTGTAATTCTGTTCTTTAGCAAATATAAATTTATTTTTTATGACGCCAGAAAACTAGCAGATTATTATGCATTCATTGTCTTTATAGTGTAAGTTTTATGTTTGAAAAATAGTTTCTTTTATACTATAGACACTTGTATTTCTACAGCACTTAAAATATGAATACTGCCAGGCGCTGTGGCTCACGCCTGTACCCCCAACACTTTGGAAGGCTGAGGCAAAAGGATTGCTTGAGCCCCGGGGTGTGAGACCAGCCTGGGCAACTCGGTGAGACCTCATCTCTGCAATAAATTAAAAACCAGCCAGGTGTGGTGGCTCACACCTATAGTTCCAGCTACTTGGAAGGCTGAGGCAGAAGGATCGCCTAAACCCAGCAGGTTGGAGGCTGCTGTGGCCATGAGCGTGCCACTGTACTACGTTCTGGGCGACAGAGTGAGACTCCAACTCAAAAAATAAATAAATACTGTTTTGAAAAACCCATGAACGCTAGATTAGTATTTAAACGCTGTTTGGCCAGGCGTGGTGGCTCAGGCCTGTAATCCCAGCACTTAGGGAAGCCGAGGCAAGAGGATTGCCTGAGCCCAGGGGTTTGAGACAGCCTAGGCAACTTGTTGAGACCTCGTCTCTGCAATAAATTAGAAAATTAGCTGGGCATAGTGGCGCACGCTTGTAGTTCCAGCTACCTGGAAGAATGAGGTGGAAGGTTCGCCTGAGCCCAGTAGATTGAGACTGCAGTGGCCATGTGTGTGTCACTGCACTCCAGCCTGGGTAACAGAGTGAGACTCCAACTCCAAAAAAAAAACACTATTCATGTCCAGTTAGGCAGACAATGAAATTTTTTACTTTTCAGCCAGATTCTTTAGATAATCCCTTGATGGATAAAAAAGTAAACAGCAAGTACAATTACCTGTATTTCAGTTTCAAGTTGTACCAATGTAGAGCAGAATTTATCATTTTATTTGTTTTAGTCAGGGCATGGTGAGTTTACCAAGGGATATGCTATATGTACCAAGTATGTAGTAAGCTCTTTCCTCTTCTTTTTACAGGGAATTGATGTTGATGCTGAAAATTGTGCAGTGTGTATTGAAAATTTTAAAGTAAAGGATATTATCAGGATTCTGCCATGCAAGTATGTTCTTTTTATCTACTGATGTTAAAAATTAGTTGACCAATTTCAGGTTTCTGGCAAAAGAGTTCTGTGTTTTTTCCAGTAGGAAGATCTTGCTATCTGTGATCATCTTATCTTTTAGAAAAGAAACTTGGATGCCAGTAGACTTAGAGTCTCTTTGATATTGCTTGACTGAGGAGACTCTTAGGTGGCCATTAAGACTCATTAAATATCGGCAGGTGCAGTGACTCATGCCTGCAATCCCAGCATTTTGGGAGGCAGAGGTGAGAGGATTGCCTGAGCCTAGAGGTTCGAGACCAGCCTGGGCAACTTGGTGAGACCTTTCTCTACAATAAATCAAGAAAAAGCAGCCAGGCATTGTGGCACACGCCTATAGTTTCAGCTACTTGAAAGGCTAAGGCAGAAGGATCACCTGAGCCCAGCAGGTCGAGGCTGCGGTGGCCATGAGTGTGCCACTGCACTCCGCCTGGGTGACAGAGTGAGGCACAAAAAAAGACTACTAAATATCTCTGTCTGTTATAGATTGGCTTTTAGTCTTCACAAACGGGGCTTCATCAGAATCCTAGGAATTCCATTATACTTTTAGCAACGTGAAACATAAGCTATTGTTGGGAACAAAGAAACTGAAGAATTGGGGAGATAGCCTGACACAGCCAGAAGCAAGTGGACTTGGGTGGGCGATGGCTAACTGTTATTTACACACTGGACTTGGGTCTTTCAGAGGTTATGTAAAATAAATATTCCTTCCTTTACTCTGGTTATCCTAGGGGTTTTTAGCGATGGGAGGTTGCATTTTTAAAAAAATAATGGGATACTTTAATTGATAACTTTTCAAAAGCATTGCTTTGTTAGCAGAAAAGTTTGTGTACAGAATTATGTTTTAGGTCTAAACAATTTTAATTATACTCCATACCTATTAGAAGCAAGTTACAAGTTAATATGTAATGTGCTTTGCACAGTGTGTGCAAGTTCTTTGGTAGATTAAACTTCATGGTAACTCTGTGAAGGAAATGCATCTGGATAGCAAAATGAAAGTTTCCTGAATAAAAGTAGCTGGTCTCAATACACAGACCTTTATATGGGGTTGGTGGGGTAGGTACTCAGTGAATTGAGGTCAGTACAGGGTGGTCACATCCTCTAGAAACTAGTTTTTCTCTAGGTTGGCTTAGGGCAAGTCTTTCTGACTTACAAGCAACGCTCAGTTGCCACACAGATGAACTGCACTCGGTAATGCTAATGGCTGAACTGGGATTTGGACTTGACCCTCAAACACAGGCATGTGCATTTCCTAAGGTCTCTATTGGGGTTTGACTTCCTCCCCCATCTTCTCCTGTGCTTTATGTAACACATGTCCCAACAAAGCCAGCATATTTGTGTTTTTGTAAAAAATTACTCCCTAGGTACTGTTATTGTTAACTGTTAGTATATTTGTGTGTGAATAAAAGGTCTTCAGACAACAGTAATACTGAACAATCCGAGTGTGTTCTGTGCCTGGCACATTTGCACGCAAGTGGTGTGTGCCCCTCTGAGCAGCCTCTGGTGTGGGGCAGAGAGGGTGGGAAACTGGCGGAGTCATGGCCATCGAGTCTGACAGCTGGTGTCTCAGTCTAATCTGTCTGGATCCAAAACCCATACGCTTAACTTTTTTCTTTATCACTTGTAGAAAACAGATTAATCGCATGGGAGGAAATGTTAGCTAACTAAGACAAATTAGTAAAAGAAGAAAATATATATGCCTTATTCTTTGTTTATTCTGAAAGTGATAGGTGCTCACTATAGAAAAATGGAGAGTATATAAAAACGTGTAAGGGAGAAAATAAGTGGTTTTTAAGCCTACCACCTAAAGAGGATTTCTCAGTGTTTTGCTATATTTTCTTTTAGTCATTTTAAGAACTTTTATAAGATACTATCCGTTTTTTATTAGTTTATTACTATAGTTTATATCCCGTTTAGTCCCAAAAGGCTTTCAAATAACTTAACAAAGGCACATTAAAAAGTGTAGTGTAGCATGAGGCAAAAAAAACCATGTTTTTGATGGAGTGAGGGGAAAATTTCCCCAGAAGCATCAGCGTATTGGATTCATAGAATCAATAAATGACCTAGAATAAGTGAGAAGACTAGAATGTTGATTTGACGTCGGCTAACTTGTAATGAGAGGATAAGTTGGTAGAATGTCTTATTTCCTATATAAGTTATATAAACATTTGTTTTAAAACATTAACACATACTTAATTTTTTTAGGCATATTTTTCATAGAATATGCATTGACCCATGGCTTTTGGATCACCGAACATGTCCAATGTGTAAACTTGATGTCATCAAAGCCCTGGGATATTGGGTTTGTTACATTTTTGTTTATATTCAATCTTTGCCCCAGTTCTTTCTGAATGATTCGATTTCAATATTGACCAGAGGCATGAGGAATGGGCGAAATGCTCCTTCTAACATCCCTATGGTTCTCTGAAGAAATTTTCCTCATTATAAAAAATGAGTTCTTAAGGCAATCCAAAAAAAAAACACAGTGAAATAAAGCTGTAGTGATAGGATAATATGCTCGATGTTTCCCAGAGTTTGTAATGACTTAGAGCAATATGTTTTAGTCTCCTACATGCAGAATGTGTATGTGCTAGTTAGTTTTGTATGAGCAAGAAACATGAAATGTTTGGAATGGAAGGAGCCCCTTGAATGGTCTAGCTTAGTGTGCACATTTTACATGTGAAGAAACAAGCCAGTGCTGCTTGAAGTCAGTTCTCCTATTCCTGGGTTTCAGAATCAAATATTGCTGGGGACACCTGTCCAGCCTTGAATGTGGTCCATCAGCTTGTGATACTTAGATGGTCACCACAGGGCTTTCTTCTGAAGACGTGAGGGCAGATGAAGAGGGATCATAACAGCAGCGCGCCATGTGCCAGATGCCTCACATACGTTATGTTTAACCCTTGCAGTGCTGTACGAAGTGCTGTTACTGTCCCTGTCCTCGAGCTTAGAGAAGCTAAACAACTCACCTAAGGTTACATTTTTAAATACAAGTTTGCTTAATTCCAGGGTCTAAGCTCTTGACTGTTACCCTACCCAAAGAGGGGGATGTAGAAAGAAAAAATAGCTTTTTCAAGGTGGTTCTATCTTTTATTTAGGGTCTCCATACAATCTCTGAATGTCTCAAAGTGATTAAATAATAAACTGTTTAAATAAACATCTTTGGAAAAACAATTTAAAATCCATTATATTTCTCTTGTTGCTGAACATATTTTCAGAGTTTTTAAAAACAGTTTATTGTAGAATGAGAAACCCCAGTGTTTTATGATGATTATTTTGTGCAGCCTTAAAAAACCACAATGGCCGTTTGAGCTTCTGTAATGGCATCACTATAGAACCCACCCGTAAAACAAGACTACGTTTCCCAGGCTGGAGTTCTGCTTAAAATGCCCTCTTCTACCTTGGTGTTCTTCAAAAGATAGAGAGCGCTTCCCTAGTAATTACCGTATTTTCTATGAATGAGGTTTTTTTAATTGTGAGTTCCAGAACTTCTTCACTATATGCGCACAGAAAGGGGGAAGGTCATGTTCAAAGACTCTCTTACTAGAAACTCACACTGTTTTGATGTCAAGAATAATTGTCTTTCCTCTAGAATTTCTTGGTTTCATTTATTTATGCAGCTTTGGTTAGCATAGCATAACAGCCTTTCTTAATGAACCTGACTTTCCCTCTTTTCTCTTAGGCAAGTGACTAAGCCTTTGTGGGCTAGCATCTTGGATATTAGAAAGCAGCAAGCTTGACAGATGTTTTTCTTGGCAGAGTTTTAGAACTCTTTTCCTTCATTAGCTACACTCTAAAGCTCATTTTAAGTTGCTTTCTTCATTAGTCAGTACCTTTAAACCTGCTTTTCATTTCTAGGCATTTCTATAAGTGGAATTTCACTGACCTTAGACCAGAGACTTTCATGACCTCGTGAGTTTTGGGAATAACCTGCATATATATTCTTCGTCTTACACAGGTTGAGTTTTCTTAGAATGTTAGTTCTGAAAGATAGAATATGTATCCCCAGAGTGCCTAATCTATTTTTTGAAGAACAGAACCTATAGTAACTTTATTTATTTATTTATGTTTGAATTGGAGTCTCACTCTGTTGCCCAGGCTGGAGTGCAGTGGCACACTCATGGCCACCCCATTGTTGACCTGCTGGGCGCTGCTGATACTTCTGCCTCAGCCTTCCAAGTAGCCAGAACTGCAGGCACTTGCTACCAGACCCAGCTAATTTTTGATCTATTGTAGAGACGAGGTCTCACCAAGTTGCTCCGGCTGGTCTCAAATCCGCGGACTCAGGCAATCCACTTGCCTCGGCCTCCCAAAGTGCTGAGATTACAGACTGAGCCACCAAGTCTGGCCTGTAGTAACTTTAAGAAATGTACTTGTCTTGCCTTTAACTTTTCAAATCTTTAGGCGATATGTCATTTTCTTTAGACAGTTGACCCACCCTGCCTTGGACGTCTGAGACAGCCGTACCCTGCTCTCTTGTAGTAGCTAGCTCTCTGTGTCCTCTTAACCCTAGTGAGAGTCGCCAGCAGTCCTTCATGCAGACTGGAAAGACAGCCCTCGGTAGCCATTCCACGTGCTGCTTGCCACTTCTTTGCATTCACCTGGCAAGCATCGGTCAAAGGAATGCCATCGAAGGTGTCGGATCTGAGCTTGGCTCAGGGGAGACAAAGAGGACTACGACCCAAGCCCTCCCCTCGTGGGCTCGTGGGGATTTTGCCCTCTGGACTGGCAGGGCGTCCGGGCACACAGGCAGAGCCTGGCGGGAGAGCCCGTGGGAAGGCCGCCAGTGGGGGCACAGAGGAGATGTCCCTCGGGTGCCGCCAGTGGAGGCGGGAAGACGGAGGGGCAAGTCCGCGAGGGCAGCGGGCTGGCATTCCAAGGCCTGCCGGACACACCGGGGCGGCGGCTGGCAGGTGGCCAAGTCCACAGGCTGGGGGCAGACAGGTCGGGGTTGTGGCGAGGCGGCAGCTGCAGGGCGCGTTGGGGGCGGGGCGGGGGGCTCGCGGGCCAGGGCCAGGTGGGCGACGGACGAGGGAGGAGGAGCTCCAGAGCCCCGGAGAGCAGGCTTGCGAGGGGCCCCGGAGCGCCAGCCCAACGAGGCAGGGGCCTGGGGTGTGTCGCCTGGGAAGCGGTGGCGCGTCCCGGGCCACGTGCTCACAGTCACCTCTTGTGTGTTTCGCCAGCCGCTCCACTCGCAGCTCCATCCACACACAGCGCAGCTTTGACTCTGGTGTTAACCACATGAGGTTTCTGGCTGTCCTCCATGTAGTCGTGCCAGTTAGTCTCTGGCCCTTGCTCTCACTAACTCGTGTTCTTTAAGCCGCAAATGGAAGAGGGTGGGGAGTTGGAGGAAACAGGCTGGTGGCTGCTCTGTCTGTAAGGAAAGAAGCAGATTTTTTTTTTTTTTTTTAAGAAAGTCAAAATACAGCCTGAAGCCTTCTGTTGTTCAGAAGCCTTGTCGTCTCTGAAACCCTAGTCCGCCCTGTAAGACAGCACAGAGCGGTAATTAAAGTTCACGGCTGCGGCCCCACACCCTCTGTCCAAGAAAGCAGGAAAGTGAAGAAAGCTTTGTTTTCTGTCAAATAGTTTAAAAGGTAGCATCGCTAGTTTCAAGGGTAGGAAGATGGTTTTTAGAATAAGAAACATGTAGACCTGAGAAAGTTGCTTATTGAAAAGGGATTCATTTTCTCAGGCTAAAGGCGACGTTAAAGTGCTTTTTGCCAAACTCAGAGTATAAAAGTAATCCTGTCTTGTGTGAATCATGGCCCAGGTGATAGGTGAGCCATGGTTGTGTTACTTAGGAGCGGCATTGTCTTCTGTTCTGATTCTCAAGGGGGAGCCTGAGGATGTGCAGGAGGTCCCCACCCCAGAATCTGCCCCTAGGAGGGCTCTGGCTGCGGGTTTGAGCCTGACTCTACCAGATGATGACAGAAGCGATGACAGCAGCCCACCGTCAGCCTCCCCTGCCGACCCGGAGCCGCGGCGCCATGCCAGCTGTAAGGGAGATGCGGGTGAACACACGGCATTGCTAGGTGAGCAGCTCACACGGTAAAGCAGCACATGTCACCAGCAGGCGAGAGAAAATTAATGCACAGAATGCAGGAAGCATGAAGGGAACATGGAGAGCATCACCCACACCTAGAGGCGCCACTTTCGCAGCCTGATAGATCTTTCTCCAGGTGTTTTCCTGGAAACTGAAGGATTTTGAGGATGGGGGCATATCATTTAAATGTGCTGAAAAGAGCCGGGTTCGGTGGCTCAGCCTGTAATCCCGCACCTTTGAGAGATTGAGGTGAGTGGATTGCCTGAGCCCGCGGGTTCGAGACCCGCCTGGGCAACTTGGCGAGACCTCATCTCTACAATAAATCAAAAGATCAGCCGGGCATGGTAGCGCAGACCTGTAATTCCGGCTACTCGGAAGACTGAGGCGGAAGGATCGCCGGAGCCCGGCAGGTGGAGGCTGCGGTGGCCGGGAGCGGCCACTGCACTCCAGTCTGGGCGACCGGGTGAGACTCTAACTCAAAAAAAAAAAAAAATGTGTTGAAAGGTAACCTGCTTTTGTCACTTAATGCATGATGCTCTTTCTGTATTAGTAAATAGATAATTTCATACAGTTGTGTAATATTACGTCTTGGATTTCTGCAGTTTCTATAAGCTGTTAATGGATATCTATTATCAGTAGCACTTTGAGGTCACATGTGTATACTACCTCTTGTCTGATTTGTTTTCTGTCATTCTGATAGGTGAAAATACAGTGAATTACATTTGTTTGATTAGTAATGAGGTCGCCCTCTTTACCCTCAATACTCTAATGAATTGCTCATTTCATCCCTAGCCTATTTTTCTATGGAGATACTATTTATTTATTTATTTTTTCTTTTTTGAGGTGGAGCCTCACTCTGTCACCCTGGCTGGAGTGTAGTGACAACTCTCCCGGCCACCACAGTCCTGACCTGCTGGGCTCAGGCGATCCTTCCACCTCAGCCTTCAGAGTAGCCAGAACTACAGGCACGCATTACCACGCCCAGCTAATTTTTTAATTTATTGTAGAGATGAGGTCTTACCATGTCGCCCAGACTGGTCTTGAACCCCTGAGCTCAAGAAATCTCACCTTGACCTCCCAAAGTGCTGGGATTATAGGCTTGAGCCACTGTGCCCGACCCTATTTTTGTTTCATATTGAATCTTAAGAGTTTTTATATACTGAAAATATTGTCTTTATGTTTTGTATATTTTCTCCCCATTTTATGTATCCTTTGACTTTGCATTGTATTTTGCTAGTTAGAAATGAACTCGTGTAGTTTTGTTTCCCATTCTTTCAGATTCTGCCTTTGATGGCATGCCAACTTAGAAAGGTCTTTTTTATCTTAGGATTAGAAAGGTATTGACCTATATTTTGCTAGTATTTGTGGTATTGTATTTAACATTTCAATCTTAATCCAAATCATTTAAGATGTCAGGGGAGATTTAACTAACCTCTTTTTTTCACAAATGTTTAACCAGTTGTCCTAATATTGTTTAGTAAATAATAACTGCAAATAATTATTTTGATATTTGCAAGACAAATTTCTTCATCTTTGTTCTTTAAAAAAAAATTTGAGCTATTCTGCATTTTTTAAAAGATTAATTCTGAGATCATTTTGCCAAGTAGAAGAAAATCTCATTAGAATTTTTATTGGAATTGAATTAACTTACAGGTTATTTTTGGGTTTTTTTTGTTTTTTTTTTTTTTTGAGTCGGAGTCTCACTCTGTCGCCCAGACTGGAGTGCAGTGGCCGCTCCCGGCCACCGCAGCCTCCACCTGCCGGGCTCCGGCGATCCTTCCGCCTCAGCCTTCCGAGTAGCTGGAATTACAGGCATGTACTACCAAGCCCGGCTAATTTTTTTTTTATTTTTTGTAGAGGTGAGGTCTCGCTGCCCTGGCGGGTCTCGAACCCGCGGGCTCAGGCAATCCACTCACCTCAGCCTCCCAAAGGCGCGGGATTACAGGCTGAGCCACCGAGCCCGGCTTAATTTACAGGTTATTTTAACTGGGAAGAATTGATGCTTCTAATTTTAAATTTTGCCTTCGTGGAAGAGGAAGCATATTTTTCCAAAACAATAACATTCAAACTAAACAAGTTTCTTTTTAACGTGTTTAGGATCTGTAGGCAAAAATAGGTAGAAATATTAGAACCTAAGTTTAAGCCCGTATCACAGGAAGAAAGAAGACATTGTGAAGGAGAAAGGGGCAGCGGATTTCAGAGGGTTATGAAATTGGAATGGCTGATATGTTGCAAACATTCTCTTACCCAGCTCTCCAGTCAAAACGACCGCCTTACAAGGCAGCATGCTGGCGCTTAAGGGGCTCTTAGTTTTGGGATTCCCATTCTGTGGAGCCATAGTGCATACCAGTGCGATCTGGGGCGTTGCCGTCAGACTCCAGAAGGAAAACTAGATTCGCTTTCTTTAGTACGAGGCATTCAGAGACTTAAGAGCAGTCTCCGGCTGTTTCTGCATCCTTGTTACCTGTCAGGCATTACAGTTTAGAACTAAGGTAACATAATCTGAAGTAGCAGATAGAAATAAGGAAGGTGGGGGGAAAGCTAAGCCTACAAAGCTGCAGTGTCAGACACACTGTGAACCGGCTGGATTCCCTGACCTCCTGCCAGTTCTGTCCCACTTGGGGCTCACATTCTATTTTCTCTCTTTGTCCCAAGTATTGTTCTTCAGTAAATTGACAGATAATTGATATGGTAATGTTCTTTCTACCTTTTAACAGTAACAGTATAAATTGGAAGACATTAAGTTAGAAAAGTCAGTTATTTTAGGCAGACCTTAACACTTCCAGGACATAGCCGGGCTCGGTGGCTCAGCCTGTAATCCCGCGCCTTGGGAGGCTGAGGTGAGTGGATGGCCTGAGCCCGCGGGTTCGCGACCCGCCTGGGCAACTTGGCGAGACCTCATCTCCACAATAAATCAAAAATGAGCCGGGCGTGGTAGCGCGCGCCTGTCGTTCCAGCTACTCGGAAGGCTGAGGCGGGAGGATCGCCGGAGCCCAGCGGGTCGAGGCTGTGGTGGCCGGGAGCGGCCACTACACTCCAGTCTGGGCGACAGAGTGAGACTCCGACTCGACAAAAGCAACAACTACAACAAAAAAAAACACTTCCAGGACATAACGTAGTTTCACTTGTGGTTGAGAAAACATTTACTAGACACTCACGAGCCACTAGGAAATGAGTGTGAAGTTTGTTTTTGTTTTGAGTCGCCATCTCACCCTGTTGCCCAGGCTGGAGCGCAGTGGCACTCTCATGGCCACCGCAGCCTTGACCTGCAAGGCTTAGGTGATCCTCCCACTTCAGCCTTTCAAGTAGCTGAAACGACGAGTGTGCACCACCATGCCCGGCTAATTTTGGGGTTTATTGTAGAGATGCGGTCTCACCAAGTTGCCTGGGTTCAGGCAGTCCTCTCACCTCTGCCTCCCAAAGTGCTAGGGTTACAGGCATGAACCACCTGTCCAGCTGAGTGTGGAAATTATCAGTGGCAGCCCCTTGAAGGGTGCATTTCCCTGCCAAGTGTGCCTTCTGCTGCCCAGCTGACCACCTGCTTCACTCTTCTTGGAGGGGAACTGAAGCATTTGGTTGGGAGGAGGAGGAGTGTGGAGATGTTGGTCAGCAGATACAGAAGTTTTCATTAGGAGGGGTAAATTGAAGAGAGCATTGTATAGCTCGGGACTACAGTCACTACACAACGTATCATATACCTGAAAGCTGGTAAGAGCAGATTTTAAGTGTTCTCACCACAAACAAGTGATAAGTATGTGAGGTGATGCACAGCTAATTAGTCATTCCACAGGGTATACGTATTTCAAAACATCATGTTGTATAGTACAAATTTGTACAATTTTTGTCAGTTTAAAAAGTAAATAAATTTTTTAAAACAGGAAACATTTAATAAGATTCCTTATGCTATTTCACCATTAAATAAAATTTTTAAATTGGCCAAATTTTTAAAAGGTGTTTGGTTCTGCTGTTGTTTTTAAGGAAGTTTTCCATTGTAAGAAGCCTTCTGTGCTAAAGTGATTTGTACTCTCAGTAATCCGAATGTAAATACCAGCTTCTCCTCTTCCCTGGCACTGTAAATTGGGGGTCACAGCACATTAATTAATGTCTACCTTGTGGGGTACATAGTGCTCGTTAAATGCTGGCTTTTGTTTTCAGTGGAAGTAGTGTCCTTGACACCATAGCTACTTGAACACCTTCTAGTGCCACCATCTCAGACTGTGTCTCTTTTTTTTTTTTTTTTTTTTGAGTTGGAGTCTCACTCTGTCGCCCAGACTGGAGTGCAGTGGCCGCTCCTGGCCACCGCAGCCTCGACCTGCTGGGCTCCAGCGATCCTTCCGCCTCAGCCTTCCGAGTAGCTGGAATTACAGGCATGCACTACTACACCCGGCTGATTTTTTGATTTATTGTAGAGATGAGGTCTCGCTGCCCAGGCAGGTCTCGAACCCGCGGGCTCAGGCAATCCACTCACCTCAGCCTCCCAAAGGCGCGGGATTACAGGCTGAGCCACCGAGCCTGGCTGACTGTGTCTCTTTTTATAGCACCATGGTCGGATTATTGTTGGCTAGGCTGATACTAGAAAAGTTCTCACACCATTTATGAGGAGGGCGATTATCTGTTTTTCTTGTTGACTGTGTTTCTGGGATTACTTGTCATTTTTGCATGTATTTAAATTTTTTCAATTTTAATTTTAAATTATTTAAATAAATATTCACTTAGCTTTTTGTCATCTTGATTTGCCGTCTCCAAATGAGTAGCAGTGTGTGTGTGTAATCGAAGTCTGGAGTATGCTGCCCTCCTGACGTGGTGGCTCTTGTTGCTGTGTTGCAGAAGCTGGCAGGAGCGACCCTCATTGTGGCAGCCCCGTCTCCTAGCGCGTGTGCCCACCAAGCTGTTCCAGCAGAACTCTGGCTTGAACTAAAGGACATTTTTATTTTTTTTACTTTAGCACATAGTTTGTATATTTGAAAATAATGTACATTATTTTACCTTTCGGATTCTGGTTTGATATACAGAAGGCTAAGATATTTTATTCTAAAGAGACTTTTTGATTAGTCTTCATATATTTATCTACTAAAATTTAGTGTTTACGATGAACAATGTGTTTCAGACTATCGCAGAGGTGTTGACTAGGGTAGGTACCCAAATTAAAGGACGGGTGCTGTTTTGAAGTACAAGTCTCGCTGCTGTGGTACGAGAGAAACAAGGGTAACTCGTCTTTGTTTCTCAAGGTTTTTAGCAAAACGCACCAGTTTTAGGCTAGGTGATAATGAATTCCATGGGCTTTCCCTGGAGGAGAGACCTTTTCAGAACTTTAAACTTGTGATGAGATGAGAATTCTACAGCTTTCTTGCATATCTGTATTGTATGTAGAGATTTCAAAATCTGCACTTTTTCTTTGTTTAGAATTATGAGAAAAGCACTAGATAACTTTAGGATTTGCATTTTTCCCTTATGATCTAATTCTTGTGACAACTTGATGGGGAGGGAAATTTGTCCATTTGTTCCTACAAATAAAAAGCTAAAATTCTGTGCTGCACATGAACATTCAGTTCTTTATTGCCTTGTTCAGGAAAATGAGTAGGCCTACTGTGTGTGTGTGTTTTAATCAGTATGTTATATTGGTTTCTGTAATCTTTATAATTACAAGGGTGGTAGATGGAGAATTTTGATTTTTGTTGTTGGTACAAAGTCATCAGTTTTCCGGATTCGTTTTAAAGCACATTTAATACCATGATCTTGCTTAACCGTGTCTCCTTTTGTCTCCTTTTATAAACTCATTTGCTGTTCTCACTTGTAGGTCAGAGGAGCGGACTGCTGCAGAGCCTGGGAGACTGCTCTTGAAGCGTTACCCAGTGATTCACTCACATGCACGCCGTTTCTCACTACTTGGAGTCAGAAGTCAAGGAGTACGAGGCAGTTATTTTTTAGAGTGTGGAATTGTAGTCCTCTCTCGCTTCTGGTGCCTCTGTATATATTTTGTGGGTAAAAATAAGTGTTTATTGAGAAAAATATGATGCAAGGAAATATAAAGGATTTATCCTTATGGCCACATCTAGAATAGGAGGATTTATTTAGCTTAGTTTCTCAAGCTGTTTACTACTCATACTTTGATTCTAACTACTCATTGTGAAATATTTGATTTTCCTGAAATAAACTCTACAGCCAGATTCAGCATGAGGAGCTGCTGAGGTAAAACATTAGTCCTGCTTCGTGCACTCATTTTGTTTTAGCAGACGGCCTCAACCTCGGCTGTCTAGGAGGCCATTGACTCTTATGTTCTGTAGTTCAGTGTGACTAGGCAAATACATCCTGATTCTGTACCAGTTAGATTGTTTGCTCTTTGTCCTTTAAGAAATACTAGAGAAAAATGTTTTAACTAATAATTCTTCCAGTAGCCAATGAAGCCAACTGTTCAGAAGAATACTGTGACAAATTTGCTTTGGATAGTTACAGAAATTGGATTTCTTAATCAGCTGTCAAATATAGCTTTCCTTAATTAAAAGTTTGACGCTGAATGATAAATTGAAGAGGTTGGAATAAGTAGAGTCTTATTCTCTAGAAATCTAAGTCTTTAGTAGCAAAAATAAATTAGCAAAAGAAGAAAATGCTTCATTGTCTTGAAGAGTTTTCTTTGATAGAAGTTTTATATATATATATATATATATATGGCAGTAAACGTGATAAAGAAAGCACAAATATTACCAGCAATCTTGCAGAAACTTTAAAGTTGACTGAGTGATGGGGGGATATAAATGAAGAGTACAGTAAATCAGAGATTGAGTTCAGCTGTGTTCTTTATCACAGTAGTCACTTTCCTGTTAATCATTGTCATAGAGCCATTTGTTCTCATATGAGGTAGAACAGTATCTTCGTGTGGGAGGTGGCGTCCAAGACAGCAGCTCCACAGCTACCTGCCCACTGGCCTGCTTCTTCACTCCTCCCTGTGTTTGGATCGGCCTTCTGGGCTTCCCAGCAGAAAACCACCAAGGGCCAGAGAACTGTAAGAACACACACCGCTTGGCAGGTAATAATTTCCCACGTGCTGTCTTCTGAGGGATTTCGAACATAAGCCTTTCCTGAAAGTTGACTCCCTGCAGCTACTGAGGAATGATGACAATAAAAGGCCGAATTGCAGTGTCTCCCTCAGCAGTTTGCTCTCTGGGGCACACGGTGACAAAATCTCCTGAAGCGAACCACTGTCTGACCTCAGTAGCATCAGGATTGCAGCTGCGTGTCGTGGAAGTGGCAAAGAAAAGCATCCCAAAGAGCAGAACTGTTTTTCAGAAACAACGACCCTCAGACAACATTGCGACTTGCATGAGAGCAAATGCTTCTGTGTCCCTTGAGATACACTTTCCAAATCAAGGACTAGTAGAATCGCAAAAAACAATAGACCTTCAAGAATAGGTCTGTGTCCCTGTACACTGGAATCCCCAGTGTAACCCAGTTCCCAGTAAGGTAGCTGTTTGGCAGTCTCCCTTGAGCACGTTAAAGTTTATTTGCTCAGTGAAGGCTGAAATTAAGTCCGTATGTATGTATTGTTAATTGGAATTTAAGATTATCTTAAAGAGATATCACTTAAAATGCTATTTAAAATAGACATATGAGCCATTATTCTCCACTGAAATATGAATAATTTAGTGTGGTATTTAAGGTGTAAGTGTATATGTAACTCTGTAAGAATAAAAATTGGCATCATTCCTGTACAGTTTTTAAATGAATACATAGTAAAAACACTGTTAGAATTGTTTGAAGGTTATATTTTAGGATCCCAAACTATCTTTTGAAATAACTTTTCTTTCTACTCTAAGATGTTACTTTTTTTTGTTTTAAACAGGTGTTTTGAAAATACTAAAACTAGAAAATGGAAACAGAGAATCCAAGAATTGAAGGCGTTTTGTTTAACATGACAGTTAAATTAAACTTGCTTGATTACACTTAAAAGCTGACTGTAGTTATTGAGTCCTGAGATTATCGTTTCTTTTTACTTTAGGTAAATTTTTTTCAAGAGTCTTTTGTTGGTATTGTAAGTGTAATCTTGACTCCATTTGTTTTTTGGTTTTTGGTTTTTTTTTATGAGTCGGAATCTCACTCTGTCACCCAGGCTGGAGTGCAGTGACACACTCATGGCCACTGCAGCCTCAACCTGCTGGGCTCAGGTGATCCTTCCACCTCAGCCTTCCACGTAGCTGGAACTACAGCCACGCTCCACCACGCCTAGCTAATTTTTTGGTTTATTGTAGAGACAGGGTCTCACCAAGTTGTCCAGGCTGGTCTGGAACCCATGGACTCAGGCGGTCTTATTGCCCCGACCTCCCAAAGTGTTGGGATTACAGGCTTGAGCCATTGTGCACGGCTTCATTTTTTTTTTTTAATAAAATGTTCTCTAAATACAGCCACTGCTTTGTAAGCTATTTGTTTGAAATAAATTTGAAACAATCCTTTTTTCAAGTAAACACCAGTTCCTTGATTTTGATCCTCCTTATTTATGGAGTCCATATTTGAGAATCTGCCTCACGAAAATATATTTGTGACCCCCAAATTATCAGGTATAGCACTTCTGTGGTCATTTTCAGACATGTGGACAGCAGGAAATAAGCCTTGTTGCCAACACACATGTTCCTAACAGAGGCTGAATGAGGGATGCTCTACCTTGCTTCAGCTCTCATGCTGCAAGCAAGTGCCCTTCACATGGTCTATTTAGTACCACCTTTTTGCACCTCTGTTGGCAATTTATTTGTGTGTGTGTGCGTGTGTGTTGGAGTCTCACTCTGTCATCCAGGCTGGAGTGCAGTGGCACACTCATAGCCACTGTAGCGTCGACCTGCTGGGCTCAGGTGATCCACCATGTTGGGCTAATTTTTGATTTATTGTAGAGATGAGGTCTCACCAAGTTGCCCAGGCTGGTCTGGAACCTGTGAGCTCAGGCAGTCCTCTCACCCCAGCCTCCCAAAGTGCTAGGATTATAGGCGTGAGCCACCGCGCCTGGCTTCTGTTGGCAATTTCATTGCTTGAAATGGCCCCCAAGCATAGCGAAGTGCTGTCTACTGTGCAGCAGGGCTATCATATGCCTTATGGACAAAACACATGTTATATAAGCTTCATTCAGGCATGAGTTACTGCTGTTGGCTATGAGTTCAATGCTATATTACACAGAATCAGTGGGTCCTGGAACCCAAGGCTGGGTGGTTGAAACTGCCTAAAAGGACTTCAGGAATGAACTTTCTTTGCCCAATGCTAACATGCAAAACGGAGATGCTCCCCTCTTTTTTTTTTTTGGTTTTAATCAGGGACTCTGTTGCCCAGGCTGGGGTACAGTGGCATAATCGTGGTTCACCACAATCTCAAACTCTTGGGCTCAAGCTATCCTCCCTCCTCAGCCTCCCAGGCAGCTGGGACTTACAGACATGTGCCACCCACTCTGCCTGAATGTCCGCTTTTAGGCATTGAAAGAAATCATCGTTGCTATCATTTTAGTTACCTGAAGGCATACCTCTGATACATAGGCTTAGGTCATTATTTTCTCTCTTACTGTCGTAAGAATAACTGAATTTGTTACAAGTCTAGTACTTTTCTTTCTCCAGAGTTCTAAGATTGAAACTCATTTATCTTAAAAACCATTAGGCTTGACTTCCTGTAGCTTTTGCTAAGTGTTGGATTAGAGGGCAATTCCTGTTGAACAGATTATCTCCTATAAATATGCTTTGGAAGTGCCTTAGTACTTTTCATAATTTTTTTCATGATTTCTTAAAAAACAAAACAAAACAGGTAATAGTGTTGATTTTAAAAAAGAACTTTAATGGAAGGCACTGTTGTCCAAAGTTACATGAAAGGTTAAGGGCCCACATAAGTGCCACCTTGCGCTGGTACTTCTCAAACCCGCACCGAGGATGCTGATCCCACTGGTATGATACTGCCTCCCAAAGCACTGGCTGATGTTTTTCCTTACAACAAAACAAAAAAATGGCTTAGACTAATAACAGAAGAAGGTCTTGGGAGGAAAAATACAAAACTATACCAGCTACTACAAGAGCCCCCCGCCAAATGCATTTATTCTGTGGTCTTTTAAGTCCCCATGACCAAGATAAAGTTACAGGCAAATCCCTGGTTCCAGACTGTGCTCTGAGAAGAGGTACATGCATAAGTAGATCCAAGAACCAAACTTCTGTGTGCCACTTGAAAATTCAAAAACACACAACTACTTTCAAAGATAGGATCACAAATTCTTAATGTCTTAATTTACTCTCATTAAATACTTTTGACATTGAGACCTTAGAAAACGGGATTCCGGTTTATCAGAAGCCTGTAGCTTCTCTTTTAAGCGGAAATGGGTATTTTGCTCATTGGCACTTAAATAAATCTCATCTACTTTTTGCAACAACTTATTGGGGGATAACCGTTCTTCCTATGATAGTTATTCAGCAAGACACCTAAAAGATACATTTTCCTAAGTTCTTACCAAAAATTCATCTCAAGGAAAAAGTCATCCAGGGAAAAGCAAAACTTGGCTTTAAGTAGATAAAGTGTTGTTTATATACATTAGACCAAGCAATCCACTCGGCTTAAAGAGTTGTAAAATGAAATCACACTACAGCTGGACAATGAGTGAACGGGGTGGTGCTGAAGAATTATTACTTGGACATTTTGGTCTCAGAAGGTGTCTCCCCAGTATCCAATGTCTTCAACAACCGGAAAAGACCTGCAGCTTCTCGTATCCGACTGAATTCAATACAGAATGCTTGCACTTCTATAAATAAGTCCTGTACGTTAATAATTTTGTTACGGATCAAGGATTGGAGGAAAACACATACAAGACGCACCAAGCGATTCTGAAAAAGAAAAACTAATTTTAGTGTGCTCATTTTCTGGGCAGGTACTTACAAAATTTATAAAAACTCCTATTACCTGCATATATTTATCCTTAATTTGTTCACAAGTAGAGATGCAATTTGATATATAAAGGTGAATAAATTCAGGAGGTAGATCAACAGCTGTAGTCAGTCTGTTTCACAAAAGAAAATTTGCACTGTTAATTTTACTCGCTAACATTGAAAAATATTGTTAGCCATAAAATGTACAATGTCCACTGGTGATCTGGTGAAATAATGGCCAAATTCCCCAGTGTTAAACGCATGTGACTAAGTATATTTAAAACTCGGCGATATCCACTTGCTCATAAATAACACTTTAAAGAAATATCTCTGGCACATGGCAATCACTCATTAAGCAACTATGTTTCTGCACCATGTCCTTCAGTGTTCTTGGTTGAATCGATTATCTTCCAAGCCCTAAGAAACTTGGCAATTATTATATGCTCTCAAGTGTATATATTTACTAAAGTCCTATTGCAGATAAGTGCTATGAGATGTGTCTGAGAGGAAGGTTAAATTTAGTATGTAAACAGCGCAGCATACAACCAAATGCTAAAATGAGGGATCTGTAAATAGAGTAACGTGACAAGATCTGGGGAAAGCCGGCAGTGGGCAAGTGACTTAAGCTGAAACCTAAGGAGAGAAGTGTTCCTGGTAACAATAAGTAATCCATGTGAAGGCTTGGAATTGGCATTAGCGCAGCATATGCAGCAAAGTGGGAATGACCCGGCTGGGATGGAACAAAAGGAATGGTGGCAACCCAGAGTCAGAGTTGAGCGTCTTAAAGGTCAAGGCCAGTATTTTCCAAAGGATTACATGGGATTTTTTTTCTTTCTGTTTCTATTTTTAGGGAGTCAGGGTCTTGCTACGTTGCCTAGGCTTGTCTTAAGCTCCTGGACTCAAGCGATCCTCTCACCTTAGCCTCCCAAAGTGAGGCGTGAGCCACCGCACCTAGCCACGTGAACTGTTTTAAGGGGGGCGGGGAAAGGGTAGGAGGTAGGAATTCCATATTTCGTTAAGCCTGGGAAATACTGGGTCAAATTAAACAGGGCTTGTCACTGCAAAGCCTTTGCTATGTTAACTAGCGAATTTCCAAAAGAAGACGAATAGGCGGCCTTTCCTAAACTCGCCTGACCTCAGCACTTTTCCTAACGCCAGCTTCGTGCTCCAAGGACACACCGCCATGGGCTGCTGCAGCCATCTGAGACCTTTGTGTTAGCAATAGGTGTGTTTTACGCTCAAGGACAGTGCACTGTGACAGTTGCTGGGGGCAAACAGGAGCTTTCTTGTCCTTAGAATTCCAAAACTGTGCTGGGAAGGTACAGTGATAAAAAGATGCAGTTATCTGTGGACTAAGGGCCAAATGTCTGGTGAAGATAATAACTGCTACAAGAATATAGTGAAGGGAAGTGAGCACTCCGTGGTCAAGAGAAATTTGGACAGAATGGCCCCTGAAAGAAGACTGAGTCCTGACTCAAGAGAAAGAGGAAAGACTGGAATAAGGAGAGGCAGAAATGAAGCAGCATGTTTTCAATAAGCAGCTAACCAGTTTTGCCAGTGTCTGAAGACAAAAGTTAATTTGGAAGCCTCACACTTCCTCCCTCCCCCACCCCGAAAAAGAACACACACTCCTCCCTACACAAATACATGCTTGCACCCCGCCCTCCCGGCTTCCAAAATTTTTTTTTTGAGTTGGAGTCACTGTCTCCCAGGCTGGAGTGCAGTGGCACACGCACTGCCACTGTAGCCTCGACCTGCGGGGCTCAGGTGATCCTTCCACCTCAGTCTTCCAAGTAGCTGGGACTACAGGTGCACATCACCATGCCCAGCTAACTTCTTTGATTTATTGTCGAGATGAAGTCTCACCATGTTGCCCAGGCTGAACTTGAACCCCTGGACTCAGGCAATCCTCTTGCTTCTGCTTCCCAAAGTGCTGGGATTTCAGGTGTGAGCCACCATGCCCAGCCTATTCTTTAGTTCAATTTCAAACTTAAAAAAAAAAAGACCCAGCTTACAAACATGTGTTCAAAAACTGAGCTCTAAATACAGCTTGGCTTGCTGGCACTCAGATTTCTCCATACAGCAGAAGGACCATAGAACTCATCAGCCAAACAGGACACCTCCTGAGAGCAAGCGCACGATGATGGGAAGCCTCAGTAAGGACGCTCGGGGCAGCCCGGACTGGGGTCGCCCTGCACGTAAGCATCTTGGTCAACAGCAGGCTCCCAGGCCTACTCCCTCAAGCCCACTTAGCGCATAATGTAGCTGAGCTATGTTTGTAGGAAAATGTTAAGTGACAAAACTGTACAGAGCACACTGGGAAGGGAACATCTTCTGGATTCGAAGTCAGTGATGGCAGGGGAAGGAGACAGGGAGCCAGCGAAAGGCTGCAGAAGAGAAGAGCACAGGAGACTCTGACGGCATCCCTGGGATTCGCTCAGCTTTCAGGCCCGCTTTCCCATGCTACAGCTGTCCGTTGCTAAGAACAAATAACTGATGTAAGATCTATATTTGTACAGGAGTAAAGAAGATACAACTGTGCATAGGGAAATACAGCTCAGCAATTAAGTTTCCTTCAGAGTTCTTACTAATACGTGCTAAGGTCACATGTAATCACACTAAGGCTCAGATTATTTCTTTAATGGGTTATTTTAGGCTAATAGTATAAAATAAACTCTTACAGTTTTCCCCTTCTGGTCATTTAGGATCTATATATCCCATACTTTTGATCAAGTGTGGAAACTTACCGATTTACAACTTCCATCGAATGTAAGGACATGTCCATGTTGACCAGGACGGAGAAATACTCAGTGATCTGGCTTGACTGCATTAATTTTAGCAACATTTCTATGGCGACTAGAGGGTTGTTTTCCACAAGGTCAGGAAGTTTGGCTGGAGTGAGGCCAATATGATAAACAAGTTTGGGGTCTTTTTCCAACTCACCAAGGAGCTAAATACAACCAGATGTTGAGAGAGATAAGTGCTTGAGTCAAATTAGAAAATTTTTTGTGCATACGAAAACAAGTACTTTTATAAAAAGCTATAAAATTATCTGCACTGAACCAACTTTATCCATTTCTTCTCTCCAACTCCTGACATCTTGGCATTTTAAAACTTACATTTCAATTTTGAAGATACTAAAATGCAAACACATTCAAGACAATTTATAAATATGCTAGTGATTCCTCCTCCTGGACATGAAACCAGATTCACTATCATCTGGTTGGATACAATACTGTTTGGTGACAATAATGCATTAAGTCCTTTGTAGGTGTTTCTGTCATCTGTTATAACCAAAAATAACCACCAAATAGTTCTCCTGAGAAACAGCAGCACTACCTGGCCCCATCGAGGTGGAAAACATTCCTGAGAAGGGGCCAGAGGGGGAGACAGGATAGCTGACCTGCTGCAAGCCATCAGCCTGCAGAACTTTACAGCTCAAGTCACGATCATACTAATTCTCATAAGTGTCTTCAAAAACATTTGTTCTGCCAAATAAGCACTTTCTCTTTTAAATTATTCTCTGCTCTTTTCCCTAGGTACTTGTATGTCCTACTGTGGACTGAGTTTCAGAATGGTCTAATACGCAAAATGAACTATAGGTTAACGACTTGACTTTGAAAAGAGGATTTCTGGGTTGGAGAGGTCAGTGTCTCGCCACAAGTTCTAGCTCAAAAGTATGCAAACTGTATAAAATTCAGCCATCTCGTCTTGCATTTGGGCAGTGGGGTCTATTTTTAATCTCAAGTCCACCAAGAACCAGTTGTGTGGCGGGGGCTGGTTCCGTTCCCTGGGCCACATCTTCCTCCTCCATGAAGTCCTAACAATTCCACTTTCTCTCAGGAGAGTTAGTCCAACTCAAATGTGACAATGTGTGTAAGTACCCGGGCAGTACACAGAGGAGCTAGGTGCAAACAGTGACACCCATTCTCACCCACTTCTCCCAGGGAAAAACTGATCACAAATAAGAGTTGGAACGTTTTTAGTCATTAGACTTTTTATCCCACCAGAGCCAAATTACCAAAAGGGTAGAGGGTAGAACAAAGCTTCAGAGATCCAGAAAACCTTTGCAACTTTTTGCTGCTAGCTCATGTTGACAGTATTCATTTATTGTTCATTTATCACTTTATGAAAAAACAAAAATAAAGTCTTGTTGGATTAAAGATAAGAAATGTTTACAATACATACACACCTGTGTTTGCTGGGGAGAAGATAAGGGGCTTTTGAAGGCCTTAGCCATTATTCGCTTGATCTCCACACCAGTGCTATTCTTAACACACATTGATTTATCCCACTGAATTGTGTGGTCAGGCTCAGTGGGATTTAGCCAAGCCAGTTCATCCTCACAGATGTGAAGTGGAGGTGGTGGACGAATAAACTCTGGCCGAAAATGGCCTGCAATGAGAACAGGAATATCCACGTCTTACACACATTTCACTTAATTTCATACACAAAAGCCTCTCTCAGAAAGGACAACATGACAAAACTCTCACAATTCAAAATCAGAAGCAGAAATGATACAAAAAGTCAGGGTTTTGTTCAGAATGCAAAGAAGAACGCTATGCCAGCATGATGCCAGAGACCACATCTATTAATTTTTGGAGACAGGAGAGGAACACATGACCATAATCTGGCAATTCAACTCAAGCATGACCACTCAACAGCAAAAGGACATACTGCTATATAAGTAAGTCTTTTGATGGCAAAATGAAATATACATTATGTTCTTAGAAACCACTATTTTGTTCACAGACTACTATGATTTGTACTAGTTTTATCTTAGTATCTTATAACTGAAGTGACAAATTACATCAATGAAATCGCAAGAGAAAAAAAGTATGAGCCGGGCTCGGTGGCTCAGCCTGTAATCCTGCGCTTTGGGAGGCTGAGGTGAGTGGATTGCCCGAGCCCGCGGGTTCGAGACCCGCCTGGGCACCTTGGTGAGACCTCATCTCTACAATAAATCAAAAAATTAGCCAGCCGTGGTAGCACACACCTTTAGTTCCAGCTACTTGGAAGGCTGAGGTGGAAGGATCGCTGGAGCCCAGCAAGTCGAGGCTGCGGTGGCCAGGAGCGGCCACTGCACTCCAGTCTGGGCAACAGTGAGACTCCGACTCAAAAAAAAAGAAAAGAAATATGGTTGGCTTTTTTTTTTTTTTGAGTCGGAGTCTCACTCTGTCGCCCAGGTTAGAGTGTAGTGGCACATTGATGGCTATCACAGCCTCCATCTGCTGGGCTCAGGCGATCCTTCCGTCTCAGCCTTCCAAGTAGCTGGAACCACAGGCACATGCCAACAGGCCCAGCTAATTTTTTGATTGATTATAGACATGAGGTCTCACCATGTTGCTCAGGCTGGTCTTGAACCCCTGGGCTCAGGCAATCCTCTTGCCTCAGCCTCCCAAGGTGCTGGGATTACAGGCATGAGCCACTACGCCTGGCTGACTTTTGACATTTTCAAACGAGAGACTTACATGGACTTTTAAATTCACAAAACACCATCTTCATCTTCATAAAGCAATAAAAGCACAACAGGAAAATGAAGCAGCTCAATTATTTTAACTATTTTATTAAAAAAAAGATTAATTCCTAAGTTATAAACCCACTGAAATAAGTGTTGGCCAAGACTTCTGCTGGGCCAATTTCACAGCTCAGTTTGGTTTCCACATGGAGCAGAAGGTGGCTCACTCCTATTACGGATCCTACCCCTGCCAAAACTGAGATTGAAAACATCTGTTTTCTGGCACAGAATCATCACTTTATCTTAAACACCTCTACTGTCTCTTCACTTATATCACCAGGTCTAGCATCTGAATCTCTCTTCTGACTACTTACAAAAATAAAGTTTTTAACACTTTCTGAGAAGTACTACGTATATGACATGAAAGCTTCTATTACCTAAGCAATTTAGACTTATGCCTGAGCAAATTTAAGTAGAAACCATTATATGCCATGGATCTTCAATCATACTTGTGATTTGCTGAATCTTCAGCTATTAAACCCATTTAGGCCCAAGATCTACTGTAAATCAAAAGGTATAAAAATAACTTTGTAAGTTTCAAACTCATGGTGATACTACACTATAACCTGGAAAACATGTCCTTACCCCTAAAGCAGAAGGCTTCCCCTTCATCATTCAAACCACACATAAGCCTATAAGTGCAAAAGGTGCAGTGGTACATGCCTGCAGTTCCAGCTACTTGGGAGGCTGAGGTAGGAGGCTCTCTCCTGAGCCCAGGGGCTTGAATCCAGCCTGGGCATCATAGCAAGACCCTGTCTTCCAAAGAGAAAAAAACAGCCAGGTAGCTCATGCCTGTAATCCCAGCAGTTTGGGAAGCCTGAGCCCAGGTGTTCAAGACCAGTCTGGGCAACTTGGTGAGACCTCATCTCTACAATAACTCAAAAAATTAGCAGGGCATGGTGGTGTGCACCTGTAGTCCCAGCTACTTGGAAGGCTAAGGTGGGAGGATCGCCTGAGCCCAGCATGTCGAGGCTGCAGTGGCCGCAAGCATGTCACTGCCCTCTAGCCTGGGCAATAGAGTGAGATTCCAACTCAAAAAAAAAAAAAAAACAAGAAAACAACAAAAAGACTCCCAAAACATACCTATACTATTTCAATTTTGATAGGTGTTTTCTTTGTATCAGAGTAATTTAGGCACTATAAGATCAGTAAAACTTGAAAATGGAGGCCATAATAGCGATAGATTACCAAAGAGGTACAAAACAGAAAGGTAATAAGCTATAATAACAGACTCAGTAAAATCAGAATTTACATTCTTAGGTAGGTTTATGATAGATGAAATAAACAACCTGGTAACTTTTTTTTTTTTGAGTCATGTCACCCAGGCTGGAGTGCAGTGGCATGCTCACAGCTCACCAGAGCCTTGACCTCTTGGACTCAGATGATCCTTCCACTCAGCCTCCCATGTAGCTAGGACTACAGGTGTGCACCACCATGCCAGGCTAATTTTTTGAGTTTCTGAACAGATGACATCTTTCTATGTTGCCCAAACTGGCCTTGAACTCATGGGATCAAGCGATCCTCCCGCCTCTGCCTCCCAAAGTGCTAGGATTACAGGCATGAGATACTGTGCCTGGCCAGTATCTGTAATTTTTGGTGTGTAATTTTCTTTAAAAACCATGTCCAAGCTGGGCTCGGTGCCTCAGCCTGTAATCCCGTGCCTTTGGGAGGCTGAGGTGAGTGGACTGCCTGAGCCCGTGGGTTCGAGACCCGCCTGGGCAGCGAGACCTCATCTCTACAATAAATCAAAAAATCAGCCGGGCGTGGCAGCGCGTGCCTGTAATTCCGGCTACTTGGAAGGCTGAGGCGGAAGGATCGCCGGAGCCCAGCAGGTGAGTCTGGGTGACAGAGTGAGACTCCAACAACAAAAAAAAAAAACCATGTCTACTATGTTCTAGACACTCTACTCGAAATTTCCACATTAAATTCCACTGTAACAAAATAACAAAGTGTCTCAAAAACCTGAAAAGTCCCAGAGGATGCCAACAGAATAAAACCAAGAGTATAAAATAATTTACATATACTATACCTACTTTCAATAGGTGGTTTTGGTCCACTGACTAAAGCTTCTGTGATCTGAGAGGCAACTGAGCTGTCAAATCCAGAATTAGAAGAATCCGGGTCTGGGTCACTGAGAATACTAGGGAAGCTAGCTTTACTTTGTGTTGGCAATTCAGACTGGCGTTCTGAAAAAGTTTAAAATAGGAGTCATTTTAAAGTTAAGGATACCACAAGGAGAGTAAAAAGACAAGCTGTCAATTGAGGAAAGTTACCTGCAATACATAAAAACAAGGGGCCAGAGAGAGAGAATAAAAGATAGCAAGTCCTCAATTAACATCAATAGGTTCTTGGAAACTGACTGTATGTGAAATAACATACAACAAAACCAATCATTTTTTTCTCATCAATGTAATAATAAAGCAACACTGAACAAAACAATGTTATTCAACAACCTGCTATACACTGTTTCTCTTAAAACAGTTACCAAGAACCTATCAGCGATATTACTGAGGACTTACTGTATATACATTGTTAAACTCCTAAAATTCTTAAAAATTAAAAACTCAGAAGGAAAAATTAAAACAATAATTTAAAAAGAAATTTTACCTAAAAAGCTTGAGTGGCTAACAGACATCTAAAAAGTTGTTTAATCCCATTAGGAATCAGGGAAGTTAATTTAAAACACTAGATACCATCATTACCATTACATAGCCACCAGACTGGCAAAAATTAACAAGCCTGACAAAAGCAGAGGAGGATATAAGGTAACACATGCACTGAAATGAAAAATGGCGACTCTGGAAAACAATATGGCATTACCTTGTAAAGTTCACATGTACATATCTTTCTACCTAGAAGAAACACTTTTACAGGTGCCCCAGAAGAATGTACAGGAAAGTTCACAGCAATACTGTCCCCATCCATAGAATGTTTAAAGAACCTGGTATTCCACTCCATGAAAACACCACCACAGCAATGAAAGGCAATCATGCAGTGGCCTGCCATCAACATGGACTTATCACTCAAATGATGCCCGAGAGGAGGAAAGCAAAGAAGAATGGACATAGTCGACTTCATATGAATAAAATCAAGGGTATGCAAAGTGGAAGTGCAGGCATGCACAGAAGGGAAGGCTATAAAGCAAACTGAGGATGATCATCACAAAAACCAGGTTGGTCACGGGAGCAGCAATTGGGAGAAACACACCGGGAGCCTCTGGGTGCTGAAAATATTCGATTTCTTAACCTGGACGGAGGCTATTCCAGGTTCACTTTATAATTCTTTAAAATGCAATGCATGTTTTATGAAGGACCCTATTTCAGATTTTGTCATTTTAAAAACACAGAGGACTAAATTCCTAATTAAAGAGCTGCAAAAATCAGTAGAAGACTACCAACCTGGTGGAAAAATGGTCAGAGACATATGAAAAGATGACTCAGACATATGAGATGTCCAATCGCATTCATTTAGTAAGAAAAACACTAACAAAAATGATCCCATATGCCGTTTTTCATCTCAGACTGTTGAAGTACAAAAAGTTAGATAACATATTATTGACCAAGATGGAGGAAAAAAATGTTACACAGGCAAATGGTGTGGTAAACTAACAAGTAGTAGGTCTTTGTCAGGAATAAATAATAAAAATCAAAACCTCTGCAATGAACACAGTCTTTGTTAATTCTTTGTGGCCACTATGTTTAACCTATCTGCTTGTTTTCTTTAAGAAAACACAAACTGCATCCTCCATAAACACACCCTTGGTCCATGGACCCCACTGTTAAGAATGTGAATTTTGGCCGGGCGCGGTGGCTCACGCCTATAATCCCAGGACTTTGGGAGGCCGAGGGGAGAAGATTGCCTGAGCCCATGGGTTCGAGATCAGCCTGGGCAATTTGGCAAGACCTCATCTCTACAATAAATAAAAAAAATTAGCCAAGCATGGTGGCGCACACCTGCAGTTCCAGCTACTTGGAAGGCTGAGGCGGGAAGATCACCTGAGCCCAGCAGGGGAGGCTGCGGTGACCATGAGTGTGTCACTGCACTCCAGTCTGGGTGACAGAGTGAGACTCCAACTCAAAAAAAACAAAAAACAAAAAGAATGTGAATTTCAGGCCTCCACAGTGAAGATCTGGATGGCCAGCTCCAGAGCAGAGAGGTGTGTTTACTTTTTTTTTTTTTTTGCACCTGCGCAAATGAATGCACGAGGACAACCGCAATCTGGGGAGAGGACAGGAAGCAGCAAGCTTAGCCATTCTGCCCAGCTTCTCAGTTCTTGCTCTAGGCACATACTCCTTTCTTCACGTGATAGTGAGCCTCCCACCTCAGCTGGGATTACAGGTGGAAGCCACCATGCCCGGCCCCAATTTCAAACCTTAGTACAAAGCTGTAATCATCAAAATTGTGTGGTCCTGGCATAAAGGCAAACATGTAGAGCAGTGGAATAGAATAGAAAGCCCCAAAATAAACCCTTGCATGTATGGGCAAATGATTTTCAACAAGGATGCCAAGAGAACACTGTTTTGGCTATTCAGGGTCCCTGGAGATTCCCCTAAATTTGAAGATGGATTTTTCTATTTTTGCATGAAACATTGTTAGAATTTTGACAGGAATTGCACTGAATCTGTAGAGCTGTTTGGGGTAGTACTGGCACCTTAACAAACAATCTTCCAATCAGGATCAAAAAGAAAAGCACTAAACTTTATTCTTCTAGAATTGGAAAAGCAATCAAGTGAAAACTCAGAATGAGTTTATATTGCTATATTAGCATCCAAAAATGAAGTCTTCCATTTAGGATCCAGTACTGAAACTACTTTCTTAAATGGAAGATACTAATATCTTAGCCCAATCACAAAGACTGCCATTTTAAATAGAGCACCTAACAGTACCACACAAGAATGCCCAAAGCACTGATTCATCCTTACCAGCCAAGGCTAACTGAAGCCCACTAATGTCCACAGACTGGCCCATGTTCCCAACATCCATCAAGGCAATCTGGCGAGGTGTCTTTTTGAAGAGTTCCCTTGGGGGTGCCAGCATCAGCTGGGAAAGAAAAAACTTTTCTGGTGGAGTTATAGGAGGTAAAAATCCTGCAAACAAAAACGTATAACGATTTCTCCAATGTTTACTTTTAAAAACTAACTTGACTCTGGTAAAATCAGCATTTGCTACTTGCACTTCAGCCCACATATTTTGAAGGACTGAATTAGAATTAAGTTTCAGTCAAACACATAAAGACATTTGTGAAATATGACATTTGAAATACTAGGATCTATACCACTATCAATGAAACTTAAAGTTTTTGTGACTATCAAGAACTTCATTTGCTGAAGTTCCTCAATTCCTGCAGAGGCTAAAGCTTACACATACAAGCAACAACAGACGGTAACAATGACAGTGCTCAGAAATGTTCCCTCTTCTCTACCACCAGTGTAGAAGCTGAATAAAGAGAAGGAAGCAGTCAGCAGCAAAGCAAACACACTTCCCATGCCTGATTCAGGATTTACTGAATACAAAATACAGAATGCTACAAAATTCCCACAACGCTGTATGTTCCTTCCCTTTTGGCCCATATTCAATTTCTCCCCAAGCCTCGTCTCTCCTACCACCAGGCCGCGTTCCCTCGGCTCCGTCCTCACTTCCTTCTTCTTCGGCCCGGACCACAGGACAGTCTTCCTGATGCCCCCGGCTCCCCGTTTTGACTCCTGCCCAACCACTGCCACCCCCACAATTTAGTTATGTTGGTAAAGTACAGATCTGATATTACTTAGCCTCTTTACACAGAATTAAGCCTAAACTTCTGTAACATTACAAAACCCTTCATAATCTGGCTCCAATCCACCTTCCTAATCTCACCTCTTGACCTCCCCTCCCATCCACATCCCCTGCACTCCAGTTGCACAAAACCCTTCGGCTTCTACATCCAGTTCTTAAACAATACCCAGCAGAGCCACACCCTTCCCTCCCACCCCATTCCTAATCAATATCCAGCTCCCTCTGACAATCTCTCTAGCTCCACAGTTAGCGGTTCTTGACTTTTGGATCCAACATCTAGTACAGTCCTCACCACGCTGTTATGACTGTTTATCTCCCCAACTGGACTGCAAGCTTCTTGAGTGCAAGGAAGCCATCTTTCTTACTTCAGATGTATTCTCAGCCCTGACTCTGCTCAGTCATCTGAAAAGTTTTCTGAAAACATATCCACTAATTGCTCACCATAAACGTGCAATGTCAGAAGCTCCAGGAGCGGGGCTTTGACACACTCCACCCCTACTTAATAACAGTAATGACACTAATGGGTAATACCTATAGGCACATTTATTCTTTGTAACAACTCTATCAGCTAAGAACTATTACATTTTACAGATGAGAAAACAGGCACAAAAAGATTAAATAACCATTTATGGATTCCTTCTCTGGCAACTGCCTCCCCTCATCAAATTTGTGTTTACAAATTTGTGTTGTCTACAGAGTAGATGTAAGTTCACAATCACTGCATTTGAGAATTACACTATGTAAGTCAAGATTCCTTTGTCTCACTGGCCCTTCAGCATTCAAAGGTCCCTCTGACCTAAATCCCACACGTGTCCTAATCCTCAAATATGAGCACCCTGGGGTGGTGAGTTTTGACCACACATCTATGCGCTGCATTCATTTTTGGGGCAGTCATAAACTTTCTGAAAGCCAGGTTAAGAATGTATACATTAAGGCATCTCAGTCCAACATAAAGGTTGTCCTTCTTAGATAAGGGGACTGCAGGAAACCAATCAGAAAATCCAGATGGGCTGCAGGGCTGGAACACCAGCTGAAAATGTCCTTCTGCGCCATAAAGAAAAACCCCGGTGTTACCTCAAATCCTGCTGTCTTCACCTTGACTCACTATACCGGCCCCACCTCTAGAGTGACTTGCACTCTCTTCCAGGGTTAAGGACGGTAAAATCAAATTGTTTCTCACTCGTACTACCTGCTTCCCCCCCTACACTGTTCCCTCTCAGGCCCTCTGTCACCATCCCCTCTGCGTTTTTCTCTTCTTTTGACTGCAAATCTTCTAAAGTAAATCCTCAAAAAGCATCCCCTGCTTGAGTTTAGAAACAACAAAAAAGCCAGCGCGGTGGCTCATGCCTGTAATCCCAGCACTTTGGGAGGCCAAGGTGAGAGGATTGCCTGAGCCCACCGGTTCAAGACTAGCCTGGGCAACATGGTGAGATCTCGTCTCCACAATAAATCAAAAAATAAGCCAGGCGTGGTGGCGCATGCTTGCAGTTCCAGCTACTTGGAAGGATCGCCTGAGCCCAGCAGTTTGAGGCTGCAGTGGCCGTGAGCGTGGCACCGCACTGCACTGCAGCCTGGGAGACAGTGAAACTCCAACTCAGAATAAAACAAACAAAAACCCAACAACAAAAAAATGCAGCCTCGCTCTAACCTACTACTCTGATCTCATCAATGCCGCACAATGGCAAATGCATTTTACATAATGTCCAGTAGTCACACGTTTCCTGTGAGATCTCTCAATTTGAGACTACCTTCTATCCTCTGCCCACCACATTGTCCAGGGACGCCTAAGAGACCAAGGAAGACGCTGCAAGGTCTTTACACAGTGTTTAATGTGTATTTCTCTCCAACAACTTTGGGCTCTTTTTTGAGTTGGAGTCTCACTCTGTCGCCCAGGCTGTAGTGCAGTGACACACTCCCGGCCACCGCGGCCACGATCTGCTGGACTTAGGCGATCCTTCCACCTCAGCCTTCCAAGTGGCCGGAACCACAGGAGCGCGCTGCCACGCCCGGCTAACTTTCATGATTTACTGCAGAGACGAGGTCTCGCCAAGTTGCCAGGGCTGGTCTCGAACCCCTGAGCTCAGGCAATCCTCTCACCTCGGCCTCCCAAAGTGCTGGGATGACAGACTGAGCCACCACGCCCGACCAGCCACACTGACTTCCACGTACTCCTCCAAAATCGGGGGCAGACCCGGGGTCCCCAGTTACAATGTCCAACACCCCGGGTGCCAAGCTCTACCCTGAGCTGCATGAGGGGATGGCCTAGACGGTCGAGAGAATTAGCTTTGCGGGGCCGTGAACTTGCCATGAATCAAGCTGCCACCGCTCCCTACTTAAGGGGCGAGGGCGGCGGGGGAGCGGGTGGCCACCCCCAAGGAGCAGGCAGCGACCTCCCCTGCGGGCGCGCTCCCAGACGCGCAAGGCCGACACTCCCGGCTCCGGCCACATCCGCGCCGCACGGCGGCCTCGCGGGTACCTGAGAGCGGCGGCCGGTCGGGCTCCTGGCCGCCGCGGGCGGGCGGCGCCGGGTTGAGCAGGTGCGCGAAGCTGGCGGCGAAGGGGTTGGCGGCCAGCGGCTCGGTGCGGTACATCTCCCAGAGCAGGTAGAGCGCGGTGAGGCGCTGCGCCGCGCTGGGCAGCAGGTCCGGCTGCTGGAGCAGCATGACGAGCACCGAGCCCAGGCGGAAGTGGTCGGCCTTGCTGAAGTAGTGGTGGAAGGCGGTGGACAGGCCCTCGAAGGTGCTGCCGCCGCCCGCCTCCTCCGAGATGATGCTCAGCAGGCTCGAGAGCTCCTTCGGGGTCAGGCTCATCCTGCCCGCGGGGCCCGCCCCCGGGCCTCCGCTCCCCGGGCCTCCGCTCCCGGGCCCTGCCCGCCTGCTCCGCCTGGTCCGCCGGCTCCGCCTCTGGAGCCCCCCGGGCCGCTCCTGGACGCCGACCCTGCCGGTTCCCGGGCCCCCCTCTGCTCCGCGGTGACGAGAAGCCGGCCCGACGCCGCGCTCGCCCCGCCGCCGGGCATCAACCTCGCTCGCCTGCCCTGCTTCCCGGCCCGACTGGCCCTGGCGCCGGCTGGCTCCGTCCCCGCGGTCGTAAAGCGCGCCGTTCCACGACAGCGTCGCAAACAAAACCCGTCGGGGAAGCCAGCCCGGCGCGGAGACGAGGGGCAGCGCCGAGCGAAAGCGAGGCTGAAGGCGCCGGGCCAGGGAGAGGATTCGGAGACGCGGGGTGGGCGGGGCGAGCGGCCGGAAGCGAGGACGGGGCCTGCGAGAGGGGCGGGGCCGGACCGGCGGTACTCAGTTCTCGCCCTGCCGAGGCCCCGCGGTTGGACGGCAGGCTTTTCTGGGTCCGTGCGGCCGCAGGTAAAAGCTCACCCCTTCGCGATCTCCAGGGCAGTGCCTGGACCAGGCCGTCCCAGTAAATGTTGGCTATGTTATTGCTTGCATAAATGCGCCTTAGGTGCTAAATAGTTTTCTTAATCTAACATCCATGACTATTCACGGTGAACATATTGTAAACGCAAGCAATAAAGACGGCACACATTTCTCATCACCAAAGTTAATTTCTACTCTGATACTACTTTTTGCACAAAAAGAAATCATATTGCACGTGAACTTCTGTACATGGTTATTTTCTTTTCACAGAATCTCGAGAAAATGTTCCCGGTAGATATTCATTTACAAAAATTGTTGGGCAGCCCCCTCGGGTCCCCTCCCACTCTGGGAGTTTTTCTGTCCTCTCAGTAAATCCTACTTTTTTAAAAAAATTGTTTGCTGTGATACTTTTTGCTCAGCCTGCCCTAGGAGTCTTATTCTGGGCCCTGACTCACATTAGAAGCCGCCGGGGATCCTTTACCAGTCCTTGTACCTGGTCTCACCGCTGGAGTGTCTGATTTAGGTAATGAAAACAACAAGAATTAAAACAAAAAGAAAAACAGAAACACCTCCTCAGGTGACTCCGATGTACAGACTGAGCTGAAAAACCACCGAGTGGCATTTCTCAGCTTTGCTGGGCCTCTAGACCTACAGAAAGCCACAGGATTTTCGCCAGCAGTTAGTGCCACCCAAGTTTGGGAAATCTGGACTGCACTAAACAATGTCAGCTCAAGAATTATCTAGTTAAGCACGACCTTAATTATTTATTTATTTATTTTGAGTTGGAGTCTCACTCTGTTGCCCAGGCTGGAGTGCAGTGGCACGCTGCTCACAGACATGCAGCCTCGACCTGCTAGACTCAGGCGATCCTTCCTTCTCAGCCTTCCAAGTAGCTGGAACTATAGGCGAGCACCACCACACCCGGCTATTTTTTATTTATTTATTGTATAGTTGAGGTCTCTCCAAGTTGCCCAGACCGGTCTCGGATCTCTGGTCTCAGGCAATCCTCTCACCTCGGCCTCCACCTCAATTCTTAAGGAAAATTAAAGATAAATTGCTGGGTCAATGGGTATGATGTGTACTGAATTTGAAGGCATCTTCAATTTACTGCTAGATTGCCCTCTAGAAAGATTCTGCCAATTAACATTCCTAAAAGCAGCAAATATAATTTGGTAACTTGAGAAATTGATTCAAATTAGCTTGAAATACTGTCATTAATTTTTTATTATAATAAACTTTATTTTGTTTGAGCCACTTCACATGGTGGGGTCTATTTGTTACAGCAATTTACCTACATTACTCAGGTGTGGCTCTAGATTATGGTTGCCTAGAGGGCTAGACGTTTTCCCAACTCGGTCCAGGTACTGGCAGGTTAGAGATTATTGCAGTTTTTTGGGCTAGAGGTACCAATACATCCTGTGATGACAGTGGGACTGCTTATGACCCTAAACACATGCAGGTAAGACAGTAGCATCTTTGGTCACAAGTTTTTAACTGCTAACACTAGAAGGAATGTACGTATCTATTGTAGTGGCCGAAAGTTCAATCCGAGAGACCACCAAGAGCCACTTCCGAGGAAAGTTCAAGAGGGTCTTTATTTACAAGCTTGAGCCTGGGCCTCTGTCGACATCCGACATGGCGGAGTACATTCAGAGGCTCTGATTTCCTTAAGCAGATGCCTTTTATGCTTTTACACAAAGGGAGGAGGAGTTTGGGGAGGCTTTCCAGTTGTGTTACCATTTAATTGGGTAGTAACCCCTGGTGGTCAGCTTAATCGTGGAGGATTGGCTAGCCTGACTCGGGCTGACCTTGGTCCACTAGCTAGGGAAGTTGCAGAGACATCTGGAAACTTAGGTGATTACCCCCTGGCACCTGATTGGATGTTGCTAAGGGGAAAGTGAGATAAGAAAGGGGTTGAAGCTTTGCAGTTTTTCCCATAACTGGAACTTTAAACAGTTCCAGGTTATGTTTTAAGACAGAAAACTAAAAATGGCTGTGCTATTGTCCACAAGCTGATTACATATTTATTGGGTTATAGCATGCTCTTAACCTAAGCCTATGGTATACTTTATTACGGTCCTCTCATCTATATTCAGAGATCTTTGTACTATGAGAATGAGGTGCCTTCAGGATTCAGCCTTTACTCATGAGATTAGCTGATTAATAACACTAAGAGGATGGCAAAGATTCCCAATCAGTTGATTTAATTTGAACTGCTGGTCAGTCTAGAAGATTGAGCTCCCAGGTTGGTGTTGCCATGGATGGACTCAACATGTCAGTGGCCTCCACCAAACATTCAGGTCAGCCACTTGTCCTCTTGAAAGAACAAAAAAATGGAATCAATAGAGCTTAGCTTTGTCGTGTTTTTCTTTTCTTTTCTTTTCTTTGAGTTGGGAGTCTTACTCTGTTGCCCAAACTGGAGTGCAGTGGCAAGCTCCCGGCCACCGCAGCCTCGACCTGCTGGGCTCCAGCGACCCTTCCACCTCAGCCTTCCGAGTAGCCAGAACTATAGGCGCACACTACCACGCCCACCTAATTTTTGATTTATTGTAGAGACGAGGTCTTGCCAAGTTGCTTGGGTGGGTCTCGAACCTGCGGGCTCGCTGGCTCAGTTTGTCATGTTTTTCTAGCAGTTCGCTTTAATTTACCCTCGACTCACTAGCCAAGGCCAAGGACAGAACCGTTTCTTAGAGGTAGCTAGTGATGGTTGTTTTACAACCCTCTCCTTAGCTTGTTTGTATGAATTAGCTTTTTTGGTTTCTTTTCTTTCTTTTTTTTTTTTTTGAGTTGGAGTCTCACTCGGTCGCCCAGACTGGAGTGCGGTGGCCGTTCCCGGCCACCGCAGCCTCGACCTGCCGGCTCCGGCAATCCGTCCGTCTCAGCCTTCAGAAGTAGCCGGAATTACAGGCGCGCGCCACCACGCCCGGCTGATTTTTTGATTTATTGTAGAGATGAGGTCTCCCTGCCCAGGCGGGTCTCGAACCCGCGGGCTCAGGCAATCCACTCACCTCAGCCTCCCAAAGGCCCGGGATTACAGGCTGAACCACCGAACCCGGCTAATTAGCTTTTTTATTCCAAGTATTTGCCTCCAGCCATAAGAAAGCAAATTAATGGAATCAGTCCTTCTTGACCTAGACCGCCCCCATCACCATGGCAACAGTCATGTGACTAGCCCACCTATCTGCCTGCTGTCCATCACCTGTGCTTACCTGCCCCTTCGTGATGACGTAAAACAGACCACCAATCACCTTAACGACCTGCCCCCATCCAAGGGAAGGTTTAAAGGGCATTCAACCTCCAACGGCAGCTTCCTATGCTTGGCCACTGTTTACTTTTGTTAAACTGGTCTGGTCACCTTTCTCTAAGTTTTGGCTCCCTCTCCTATCTCGGGAAAGCGAATCTCCAGTCTCTCTCTAATCCACTTTCTAAGTAAACTGTGTTTTCCAATCTAACATCTGTGCAATGCTTTGCATCTTTCACGCAGCACTGGATCACAGATCCTCCCTGGTCTGACCTAACATTTTGGAGGCCTTGCTGGGACTCAGACCTAATACCTCGCATATCTGAACTGTTCTGAGAGGACCTTTCTAGCAGTGATCAGCATCTGTTATGGGATGAATTGTGTTTCACCCAAAGTTCATATGTTGAAATCCTAACCCTCGATACCTTCATTATTTGGAGATAGGGTCTTTAAGCAAACAGTTAAGTTCAATCAGGGTGGGTCCTAACCCAATCTGACTGCTATCATAAGAAGAGGAATATGTGACCACTTGGATGGTTCTCAGCATTATGCTGAGTGCAAAAAAAAAAAAAAAAAAAAAGGCAGTCTCAAAAGGTCATATACTGAATGATTCTTTTTTTTTTGAGTTGGAGTCTCTCTGTCACCCAGGCTGGAGTGCAGTGGCACTCTGCAAGGCCACCACAGCCTCAACCTGCTGGGCTCCAGCAATCCTTCCACCTCAGCCTTCCAAGTAGCTGGAACCACAGGCATGCGCCACCACACCCTACTGATTTTTTTATTTTTTGTGGGAATGAGTTTTTGCCAAGTTGCCCAGGCTAGTCTCAAACCCATGGGCTCAGGCAAATCCTCTCACCTCGGCTTCCCAAAGTTCTGGGATTATAGGTGTGAGCCACCGTGCTTCCCAAAGTTCTGGGATTATAGGCGTGAGCCACCGTGCCAGCCCATATAACATTCTTGTAATAATAAAAGCTTAGATACAGAAAATAGATTAGTAGATAGTGAGGGGCAGAGAGGTAGTAGGCAGCATGAAGCAGACGGGGTGATTGACCAACCCTGTATCTCCACTGTAATGGTGTCTACAGGCATGTACACATGTGCCATAGAAAACCATGCATACATTGTAACACTGTGTGTTTTCTAATTGTGATTGTATACTGTAGTTCTCTAAGATGTTATCATTGAGGGAACTGGATAAAGAGTAAGTGGGAACTCGTCATACTTTTTTTCTTTTCGAGTTGGAGTCTCATTCTGTCGCCCAAACTGGAGTGCAGTGGCCGCTCCCGGCCACCACAGCCTCCACCTGCTGGTCTCCGGCGATCCTTCCGCCTCAGCCTTCCGAGTAGCGGGAACTACAGGTGCGCGCTACCACGCCCGGCTAAGTTTTGATTTATTGTAGTGATGAGGTCTCACCAAGTTGCCAGGTGGGTCTCGAACCCATGGGCTCAGGCAATCCACTCACCTCAGCCTCCCAAGGCGTGAGATTACAGGCTGAGCCACCGAGCCCGGCTCGTCATACTTTTTTTTTTTTTTACAACTTCCTGAGAATCTGTGATGACTTCAAAATAATAAATCAAATAACATGACAACATTCATTCCTATAGCATAACGCCAAATGCAAAAAGTTAAAAGGATGTATATAATAGTGTGTATGTGTGTATATACGAGAGGACCTCAAAAATGGAATTTACTATAACAAATTGTGTACTTATTTTTTTTTATTCTGAGTTGGGGGTCTCACTCTGTTGCCTAGGCTGGAGTGCAGTCGCATGCTCATGTCCACTGCAGCCTCTGCCTGCTGGTGATCCGTCTGCCTCAGCCTTCCAAGTAGCTGGAACTACAGGCGTGTGCCACCACACCCAGCTAATTTTTTAATTTATTGTAGAGATGAGGTCTCGACAAGTTGTCCAGGCTGATCTCAAACCCCTGGACTCAATCTGCTCGCCTCAGCCTCCCAAAGTGCTGGGGTTACAGGCATGAGCCATCACACCCGGCCTATATATTCTTACATGTTTAAACTTCAGTCACCTTCAAATTACTCTGTTACATGCAATACACCTATCAAGACCCTTTTCCCACGACTCAAAACTGTTTTTGAACTCATCAATTTTGTTTCACCTCCTCCACGTTGGCAAAATGTTTCCCACTGAGGGCGTTTTTCATCTGGGGAAACAAACAAAAGGTGCTTGGGGAGAGATCCAGTGAATAGGGAGGGTGGGGCATTAGCGGTCGTGCCATTTTGAGGTCAAAAACCGCTGAACACTCAGCATGGTGTGAGTAAGTCCTGTTAGGGTACAGATAGTGAGGGGGAATGGACGGATGGGGAGGTGCAGCACCGCTGGAGCCAGTGTGCCGGAGGTGCGTGCTGGTAACCAGAGACCCAAGAAATGCAAAGACTTGCAACACACAAAGAGGTGAAAGAAGAAAAGATTGATTTCAGAAAGGCTCACTTCCCACAGACAGGAAGCAGGCCCCCAACTCTAGCTGAGTGTCGCCCTGTAGCTCCCCCAAGCCCCGGCGTAAATCCTTTCCCTTGGAGGTGTTGCAATCAGGTGGAGGTGACTGCTGTGACTTCCTTGTTGACCGCCTGCAAATGTCTGGGAGACCCTGAGGGGGGTGCTGGTCACCATGCACCAAGTATACAATGGGTTGATACTGGTCATGCTTGAGAGGCCTGGGTTTCTAAAAGGACAAATTACAATAGGCCAGTACTGGTCATGCTTAAGGACTCTGTGTTTCTGAAAAGAAAGGAGTCAGTGCTTCTGAAAAGACAAAGTCAGCAAAGTTAATCTTTATCTAGAGTATGCATTTCTTCAAAACATGGCTTCTACTTTCTCATCATTGTATTAAGGTTTAGGAACAAGATAAAAAATGAATTTCTCCAGAACATAGCATCTACTTCTTCCTCATTGTGTCAGGGTTTAAGAACAAGATGAAAAACGGCTTCCCACTCTCGGTCTGTCCTTTCAGGTGTGTTGTCATAGTAGAAGAACCAGTCACCTGTTTGCCACAACTCAGGAAGTTTCTTCCACAAATCCTGACACAACCTTCACAAAACTTCTAGATAAAAGCTTTGGTTGAGGCCGGGCTCAGTGGCTCAGCCTGTAATCCCAGCACTTTGGAAGGCCAAGGAGAGTGGATTGCCTGAGCCTGCGGGTTTGAGACCCACCTGGGCAACTTGGTGAGACCTTGTCTCTACAATAAGTCAAAAAATTAACCGGGGGTGGTAGCACACGCCTGTAGTTTCGGTTACTGGGAAGGCTGAGGTGGGAGGATTGCCGGAGCCCAGCAGGTCGAGGCTGCAGTGGCCGGGAGTGGTCACTGCACTCCAGTCTGGGCGACAGAGTGAGACTCCAACTCAAAAAAAAAAAAGAGTTTTGGTTGACTGTTTGATCTGGAGGAACAAATTTCGAGTGTACTGCAAGGGGCTTGCCCTCCAAACGATAGTTCCAGTTTTTTGGGGTCCACCTCTCATATATTATAATACATACTGTATATACATATACACACATATACATACCTAATGTTGTAAATAGTGGTTGTCTTTTTTCTGAGTAGGAGTCTCACTGTGTCACCCAGGCTTGAGTGTAGTGGCACACTCACAGCCACCACTGCCTCAGCCCACTGGGCTCAGGCGATCCTTCCACCTCAGCCTTACAGGAAACTGGAACTACAGGTGTGCACCACCACGCCCAGCTAATTTTTTGATTTATTGTAGAGACGAGGTCTTACCAAGTTGCCCAGGCTAGTCTCGATCCCCTGTACTTAAACAATCCTCTCACTTCCGCCTCCCAAAGTGCTGGGATTACAGACATGATCCACCACCACCCAGCCAGTGGTTGTGTTTAGATGGATGTTTTTTTTTTTACATTCATGTGACTTCCAAATACACGTGTATTATTTTTAGGATGGAAAACAAAATTTCTTAAAGGAGGGAAAACATCCACCACAGGTGTATGAATGGAATGTTTTCTTTCTTTTTTTGAGTTGGAGTCTCACTCTGTCACCCAGGTTGGAGTGCAGTGGCACCCTCCTGGCTGCCACAGCCTCAGGTGATCCTTCCCCCTCATCCTTTCAAGTAGCTGGAACTACAGGCACACACACACCACACACCTGGCTAATTTTTTGATTTATTGTAGCAATGAGGACTCACCAAGTTGCCCAGGCTGGTCTCGAACCCCAGAGCTCAGGCAATCCTCCCACCTCGGCCTCCCAAAATGCTGGGATTATAGGCGTGAGCCACCGCGCCCGGGCGAAATTTTTTCTTTTTAACTGACACATCTGCCTGTGTTCTTTCTGAAATCTCCCCACTTCCCAAACTAGAAGAAGAGCCAGATGTTCTGCTTTGTTTTGCCTCCTGAGACTCTGGCTCTTTCCATTCTAAGCTGTTGACAGCAGCTCCAACCCACTCTTCATGTAGAACACTGTTAAACACAAGGCAAAAGCTAATAACTCTCCCCATGGTGCTGTCTAATGGTGCTTGTGGTTGGTCTGTTTCTCATCCTTCTCAAGTGGTTCTCTCAGAAAAACTGGGAGAGGCAAAAAAAAAAAAAAAAGAAACTGCAGTGGAAACTTTGGTTTTCTGCCCATAGATGAATAGTGGCCTCTCTTGCACATGTCAGGCACCAGAAAGTTCTTTCCACTCCCATTCTTCCCAAGGTCCTTTCAGATTCCACATGCGATTCTCAGTCCTTTGGGATTTCTTGAACTTCTCAAAGTATTCAAAGGACTTGACCAACCCCGTCAGGATACTAGTAACGTCATTCTAAGCAGTGACTTCAGAATCAGAATCGCCTGCAACTTAAGTGCATCTCAGAAAACAGCTGCCAAGCCCTCTTGCGTGCTGAGCCTACCCTGGCCCTATGGATACAAAGTGAGTGAAATGCCATCCCTGCCTCTGAGCTTAGAGTATGGCCTGCTTTGTAAACCTGGGCATTTGGGGCTGGGCTTGGTGGCTCAGCCGTAATCTCAGTACTTTGGGAGGCCAAGTCGAGTGGATTGCCTGAGCCCACGCGTTCTAGACCAACCCGGGCAACTTGGCGAGACCTTGTCTCTACAATAAATCAAAAATTAGCCAGGTGTGGTAGTCTGCCCCTGTAGTTCGGAGGCCAGCAGATTGGCGCTGGGGTGACCGTGATTGTGCCCTTGCACTCTAGCCTGGGCCACGGAGTGAGACTCTGTCTCAAAAAAAAAAAAAAAATCTGGGCAGGTTGTTGACCTCTCTGAACCTCAGTTTCCCCACTGTCTGGGCAGGAGGGATCACTGTTCTTTGGCTCCCCCACATTCTCTTATCTATATTAAGAATGGGGAGAAAGCTTTTGTTTTGTTTTGTTTTGTTTGAGTTGGAGTCTCACTCTGTCGCCCAGACTGGAGCGCAGTGGCCGTTCCCAGTCACGGCAGCCTCGACCTGCTGGGCTCCAGCGATCCTTCCGCCTCAGCCTTCCGAGTAGCCGGAACGACAGGCACGCGCTACCACGCCCGGCTGATTTTTTGATTTCTTGTAGAATGAGGTCTCGCTGCCCAGGCAGGTCTCGAACCCGCGGGCTCAGGCAATCCACTCACCTCAGCCTCCCAAAGGCGCGGGATGACAGGCTGAGCCACCGAGCCCGGCAGCTTTTGGTTTTTTTTAAGGATGAATCTTTCTTGTGTGGATTTTTAAGCATAAAACTGCTTCTACCTACCTTTACTTTAGCCTTTAGATTACTTCAACTGGACACATCGGTCATGAAATTAGTTTCCAGCATTCCTAAATCCTTCCAATGAAAAGACCAAACCTGTGAATGTGGATTGTGAACACCCCTTTCATTCATGCAGTAGTAAAAGACCCTGCTGAAGAAGATGGTAATAATAGAACTGAAAGCAGCTACAAGCTGTAAATTGCACTATGAACTCCTACCAGGGAGACATATGAAGAAGTAAGCAGTCGTTGTTTGCATTTCCCTGATGGAGATCATTTTGAACTCCTTGACCGCTTTTGTCTTTTTTTTTTTTTTTTTTTTGAGTCAGAGTCTCACTCTGCTGCCCAGGATGGAGTGCAGTGGCATGTTCACAGCCACCGCAGCCTCGACCAGCTGGGCTCAGGTGATCCTTCCACCTCAGCCTTCCAAGTAGCTGGAACCACAGGCATGTGCCACCTTGCCCAGCTAGTTTTTTTATTTATTGTAGAGACGAGGTCTCGCCAAATTGCCCAGGCTGGTCTCGAACTCCTGGGCTCATGCAATCCTCTTGCCTCCACCTCCCAAAGTGCTGGGATTATAGGTGAGAGTTAATGCCCCCAACCCACCTTTGTCTTCATTTGTGTTGAAACTCCATCCCCATGACCAAAGACAATTGCATAAGAGCTACAGCTGGCATCTGTAGGGTGACAGACAGTAAGGCAAGATTTTTTTTTTTTGAGGTGGAGTCTCACTCTATCGCACAGGCTGGAGTGCCAAGTGGCCCACTCACAGCCAACCCAGCGTTGACCTGCTGGGCTCAGGCAATCCTTCTGCCTCAGCCTTCCAAGTAGCCAGAACTACAGGCGCGCTACCATGCCTGGCTAAATTTTGATTTATTGTAGAGACGAGGTCTCGCCAAGTTGTCCGAGCTGGTCTTGAACCCGTGGGCTAGGCAATCCTCTCACATCAGCCTCCCAAAGTACTGGAATTACAGGCTTGAGTGAACATGCCCAGCCTAGTAATATTTTTTCATGTGAGCATGTAATATAAGTTGAGTATCACTAATCTGAATATCCAAAATCCAAAATGCTCCAAAAGCTTAAACTTTTTGAGCACTGGCACGATGCTACAAGTGGAAAATTTCAAAACTGACTTCCTGTAACAGGTCACAGTCAAAATGCAGTCAAAATTTCATGCACAAAGTTATTTTAAAATATTGTATAAAACTGGACATGGTGGCTCAGCCTGTAATCCAGAGGCTGAGGCAAGAGGATTGTCTGAGCCCAGGGGTTCGAGACCAGCCTGGGCAACTTGGTGAGACCTTGTCTCTACAATAAATCACAAAAATTAGCTAGGTGTGGTGGCATGCATCTGTAGTTCCAACCACTTGGAAGGCTGAGGTGGAAGGATTGCCTGAGCCCAGCAGGTTGAGGCTGTGGTGGCCATGAGTGTGCCACTGCACTCCAGCCTCGGTGACAGAGTGAGACTCCAACTCAAAAAAAGATATAAAATTACCTTCAGACTATGAGCATAAGGTGTGTATGAGTGTATGAAATATAAATAAATTTTGTGTTTATACTTGGGCTCATCCCCAAGATATCTCACTATGTCTATGCACATATTCCAAAATTTTTTAAAAATTGAAATCAGAAACACTTCTGGTCCTGAGTATTTTTGATAAGGGATATCATCCTGTGTGTATGTGTGAGTGTGTGTGTGTGTATTCAACTTTGAAAAGTAATATATAGATAACATCTCTTAAGATGTGTATATATTTTTTGGCACCTCCTGTATATACAAAAATATAAATTTAGAGTGATGCAAAAATAAATACAGGCTGGACGCAGTGGCTCATGCCTATAATCCCAGCACTTTGGGAGGCCAAGGTGAGAGGATTGCTTGAGCTCAGGGGTCCCAGACCAACCTGGGCAACTTGGCGAGGCTTTTTCTCTACAGTAAAAATCAAAAAATTAGCCAGGCATGGTTGTGTGTGCCTGTAGCTCCAGTTACTTGGAAGGCTGAAGCAGAAGGATCACCTGAGCCCAGCAGGTCTAGGCTACAGTAGCCGTGAGGGTGCCACTGCACTCCAGCCTGGGTGACAGAGTGAGACTCCAACTCAAAAAATACATAAATAAATATAAAGAAAAATAATAGCATTTATGCCCTGAATTCTACTGAATGATTTTGGGCTCTTCTAGGGTGCTTGCATTTTGGAGATCATTGCTGTAAATAACAGCCTTAGCTCAAGACATGATCTGCAAAATGACAAATGTTTATCAACACTTTTGTGACTTGCATACTAACTTAGCAGGTTAGCATAACCATCAAAGGCCACAGATGCTTAAAGGTAGATTTCTCAGGAAAACCTAGGACCTGACAGTTTTACTGCTAAATTCTACCAAACATTTAAAGCACTAATACCAATTCTACTCAAACTATTTCAAAAAATGAAGAGGAGGAATGTTTCCACACACATTCTATGAGGCCAGCATTACCTTGATACCAAAACCAGACAAGGACACATTGAACAAAAAACAAAACTATAAGTTAATATCTCTAATGAACATGGATGCAAAAATCCTCAAAAAAAAATATGAACAAAACCAAATCTAACACATCAGAGCGATTAAATATTCAGCATGATTATGATCAAGTGGGATTCATCCCACAGATGCAAGGGAGGCTCAACGTATGCAAATCAATAAACACGATGAATCACATTAACAGAATTTAACATCTGGACAACGTAGTGAGATCCTCTCTCAAAAACATTTAATGGCCGGGTGCCGTGGCTCACGCCTATAATCCTAGCACTTTGGGAGGAAGAGGCGAGAGGATTGCCTAGGCTCAGGGGTTCGAGACCAGCCTGAGCAACATGGTGAGACCTCGTATCTATAACAAATAAAAAAATTAGCCGGGCGTGGTGGTGCACGCCTGTGGTTCCAGCTACTTGGAAGACTGAGGCAGGAGGAACGCCTAAGCCAGGTAGGTTGAGGTTGCAGTGGCCGTGAGTGTGCCACTGCACTCCAACCTGGTGACAGAGTGAGACTCAACTCAAAAAAAAAAAAAAAAAATTAACATCCATTTGTGATAAAAATTCTCACCAAACTGGTTATAGAAGGAGTATACCTTAATACAATAAAGGCCATATATGACAAATGCACAACAAATATACTGAACAGAGGAATATTGAAAATCTTTCCTCTAAGATCTGGAACAAAACAAGGATGTCCACTTTCACCACTTTTATGCAACAAGCAACATAGTACTATAACAGAGTAAGTCCTAGGCAGAGCAACTAGGCAAAAGAAAGGAATAAAGGGCATCTAACTTGGAAAGTAGAGAAGTCAAATTATCTTTGTTTGCAGAGTATATGAGCTTATATTTAGAAAACCTTAACCCAGGCGCAGTGGCTCAGCCTGTAATCCTGCGCCTTTGGGAGGCTGAGGTGAGTGGATTGCCTGACCCCGCGGGTTCAAGACCCGCCTGGGCAACTTGGCGAGACCTCATCTCTACAATAAATCAAAAAAAAAAAAAAAAAAATCAACCGAGCATGGTAGTGCATGGCTGTAATTCTGGCTACTCAGAAGGCTGAGGCGGAAGGATCGCCGGCGCCCAGCAGGTCGAGGCTGCGATGGCTGGGAGCGGCCACTGCACTCCAGCCTGGGCGAGAGTCTGGACTAGAGTGAGACTCCAACTCAAAAAAAAAGAAAAAAAGAAAGATAGAAAAACCTAAAGACTTCAACAAAACAATTGTTAAAACTGATAAATAAATTCAGTAAAGTTGCAGGCCACAAGATCAACATACAAAAATAAGTAGCAGTTCTAGATACTAATAGCAAACAATCTGAAAAAAAAAATCATTCCCATTTACAATAACTACCAAAATAAAAATCAAGGAATAAATTTAACTAAAGTGAACAATCACTATTTCACTTTTCTACATCTCTCATGACACTATGGTTTTCATTACATCCATAATTAAAACTACCCCATTGGCCAGGCATGGTGACTCATGCCCATAATCCCAGCATTTTGGGAGGCTAAGGTGAGCGGACTGCCTGAGCTCACGGGCTCGAGACCAGCCTGGCCAATTTGGCAAGACCTCATCTCTACCATAAATCAAAAAATTAGTTGGGCATGGTGGCACATGCCTGTAATTCCAGCTACTTGAAAGGCTGAAGCGGATGGACCACCTGAGCCCAGCAGGCTGAGGCTATGGTGTCCGTGAGCATGCCACTGCTCTCCAGCTTGGGCGACAGAGTGAGAATCCAACTAAAAAATAAAACAACAACAACAACCAAATACTACCCCACATTGATTAAAGATATTGAAGAGAACACAAAAAGATCAAAAGATATTCCATATTCATGAACTGGGAGAATTAGTATTGTTAAAACGTTCTCAATATCCAATACAATCTACAGATTTAATGCAATCCCTATCAAAATACCATGACATTCTTCACGGAAATAAAAGAAAAAAAAAAACCCTAGAATTTGTATGGAACCACAAAAGACACTAGCCAAAGTAATCCTATAAATTATCCTATAGTACAAATCCTACAGACCGAAGCTGGAGTAAGCACACTGTCTGACTTCAAAATATATTACAAAGCTATAGTAACCAAGCATGGTATTGGCATAAAAACAGACACTTAGATGAATGGAGCAGAACACAGAACCCAGAAAAAAATTCACACATTCACAGCCAACTCATTTTTGAAAGATGCCAAAACATACACTGGGGACAGGACAGTCTCTTCAATAAATGGTGCTGGGAAAATTGAATAACCCTCAGCAGGAGCATGAAAGTAGACCCCTATCATTCATAATATATTTTTTAAAATGAAATCAAAAGGAATTAAAGACTTAAATGTAAGACCCGCAACTATAAAACTACCAGAAGAAAACATAGGGGAAACACTTCAGGACGCTGATCTGGGAAGATATCTTATGGAGAAGATTTCAAAAGCACAGGCCACAAAAGCAAATATAGGATACCTAGGATTACATCAAGCCAGAAAACTTCTGCAGAGCAAAGAAAAAAAAACCAACACAGTAAAGAGACAACCTATAGAATTGGAGAAAATATTTGCAAGCAATCCATCTGACAAGATATTAACAACCAGATTACATAAGGAACTCAAACAACTCAATACAAAAAAATCGAATGTTCAAATTTTTTAAATGGACAAATGATCTGAATAGACGTTCGTCAAAAAAAAGACATACAAATGGCAAACAAGTATATTAGAAAATCCTCAAATCAACAATCATCAGAGAAATGCAAATCAAAACCACAATGAGATATCATCTCACCACAGTTAAAATTGCTTTTATCAAAAAGACAAATAATAATAATAATAAATAATGAATGCTGATAAGGAAGTGGAGAAAAGAGGAGTTATGCACCTCGTTGGTAGGAATGTAAATCAGTGAGGCCACTATGGAAAACTATATGGAGGTTCCTCAAAAAACTAAAAACAGAGCTACCATATGATTCAGCAATCTCACTACTGGGTATATATCCAAAAGAAAGGAAATCAAGCCGGGCTCGGTGACTCAGCCTGTAATCCCGCGCCTTTGGGAGGCTGAGGTGAGTGGATTGCCTGAGCCTGCGGTTCGAGACCCACCTGGGCAGCGAGACCTCATCTCTACAATAAATCAAAAATCAGCCGGACGTGGTAGCGCATGCCTGTAATTCTGGCTCTCGGAAGGCTGAGGCGGAAGGATCGCCGGAGCCCAGCGGGTCGAGGCTGCGGTGACCGGGAGCAGCCACTGCACTCCAGTCTGGGTGACAGAGTGAGACTCCAACTCAAAAAAAAAAAGAGAAAAATCAGGAGACGTGGGGAAAGGGAGGCAGAGGAGGCAGAGGCAGAGCCTGGTGCAGAGACCGATCCACAGACCGGCAGAGCTGGGCCAAGTAGAACCAGAACAACAAGCCTTCCTGCGACTCGAGTCAAGGAGGAGAGGCTGCAACTACTTGCCCGCATTCCCCGGAGCCAGACTCCCGACTGGTCCGGTAGTCAGAGGCCCAAGAGCAGATCCTGAGGCAAGCTTGGCCCAGCCTCTGCAGAGGGCTGGCCCTTTGTAAGGCGCCTTCCAGAGCCGGACCAGGCAGGCCGCCAGGATCGAGAACTCCACATCCATCCCTGCGGCCAAGCCCAAGTGAGCCAAGGCCTCCAAGAGGTCCACAGACCACCCCAAGGATTCAGGCATTGAAATGGCTGTTAGTGACCTGACCAAGGTAACTCCATTTTGTAGTAGTTCTTCAATTTTGTCTTCCAGTTCCCCCTCTCACCCCTCCTCCAAATGACCGCCCTAATCTTTCCATTTATGAATCATGTCCTGCATTTATGGCTTTTCTGTTCCCTTCCCTGGAGGGCTATAACATTCCTGAAACAGTTCTGTCAGGCTATGTAATTTACTTCACCCCTACGGTTTAACGACCTGTACTTTGAAAAATCTCCTTTGTTCCTTATCCAAAACTGAAACTCTGTGACCTTATGGTTCTTGCTATATACATTTTTTGCTTGCTTCATTTGGGGTTGAGAGTCTTTTTCTGGCGTGAGCCTGCTCTCAACTGCTTGCATTAAAGGACTCAATATTTGACTCTCAATGTGTTGACAACCCTTACTTGCAATGTAGCTATAACAACAGGATCGTAGTTGCCATCCAGGCAGAGAAGAACCACGCTGGCTCCTAGCATCAGTCCATCCAGAAGCATATCAAGAGACCCTACAAAGTGGGTAAGAATGCCGACTTGCAGATCAAGCTGTCCATCAAGTGCCTGGTCACCACCGGTGTCCTCAAGCAGACCAAAGGGGTGGGTGCCTCGGGATCCTTCCGGTCGGCCAAGAGCAACGAGCCCAAGAAGTCTGTGACCTTCAAGAAGATGGAGAAGGAAGTCAAGAAGGTGGCCATGCCAAAGATGGCAGTCAAGCCCAAGACGGCTGCCTCCAAAGCTCCAAGCAAGAAACCCAGAGCCACTCCTGTCAGGAAGGCCAAAAAGAAGCCGGCTGCCATGCCCAAGAAGACCAAAAAACCCAAGACTGTCAAAGCCAAGCCCATCAAGGCATCCAAACCCAAGAAGGACAAACCAGTGAAGCCCAAAGGCAAGTGCCAAGACAGCTGGCAAGAAGAAGTGACAATGAAGCCTTTTCTTGTGGACCCTCCTTTCTGTTTCCTGTTTTCTGTAAATATTTTTCTCCTGTTTTTCTCTCAATCCACACCTGAAATCCTTTGCTGCTTTCTATTCTAACTTTTTTTTTTTTTGAGAGGGAGTCTCTCTCTGTTGCCTGGGCTAGAGTGCAGTGGCACACTCACGGCCATCGCAGCCTCTGCTTGCTGGGCTTAGGTGATCCTTCTGCCTCAGCCTTCCAAGTAGCTAGAACTACAGACGCACACCACCACATCCAGCTAGTTTTTGTGATTTATTGTAGAGATGAGGTCTCACCAAGTTGTCCAGACTAGTCTCAAACCCATGGACTCAGACAGTCCTGTCACCTCGGCCTCCCACAGTGCTGGGATTATAGGAGTGAGCCACAGTGCCCGGCCTTGTTTTGCTATTAATGTACTTATGGGGTTAGGGGGTTTGTGTGCTTTGTTGGGGTATTTTTTGTTTTGCTATGAAGGTAGATGAGCAAGAGAACAGACAAGGCAGTTGATTCTGGCTAGGTCCAGGAATTGTGAAGTCAGTAGAAATATCTTTAGGATAAGTGAGCTTTCTTTAAGTTGGGCACCCCTTGTGAGAATTCCAGAATCTTTGGTTTGGTGGAGAGGGACGGCAGCAGTTAGCCAGCAAAGGGAGGGCGGTGGAAAATTCCCACCTCTGGGCTGGCTGGAAAATTCCATCTCCCAATGGGGAGCAATGGGGAGCAGTCCAAACCCAGTTACCTCCTCACTTCTGTTGGTCTTGGGAAAGGGGAGAGAGGTCCAAGTGACAGCTGGTGGAGAAGCTGTAGCTTCTCCCAGTCATCTAGGAACTAACCATTGGGGGGGCGGTCTTTGTGGCTTTGGCAAAGTCTCTTGTCCAATGCCGGTGGAAACTTTGGGGAAGGGTGGGGAGTCCGTCAGCCAGGTGCCTTAGTATGCCCTGTTGAAACTTGAGATTTTCCACACAATTGGTGAATTGTGTCCTAAGGAGTCTTATTTTCTTTTCCTCTGGTTTTGTGTTCTCTTGTACAAAAGGTGACCTTGCTTGGTCTGATGGGTTTCTAGCCCCACCAGCAGCCACCGTAACCTCCCAATGTTTTTTTTTGTTTTTGTTTTTGAGTTGGAGTCTCATTCTGTCGCCCAGGCTGGAGTGCAGTGGCACACTCACGGCCACCACAGCCTCAACCTGCTGGACTCAGGTGATCCTTCCACCTCAACCTTCCAAGTAGCTGGAACTACAGGCACGCACCACCATGCCCGGCTACCAACGTGTTTTTACTTCCCAGACTTTGATAAATAATTGTAGTTGGGGGAGGATTAATGGGTGGGGAGTGGCCAGTAAGAAATACTGCAGTCGATTTGGGATTTGCTAAGCAGTTTTCCAGAGCTAGGTTTGTGCATATGTATATATACATATCTAGGGCTAGTAATTACATCCCATACTTGGGAGCTGGGAGAAAAAAACCTGTACAGTTGTCTTTCTCTTTTCATAAAATAGGAACATCATGCGCTTACGTGTCCTCTCCCCTCTTTTTAAAAAACAAGTGTTATTAGTGCCGGGAAAATTTTGCTTTCTTTGTAACTTTAAAATTTTATAATAAAATTGGAAAAGGAAAACTCCTGCAAAGAAAGGAAATCAGTATGTGATTTCCATATTTTTTGCAGTACTATTTACAATAGCCAAGATATGAAATCCACCTAAGTGCCTATCAATAGACAAATGGGTAAAAAAAATGTTGTATATATACACGGCGAAATAGTGTTCCACCATGAAAAGAATAAAATCCTGTCATTTGCAGCAACATTGGTGGAATTGGCAGCCATTATGTTAAGTGAAATTGACCAGGCACAAACAGACAGATATCACATGTTCTCACTCATATGTGGGGGCTTAAAAAAATTAATCTCATGGATGTAGAGAATAGAATGGTGGTTATCAGAGACTGAAAAGTGTGTGTGTGTGTGTTTGTGCCCGTGTGATTAATGTATACAAACATACTGTGAGATAGAAGGAATAAGTTCCAGTGTTTGATAGCACAGTGGGGTGACTATAGTTCCAACAATTTATTGCATATTTCAAATTAGCTGGATGATTTGGAATTTTTCCCCAAGAAATGGTGTATTCGAGGTGATGGATACCGTAAGTACCCTGATTTGATCATTACATGTTGTGTGCCTGTGCCATGATATCACACGTATCCCATCAATGTGTATGGTTATCATGTATCAACACAAAATAGAAAGAAAAGGTAAATTTCTCTGTCCGAAGTGTTGGTCTCCATATCTGGACCACTGGGCGATACTGTCACCTTGGCAGAGAGGATGGCAGGAGGAGAGGGTTTGGGTTCTAGAGCAGCCTCTGCCCTCAGTTTGTCCTCTGTTCCTGGACATATCTCCTCCAGCCTCCAGTTTTTCCTCTCCGAGGTGAGAAAATGAGATGCCATGTCCTCCAAGAGGCCAGGCAATGCTTAAATGAGATGTTCTCTGTGTGGCACATGTCACAGTGCCTGACACACACTAAAAACAGTCAGGAAGCATCTGCCAGCTGCAAGGCTGGTGTCACCATCAGTCTTTCTCGGATTACGGCAGCGTCTCCTCCCTTGTCTTCCTGATTTCATTCTTCTGCCACAGAGTCTCTTTTCCACATGGTAGCCAGACTGACCTTTAAACAAGTATAAATGGGAGCCGGGCTCGGTGGCTCAGCCTGTCATCCCGCGCCTTTGGGAGGCTGAGGTGAGTGGATTGCCTGAGCCTATGGGTTCGAGACCCGCCTGGGCAGCGAGACCCCCATCTCTACAATAAATCAAAAAATCAGCCGGGCGTGGTAGCGCGTGCCTGTAGTTCCAGCTACGTGGAAGGCTGAGGCGGAAGGATCGCCGGAGTCCAGCAGGTCGAGGCTGCGGTGACCGGGAGCGGCCACTGCACTCCTGTCTGGGCGACAGAGTGAGACTTCAACTCAAAAAACAAAAAAAATTAGCTGAGAGTGGTGGTCCATGCTTATAGTTCCAGCTACTTAGAAGGCTGAGGTGGAAGGGTCATCTGAGCCCAGCAGTTCGAGGCTGCAGTGGCTGTGAATGTGCCACTGCACTCCAGCCTGAGTGACGGAGTGTGAGACTCCAACCCAAATTAAAAAAAAAAAGAATTAACCTTGCTCAAAGAAAGGTTTGACCTTTGTCCAGCTCCTGGGAAGTAAGCTCCAGACCCTGGTATGTGCTGTCTGATAAGAGTCCCTTTGTTTACCTGGGGATCTTGGGCCAATCAGATAGTTGACAACTGCCGGGCTCGGTGGCTCACCCTGTCATCCCGCGTCTTTGGGAGGCTGAGGTGAGTGGATTGCCTGAGCCCGCGGGTTCGAGACCCGCCTGGGCAGCGAGACCTCATCTCTACAAGAAATCAAAAAATCAGCCGGGCGTGGTAGCGCATGCCTGTAATTCCGGCTACTCGGAAGGCTGAGGCGGAAGGATCGCCGGAGCCCAGCAGGTCGAGGCTGCGGTGACCAGAAGCTGTCACTGCACTCCAGTCTGGGCGACAGAGTGAGACTCCAACTCAAAAACAAAACAAAACAAAGCAAAAAAAACAGATAGTTGACAACTGATATATGATGGGGGGGGAAGGTCTTGGGCCACATAGTGTCAGCTTGACCTTTGGGAGGCTAAAGAAACTAAGGTCAGCTATGGGGGCAGTCAACCATGCCTACATGACTGACCTCCAATCAAAAGCCAGGACACCAAGGCTCAGGTGAGTTTCCCTGGTTGGCAGTACTCTGTGGGTTTTCAGATGGCATGCCGGGAGAATTAAGCACTGTCCATGTGATCCTAATGGCAAGACAACTGGAATCTTTCTTTTTTTTTTTAAATAAAGATGTGGGGTACAATTCAGGGTTAGATATAGAAACAATGATCATGCAGGTACCCTTGTTGATGAGGTATGCCCTCCCTCCCCTAGCAGTTTCCCTCAACTGCCAATCCCACCCCCTCTCCCCTGACAGTTTCCCATTACTGCCAAATGCTTTCTTATAGTATTATGATAATTGTTCAAGTTCTTCTTATGTGTGAGAACATATGGTACTCTGTTCTTTGTTTCTGTGATAGATCACTGAGTATGATCAACTCCAAATCCATCCAAGTTGCTGCAAAGTCCATATATTTGTCCTGCTGTCTCCTGGGCAAAGTCTTGTGTGCCTCTCCCCGCTGTGTCCTTTCTCTGTCCCAAACCGTAACCATGAATATAACAGCTTCTCCAAGTTCTGTGAGTCTTTCTAGCAAATTACTGAACCTAAGAGTGGTCGTGGTGGGGCGGGGGCGTCCCTGAACTGCAATTCTTTGTAAAAAATTTTTATTTTAAAGATGTGGGGTACAATTCAGGATTAGGTATACAAGTGGACATTGTATATCCCTTTAGTCCCCACTTTGCCTGGTTTGAGATCGGGCACATTTATTGATGTTGTGTCTCCCGCCCCCCTGACCCCCCGTGCAATGTTTTTTTTTTAAAAGCTAAAAGTTAACAGAGTACCCGTCTTTAATAACAATTAACATGTATGTAATGGCTACCCATAGAAACAATCTTAAATAAGATACCCTTTAGAAAAATCTGATGAAAAGCTTCTGTTTTAAAATCTGTGAAAGTATTTTGCTTTATTGTTAGCATTTCTACTATTATGGGCTGACAGATCATGTATGACTTAAAATAATAAAAGCTGCTTAAAAGTCCAGTGGCTTCGGTATAGTTGAAATGAAATCTTAACTCCCTTCCCTAGTGTACAGAGTCCACACGATCCTACCTCTGCCTGACTCTTGGACATGATGTTGCATCATTTGTCCTGTTTCCTCCATGCTCCGGCCATCTTGGCTTTCCTTCTGCTCTGTACAACTTAATTCAAACTTATTCCAGCCTTGGCGCCTCTGCACTTGCTGTTGCCTCTGCCAGAAGAGCTGGTTCTTTCTCATTCTTTCATTCTCAGCTTCTCCCCAGATATTTCTCTGATGATGACAAAAGTAGCCACCCCCCATGACCTCCATAACCTCACGCCTTTTTTTGAATTGGAGTCTCACTCTGTCGCCCAGGCTGGAGTGTAGCAGCACGCTCACGGCCATCCCAGTGTCAACCTGCTGGGCTCCAAAATGATCCTTCTGCCTCAGCCTTCCAAGTAGCCAGAACTACAAGTGCGCGCTACCACGCCCGGCTAATTTTTGGTTTATTGTCAAGACGAGGTTGCCCGGGCTGGTCTCGAACCCACGGGCTCAGGCAATCCACTGGCCTCAGCCTCCCAAAGTGCTGGGATTACAGAGCCCAGCCTACTCTTTTAAAATTCTCTGCACAGTGCTCATCACTACCTGATAGCCTCTTGATTTTTTAGTTGTTGATTCATTTTCTTTCCCCTCTCAATAGAATGTAAGTTCCATGAGAACAGTGACCTTGTGTGTCTTAAATATCTTATTTCCCTAGCATCCGGAAGAGTGCTGAAGAATAATCTGTGCTCAATAAATATTTGCTGAGTGAATGAAGGAATAATGAGTTTGTTATTTTACCACTTTAGGGCCAAAAGTTTCTCTCATTCATCTTAGGATGGTGGATCTCAATTTTAACTTTGCATAGAATCTCTTGAGGAGGTTTTCAAAAAGTCCAGAAGCCCTGGCTGCACAAGACAAGTTAGATCAGACTCCGGGGGGCTAGGGCCCGGGCATCAGCCCTTTTTAGAGCTCCTGACTTAGTCCTAGAGGCTGCACCCAACGATTATTCGTCATGACCACTGGATGGCGTAAGAAACCGATCAGAAGCACCAACCAAGGCCGTAAGACCCAGCCAGGCCCTAAGCTATTGATAAACCTATTATTTTCGTTTCTTTTAAAGTTAAACAGAAACAGAACACCAACTGCAATGAACAGTTATGCAACCATTTCCAATATAAACACCAACCCCAATATAACGCTCCTTGGAGTTTATCTGATGAAATGGAGCTATGGTACGTAAAATTATTTTTTAAATGGATTTTAGATATTTTGAATTCTTTTCCCTTTAAAATATATTTTTAGGCATACAGAAAGCATAAACATGACTATAATAAGCACCTACATGTCTACCTCCAGGCTAAGAAATCGAGAATACAAATACAATTGAATGTAATCCTCTTAGGTATGTTCCTCCTCTTAAATTTCTCTCCCTGCCTAGCCCACCACTCCTATTCTGAAAGTCTAAATCTATGCGTATGCCCATATATCCATAGGACCCCCCTGTAGACACCACATATACACCAAAAGTCTATTACAGTCATCTGGACCGGGGTCAGATATTGGGTAGCCTCTCTTGTCACTGTATTCTCTATTGTTCTATCTAAATTTTTTCCAATAAAAAAATATTTAAGTTGGGCATGGTGGCTCACACCTGTAATCCCAGCACTTTGGGAGGCGGAGGCAAGAGGATTGCCTGAGTCCAGGGATTCAAGATCAGCCTGGGCAACTTGGCGAGACCTCATCTCTACAATAAATCAAAAAATTAGCCGGGCATGGTGGCACGCACCTGTGGTTCCAGCTCCTTGGAAGGCTGAGGAAGAAGGATCACCCGAGTTCAGTAGGTTGAGGCTGCGGTGGCCGTGAGCATGCCACTGCACTCCAGCCTAGGTGACTCTTACTCAAAAAAAAAAAACAAAAAACTTTACTCAAAATAGTAAACATATATGCTTTTAAAAATGTAAACCTATATCTGGGTTTTTAAAAAGTGTTTCTTCTCTTTTTATCATCTGAAACTTCACTTGGTTTAAACTCCTTTTTTTCTTCTTCTTTTTTTGAGTTGGAGTCTCACTCGGTTGCCCAGGCTGGAGTGCAGTGACATGCTCACGGCCACCGCAGCCTCGACCTGCTTGGCTCCGGTGATCCTTCCACCTCCACCTTCCAAGAAACTGGAACTACAGGCACACTCCATCACACCTGGCTAATTTTTTGATTTATTGTAAGATGAGATCTCACCAAGTTGCCCAGGCTGGTCTCGAACCTGTGGACTCAGGCAAGCCTCTCACTTCGGCCTCCCAAAGTGCTGGGATTATAGGACCGAGCCACCGTGCCCAGCCGAAACTCCTTTTTTAAAAACCAACTATATTGAGATATAATTCATATATCATACGATTAATTCACCCCCGTTTAAAGTGTATGAATGGTTTTTAGCATAAAATCCTTCTATCTTAGGGTTTGTTTTTTCATGAACCCTGAATGAGTTGCAGATGCTCTTCCTCCACATATGAACTCTGACCCCCGCTAAGCCAGGCATGCACCACCTACCTGCTTCCAAGGCCTTCCTTCAGAACCGTCAATGTCCTCCCTCCTTCCACATTTATTTCCCTCCCCAGATGTGCACAGGAAATGGTCTGAGAAAATATCCAGCAAACTGTGGGTGCTGTAGGAAACTTAGGGGTTGTATTTGATAAACTTCTGCATTGTTTGAAATTTTTACAAGTAGCCTGTCTCCTATTCTAATTTATTTTTTATTTTGATTTCTTGAGTCAGAGTCTCACTGCCACCCAGGTTGGAGTGCAGCGGCACCTCAGCCTTTCAAGTAGCTGGAACCATAGGCACGCGTCACCACGCCCGACTAATTTTTTGATTTCTTGTAGAGTCGAAGTCTCGCCAAGTTGTCCAGGCTGGTCTTGAACCCCTGGCCTAAGGCAATCCTCTCGCCTCCGCCTCCCAAAGGGCTGGGATTACCGGCATAAACCACAGTGCTCAGTTTACTGTTCTAATTTAAAACAATGTTTAAGTCTTAACTCTCCCCAATATTTGTCTAGTTCGAATCTGCAAACATGGAACATGCCCGGAGGAGTCAGGGGAAGACAGAACATCTCATGCTTCCTGGAAAGCAGACCCTGAGTGTTTTGGGGTTTCCCAGTAATGAGAGGTTCAACTGGCTCTTTCCTGTTCTTTCTACCTTCAGGCAGCCTGCAGGCCCTCCTCAGGCTGACTCATTTGCAAACAACGAAGGGGGTAATTGCTTTCAGGTAGAGAAAAGATTGTCCCATAATTCCTTTTAACAGAAAAATGTACAGCCTTCAAAATACAGTAAGCAAAAGCAGGACAAGTGCTACCTTTCACCAGTGTTCCTAATACCAACTCAGAGGTTCGGTCCTGGCTTGTCACGGACTTTGCATCTAGGAGGGACTTTGCTCCTGAGTTTAGGTACAGGTGAGACCTTGAATACATCATTTCCAAGCTAGTGAGCCTGGTGAATGGTGGGTAAACTGTGTTTTCTCTGGTTTTCCTTGGAATGGCATCACTCGTTGATGTAAACTGTGAAGGCTCTGAGAAGTTACAAGTTCACCTGTCAGCTTCATGAATGCCAGTGGAGGAGATTCCTGGGTCAGAGATACTGCAGAGTAGCAGTATTGGTGCTGTTTCTTTTCTTTTCTTTTTTTTTGAGTCGGAGTCTCACTCCGTCACCCAGGCTGGAGTGCAGTGGCACGCTCATGGCCACCCCAGCGTCAACCTGCTGGGCTCTGCGATCCTTCCGCCTCAGACTTCCAAGTAGCCAGAACTACAGGCACACACTACCATGCCTGGCTAATTTTTTTTGAGTTGGAGTCTCACTCTGTCGCCTAGGCTGGAGGGCAGTGGCACATTCACAGCCACCCCAGCATCGATCTGCTGGGCTCCGGTGATCCTTCTGCCTCAGCCTTCCAAGTAGCTGGAACTACAGGCGCGTGCTGCCACGCCTGGCTAATTTTTAATTTATTGTAGAGACGAGGTCTTGCCAAGTTGCCCAGGCTGGTTTCGAACCCACAGGCTCAAGCAATACACTCACCTCGGTCTCCCAAAGTGCTGGGATTACAGGCTGAGCCATTGAGCCCGGCCAGTTCTGTTTCTAAAAACCCCAACTCCCAGGCAACACAAAGAGGGCCAGGTGACACTTGCACCGCAGTGGGTCACATTACAGGAAAAGAACCCAGAGTTTGGGGAACCCACATCTTTTATAATGGGTAATAAGAATTCTGGCCTTTATTACACACAGAGAGAGAGATTTTTATTTACATTTGCACCAGAGGCACAGGCCCCAGAGGGAGATGCTTCCATGTTTCCCAAAGCAGATTGTGATACTAAGATCCTTGGGAAGAGGATTCAGAATAAGGACAGCCAGTGCCTGGCACTGCAAGTTGCAGAGAGAATTGTCTCGCGACATACTTTAGTTGCTAAACAGAAATACCTGCCATGATTCGTTCTGGGTTTTGTGCGTTTTAAATTAAATAGGGTGGCTAGATACAGTGTGGTTCATGCCTGTATACCCAGAACTTTGAGAGGCTGAGGCAGAAGGATTGCTTGAGGCCAGGAGTTCGAGGCTGCAGTGAGCTATGATCACGCTACTGCACTCCAGTCCGGGCAACAGAGTGAGGCCCTGTCTCTAATAAATAAATAAATGAGGTCCTTAGGAAAACGCATCCGCATAAAATGCAACCCCTTTGTGTTTCTTTACTAGGATATTTTGCCTCAGAACAAAATAAAATCAAAATTTTGCCCTAGACCTCGCAAGAGTGTTTTCTCCAGGCTGAGAACTTGAGAGAAGTGGTAAGTAAACGGCTTTTTCCTAACCAGACAAGAAACTTGCTCTTTTGCTACTAGAAAAAAGAAAAGTAAAACACAAGTAAATGCACTTCATAGAAAAACCATTAAAGGTGAATTTACATTTACCTTGTGACTAGAAATGCATTACCTCGGTCAGTGTCTTTTCTCCTGCCTTGTCTGGGTGAAGCCTGAGGCAGAAACTTGGCTTTTCTGAGTGGAGTTGAGGAGGGGAATGTAAATGAGACAGGGTGTAGAGAGGTGAGCGCAGGAGCTAGGAGTGTGCAGAAAGGGGGGGGCTGTGAGCTGGGTGGGAGAGGATAGGAGGTGGGAGGCGGGACCCTGAGGAGACCCGCAACTGCCTTAGGAAGTGGACCTTCGAGTGAGAGATGTCAGGGAGGATGTTCCTGACATCTTCTGCTGTGGTGTCCGTGGAACCTCTTTCTTTTCCTCTCCATGAAGCTTTATCCTCATTATTTGGGTATGCTTCTCAGTGGGCTTGGGCTTTTTGTAAAGGCACAACTGTACCCCTCAACCTTGGATGAGTATTGCTAACAAAGTCAGTCTGGGATCCCAGTTGGACATTGGTTACGATGTTACTTTTTAACCCCAGAGGCATCCCCGGGCTTTCCTATACGGTGATGGGGAAATACCTGTTCCCTGAGCAGACACTTTTCTCTCAGCCTTTGGTGGGGAAACTTAATCATCTCTGGCTCCCCTGAAATGAGGGTCTGTGTATGTGGGAAAAACTTGTAAGAGAAAAGAAAAGCATCTGGGAAGTCCACTTTCTCTCTCCACATACTACTCTCTGGTGTAGAAAAAAATGCATGTCCCACATTGGCCAGGGTTGTGTTCTTGTCTCACAACACTCAACATGCTTCCCTGACTGTCACCCCCTCTTTAAAACTCTCTCCTCTGCTAGCTCTGGGACCACCAGTTAAGTAGTACAAAACAGCAGTAGCCAGTATGTTGTGTCTGCTTGTACCAGTGGTGTCAAGTCCTTTATATGGTTGCCATGCTCAATTTTCTCAACAGTTCCAGTGGGTAGATGAGAAGATGTTCTCAGCTTCAGTTGGGTAAACTGAGCCTTGGAGATGGCCAGAGACTGCTCCTGGTTGCTTGGAGGTGGAGCCAGGAGAAGACCTCTCTGACTTCAGGGCATGAGCCCTGGGCAGTGAGAAATAGCAGAAAGGGATAGGGGTGCTAAGAGAGAAGAAATACTAGTAGACAGATAGTAACAGGGATGGCTGGCATGCTGCAGCCCCAGTGTGCAACGGGGCTCACTCGGCACTGGTGTTTCTAGGCCACACCAATGCCCCTGGGAGAGGCGGGGAGGGGGAGGAAACAGGTCCAGCAGGAGGGAAAGCCACTTGAATAGAGTCACAGAGTGGTAGATCAGGTTTTTGCAAAAAAATGTGGTTGCACTTTGCCCGTGACCGTGTTACCACCCCGCATCCAGAACAAGCTTTGTCTCCCTCTGGGTGCTGAGTGAGGCCCATTCTGGGGGTGCCTCTGGGGGTAGCCACCTTTGGAAGGCACGAAGGACACAGGCCGGAACACGGGAGGATGTTGGAAAGGCTCGCTGGCTCTGGGCAGGCCTGTTCCCCACCTGGAAGACCTGACCTGGTACCGCACATCTGGGCACACACGGGACCCCTTCTAGCCATTTTAATCACCTATCCCTCACTTTCTTTTTAATGACCACATTCCCAGTGGCTCGCGTGGTCCTCTGCAGGCCCACTTGATGTCGAAAAGCTTCAAATACACTTTAATGAAGTAGAATAGCAATCCTATGAGCTCAGTAGGGAGTTATTGATTTTCTGTGTAAAAATACTAACGTGTCTTTCAGGGCTATTTCTGTATGTCATTAGGATACAGAGCACATGGTGTCTCCTGATGTACTAACCACACCAAGACCTATTTTTCTTTCTGGGAAAACATCAGGTATTTACTGTTAGCTTTACCTTTTCTCCTTATTTTTATTGCATGTCCAGACACTGAATAATAATGGCGATAGGTCGGCCCTGTTAATGTAACAGCTGCTTTAGTTTAGTTCTTCAGGATTCTGTCTGGTCTGCACATCCACAGAGCTATATTCTTACATTAGTATTCCACTGGCCTGGTTTTCAGTGGTGCAATCTAAAGTCATACACTCAACCGCTCCTGTCCAATTTTGTCTCTGATGAAATAAAAATGTGAAATTTCTGGCACGGAATCTGCCAGATGTTCCTCTGTTTTTTGTAGAAATGCACATTGTAGATGGCAAGATAAGTGCAAGGTCAGAATAAGCAGTGTTCTCCCTGGCTTTACAGGAAGTGTCCCCAACAGGAGGTGGCCAGGAGAAAAGGCCACAATGCTCTTGGGAGCTTCTTTTATGATGTCAGTGAACATGCCTGCCTATTCTGAAGCTATAGAGAAGGCAAAAGCATGTGTGGTGAGTCCAAAAGCATGTGTGGCCAGTACCACCCTTATCCTTGTAAGCACACAGAAAGACCACATTGTATCCAGAGAGGTGAGAGACACATCTGGCCAAGGGAATGTGTGTAGGCATGTGTGGTTGATGTCTACAGCCAACCCACAAAAATCTCCCACTTGAGATCTTCCATTCTCTCTCTCCCTTCTCTGGCTACTTAGGAAGCCACACAGGGAGGAGGGCCATCAGACTCACACTGGACTCTGACCTAGATGTTAAATAAACTTTCATTGTGTCAGCTCACTAAGATTTCCTTATGATAGTCAATCACTTCCTGCCTAGTGTGTACTAGTTCAAACGTCTTAAGTTTCTTCTTTGTAATAGTGTCTTGCTAAAATAATTTGAGGAACTTTGGTTTAAACATGTTTATTTATTGCAGAACTTCTCAGAGACTTTATTATTCTAACATGGAGTATGAATCTTCTAGAGAGATCTGGTAAGCCCTTGTTTGGTCATAGGGTCCTTTTTCTGCAGACATCTCATGGGAAGAACATTCCAAGGAATTCATTTGGGAGAAATACTGCATTAGAGGCTTGGAAAGTGGTGAAGGTCTTCAGAGACTTCATACAGGAAGAGGAGCCACCACTTTGCTCCATGGCATGTCTCTGGAGGTTTCTGAGGCGTTTAGACACTGCTGTTATTGCTATTTTTTGAGGACAAAGACAAACAGTGTAATTACAACAACACACATTTGTTAAATAAGCAGGAGGCCATTGTAAGAAACAATGCGATTTATTTTCAAGTTGACCCTAAGCCATATTTAGATATCCTTTTTCTAAGTCACTTGCTGCTTCTTTGTCTTCTTCCTCAAGCTTTTTACTCGGGCAGCTTCTATTTTTCAAATTCTGGAGGGAACCAATCAAAATAAATACCTATAGGCCAATCAGCAAATAGAACATGCAAATAAGATGATTTTGTAATAACTCTGTAAACCAATCAGTAGATGGGATATGCAAACAAACTAGCCATGTAACCCAGTCAATGTATGACATGTAGGCAATGTCCAAGATAAGGTTGTAACCTCTGCAGTACCTAGCCTATGGTGAAACAGGGGAGGGACTTGTGCTGTAGGGAATAAATACTTTGGCTGCAGCTGCTTCAGTATGCTTGCTCATTTAAGAGACACCCGTTCTCGCAAGAGCGTTATTAAAAGACCTGTTTCACGCCACTGATCTCTGAGTCTCCTTTTCGTTTTGGGTGACAAAGCTCAAAAAGAGGGTGTCCCTTGTTGCCCCCATTTCCAGTACAACATTAGCTTGAGACTGTCTCTGTACTTTGAATTCCAACACAATAGACCTTAGTCAAACCTAGTACATAAACGGAAACTTAACTTAAGGGGTATTTTTGATAACAAATGGCAAAGTTTTAGTCAATCACAAACAGCCAAGATTCAGCCAATCAAGGCAGTCAGCCAATCACCAAATAAGGCAAATGCCTAGCAGCAACCAATCAGGTGATTTCTCTACTTTGTTTCTGTGTTCATCCCATAAAAGTTCATTGTTCATACTTTTGGGCATAGCTCTCTGAATTTCTGATTCTGAGTGCTGTCTGACTAATGACTTGTTCTTCTCTCAAATAAATTCTGTAAAATTTATTTTGTCTAAACTTTTTCTTTTAACACATTGTATGATGGTACTTTCCAAAGTTTTCAAGGCCTTACCCTGGACAAGCTCAATATAAGCGTCAGGCAGTCAACTACCTGGGACACTAACCTGTAAATGGCACTAAAACAAGCAAAGAAAAAAAAATCAATTTAAAATGTGTATGCTTCAAAGAACACTATCAAGAAAGTGAAAAGACAACTCACAGCCCAGGAGAAAATATTTGCAAATCATATATCTGCTAATGGACTAATACCCAGAATACATACTCCTACAGACCAGAAATAAAAAGATAAATAACCCAATTAAGAATTGAAGTCTTCCTCCTCCAAAGAAGATACACAAACAGCCAATAAGAAGAGAAAAAGATGCCCAAGTCATTATTAGTCATTAGGGAAATGCACATCAAGCCCACAATGAGATGCTACCTCACACGCACTAGCATCTCCACGCTAAAAAGATGGGGCAGTAACAAGCATCAATAAGGATGTGAAGATATTGGAAGTCTTTTTTTTTTTTTTTTTTGAGTTGGAGTCTCACTCTGTCACCCAGACTGGAGTGCAGTGGCTGCTTCCGGCCACCTCAGCCTCGACCTGCTGGGCTCCGGCGATCCTTCCGCTTCAGCCTTCCAAGTAGCTGGAACTACAGGCGCGCGCTACCACGCCTGGCTGATTTTTGATTTATTGTAGAGATGAGGTCTCGCCAAGTTGCCAAGGTGGGTCTTGAACCTGCGGGCTCAGGCAATCCACTCACGCCAGCCTCCCAAGGCGTGGGATTACAGGCTGAGCCACCGAGCCCGGCAACTGGAAGTCTTATACCTTGCTGTTGGGAATGTAAAATGGTACAATTGCTTTGGAAGATAGTTTGTCAGTTTTTCAAGAAGCTAAGCATAGGGTTACCCTATGACTCAGCAATTCTGCTCCTAGGTATATATCCAAGAGAAATAAAAACATATGTCTATGCAAAACTATGTACATAAATATTTAAAACAAACAGTATTACTCATCAGAGCTAAAAAGTGGAAACAAATAAAATGTCTATCAACCTATGAATGGATAAACAAAATGTGGAATAGCCTTACAAGGGCGTGTTATTTAGCAATAAAGAGGACACATGCTACAACATGTGCACCTTGGAAACATTATGCTAAATGAAAGAAGCCAGACACACACCAAAGGAGGCTCTGTGTTGTATGGTTTCATTCATATGAAATGCCCAGAACAGGCAAGAATCTATAGACACATAGAGTAGATTAATGCAAGAGTTGGGGAGAAGGGAGAATGGGGAATGACTGGGTTCAGGGTTTCTTTCTGGGTGAAAAGAAATGTTCTGGAATTAGATGGTAGTGGCGGTTATACAACTTTGTGACTATACTAAAAATCACTGCATACTTGCATACTTTCTATCTTTTTATTTGAGCTGGAGTCTCACTGTCGCCCAGGCTGGAGTGCATTGGCATGCTCACTGCCACCACAGCATCGACCTGCTAGGCACAGGCTATCATTTCTCTTCATCCTTCCAAGTAGCTGGAACGACAGGGACATGCCACCACGCCCAGCTAATTTTTTTTATTTATTGTAGAGGTGAGGTCTCGCCAAATTGTCCAGGCTGGTCTCACCTCCACTTCCCAAAGTGCTAAGATTACAGGCGTGAGCCACCGCACCCAGCTGAACTGCATACTTTCAAGGGGTGAACTTTATGGCACATGAATTCTGTCTGAATGATAATAATTTTTAAAATCATTAGGATAAATGAATGGGAAGTAGGATGCCTGTTAACATCAGCTTTCACACAGGACACTTCATGTAACTGGAAAAAGATAATATGTCCTCAAGAGTGAAAAAGAAAAGAAAAATTCAGTGCACCAGTCCTCAGCAGCACCAGTGCATTTCTACTGAACACTCCTGCCTGTGCATGTGGACAGCTGTCCTGTGTGTAGTCACAGGCCTAGCCCTGAGCTGAGACCAACCCACTGACAGTCATCCAAGACAGTGTCAGACAAAACAATGCCTGCATTAGTGCTCATAAGTGGAGATGAAAGATTTATCATACTTAAACTTTAAATTTTAAAATGTTTTTTACCATGAAAATGCCAGATTCAGAAACTAGCAAAGAAAACTGGAGAACAAGAGCTGCAAAAAAGTAGGGATGTATTTGCCATATGTAAGCCAGAAGAAAGAACATGTAAACGTATTTTGAGCAGGTCTTGGGGAGTGCGAGTGACTTATGCTGTCCAGTAATAAATAGCAGAAAAAAGGTGACATGAAAGCCAGTTCTAAAAAAATTTCAAGGCTGGGTGTGGTGACTCATGCCTGTAATCCCAGCACTTTAGGAGGCTGAGGCAGGAGGACTGCTTGAGCCCGGGAGTTCAAGACCAGCCTGGGCAACACAGTGAGACCCCATCTCTACAAAAAAATAAAAAAAATTAGACGGGTGTGGTGGCGCATGCTTGTAGTCTCAGCTACTCAGGAAGAGAAAGTGGAAGGACTGCCTGAGCCCCGGAGGTGGAGGCTGTGGTGAGCCATGATTATGCCACTGCAATCCAGCCTAGGCAACAGAGTAAGACTCTGGAGTGGCTCCCCACCCCCGCATCCAAAAAAAAAAAAAAGAAAGAAAAGAAAAAATAAGAAAACCCAGACCCTTTCCTGCATGTTGAAGTAGTCCTCATTAATGAGAGTTCTCTTCACAACAGCCTAAATAAAATCATCTTCTTAACTGCCCTGTGCATTTTTGTCTTTCACAAACATATAATACAGTAAATCCTTTATTTTAAATATAAAAGTTTTTATTAGTAGACAATCTGCTCTTTCTGCCCCACTAGGAAAATACTGGAAAAATATTTAAAACATGTCAGTTTGAAGGGACGCCAAATAATTCGCCAGCCGAGGGTACCCACAGCTGGAATTGCCTTGACCAGTTATCTCAGATAAGAAGGACTGTGGAGAGGAGAAAATTCACCCCGTGATGACAAATCAGGGAGATATTGTATTTTTTTTTTTACAGCAAAACTCCTCTAAGTGTACCACAATTTTACATTTCTAGAGAAATCATCCATATTCCAGGGTCTAGGGCTAGTTTTCCATTCTCAGAGTTCTCCAAATACCAAGCATCTAGCTCTGCCTAGTATTTGGCTATTAAGAAGGAAAAATGCATGTACAGAATTGGTTTTATGCCAGATTATCAGAGTTTTCATATTACTGCTACATCTTATTTATAACTTCGTTTTATATTATGACTACTATATGTGTGTTGCTGTGCTTCAAGCCATTATAAATCACGGATGGCAAATAAGATGAAAATACTCTGAGATGATCACAATTGGACTTTCTCAGCAGGGACGTAGTGAACAGATGCACTCTTCAGTCTGTTAATGGGACACATTGCTGCCACCTACTTCCTCCTTCCCCTGGCAGTGTCTCCAAACTGTTGATCCCTTCCTTGTGTTATTGTGAGTAATGTTCAGGTCCCACTAATGAGTGAGAACATGTGGCATTTGGGTCTTTGTTTCTGTGATAGTGTGGTAAAATCTAAGGGAACTAGAAATTGACCTTCCATACGGTCCAGCAATCTCCCTCCTAGGAATATACCCAGAGGATTTACATATACCCAGAGGAGCACAAGTCGTTCTACAAAAAAGATACCTGACACGCATGTTCACTGCTGCACTATTCACAATGGCAAAAGTAGGGAACCAACCCTACTGCCCATCGAAAGTAGATTGGATAAAGAAAATGTGGTACATATACATGAGGGAATACTATGCAGCCACAAAAAAGGACAAACTCATGGACTTCTCAGCAAATGGGAAAGAATTAGAGACAATCACACCTGGATCCTTTCTGTAATCTATTGAGCAGGCTTGGGAGCTCAAGCATCAGGATTTCTTAGAAGCATTTTGATTTTCCCTCTGTTGAATCATGAGGGGTTCAGGGATACAAAAAGGCTATGATACTGCACATGCATGGTCATTTCTTCCATTATCTGTCAAAAAGGCATCCGATTTTGCCTTGGGCTGGATTTGGAGGAGGGGTTGCCCCATCATAGAAGCTGCTGAATCTGGAAAATCAGGGCTAAGAAAAACGTGCGATTCATCTTGGAAACTGCCTGGTGTTTCCAGGTACAGGACACAACTTCAGGCTAATCTAATAACACCTGTTCTAACGATCAGAGTAGAAAGAACACTGATGGCCACAGTCCTGTGGTCTGAAGCTTCTGATTGGCTGGTGCTTTGGAGGCGGGAAAGCATCCAATTTCCATGGGCTTGCTGTGGTATGTTTGCGTCATTAGGTAGCAGAGGAAAAAAGCAACCCCTGCCCAATGTCTCACCTACAAGTACTAAGAATGAGAGGTTGTTCAGGGTAGAACAAAGATATCTGAGCTGAGAGACCTGGGCTCTAGTCTTCATCTGTCACTTTTGGAGTCATTTTCTTTTAGTCCGTCTGTCATTTCGGGAGACTTCAGACAAATGATTTCCTTTCTTTGGGCCTGTTTTTCTTCATCTGTGAAATAAAGAGACCCGATGAAATGACCTAGGAAGCCCTTCCTAAGTCTAGCTTTACTCATCAGTCACTTTGAAAATGATGTAAGGCCGGGCTCAGTGGCTCAGCCTGTCATCCCAGCACTTTGGGAGGCTGAGGCCAGTGGATTGCCTGAGCCTGAGGGTTCGAGACCCGCCCAGGGAACTTGGCAAGACCTCGTCTCTACAATAAATGAACTTGGCAAGACCTCGTCTCTACAATAAATGAACTTGGCAAGACCTCGTCTCTACAATAAATGAAAAACACTAGCCAGGCGTGGTAGTGCGCACCTGTAGTTCCAGCTACTCGGAAGGCTGAGGCGGAAGGATCGCCGGAGCCCAGCAGGTCGAGGCTGCGGTGGCCGGGAGCAGCCACTGCACTCCAGTCTGGGCGACAGAGTGAGACTCCGACTCAAAAAGAAAGAAAGAAAATGATGTAAGAGGTTTAATTGACACCGACCTAACACAGTTACTTTTTTTTTTTTTTTTAAGGAGATGAAGGTCTCGTTATGTTGCCAGACTGGCCTGGAACCCCAGGCTCAAAGACCTGCCTGGCTCAGCCTCCCTGAGAATAGCTATGACTACAGGTCATGGGGTTATTTATTTTTTATTATTTTATTTATTTATTGCGTTGGAGTCTCACTCTTTTGCCCAGGCTGGAGTGCAGTGGCATGCTCATGGCTACCGCAGCCTCGAGCTGGTGGGCTCAGGCAATCCCTTCCAAGCAGCCGGAACTACAGGTGCGTGCTAGCACGCCCACCTAATTTTTTGATAATATTGTAGAGACGAGGCCTCACCAAGTTGCCCAGACTGGTCTCGAACCCCTGAGCTTAGGCAATTCTCTCGCCTCGGCCTCCCAAAGTGCTGGGATTACAGGCTTGAGCCACCGCGCCCGGCCTGTTTTTTATTTATTAATTATAGAGGTGTGGGGTACAGGGAGGATTTACTACAGAAGCAGGCTGCATGCAGCTGAAGCTTGGGCTTCTACGTGGCCTTCACTCCCTCTGGGAGTGGACCAGGTACCCTTTGTGTTGTCACATGCCCCCCTACCTTTCTCCCTCCCTTGTGCTAACCTGTGTTCAGGGTCCACTTAGGACTGAGAACGTGTGGTGGTACTCAGTTTTTTGTTTCTGTGGATATAGTTCACTTAGTATGGTGGTCTCCAACTGCATCCAAGTTGCTGCAAAGGCAACGACTTAGTTTTTTTATGGCTACATATCACTCCATTGTATAGATGTACCACATTTTCTTTACCCAGTCCACTATCAATGGGCAGCAGGATTGGTTCCATGCTTTTGCTCTTGTGAATAGTGCTGCAATAAACATGCATGGGCAGGTGTCTTTTTGGTAGAGTGATTTATGTTCCTCTGGTATACTCCCAGGAGAAAGATTTCTGGGTCATATGGAAGATCAATTTTTAGTTATCTGGGAAATTGCCACACTGCTTTCCAAAGAGGTTTTTTGCTTTCTAAGATTGGAAAATATATAGTCTATTTAGAAAGTAAACTAGAGAGAGAGGGAGGAGATTCACCTCCCCAAGGTAGGGAAGGGGGCCAAAGCTAGAAAAACATGGCCTGACCAGTGATTAATAAAACAATAGCCTTTCCATAGAGGTTGAACTAGCTTACATCCCCACCAACAGTGGAGAGTATCTCATTTTCTCTGCACCTGCTATTTTTTGACTGATTAATGGTGGCCATCCTCACCAGAGTTAGGGGGTATCTCATTGTAGTTTTGATTTGCATTTCTCTGATGATTAGTGAAGGCTGAGCATTTTTTTCATGTGTCTATTGGGTTCATATATGTCATCTTTTGAGAAGTGTCTGGGTTCATATCCTTTGCCCACTTTTTAATGGGATTTTTTTCCCCTTTCACTTCATGTGAGTTTCTTGTAGATCCTGGATGTTAGGCCTTTGTCAGAGGTATAAGTTTCAAATATTTTTTCCCACTTTGTGGTTGGTATCTTTACTCTCTTGATGGTTTCTTCTGCTGTGCAAAAGCGTTTCAGTTTGATGACGTCCCCCATCTGTCTATCTTAGCTTTTGTAGCATTTGCTTTTGGGGACTTGGTCATGAAGTTATTACCTGCTCCATTGTCCAGAGGGTGTTTCCTACATTTTCTTCTAGGTTTCATATAGTTTGAGGTTTTACATTTAGGTCTTTGATCTACTTCATGTGGACTTTTGTATATAGGTGATAGGCAGCAGGGGTATTTCTAATTGTAGGATTAATTAATTAATTAATTAATATAAGGCCTAATAAGGTCTAATTAATATAAGGCCTGGGTGTTTCTGGTGAGACTGTGCTGATCATTCTTCCAAAACATCTTTATTGAGTACTGACAGAGCAGCTGATAAAAACAATGAGGAAAATGAAGATCCCTGCCCTGTATGGAACTTACATTTTAGCAGAATGACACAGACCCTAAATGACAAAACACCATAAAAACAGACTTCTGTAATAGGCAACAAATTACTTATTTGAATAATTCCAACAAAAGTGGCTATTCAAGTTGAAACCCCAAACCAACCTACCACGGAAATGGGTTTGCTTGCTTTGAATATTTGATCTATGATATAATTTGGCTTACCGTCCCCTCCAAACCTCATGCTGAAATATGGTCTCCAGTGTTGAGGGCAGGGCCCAGTGGGAAGTGATTGAAGCATGCATGGGTGGATCTCTCATGAACAGCTCGGTGACGTCCTGGTTGTCCCTCTCTTGCTCCATTCTCGCCATGTGACATGTCTGCTCCCTCTCAGCCTCCCATCATGATTGTGAGCTTGAGGCCTCAGCAGAAGCCCAGTAGATGCCAGTGTCATGCAAGAACTGTGAACTAAGCCGGGCTTGGTGGCTCAGCCTGTAATCCCATGCTTTGGGAGGCTGAGGTGAGTGGATTGCCTGAGCCCGCGGGTTCGAGACCCACCAGGGTAACTTGGCAAGACCTCATCTCGACAATAAACAAAAAAATTAGCCAGGTGTGGTAGCGCGCACCTGTAGTTCCAGCTGCTTGGAAGGCTGAGGCGGAAGGATCACCGGAGCCCAGCAGGTTGAGGCTGTGGTGGCCGGGAGCGGCCGCCGCACTCCAGTCTGGGCGACAGAGTGAGACGCCAACTCAAAACAAACAAACCAAAAAAAAACTGTGAACTAAAATAAACTCTTTTTTTCTTTAGAAATTACCCAGCATTAGGTATTTTTTCACAGCAATGCAACTGGACTAACACACTTTCTTTCACCAACAAACTGGATTGCCTAATGGCGTGAAGAAGGTGAGTGGTCAAGAGGCTTGGATTCTTGCCGTAATCAAGAGTTTTGTTTACAAGTAACAAAAACCAACTCAAGCTGAATTAAGCAGAAAGAAGAAATGTATGCTAATGATCCAGAGGTGTGTCATAGAGCCCAAAGCTGGACTTGGGATGGAGACTAGGAAGCCAAGGATACACACTTGTAGGATGGCACTCCAGGCTCATGCAAGGGTAGGGTCACACCCAAGGGGAGGAGGATTTTGGTCAAGAGTCATGGGGCATCAGCAGCCTGGTGGGGTCTCCACAAGGGTTTGAAAGCAGCCTGGGATGCCGCCGGGAACCTGGGTGTCTTCCCTCTCCACGAGACAGAGCTCCTTCCATCACACCCCACTGGGGACACTCATGCAGCTTGTATTCCTCATTAAACGCATTGCACCATTTTTTTAAAAAGTCTGAGCTTTTACAATTTTTTGTTAGAAATGAATATCAATTTGACTTTGCAATTTTTTTCTTCATATTTTGGAGCCAGTACAATATCTTTCCAGGATGCAAATATTTTCAGGAAATGCATGTAGGCTCCGGGTCCAGCACTGCTGTCTGCTCTCAACCTGCCTCTCTCAGAGCCCAGAGCTCAGTGCACCTGAAACCCCCAGCCAACCCGTTCTGATTGTTTCCTTCGCCCAAGGGCCCCAGCTGAAATCAATCCCAGGATGGTAACTGATGACCAGATTTGATAAAGCAGCCGGGTAGGAACCCCAGCCGCCTTGGGGACAGTTTTGAATCTCAAAGCAGACACACATTCTCCATCGGCCGCCTCAGAGGAGGCCCGTTTCAGCAGAATCATTAAAAGCTGATGATTCTGCAGATGTCTTTTTGTCGGCTGTACTGTGTGTGTGGCAGCAGACGCAGGGAAGTATAATTTTCCTCTGAAACCGGGAAGCACTAGGCAAAGAAAGGCAGTAAGATAATCCCACACTTAACCTTAGGCTGACCATGAAATTCAACATTGAAGAGAGATTCAGGAGGCAAGGAGAGCTCGGGTAACCACCGAAATACTTAAAGGTCAGGAGGTAGGGAAAGGAAGTCAAGGACTGGGTTCAAAATAAATCACAGAGTGAAGAAGACCAGGGTTTTGCATTACTTTTAGTCCCCAAAGAACTGAACCAGTCTCGCTGCTTGGGCTTTGATAGTTACTTTAAGACACAGGACAATGTCTCTGTGTCAGGGCACCCTCCTGCATCTAGGCCTTGACTGGGCTGGAGTCCAGGGTCTCCTGTGAGGATGCCCTTAGCCCCCCTTGGGGAGAAATACAGGCTGAATTGAAAAGGACCCCCAGACACACAGATAAGGAAACAACCTGTCCAAGAGGCTGCAAGCCCCCTGTGGTCAGAATCAGTGTTGGAGCTGAACTGAAGCTCCAATTCCTGATCCAGCCCTGAGATTTGCCCTTGCCACCCATTCTGCAGACTCACTTGGGAAAACTAGAAGTCATTTCTAAATTCTAAATGGTATTTCTAAATGATTTGCTAATACGAATACTAGCTTACAAACACAGAATGTAAGTTCTGCTGTATTTCTTTGCCTAAAAGTAGAGTTTATGCTCAGTAGTTTTTGTTTGTTGAGCTACTTTTTGATGGTTATTCTGTCACAGACCCGCATTGATCAATACCACTGGATCTGGGAAAAATGGTTTATGGGCAGTTTCACATCATAAAAGTTTCTTGTTTTTGTTAAACAGAAAAAAAGTACGCCTGGGAGCTCAAAGGAAAGCACCCTTCATGAGATTGGAAAAGGTTTGTAATGGGTCGGTCGTAGCCATTTGAATGGTTTGCTTCCTCTGTTTCTCTTCCATTCCTTCCCTGAGCAGTTCAGATCGTGTTCACCTCTTCCAGACGAGCCATCAGTAATTGTTCTCCCCTGAGAGAGAATCTCTAGTGGTCAGGAATGTCTCAGCTCAAGGTGGAAGATGTCAGGATAAGGTTGTTTCTTTTCCCTCCCAACACCTGAGCAGTGTGGCATCATGGCCTCTCTCCTTTTATGGAGTGAAAGGATCTCTTGTGTGGTGACAAGGACACGAAGCTTCAGTTCCACTCTCTGGTCATCGCAGACCCACAGGGTCACCTTGGCAAGCTCTTTCGATCACATTACTGTCAACTCTTTGCAGAAGCTGGAAGCAGAGCTGAGGAAGTACCTATTCTAGACCCAGCCTTCTCAGCAGAGGGATTGGAAGGGGAGGGAAAACCTGCAGGATGATGGCATCCTACAGTGGGTGACATCACCCCAGCAGGAAACTACCACGCAGGAAAATACCTGGACTTTCTGTGAAGCCCTCTCCTCCCATCCTATTTCTCTGAGTGTATGAGAAGCCAAGGGAACTGAGAGCAGAGGAGGGAAGTGAGGGTGACTCCGGAGAGAGGAACTTTAGTGGTCCCAAAGCTCCACATATGAAGCTTTCCTAATTTGTGCATTCAGTTCTTATGCACTTGAGGTGACAGAAAAGATTTCTGTTGGAGAAAAACACAGGAGCGGGGGCCAAAGCCAGACAGATAATGTTGGGAGGAGGCAGCCCTGACTTTTCAGATGGAAGAGGGACCCTAGGGTGCTTGGAAACTGTCATTCGTTTATTAATGAAACACCTGCAGAGCTGCCAGCAAGCTAGGCACTGGGGAAGAGGTGACTAGGACACAGACCTGTCTCCAGGAGCTGATGGGGCAGGGACAGCCCCAGGTGCAGTTGTGGGATATCAGGATATCCCATAAAGCTGAGGATGAGCAGGCTTTTGGAAGATATAGAGAGGACAAAATGTTGAGGAAGGAGGTGGATGATTCTAGCAGCAGCAGTGGGAAGGTGATGAGGCTGGAGAGGGCCAGGCACATGTGTATGGGGTTCTCTGTCTCTCAGTGTGGCTTGAACACAGGACATGGGAGTACTGGGAAACGAGGATGTGGAGGTGGACAAGGCAGGGCCATAAGCAGCCATCTTCCCCATGCTGAGTGGTTCGGCTTTTCCTAGCTATTAAGGAGGCTGCCCAGGCAAGAGATGGGGAGAGCCTCAAACAACAGCGACAGTGGAGGCAGAGATCAGAGGAGGTTAAGAACTACTAAGGAGGGTGTTTGAGAAAAACCCAAACCCTTTTTCCTCTGCTCTCACACCTCAACATTCACCAACACAGAAGGCCCTCCAAAGATGTGGGGATTTCTCTCCCCCAGCAAGCAAGCAAGCAGTTCTGCAGCAGATACTAGCTGGGTGTCCTCCAATTCAGTTCTGACACTACCTACCCAGAGATAGCATCAGATCTCATGGGTTGAGGGCTCAGTACCCAAAACGACACCCTCTTCAGACGCCGGTCACAAGTCTGGGCCTCCAGAACGTCTGACCGACCCGCTTCAAGTTGGGGTTCCCATGACCACCTCTTTGGGTTCGATCAATTTGCTAGAATGGTTTTCAGAACTCAGGGTAAGATATTTACCAGTGTATTATAAAAGATATTAAAAAGGATACAGGTAAGAAGATGCATAGGGCAGGGTGTGTGGGAAGGGGTATGGCATATCCATGCCTTTCCTGGTGTACCATCTTCCAATGTTCAGCTATCCGAAAGCTCTCAGAACCCTGTTCTTTGCCTTTTTATGGAGACTTCATTATGTAGGCATGATTTATTAAACCACTGGCCACCGATGATCGACTTAAACTTTAGCCCCTCTGCCCTTCCGGGAGGTGGGGGAAGTGGGAACTGAAAGTCCCAACCCTCTAATCAGCCTTGGTCTTTTTGGTGGCCAGTCCCATCTTGAAGATATCAGTTGACATTCGTATCATAAAGATGCACTTTGGAGATCTCAAGGTGTTGTATACCAGAAAATGGGTGTGAAAACCAAATATTTATTTCACAATATCACAGAGGTTACATAGCAAAAGTCAGCTGTTGCCAACTTAATGGGATGTCATTGACTCAACTGCTGTGAACATGTAATGGTTCAAGGTGGACACTTACCTCTCTCACTAACAGGCCCATTCAGGGCTTCCTTGTCAGCAGCACTCTGCTCCACCCAGTCACTCGGGGGCCCAGGTTCATGGTAGTCCTGCCATCTTCCATACTTGAAATCCAAAGAGGCTTCCCTTGGTACTGCCCCAGCTAGAAGGAGGGGGCAAAAGACATGAAGAAGAGCACGGGGGGGGGGGGTGTCACAGACCAGGTCTGAGATGGGTACCCATCATTCCTTCTCACTTCTTCTGGCGAACATTATGTCCACTCCAGGTTATAAGGGAGTCTGAAAAGTATGCTCTACCCTTGAGTTCAAGACCAGCCTGGGCAACTTGGCGAGACCTCATCTCCACAAAAAATCAAAAAATTAGCTGGGCATGGTGGTGCACACCTGTAGTTTTGGCTACTTGGAAGGCTGAGGCAGAAGGACCGCCAGAACTTGTGGCCTGTCCTTGTGCACTGTCCTCTGTGCACACACACACAAAAGTTTATTTCTTTAGATCGAGAATAAGCATCAGTTTTTAAAGCCAAATACTACTTCTGTGAGGGTATTGGGGCAATTGTGCTGTGTATTCAATTACAGAAAGTGCACTCAAGAGATAGCTTTCCTATTAGCATTGTTAAGATGATATTTTTACAATTATCAAGGAAGAGAAAGCCCAGTCTGGTGGTAACAAAAAGGACACATACGTTCTTTTTTTTTTTTTCCTGAGTTGTAGTCTCACTCTATCATCCAGGCTGGAGTGCACTGGCATGCTCCCAACCACCATAGACTCAACCTGCTGGGCTCAGGCAATCCTTTTGCCTCAGCCTTCCAAGTAGCTGGAACTACAGGCATGTGTCACCATGCCTGGCTGATTTTTCTGATTTTTTTGATTTATGAGGTCTCGCCAAGTTGCCCAGGCTGGTCTCGAACTGTGGCCTCAGGCAATCCTCTCACCTCGGCCTCCCAAAGTGCTGGGATTATAGGTGTGAGCCACTGCACCCAGCCAACAAATATGTTCTTTCAAAGAAAATTCTCAGGAGTATCCTGTGTGGCACCTAACCTCAGACGACTCGAGTGGACAAAATCCTCACATATATTGCACCTACATAATGCCAAGAAATATCACAAGTATTCAAGCTTAGAGTATTTTTTAAGAAGATTTCTGTTTTTCTCTTACTTAGAAGTTTGCTCAGTCTTTTCCTGAAGTCATATTAGTGGCTGGAGACCAATTTTGGGTGTTGGAACTTTGATGAATATAGCAGAAGACACTTTTAAACAAGTATGGGGTTACATGCAGATGCAATTTTCAAATTTCGCATTACTTAGGGGACTAGTGATCCCTAATATTTTGGTTTAAAATATAGTTAATTCGAGACCAGCCTGGTAGACAATCCACAGTGCCTTTTCTGGCCTTGGTATGTGTTAAGTCCAAAGAAACCACAAAATGGCCTAACAAGGAAAAAGCAGAGAAACAAAGTTAGACAATCCACAACGTGCACAACCCGCCTCCTGAGATGTGAAGACCGACTACCTGACAAGGGTCGAGACTGTGGTTTTATCGGAGTTTTATGTTGGAATCCAAGATCCAAGTGTATGTTCTTAATTGTACAGTTAAGAACATACAGGAGGCGGGTTGACCACATGGTGGATTGTCTAACTTTGTTTCTCTGCTTTTTCCTTGTTAGGCCATTTTGTGGTTTCTTTGTACTTAACACGCACCAAGGGCAGAAAAGGCAAGACCGCGGAAATTCAGTTCCAGTTGGAAGTGCTGCTTGTCGATAGTGAAATATGAGGATGAGGAGGCTGGGTCTCATGCTGTAAGTCATGTCCTTGCACTGTCCTCTGCCCCTTAAGCATGCTTTGACATGGATATTACTGCCGGGATCAGAGCAGGTGCTTCAGGCAAAATGAATGAGTTTGCTCTATCTGGCACACCTTGTGCCCTCTGCCTGATCAAATACTCCCCGGCTCTTTTCCCTAACAGACACCTGATTGGAGAGGTAAATACACTCACATGTAAAGGACTTCTAGGGTTTACTAAATACCCCCGCCCAGAGGCAATTGCTTTTAACCCTAATGCCTGGAGCAAAAGGAATCAACCTTTAATTCCAGAAGCTGGGGTCTGTAAAGAGCAAGCTTTCTCAGGAAAAGGCTATAATTACTGAGCAAATTGTTCCTTAAGTCCATGAAAATGGGGTACACTAATGGCAGCCTTCTTTGCCTGTGCCTGAGGTTGGCCTCAGCCAGAATTAATAAGCACCAGGACAATCCAGGACTAATGCAAATCCCAGAAAGTTCTCAACTTGTGTTTCTCTATCTAGGCTATTTTTTCCCATGATTTTTATTTCGAGGGAGAAGCTTAGGCTATAACATGTTACACGGTGCAGTTTGTGTACATACGGCTCGGAAAAAGGACCTCCGATGCCAGCTGTTAAGCAAACAGAGACAGTTGGTCTCCTTCATTCCACTTCCCTTTTCTTTTGTTCACCTTCAGAGAGGTTGGTCAGAGCTTGTTTATACATGTCTTAAGTGAGTGTATTCGGGCCAAGGAATGGGCAGAAAGGAGAAGAAAATGAGGGCAAGGTGATGGAAAGCCAACAGGAAAATTTTGTGGGGAAGTTTCAGTGATCATCACTGTAAGAAAATCATTGTAAAACTTTAACTTTTGGCTGGGCTCAGTGGCTTAGTCTGTAATCCCAGCACTTTGGGAGGCCGAGGCGAGTGGATTAAGTGAGCCCACAGGTTTGAGACCAGCCTGGGCAACTTGGAGAGACCTTGTCTCTACAATAAATAAAAACTTAGCTGAGCGTGGTAGTGTGCATGTAGTTCCAGCTACTTGGAAGGCTGAGGTGGAAGGATCACCAGAGCACAGCGGGTCAAGCTTGCAGTGACCATGAGCATGCCACTACACTACAGTTTGGGCGACGGAGTGAGACTCCGATTCAAAAAAAAACTTTAACTTTTAAAACTGTAACTCTATTTCCCATAAGCACACAGCAATATAACTATATTTAACAACGCTTATGAAAATTCCATTTAGGATAGCACTGTTAAAACAATAAAATAACTTAGGAATAAGTTTAACAAAAGAAGTGCAGGACTTATATGCTTAAAACTATAAAACATTGCTGAAAGAAATGAAAGTAAACCTAAATAAGTGAAACATATATACATGTTTATGAATTGAAATAGATAATATTATTATTATTGAGTTGGAGTCTTACTCTGTTGCCCAGGCTGGAGGGCAGTGGAACACTCACGACCACCCCAGCGTCGACCTGCTGGGCTCTGGCGATCCTTCTGCCTCAGCCTTCCAAGTAGCCAGAAAATCAGGCGTGCACTACCACGCCCACCTAATTTTTGATTTATAGCAGAGATGAGGTCTCACCAAGATGCCCGGGCTGGCCTCGAACTCACGGGCTCAGGCAATCCACTTGCCTCAGCTTCCCAAAGTGCTTGAATTACAGGCTGAGACACTGAGCCCATCTAGTTAATATTATTAAGATGGCAATACTATCCAAGGTGATCTATAGATTTAGTGCAATTCCTGTCAAAATCCTAGCTGGCTTTTTACAAATTTTAACAGAACTTGACAAGCTGATCTCAATTTCCTATGTAAATACAAGAAACCCAGAATAGCAAAAACAATCTTGAAAAAGAAGTACAAAGTTGAAGGACTCACACTTTATGATTTCAAAACTTACTACAAAGCTACCATAATTAAGACTGTACAATACTGACAAACATAGACATATAGAGCAGTGAAATAGAATTGAGAGTCCAGAAACAAATATTTAAATTCTAGTAAACTGATTTTGACAAATGTGCCAAGACAATGTAATGGGGAAATAATTGTCTTTTCAACAAATGGTTCTAGAACAATTGTGTATCTACATGCAAAAGGATGAAGTTGGACCTCTACCTCACATAGTATGCAAAATTAACTCAAAATGAATAAAAGACATAAATGTAAGAGTTAAAACTATAAACTCTTAGAAGTACACATAGGTATACACCTTCATGACCTTGGATTAGATTTCATATATATACAGCAAAAGTATAAGCAATGAAACAAGAAAAAATAGATAACTGGACATCGTAAAAATTCAAAACATTTGTGCTTCTAGGGACACCATCAAGAAGTGAAAAGTGAACCCACAATGGGAAACCACTTTTGCAAATTACATGTCTGAAAAGAGATTTTGGCATGAACACAATTTAGCTCCCCCTAAAATAATAAATTGAAGCCCAAACGCCCAATGTGACTGTATTTGGAGTTAAGGCCTTTAAAGAGGTAATTAAAGTTAAATGTGGTCATAAAGGTTGGGTCCTAATCCAAGAGGATAATGTGCTTACAAGAAAAGGAAGAGACACCAGGACTCATGAACACAGAGAAAAGGCCATGGGAGGGCACAGTGAGGAGGTAACTGACTACAAACCAAGAGAGAAATCTTGGTTTCTGAGCACCTTGATCTCAGATTTCCAGACTCCAGAGCTGTAAGAAAATAAATATCAGATGTTTAAACCACCTGGTCTATGGTATTTTGTTATGGCAGCCCGAGCAGACTGATACAGACTTGTATCTAGGATAAAGAGTGATGACAACTTAATAATAAAATGACAACTCAATTTAAAAATGGGCAAATAATCTGAACAGACAGTATTCCAAAGAAGATATATAAATGGCCAATAAACACTTGAAAAGATGCTCAAGCCGGGCTCGGTGGCTCAGCCTGTAATTCCGCGCCTTTGGGAGACTGAGGTGAGTGGATTGCCTGAGCCCGCGGGTTCGAGACCCGCCTGGGCAGCGAGACCTCATCTCTACAATAAAATAAAAAAATCAGCCGGGCGTGGTAGTGCTTGCCTGTAGTTCCGGCTACTCGGAAGGCTGAGGCGGAAGGATCGCCGGAGCCCGGCAGGTCGAAGCTGCAGTGGCCGGGAGCGGACACTTCACTCCAGTCTGGGCGACCGAGTGAGACTCCAACTCAAAAAAAAAAAAGAAATGATGCTCAATATCATTAGCAGTTAGGAATATGTAAAACAAAACTGTAATGAGATACCACATCAGACTGAGTATGATGGCTGTAGGAAAAAAGACAAGTGTTCATAAGGATATAGAGAAATTAGAACCTTCATACATTGCTGGTAGAGGTGTAAAATAAAGCAGTTGCTGTGGTAAACAGTGTGGTAGTTCCTCAAAAAGTTAAACATAGAGTTTCCATTTGATCTGGCAATCCCACTCCTAGGTATATACTTTAGAGAAGTAGAAACATATGTCCACAAAAAGTCTTGTAGATAAATGCTAACAGCAGCATTATGAATAATAGCCAAAAAGTGGAAACAATCCAAATGCCCATCAACTGATGAATGGATAAACAAAATTTGTTATACCTACACAATGGATATTAATGAGACACAAAAAAGCAATGGAGTATTACATGCTCTAACCTGGATGAACCTTGAAAACATTAAACTAAGTGAAAGAAGCCAGACACGAAAGGCAACATACTGTATGATTCCATTTATATAAAATGTCCTGAATAGGCCAGGTGCAGTGGCTCAAGCCTATAATCCCAGCACTTTGGGAGGCCAAGATGAGGGGATTGCCTGAGCCCATAGGTTCAAGAACAGCCTGGGGAACATGGGGAGACCTCAGCTCTACAATAAATAAAAAAATTAGCTGGGCATGGTAGCATGTGCCTGTAGTTTTGGCTACTTGGAAAGTTGAGGTGGAAGGATCGCCAGAGCCCAGTAGGTTGACACTGGGGTTGCTGTGAGCATGCCACTACACTCCAACCTGGGTGACGGAGTGAGACTCCAACTCAAAAAAAAAACAAACAGCCAGGCTCGGTGGCTCAGCCTGTATTCCCGCGCCTTTGGGAGGCTGAGGTGAGTGGATTGCCTGAGCCCGCGGGTTCGAGACCCGCCTGGGCAGCGAGACCTCATCTCTACAATAAATCAAAAAATCAGCGGGGTGTGGTAGCGCACGCCTGTAATTCCGGCCACTCGGAAGGCTGAGGCAGAAGGATCGCCGGAGCCCAGCAGGTCGAGGCTGCGGTGGCCGGGAGCGGCCACTGCACTCCAGTCTGGGCAACGGAGTGAGACTCCAACTCAAAAAAAAAAAAAAATAAACAACAACAACAAAAGATGTCCAGAATAGGCAAATCTGTAGACTGCAGAATGATGGTTGCCAGAGGTTGGGGATATTGGAGAATAGGAATGACTGTTAATTGGTACAGAATTTATTTTAGAATATTTGATGAAAATGTTTTCGAATTAGATAGTGGTGATGGTTATACAGCCTTGTGAATACATTAAAAAACATTGGGTTGTATATTTTAAAAGGGTGAATTTTATGATTCATGAGTTGTCTCTTAGTAAAGCTGTTGCTTAAAAAAATCTTTTAAAAAAGTTTATGCAGCCGGGCTCAGTGGCTCAGCCTGTAATCCCGCACCTCTGGGAGGCTGAGGTGAGTGGATTGCCAGAGCCCGTGGGTTCGAGACCTGCCCGGGCAGCGAGACCTCATCTCTATAATAAATCAAAAAATCAGCTGGGCGTGGTGGCGCACGCCTGTAGTTCCGGCTACTCGGAAGGCTGAGGCGGAAGGATCGCCAGAGCCCAGCAGGTAGAGGCTGTGGTGGCCGGGAGCAGCCACTGCACTCCAGTCTGGGCGACCGAGTGAGATTCCAACTCAAAAAAAAAAAAGTTTATGCAGACATAAAAATTAAAATAATTTTCAAAATGTTAGAGTAGTCAATATATTATTTTGTCTACTAGGCAAAATACTTTGAAAAACTTTAATTTGTGTGTTCGTTTTTCTTCCTGGTCTTTTCCCTCCTTCCCTGTGTGGTGAATCCTGTATGATCATGGTTTCTCCCCATTCTTTTTTCTCTGCAGACAGCTAAACATGGGAGGGGTAGGGAGATGTGGAGGAGGTGCAATGTTCTCAGCAAACCGCAGGCTCTCCTCTTACCTCTCCCTCATTCAGTTCTCAAGAGGGCAGAGGTCAAATGGAATGTTGGTCTGTGAGATCCAGGGCTTACTTTCCTCTGCAGACCTCAGTGAGATCCACCACTTCTTTTGCAAAGATTATGCCACATGCTCTCAGCTTTCACTGAACTTACATTCAGAAGCATGTACGATGTGGATGATAATATGTTTTTGAGAACGTGGGCCTGAAGGAGAGATGGATGAGAGACATATTTTTCAACATATATTACTGTGTACCGTTTGCATTTTTATATTTTACAAAATTGTGCCCCTCCAATCATACGTTTAAATTCTAATGCCCAGTGCAATTTGGAATATTTGTTTTTAATTCTGTTGATGTAATGGATCATGTTTATTGACTTGTGTATGTTGAACTATCCTTGCATTCCTGGGGAAAAAACCCACTTGGTTGTGGTGTTTCTTTTGTTTTGTTTTATTTTTTAAATGTGCTGTTGAATTTGGTTTGTGGATATTTTGTTGAGAATGTTTGCATCTATGTTCAATTTGGAATATTTGGAGCTAGGGCCTTTGAAGAGGTAATTAAGGTTAAATATTGGTGGCCCCTAATATAATAGAACTGGTGTTGTTATAAAAAGAAAGATGGAGAGAGACATCAGGGATGGGTATGCAGAGAGAAAAGACCAAGGAAGACACAATGAGAAGGCAGCCATCTGCAAGCCAAGGAGGCCTTACCAGAAACCAAATCTGATACTACCTTGATCTTGTACTTCTAGCCTAAAACATGTATGTTTAAGCCTCCCAATCTATGGTATTTTGTTATGGCAGCCCTAGCAGAATGATACATCACATAATACACATGTGTTTATTTTTGTTTTTCCCCTACAAGAATAATTACAATGATACAAAAGAACTTAACAATCTAATTCAAAAACACAAAAAGATAATGCATGAATAAAATGAGGTCGTATATTGTTAACTATCAAATGAATGTGATAGAGAGGATAGTTTTCTTCTTCCTGCTCTCAAGGTCTCCCTCCTACAATCGGTCTACCTCAGCTAGGCATCCCTGGTGTCTCCTCTTTCCCCATCCCACCTTTAATACCCCAGCCTGGGGAGGATGACCTTCCCACCAACCTGGAACATGATCCTGTCTTCCTCTAGAAGAATCACTGCTTCCAAGCCTAATTTTTTTTGGTGGGGGTAGGAGTCTCACTATGTCACCCAGGCTGGAGTGCAGTGGCACACTGCTCACAGCTACCACAGCCTCAACCCGCTGGGCTCAGGCGATCCTTCTGCCTCAGCCTTCCAAGTAGCTGGAACTACAGGCATGGGCTACCATGCCTGGCTGATTTTTTGATTTATTGTAGTGACAAGGTCTCACCAAGTTGCCCAGGTTAGTCTCAAACCCCTAAACTCAGGCAATCCTCTCACCGCCGCCTCCCAAGGTGCTTGGATTACAGGCTTAAACCACTGCGCCTGGCCCAAGCCTAATTTTAATGAAGGGTCTGGTCTTATTCTCATTTGTTTTTTGTAAAGTCTGTGAAGACTGGGCCTATTTCATGAGTCTGGATGGTTCTCTCTGGAAATCCCCACCCCCTTTTTTTGGTTGACTTATTGGGTCTCATTACCAACTCCAACCAGAACAGGAAAGAAGATAAAATCCAATAAGTTCCTTCTACATAGCTGCTTTGGTAAAAAAGAAATGTCTGAATTTCTGCAGTTGTGGGTTTGAAAGGCTAGTTCTTTTTAAAAAAATTTTTATTTTAAAGATGTGGGGTAAGCCGGGCTCGGTGGCTCAGCCTGTAATCCCGCGCCTTTGGGAGGCTGAGGTGAGTGGATTGCCTGAGCCCGTGGGTTCGAGACCCACCTGGGCAGCGAGACCTCATCTCTACAATAAATCAAAAAATCAGCCAGGCGTGGTAGCGCATGCCTGTAATTCCGGCTACTCAGAAGGCTGAGGCGGAAGGATCGCCGGAGCCCAGCAGGTCGAGGCTGCGGTGGCCGGGAGCGGCCACTGCACTCCAGTCTGGGGACAGAGTGAGACTCCAACTCGAAAAAAAAAAAAAAAAAAAAAAAAAAGATGTGGGGTACAATTCAGGGTTAGGTATACAAATGTTCATTATGCAGGTACCCTTGTGGATGAGGTGCGCCCTTTCATCCCATGGCAGTTTCCCTCAACTGCCAATCCTACCCCCTCCCCTGGCAGTTTCCCACTACTGGAAAGGCTAGTTCTAAGAATATGAATTTTAAAATGTTTACATAGATTTAATCTTAGCCTTAGGTATACTTTTTAGAAAGGTCAACTCATAACTCTCATGCAAATATAAAATGAAACTAGGTCAAAGATTTCGTTAACTCGTTAATTATGAGGGAACAAGTAAGATGTAGTAGCTAATAAGATGTTACACGCATTTGAGAACCAGGTATACAAAGGCGATTTTATACATTGCTGGTTTAGGTAGCGAACTGGTTAATGTTCAATAGGGCCATAAACCATGACTTGTGGGTTTATCTGTTCCACTAGACATAAATTAATTTGCATTTCTACCAGACAGAAATCCAGAAGTTAACCTCTGTTCCTACAAACTTGCAAAATAGCTCTGACAATGAAATGTCAAGCCCAACATACTGTGATGAACCCGGTGCCTTAGTGTATTTGGGCTGTTTGTCCAGTTCCTTAGGATGAGGGTTTAAGGGTGTGCCAAACTGAGAAATGAGAGCTAGTGCTTTTTGTTTTTTTTTTTTTTTGAGTTGGAGTCTCACTCTGTCGCCCAGACTGGAGTGCAGTGGCCGCTCCCGGCCACCGCAGCCTCGACCTGCTAGGCTCCAGCGATCCTTCCGCCTCAGCCTTCCGAGTAGCCGGAATTACAGGCGCACGCTACCACGCCCAGCTGATTTTTTTATTTATTGTAGAGATGAGGTCTCGCTGCCCAGGCGGGTCTTGAACCCACGGGCTCAGGCAATCCACTCACCTCAGCCTCCCAAAGGCGCGGGATTACAGGCTGAGCCACCGAGCCCGGCTGAGAGCTAGTGCTTTTTGAGCAGCAGTCACTCTGTCACCTAGGCTGGAGTGCAGCAACACAGTCATGGCTACTACAGCCTCGACCTGCTGGGCTCAGGTGATCCTTCCGTCTCAGCCTTCCAAGTAGCTAGGACTATAGATGTGCGCCACCATGTATAATTTTTTCAAACTCTCTGCCAGAGAGTAATTTTTTGACTTACTATAGAAACAGGGCCTCATTTCTTTTCCCCCTTCTTTCTCTAATAAACGTTGTTTAAAAGAAAGAAAGAAAGAAAGAAAGAAAGAAAGAAAGAAAAAGAAACAAGGCCTCACCAAGTTGCCCAGGCTGATCTGAAACCCCTGCGCTCAGGCAATCCTCTTGCTTCCACTTCCCAAAGTGTTGGGATTACAGGCGTGAACCACTACATCTGGCTCATCTCTGTTTTTATTTTATTTTTCCATTGTTTTCTCTTCGTTTGTTTTGGTCTCCATCTTTCCGAAAAAGCATTCTCCAAGTGCCCTAGGATATTGTGTAGTCCATTCATATTCAGAATGAATCACTAAAAAGCAGAGTGGAAGCTTTGTGTGCATACATGGCACTTGTTGATTGGTGGCCCTCACTGTGAGGACAAGGTTATTTTCATCCACATGGCTCAACCTGTTTTTATAGGAAACTGGGAAAATTCAGAGCTAATTGTCAAGATTGTCCTCGGCTCTGAGTGACTAAGGTCCTCCTGAGTCTCTTCACCTTCTAGTCCATTTTCCTTTCCGTCCCATTTTCCAACATGCTATGTAGTCTGCTGTTTTCTTTTTCTTTTATTTTTGAGTTGGAATCTCACTTTGTCGCCCGGGCTGGAGTGCAGTGGCATGCTGCTCCAGGCCGCCACAGCCTTGAACCTGCTGGGCTCAGATGATCCTTCTGCCTCAGCCTTCCGAGTAGCTGGAACTACAGGCATGTGCCACCACGCCCAGTTAATTTTTTGATTTATTGTAGAGACGAGGTCTCGCCGTGTTGCCCAGGCTAGTCTTGAACCCGTGGGCTCAAGCAATTCTCTCGCCTCTGTCTCCCAAAGTGCTGGGATTACAGACATTGAGCCACAGCACCTGGCTGTAGTCCCGCTGTTTTCTACCTTCCTGTTCTCTTTATCCTTGCAGGGTTATATCCTTTTAATCCCATTTACTATCATTTGAATGGGGTTTTGGAAGGGAGAAGAGATAAATGCCTTTGTTCAATCAGCTTTATTTAACCTAAAGTTTTCATCCCGATTTTAAAATTACGAAGCTAAATTCTAGATAATTCAGTCTCAAACTCTGTTTTCTCCGTATTTACCACCACCCACCCCCAACAGACATTCCTCCCCCCTACCCCCAAAATATGGTTAAAACTGAACAATTACAACACATGGAACTTCCTGGGTCTTTCTTTTCAGGCAGCCAATCTGGGTTCAGGGCTCTTTTACTATACAAATCATTCACTTTAAAAGGTTCTAATTTGTATCTCCTTGATAAATGTCCACACTAAAGAGAACAGTGTAACTCAATGAGGTGAACAATATAACTGAATAACTCAATTAGTTTTCCCAAAGGAAACTAAAGGGGAGAAATAAATTCGAAAAGGCACAATTCTTTAGAAACATAGACATAGCGTTAGAAACGTGTGAGTTCTCTCCTTGTTATTCTTCCATAAAGTGCTATTTGTGCTTTGCAAAACAAACAAAAAAAGTGTGTGAACTCCAACCATGAGGCTCTAGGGCTGCCACCAGTCACATGTGGCTATCAAAGTCATTGCAATGTGGCCAGTGTGACTGAGAAACAGAAGTTTATTTCTAAAAATATTTCTAAAATTGAAATCGAAATAACCGCACATGGCTGGTAGCTACCATATTGGGCAGTAGAGTTCTAAAGTCTCACACAAATGTCCCTTTATTTCATACCATTTTCTATGACATAAGGGAGCTAAACATCTGGGCTTGCTTTCAATGAAGGTATGTACTTATGTGCTGTCTTGCATTGCCATAAAGAAATACCTGAGGCTGGGTAATTTATAAAGAAGAGAGGTGTATTTGGCTCAGGGTTCTGCAGGCTGTCCAAGAAGCATGGCACCAGCATCTGCATCTGGTGAGACCTAAGGAAGCTTCCACTAACACTGAAGCAAAGGAGAGCTGGCAAAGAAGGAAGCGAGAGGTGACAAGCTCTTTTAAACAATCAGTCCTTGTGGAAACTAATAGAGAGAACTCACTCATTACCAGCAGGATAGCACCAAGCTGTTCATGAGGAATCCGCCCCCATGACCCTAACACCCCCTATCAGGCACCACCTCCAACATTGGGAATGAAATTTCAACATGGAGAGGACAAATATCCGAACTCTATTATGTGTGTAGACAACATGTTACAATATCATTGAGACGTGACAGTTTTACACAGATTTATGTAAGTAGAGGCGGATTAAATAATACGATAACACATACTTGACCTGGGTGTGGTGGTTTATGCCTGTAATCCAAGCCCTTTGGGAGACTAAGGATGGTCGCTTGAGGCCAGGAGTTTGAGACCAGCCTGGGCAACAAAGTGAGACCCCTGTCTCTATAGAAAAAAAAAATAGCTGGTGTGGTGGCACGTGCTTTAGAACTAACTGCTCAGGAAGCTGAGGCCCAAGAGTTGGAGGCTGCTGTGGACTGTGGTTGTCCACTGCATTCTAGCCTGGGTGACAGAGTGAGACCCTGCCTCTAAACAAACAAAAACATATTTGAAAGAAAAATTAGGAGAAAAAAATATTAATATCAATAGGTGTGATGAGGTGAAAGGGGAAGGGTCACAATATAGTCTGATGAATAACAATAAGAAACCAAGCCAGGTTCAGTGGCTCAGCCTGTAATCCCATGCTTTGGGAGGCCTAGGTGAGTGGATTGCCAGAGCCCGCGGTTCGAGATCCGCCAGGCTACTTGGCGAGACCGCATCTCTACAATAAATAAAAAATTAGCCGGGTGTGGTAGTGCGCGCCTGTAGTTCCAGCTACTTGGAAGGTGGAGGCGGAAGGATCACCGGAGCCCAGCAGGTCGAGGCTGCGGTGGCCAGGAGCGGCCACTGCACTCCAGTCTGGGCGACAGAGTGAGACTCCAACTCAAAAAAAAAAAAAAAAAAAAAATCAGAAACCATAAAGGATAAGAGGTGATCCCCCTCTTACTGGTCCAGTTGTGGCCGAATAAACCAAAACAACAACCAATAACAAAAAAATTTTAGGTCAAATCCTGGGTTTTCAAAGAGAACAGCTTAACTTGTACCTTGGGAAGATTCCAGTTCATGAAGCTTCTTTTAATTGATCAAAATTCTTCTCTTTCTACTTAAGGAGCTTAATTACTGAAACAGAATGTAGATTCTGTCTCCACTGAAGATTAATAATCTTTCAGCGCTAATTAGAGAACATTCTGTGGTTTTTGTCCTTTGACTTAATACTGTTATGGTGTGGGGCATGTGAGTATGGGTTCTCTGTCTTATAAAGAAATCAAACAAGCTGGTTATAAAATAGGGAAAGAATTTGGAATAGGAGGCAGTTCATTTGTACATTTCCTAACCGTAATTTTCCTTGGCACACATACAGACTCACATTCATTGCGATTTGATATGATTTCTCAGATTCTAATTTTTTTTTTTTTGATGCAAAAAGAGCTAAAAAGAAGACATATTTGCTTTTCCCTGCCTAGTCCTGCCTTTTCTTCTCTCTTGGCCTCTCCTTGTGCTTTGCTTCTCCGGGGAGAGGAGCTGATCTGTGTGGAAGCTGGATAGGCCTGGGAGGGGACTTCTGAGGAGCTGGCCACTAGCTGTATTTTTGTGAGAGCTTTTCAAACATGTTAACATTTTAAATGTAAGTATGGAGACAGGGAAATGCAAGCAGAGGTTAGGTGAAGTGTCCTGGATGACTATGGGATCAGTGCACTGTCCCTACGAAAGGGGATGCCAAGGAACCTTCCTGCTCACCAGCCCCCGAAGGGAGTGCTTTCTAGTACTGCATTCTAACTGAGACAATGACCTGGAGGGCCCTGTGACTTGTTGTGTTTGCTGTAATTTACTTTAAAATAATTTAGCCATTTTAATCCACATGCTAGAGACAGCATCAGATACCCTAATCTCAATCATGAATGCACCCTCCAGGTATGGTTAGGACACATATAATTAAACATTCATACTCAGCTGTCTTTCTCTCTAATCAGCAACAAAGATTGTTAATTAGCCCACATGATGTTAGAAGAATGATTTTATTGGTGAAATTCATTGCGTTGAGAAGGTGGGTTGGCTGAAGTTTAGCAAGGCCTTTCTTTGCCTCTCACCCTTTGGAATGGGATCGGAGGCTTGACCTGAATGGATCTATGTCCAGTTTTTGACTCAGGGCATTCTGGTTGCCTGAAGCCAACCACAAAGTTACTTCTCTCTTTGTAGAGACAGTCATATTTTTATCTTGAGTTAACATTTAATGCAAAGTATGGTCAGAGACCTGACATTTCGGAAGCTTACAGCTGCAAGATAGAGGGCTATATTGAGTTCTCTTTCTAATAAATGTTTAATACATGTTTGAATGTGCAGCAAAATTTGATCTGTGACTTGCTTCCATTTTAACAAATCACCTCTTTTGAGTGGTGTTGAGGGAGAGAAGGCCTACAGCCCTCACCTATCTCAAACCAGTGGTGGCTACTGACATTTGCCAAAAAGAACCTAGTGTCATGCACAGACAAATTGACTAAGGTCTGTTTGAAATAGTGGTTCAAGGTAAATAGATTGTTATTTATGACTTGCTATCCTCTTTTCCTGATTGCTTGCCTCTTACTGTGCTTGGGAGAACACTGGGACAGGTCCTAAAGTCTTCATGATCTGAAAGCCATTCCAGAATTGCAGGCAGAGGTGAAACACGTCACAGGTGTGCCCAGGGCTAGGGTTGGAATAACCCACAGGTGATTATAACTGCTATTTAGCAGATGCATATAGGATAATCCTGCAGTAGGTGTGTTACCTGGTTTACCACATTCAAGTCTTCCACTATCTCAGTGAGACACATATATCCCTGTAAAGAAACTGAAATTGTAAAAGGTTAAGGGACTTGCCTATGGTCGCACAGCTAAGGACTAGAAAAATAAGTATTTGGTTTTTTTGAGTTGAAGTCTCACTCTGTTGCCCAGGCTAGAGTGCAGTGGCATGCTCATAGCCACTGCAGCCTCAACCTGCTGAACTCAGGTGATCCTTCCAAGTAGCTGGAACTACAGGTATGTGCCACCATGCCCAGTTAATTTGCTAATTTAAAAAAAAAATTATTATAAAGATGAGGTCTCGCCATGTTGCCCACACTGGTCTGCCCGTGGACCCAGGCAATCCTCTCGCCTCTGCCTCTCAAAGTGCTGGGATTACAGGTGTGAGCCATCATGCCCAGCTGAAAGTAGAATTTTGAATCCACATCTGCCTTCTTTGAAGCCACTCTTATTAAGAAGATGGCTCTCATTTTTATTGAAAGTAGTGTTAAGAAAAAAATTGATGCCACTCTGCTTCTGGGAACAAGACTGAAAGCCACTTAAACTATGTCTCCAGAGAAAAAGCACTGGTTTTTTGAGTTGGAGTCTCATTCTGTCATCCAGGCTGGAGGGCAGTGCACATTCATGGTCACTCCAGCGTTGACCTGGTGGGCTTTGCTATCCTTTCATTTCAACTTTCCAAGTATCTGGAACCACAGGCATGCACTATCACGCCCAGCTATTTTTGATTTATTGTAGAGACAGGGTCTCACCAAGTTGCCCAGGCTGGTCTCGAACCCACAGGCTCCCAAAGTGCTGGGATTACAGGCTGAGCCACCAAGCCCAGCCAGCATTGGTTTTGAAAATCAGAAAAAGCCTAGGAGCAAATCCTAGTTCTGCCATCAGCCAGATAAGTGATATTGGCAAGTTACTACACTTTTTTGTGGGCCTGAGTTTTCTCATCTCTAAAACTGGACTAATTTTACTTTACTTTTACATTTATTGTAAAAAATAAATGAGACATCTTTTAAAAATACAACAAGCCTAGGGCTTAGTGCATAGTAGTCCTCTTACCAGTGTTCTCTTCCCTTAGGGGAAGTCCTTCTACTAGTATGATACAAAGCAGGAACCAAGATTCTTTTTTTTTGAGTTGGAGTCTTACCCTGTTGCCCAGGCTGGAGTGCAGTGGCATGCTCACGGCCACCGGAGCCTTGACCTGCTGGGCTCAGGCAATCCCTCTGCCTCAGCCTTCCACCTCAGCCTTCCAGCTGGAACTACAGCCATGTGCTACCACACCTGGCTAATTTAAAAAAAAATTTATTGTACAGACAAAGTCTTGCCAAGTTGCCCGAGCTGGTCTCGAACCCATAGGCCCAGGCAATCTACTTGCCTTGGCCTCCCAAAGTGCTGGGATTACAGGCTGAGCCACCAAGCCTGGCCTTTTTTCTTTTTTTTTTTTTTTTATTCCAGGAATTTCTCACAGTGCCAGCCTGTTGAATATACTCAATGACTATTTCTTGACTCAACAAATCCCTTAACACTTGCTAGCTTATTCCTGGCTTCTTGGGATGGATTTTGAGCAGTGCTTTCAGCCTACTGGATGGAAAACACTGTGGTAGAAGGTCTGGGCACATACAGAGGGCTCTTTCACGGCATGTTACCTTACGAACGAGCTGTCAGAAATGGAGGCCCAACCCACGCCCTGGGCCACTGGGCTGTCTTTCACAGCATTCATGTTACAAGAGGAAACACAACGTCATGATTTGGAGAAGTAATCGAGTTGAAAATGTAAGCCAAGAGTCAAGTCAATGAGGAGAACATGGAAGTCGTTCTCAAAAGAAAATCAATCATTTCAAAATAATACTACATATCGATTTAAAGATTAAAAATTTAAATCAATGAAAAACCCAAACCAACCACATTTAATAACTAACTGAACACTAATGGAAGCTTGTAGGTAAGAAAAGTGACAATTCTATTAAGAACTAAAGAGTATTAATTATGAGTGGAAACCAGAAATATCTTACCATTTCTTTCTTGCCTTGGGTCTAACCTCCTCAGAACACTCAGTTTTTCTTTCCCATTTCTCTCTCCTTTTCATACTTCCTCCTCTGCACATATATGGAAAGGGTAAGGGGTAACCATGACGTCTGGAGGGGGCTGCCATGGGCAGATGGGGCGGCCCAGGAGGGGGAATCCCAACCCAGAAACACCCCAAACAATCGTCATATAGATAGACTTGTATATGCAGTTTCCTTCCTCTCCCTGAGAAGAGTTTTTTGGCATTTCTCACCGAACCTTGGCAGTTGGAGGTAGTAGTTTTGGGAGTGGTGTGCAGTCATCTCTGCATGTCTGTCATCGCACAACAAGGTATTCTTCTGTGTGTGTTGTGTTCCCATGATCCTTTTCAGACTGCCAAACAGAGTGCTGAAGGGATGACCACAACAGGGAGATGTCACTGGGGTGTGGGTAGCCTCAAGGGAGAGACAGTATCCTAGAGTCCAGGTCTGCTCCTTCAGATGTTACTTCAGACTAAGGGACTAGCATCTTTTCTCGGGGCCAAGGAGTATGCTTAGTGCGGTATTTGTATCCTGAGTAAGAGAGTAAAAGTATCCTTAAAGGTCCTTGTCAGCCAGGCGCGGTGGCTCACGCCTATAATCCCAGCACTTTGGGAGGCGGAGGTGAGAGGATTGCCTGAGTCCAGGGGTTCGAGACCAGACTAGGCAATTAGGCAAGACCTCGTCTCTTCAATAAACAAAAGAATTAGTCGAGTGTGGTGGTATGCACCTGTAGTTTCAGCTACTTGGAAGGCTGAAGTGGTAGGATCACCTGAGCCCAACAGGCTGAGGCTATGGTGGCCATAAGCATGCCACTGCACTCTAGCCTGGGCAATAGGCTGGAGTACAGGGGTACGCTCACGGCCATTGCAGCCTCAACCTGCTGGGCTCAGGCGATCCTTCCACTTTAGCCTTCCAAGCCGCTGGAACTACAGGCATGTGCCACCACACCAGGCTAATTTTTTGATTTATTGTGGAGACGAGGTTTTGCCAAATTGCCCAGTCTGGTCTTGAACCCCTGGATTCAGGCAATCCACTCATCTCCACCTCCCAAAGTGCTGGGATTACAGGCGTAAGCCACTGAACCTGGCCAAGGGATAGCTTTTGAGGAGGGCAGGCATCTACATGGGAGGCAAAGGCCCCAACCAAGTCTACTTTTTTTTTTTTTTGAGTCAGGGTCTCTGTCACCCAGGCTGGAGGACAGTGGCATGATCATGGTTACCACAGTCTTGACTTTTTGGGCTCAGGCAATACTTTTGTCTCAGCCTCCCAAGAAGCTGGGACTATAGGTATGTTACCACACTCAGCTGCTGGCTACTTTTTTGATTTTTTTGTAGAGAGAAGGTCTCTCGCTATGTTGCCTTGGCCGGTCTAAAACTCCTGGGCTCAAGCAATCCTCTTGCCCTGGCCTCTCAAAGTGCTGGGATTTTAGGTGTGTGCCATGCCTGGCCCCTAGCCAAGTCTTGAAAGGCCTTCATGTAAGTCAAGGCTGATTTCCTCATACAGCGGAGAAGGGCCTGCTTCTGGATTTGGGAATTCAGCCTTGTCTGTGTCTGTCCAAATGTACTACCCCAAGTCTACAGTCCTACTCCTTCCCAGTGTCCTAATCTCAGCCAGAGAACTTACCGGGGTTGAGCACTTAACCTTTGCAATAATTCTCTAACGTGCACAATTATATTTAGGATCTGAAGATGAACCTTGTCTGTGCTGTGGCTATCTCAGATAAGAGGTCTTTGAATTTCAGCATATCTGTACGTTGAAATGGGAATTTAATACTCCATGCTTATCTTTTTTTTTTTTTCTTTAACTCTCCAGGGCAGTCAGAAACAGCCATCTCACTCTACAATCTTTATGATTATCACTGTTGCCATAGCAATCAAGTACAACAGCAGCAAGAGCCCCCAAAGCCCTGTCCTTCCTCTGCCCCTTACACTATTCCCAATGCTAATTGGAGTAATCCCACTACCCCTGTACGTCACGGGTTACCAGCATTCCTTTTGTTCCCTGTGCACACACAAATCTGTGAATAACCCAGCCAGAATTCCATATTGAGGAACTGTGTTTCCTGGGGTCCTTTTGTTATCAGTCAGGGTCCTGGCAGGAAACAGAATCCATCTCAGAATGGCTGAAGACACTTGCTGCTGAACAGCTGTGGGCAGAATCTGGGAAGCAGCTGTATTAATTTGCTAGCATGGCCATACAGTATTACAAAGTGCTAAACAACAGAAAGTTATTATCTCCTAGTTCTGGAGGCTGGAAATCTGAGATTAAGGTATTGGCAAGGAAGGATCTGTTCCAGGCCTCTTCCAGCTTCTGGCAGTTCCTTGGCTTGTAGCAGCATAACTCCAGTCTTCACATGGTGTTCTCCCTGGGCGTTTGTTCAAATTTCCCTTTTTTTTTTTTTTTTTGGGTTGGGGTCTCACCGTCACCTAGGCTGGAGTGCAGTGGCACGATCACGACAATCACAGCTCATAGCAGTCTCGACTTCCTGAGCTCAGGTGATCCTTCCACCTCAGTCTCCTAAGTAGCTGGGACTCACTTGCCACCACACTCGGCTAATTTTTTTATTTTTTTGCTGCCCAGGCTGGTCTCAAACTCCTGGGCTCAAGCAATCTGCCTGCCTTGACCTCCCAAATTGTTGGGATTATAGGCATGAGCCACTGCACCTGCGTCTTTTTTTTTTCTAATAAGAACACCAGTCATTAGATTAGGAGTCACGCTAACAGCCTCAGCTTAACTAATTACAACTGCCATGACCCTATTTCCAAATAGTGTCACATTTTTAGGTACTGGGGGTTAAGACCTCAGCATATGCATTTTGGGAGACACAATTCCATAACACAGTCAAGGGGAAATGAGCACCCAAAGATGAGTGACAGTAGGAAGCTGTTAGTGCCTGTGCTGGGTATTCTCCATCAAACCCTCTTCAACCTTCTCCATCTTGCTTCGTGCTTGGGAGGCTGACCTCTGCAGACTGCATCTCAAGCTGACTTCCCTTCTACTGGCTTCTATTTGACTTGGGGAATGGGACCCACAGATAAGGGGCAGGAAGAGAGAGAAGTAATAGGGGTACAGTACCCCAAGGACCCTTGCCATCCCTTCCCAACTACCTTCGTGCCCCCTTCTGTGCTTCTGTCATATTCAATATTTGGCAGATAAGAGCTTAATAATGTTTAAAAGATGGGTGAGTGCGTGCACATGAATTGTTTTAAGAGCTTTTATACATTTAGGAATAAGGACTGATGTTCGCTGAGTACTTACTTTTTGTTACGTACTTAACGTAAGCCGTGGATAGTTCCTATGAAGGAGGTACTATGATTATCCCAATTTTATAGTTCGTAAACTGAGGCTCACTGGTATATTACCCAAGGTCAAGGTTGCACCGCTAACTAGCAGTAGTTATAGGATTTGATGGAGGGCTGTCAGCCTCCAGAGGTTGCCCTAAACCACAATGTCATACATGCTGATCCATTTGCCAGTCATGCCTTCCTCTACTTGACCTCCTGTCAAACCCATATTCCTTTTCATGCTCCGGTCTAGCAACAGCTGTTTCGTGAGGCCGCCTCAATCCCCTTCCACGAGAACCGACCGTGGAGTCTGTGCGTCTTCACTGCTCTCTGCGTATACTCCCATTCCAATGCCGGCCACACTTTTCTGGGTTTGTTTTCCCACCTGTGAACTGTTCAGGGCAGGCTCATCTCCCATTCATCTCTGCAATTCCAGGACCTGGCAGTGTGTCTGAGGGTGGAGGTGCCAGTGAGTATTTCTGGGAGAAGTATTTTCTTACCATCCCTGTCTGCTCTATACGTTCAGGTGCACCCCAACACCCCGGATTATCACTGACTTCCATCCTCAGTTTCATTCACAGGATATTTGTCAGTGTGCTGCCAGTTCCAGATCACCGGCTCCCTGTCCTCTGAGCGGGTGTTCCCATCTGTTCCCCTCCCACAGGCTTCTAGTCTGCCAGGTCTGGTCAGGGTTTCTGGGCTGTTCCCTTCTGGATCCAGTTCCCTTGGTTTCCGTGAAGGGGCATCACTCAGTTCCTAGGCATTCTGGGTGGGGGTGGATTTACCGAACTCCCACTTTTCCGTCCTGTGCTAGTTATCAGTCATGTTTTGCCAGGGATTCCTCGGTCAAAACCCCCAGGAGTGCTGTGATGGAGTTGTCCTTTTCCTCTTTTGCGAGGGTGTTGGATTTAACTGCCTCCCCCAGGAGAGCTTGGGGACCTCCAGTCCGTCCAAGGCCGGCTACCATGTGTCTACTTCTACAACAGCCTTGAGGAAATACGCATTTCCAAACCCTACCTCCCCATTCCCTGTAGTAGTTTGCTCCACCACCCTAGTCCATCTTTTCCAGCTTCTCAACCGCTCTACGAACAAACGTGACTCTTTTTATTCCGGGGCAGGGGACCCACCCGGGTGGCCCTACTATGGGTACCTTGTACACTCCCAGGGGGATGTCCAGAGTAGTGGGCTCGGCCTGATACTCGCCTGAGGTTCCCACAACATCGCTGCTGCTTCTCAGCTCGGCCGGATCCCTCGTGAGAGCATCAGAAAGGTGCGTTACGCGTTACAAAAACCCGAACTCATTTGTTTTTCATTTGCATGCTACTTGCGGGTGACGTGTAAGAAGCATTTTGCTCTCGTGAGCCCAAACACACGCGGCAGGCGCGCCGTCGGACCCCTCTCCCCGCGCCCCGCCCCCAGAGGCGCGCCCTCGGCGGGGCCCCCCGCAGCTGGGAGAACCAGAAGCCTCGTTCCCGCGGGCCCTCCTCCACCTCCCGGACGAGACGCGGGAACAACTGCTCTCCCAAGCTCCCGCCCAGGAGGGGCGGGGGGGGGGCGAGCGAGGGGACCTGGCAGCGGGATCGGACTTCCGCCACTCCGGAACTGCGCGCCCGAGCGGCAGGGACGCGGAAAGCCGGAGGCGCCGCGGGAGCCGGCGGGTGGGGGCGGCCGGGGCCGGCGTCGGGGGCGGGGCCGGCGTTGGGGGCGGGGCGAGGGCGGCCGGGGCGGGGCCGGGGCGGGGCGAGGGCGGCCGGGGCGGGGCCGGGCGGGGCGAGGGCGGCCGGGGCGGGGCCGGGGCGGGGCGAGGGCGGCCGGGGCGGGGCGAGGGCGGCCGGGGCGGGGCGAGGGCGGCCGGGGCGGGGCGAGGGCGGCCGGGCGGGGCGAGGGCGCCGGGGCGGGGCGAGGGCGGCCGGGGCGGGGCGAGGGCGGCCGGGGCGGGGCCGCGCGCGGGCTGCGCTGGGTGCGCCGGGCGAGCTGCGCCCGCCGCGCTCCCGGGGCATTCCGAGCGCCAGGCGCCGGCCGGGCTGCCGTCTCCACGCGCCGCCGCCGCCGCCGCCGCCGTCGCCGCCTCCTCCTCTCGAACGGGCTTGGCCCGGCGCGGCCGGCCGGCGGCCGGGGCGATGTGAGCCGGGCCCCGCGGGCGCGGCCGGACCGCCGCGATGTGGCTCAAGCCCGAGGAGGTGCTGCTGAAGAACGCGCTGAAGCTCTGGGTGACCCAGAAGAGCAGCTGCTACTTCATCCTGCAGCGGCGCCGCGGGCACGGCGAGGGGGGCGGCCGCCTCACCGGTGAGGGGCGCGCCGGGCGGGCGGGCGGGCGGGCTCCGCGGCCGGGCCCGGGCCTCGCTCCCCGCCGCCCGCTCCCGCCGGGCCCCGGGCGGCGTCGCAGGGGCGCGCTCCCGGGCGGCGCGGGGCCCGGACGGCCCTGCCTCGGGCCGCTCGGCCTCTCTCCGGCCGCCCTCGCCGGCGCCCGTCGGCGTGGCGGCGGCTTCCCGGGCGAGGCAGGTGCTTCGCCGCCCGGCCCGACGAGCCGGAGGCCGGACTCGGCTCGCGGAGCGGGGGGGAGACGCGCGGGGGAGCGGGGCGGCCGCGCGGGGCCCGGACTCGGCCATCCGGGTGCGCTGGAGGCTCCGGGTGGGGAAACCGAGGCAGCGCGAATCCCAAGCTCGAGATCATGGCAGCAAACCTGGACGAGTCATCTCCCCCGTTTCGGTGTCTTCCGAGAAATGATAGGAAAGAAACTCAGACTTGTAAAGTTGATGGGAAGAAAAGGCAAAAAGCATTTTCCCCCCCTAAAAGTTATGATCCAAAGCTCTGAAATTGAGGCCAGCTTGCATTCGCCGGGACACCTGTTTAAAGAGGTCAGTGAAGATGGAACAATTTAGAGCATCTGCCCTTTTTCAGTTGTATCTAGGGGACCTGCATGAAATTTCCCAGTTTTGGTATTTGAATAAAGGCGACCTTAGATCTTCCTTTTTTAAAAATCGCCTCCTTCTACTAAGCAGAAGTCAGAGGTCAGAGAGGTCAGAGAACCGAGACTGGGTCCTTGGGTTACTTGTGGGCAACTCTGTGCTCTCTGGCCAGTCTGGGGAAGGCCCTGCTGTGGTGAAGTCTGGTGGGACAGAACCTAGAGCAAGGGGGATTGCCCTTGCTGGACTTCTGCTGGTGAGAAAGCGGCAGTTGGGTTTGTTGCGGGGGGGGGGGGCTTCACTAAGACCCAAGAGTGGATGGGAGTTGGCAAGATTCTGGATGGAAGGGAGGTGGGTCGGGTGGTGGGTTGCAGTGGTCCTGGAGAATGTCGGGGACAGCCTGTGGGCTTGCTCCAATACCTGTTTGGAGCTTTGGAGGAGGAAGTTAGTGTAGGGCAGGAGTCCTTAGGGACCTTGTCAGGCTGTCAGTAGCACAGAGGCGCCAGATGCCCAGGCTTTCCGAAATGGAGGTCAGTGACATCCTGCGCCCTGCGAGCTGCATCAGGTGAAGAGGCTGGAAGAGTTTGTCCCATGTTCTTGGAGGGCAGTGTGTCTTAATTTATGGTGCGTGAAGCAGGGTTGCTGGTCTGTGAGGACCTCAGAGTGAGGGATAGGGCTGGAAGATTTGTGAAGTGAGAGACATTGGACAGCTTGTTCTGTAAACACTTGAATTCGTTCACTGAGTTCCTCCCTCACTGTCTGAGGAAGAGTCCTGAGCGCAGGCAGGTCAGAGACCCTCAGGTCATTCACCATGCAGCAGATGAGATGAGTCTAGACTCCAGGGCAAAGCTACCAGTCCCATGCCTGGTCAAGCTTCAGGCCCGCTGCCCTTCTGGAGAGCTTCTGATTCTGTTGTCTGGGGTCTGTGGTGAACTCTAAAATGAATTCCCTTTCTGCTCCATTCCAAAGTCCAGCAGGTCATAGGTCATCGTACCGTGGCTTTGGCGTTCCTTAGTATCTACTTTGGTTTTGAATTTACTGTGAATATACATAATTTCCTCTTTGTTTTTCTTTTCTTTTCTTTTTTTGGGGGAGGGTTGGAGTGTCACTCTGTCATCCAGGCTGGAGTACAGTGGCACAGTCATAGCCACTCCAGCGTCGACCTGCTGGGCTCCAGCGATCCTTCTGCCTCAGCCTTCCAAGTAGCTGGAACTACAGAGTTAGGGCTAGGGTTAGGATTTCCGTGCCCGGCTAATTTTTGATTTATTGTAGAGATGAGGTTTCACCAATTTCCCCGGGCTGGTCTCGAACCTGTGCTCAGACAATCTACTCGCCTCGGCCTCCCAAAGTGCTGAGATTATAGGACGAGCCACTGAGCCCAACCCAGGATTTCCTTATTCTTAAAGGCAACAAGAGCCTCCAAAAAGGAGAAAAAGTTCACAAAAAGAGAGAACACGTGCTTTGTTTCTTGGAGACTCTGTCAATTGTGAAAGGATGATCTCTGTAGCCAAACACTTCACGTTCTAGTGTTTAGCCAGGAAGCAATTAGCCGGGCCTTGTGGATTGAGAATCCTGATTTACTGTGAATATAAATAATTTCTTTTCTTTTCTTTTTTTGGGGGGGGTATGGTTTCCGGGCTTGGAGTGTCACTCTGTCATCCAGGCTGGAGTACAGTGGCATAGTCATGGCCACCCCGGCGTGGCCATGGGATTGGTTTTATCAGGCCACTTAGGAGTGTTGTAAAGTCAAGACAAGACCTATGGAACACAAAGCAGCTCTGTGGTGGGGGTTTTGGGAAATATAGAATTCTAGTTTGGCAGGTTTTTTTTTTTTTGAGTTGGAGTCTTCCTCTGTTGCCCAGGCTGGAGTGCAGTGGCATGATCAAGACCTCTGCAGCCTCGACCTGCTGGGCTCAGGCGATCCTTCTGCCTCCACAGCATTGCTCTCGGCTAATTTTTAAATTTTTGTTGTAGAGACTTGGTCTCACCAGGTTGCCCAGGCTGGTCTCGAATCCCTGGGCCCAGGTAATCCTCTTGCCTCAGCCTACCAAAGTGCTGGGATTAACAGGTGTGAGTCCCTGCATCTGGCCTAATTTGGCAGACTTATAACAAGCTATTTTAAGAGTTTAAGACTTTGCTTGAGTTTGTTTATGAAAATAATGGGAGCTAAAGTGATACACTCTGGTGGGTTCTAGACTTTTCTTTGGAGGAAAGCAAGCAGAGGCAGCTAAGAGGGTCTGGAAATAAAATGTAAAGGAGCAGTAATAGAAAAATCACTTCTCTTTTATTATGATGCTGATTTTGTTATTACATAGTAGGAATTTAAACTTATGAGGTCTGGTGGGTAAAGCAATCTGAATTGCCCAGTTTTTGTTTCATTGAGGATTATAATCTGCCTTTCTGTTTTTTAATTTTATTTGTTTTTTTGAGTTGGAGTCTCACTCCGTTGCCCAGGCTGGAGTGTAGTGGCACACTCACGGCCACCCCAGCGTTGACCTGCTGAGCTCCGGCAATCCTTCTGCCTCAGCCTTCCAAGTAGCTGGAACTACAAGGTAGGCACGTGCTACCGTGCCTGGCTAATTTTTTTTTTATTGTAGAGAAAGGGTCTTGCCAAGTTGCCCCGGCTGGTCTCGAACCCACAGGCTCAGGCAATCCGCTCGCCTCGGCTTCCCAAAGTGCTGGGATTACAGGCGAGCCACCGAGCCTGGCCTGCCCTTCTGCTTACATGCACACACTCATTCCCTGTACACACCTTCAGTTTTGTTTTTCTCTGTCGTTCTCACTTTCTCATTTGCAATACACTTGTGTATTTTCTTTGTTGTTTCTTCTGCTAAACTGCCTGCTCTACCTGTGATGGTGTCAAGCATATAATATATACTCAGGAAACGTTAGTAGGATAAATAGGTGAATGAATGCATGCACAAATGGTGGAGCCCACATTTTCCTTAAGAGGTGGGTGGGAGTACAGGCCCAACTTTTCAAGCTGAGGTGCCTGGAAAAGAAACATCCTCTGGAACAGAAACAGTCTGTCTCTTCTCACTTTCCTGTTTACCTGGCAGCCTGACCATTGTGGAAAGCTGGAGGGGGTGGTGGGAAGTTTTCCTCCCTCTCCTGGCTTTTTTTGGTAGCTCTTTCTTTGAAGGGGGAAGAACCATGGCACTGACTTTGCAGGAGCCCAGAAAGGGCAGGCACAGATGTGGCCACCGTATCACCTCCTGGACTCTGGGCAGAACTGGGAAGCGGCTGCCTTTTCCCTCAGGTTGGCTGAATTCAGCATCATGAGATGTTTCCAGAGCTTTGCTGGCAAAAGTGACTTTGCTACCCTGGAAAAGAAGGAGCATTTTACAGTGTTCGCTCCATACAATCCCCAGCCCATGCGAATATTTCTTATAAAAGTTTGGTCTACCCTGGGACAACTAAGAGCAGGAGATGGTAGCATGTAGGAATCTATGCACAGAAAGAACACACAACGTTGCTGCCCCTCTCCCAGGGTTCCCTGAAGCACTTAAAGTGAGTGAGATAGTAAGATACTTAAACAACTCAAGAGCAAAATAACTAATGACCTGATTTTTAAGAATGGGCAAAATTAGGCCGGCCGCGGTGGCTCATGCCTATAATCCCAGCACATTGGGAGGCAGAGGCGAGAGGAATGTCTGAGTCCAGGGGTTCAAGACAAGGCCGGGCAACTTGGCAAGACCTCGTCTCTACAATAAATTAAAAAAAAATTAGCCGGGGATGGTGGTGTGTGCCTGTAGTTCCAGGTACTGGGAAAGCTGAGGTGGAAGGATTGCCTGAGCCCAGCAGGTTGAGGCTGTGATCATACCACTGCACTCCAGCCGGGGCGACAAGTGAGACTCCAACTCAGAGAGGGGGGAGAAAAAAGAAAGGGCAAAATTGCTCAGCAACACTAATCAGGACGAAATGCAAATCAAGACTACAATGAGTTACCTACCACCTTACTCCAGTTAGAATGGCTTTTATTTAACTTATTAAACTTTTCTTTCTTAGGATGGCTATTGCCATTTCCATTTTCAAAGCAGAACAAGTGTTGGCGAGAATGTGGAGAAAAGAGAACCCTTACACACTGTTGGTAGAAATGTAAATTAGTACAGCCCTTATAAAAACCAGTATGGAAGTTCCTCAAAAAAACTAAAAATAGAACTGCTGTGTGCTTTGGCAGTCCCACTACTGGGTGTATATGCAAAGGAAACTAAACCAGCATGTTGAAGAGATGTCTGCACTCCTGTGTTTATTACAGCATTATTCACAATAGCCAAGATATGGAATCAACCTAAGTGTCCAACAACAAACAGATAAAGAACGAGTGGTATATATACACAATGGAATACTATTCAGCCATAAGAAAGAGTGCAATGCTGTCCTTTGAGACAACATGAATGCGCCTGGAGGATATCTTGTTAAGTGAAGTAGACCAGACACAGAAAGACAAATACTGCACGATCTCACTTATATATGGAGTTTTTTTTTAAAAAGTTGGCATTATAGAAGCAGAGAGTAGAACTGTGGTTACCAGAGACTGAGAAGAGATTCGGGAAGGGGAGAATGGGGAGAAGTTGGTCAACGGTTACGAAGGTACAATTAGATAGGAGGAATAAGTTCTGGTGTTTCCTTGTACAGCAGGGTGACTTTAGTTAACAGCAAGGGGTTGTATGTTACAAAATGGCCAGAAGAGGGGCTTTTGAATGTTCTCCGCACAAGGAAATGATCAATGTATGAGATGATAGATGTATTGACAAACCAATTGGATTATACGCAAGATATATGTATCGAAACACCAAATTGTATAATAACCCATAAATATGTATAATTACAGTGTGTCAACTAAAAAAAGTGAATGGGATAAACATAACTCTAAAGACCAAATGCCACCACTCAGATGTGCCCCTCTGAAGGATTTTGTTTTATTTTTCAGTGTTGTGTATAATCCTGTGATTCTTTTCCTAAATAAGCTGGCAGTCAAAAGTTGTAATTTGAAAAAAAAATGATTGATGTTTTCTACTTTGCAGAATACTTACCTTATGGCTATGTTCCTGTCATTGCATTTGGAGCATTGCTGGGCTAACGGGGACAAGGGAGGAGGTGTGATATAGTGGAATACAGGCTTTGCAGTCAAGATGAGTCTGTTTTTAGGAATCTAGGCTGAGAGGCCTTGAGCTAGTTCAGCCAGTTTCTTTGAGCCTTGGTTGTAACTCAGCCTTAAGACAGGCAATAATGAAGCTGACTTTGGAGAGTTAGAAACTGTTTTCCACAGCAGCTGTACCATTTTTCATTCCCTCCAGCAATGCACAGGGTTCTGATTAAAATACGGGTTAGATTTAAAATAAACAGTATATATCAGGGACTTAATTGTGCTTGGTACTCAGTAGGGTTAGGGAAAAAAAAGCAAAGTAACATTTAAAAAATTGAAGAACAGGTGCTTCCAAGAAGAAAGGTATAAAGAAATTTGCGGTGGTGAAGGCTATAAGAAACGTTCATTTATCTATTAGAAAGGGCATTATCAATAAGAGTAGTTAAAATATTATTTAAATAGTAGCTGGGGCTAAGTAGTGCCCAATGGAAAGGTGTCTTGTAGGATTTGGGTCCAGGGCTTCTTTGACTCTATTAAGCCTTAATAGAGGAAGGGAGCTTCACCTTGGTTTTCATGAATTGAGGTGCGAATGCTTATGCTGTGCTTAGAGTGAATCATCTGCTGTCTTTGGAGCAGTGTCCCGAAGACTGACCCAAAACTGACAGTCCGGCCATTCATGTGGGGTCACAAGCCTTGCTCAGAACAACTCTCGGAAGGTCAGAAACCAGTGAGACCCAGCACGGGTGTTCCATTTCTTGGGTTGTCTGTCTGATGCTGGCTGGCGTCCTGCTCAGGTAGCTACATTCATGGGCGGATTTTGTCTCCTTTAACAGTGAAAATCTTTGACACTACAGGACAGCCTGTTGCATTGTATAGATATCCCAGATGTTGGTTCAGAGTCTTACATACTTTGGTCTTGTTTTTCCCAAAGCACACAGGGAAGAAACCACAAATCAAGGAAGTCGTTTGGTTTCAGGAGCATAAATCTGAAGATTTACACAGGTAAAATAACTGATACCTCTTTAAGGGCTGATAAGCTATTAACAAAAGCTTTGAGGGTTTCCAAGAGTTGCATTTAATGAGAGCATAATAAGGGCAATGTATTTGTAATTAGATAACCAAACAAGGCACGGACTGGGTCATGCTAGGAACTGATATGAGCTACAAACCGTGTGGGTGGCAGGGTAGTGGAGACTAGCCATTTCAGCCTAATTGGAACCCCTTAGGAAGAGCTGAAAATGATTGCGAGCCTGGTGGCTTTTAAAGGATTCATTTACTAGCAGTGAAGGGGCAAGGATTTTAAGATCTTGATTCCACATTTTGGTGGCATTGGTTAAAGGAGGAATTTTTAAAAAATGAAAACAGCAGATCTGATAATCTTTCTAGCACAGGTTTTGCCCCCCCCATTTTTTAACTTTCATAAATTACAGAAAAAAGCACCCATGAGCATATTTTATTTTTATTTTTTTGTGACAGGCTCTTGCTCTGTTGCCCAGGCTGGGAGCAGTGGTACAATCACATCTGACTGCAGCCCTGTGAGCATGTTTGAATTGCTCCCTGGGGTTTTGCGAGTTACTCCTGCACCACCTCTCACTCTGCTTCTCCTCCATCTTCTGCTTTTAAGCACACACCCTCAAGTCTGTTGGCACTTTTCTTTCCCAGGACCTTCACTGGCTGTCCCCTCTGCCCAGGTTCCCCCTTCCCCCTGCTGCCTGGCTAATTCTTGTCAACCTTCAGGTCTCAGCCTGAGCTCCACCTCATGAAGAGTGCCCCTGACCCTTTTCCTGCTCTGAAGTCCATACCCCTGATCCTCTTGTACTGCCCTCCTCTTTCCTTTATGGCACTCACCACTGCAGTCACAAAGCAGCTCTTTGTAACTTTATCTGAGAGTGAACCAGACCATGAACTCCAGGGGGGAGGTACCAGGTGTGTGTCCCTCTCCACTGGGCCCTGCGTGCTGGAATGGTTCTTGTCACTGGAGTACTCTTGATAAATATTTGCTGTATATGCAGATATCAATTCCAAGGAGTACAATCTTGCTGTAGATCAAGTACAAGCTTGATGTAGAAATCAAGTAGTAGGTACCAAGTTGTACATATCAAGTAGAATTGATAGATGTGTGTCTATGTAGTTGAGAAATATTTCACATCCTGGAAATGGAAGTTATGTAGCATACAAGAGTAAATAATAGAGTGTTGCTCTTAACTCTTTTTCACATCAGCACTGTAAGCTGTAAGGACCAGTGAGAGTTTGTGGGCTACACAAGCTCAGCTGTTAGAAATACCTGCTTGTAATCTTTATGTAAATAATTCCATACAGAACCAGACTGATTTCCCCAGTGCATCACCAGAGAGCTAACACAGATGTACAGATGTGAGTCACTTATATTCTTGAACATTTCATGGGTCTTTCATTTTACTTGATTTCTGCTTCCTGCTTTTTACGTTAAAAAAAAAATCCACAAGATACATAGACCCTTAATAAGAGCTCTTTATGAAAAGGCACTGCATTTTGTGGTTGGTTTTTAACATGGACTCTTCTATGTGCAAAAGGGAATATAATGTAAAGCGTAGGCAGTGGAACAAACACTATACACCTACCACTTGTTGCTAGAAAATGGAGTATTTCCTATGCCTGAGAGACCCTTTCCTTTCTGTGTTTTGTTGGTTGTATTCCTCTCCATCCCTTGTGGGTACCACTAAATTGAGTTATGTGTTCATGCTGACTTGCTTTTTATGTATGTATGTGTATGTATGTATTTATATATATTCCTAATCCATTGTTTAGTTTTGTAACTTTATACAAGGGGACTATAACCTTATTCATAGTTTACGTATTTTCCTTCAGCTTGATCATGCTCCCCCCCACCCCGCATTATGTTTCTTTAACACTGAACATTATGTTTCTCTAACATTGATGCCTGTAGCCATAGTTCATTCAGTGTCACTCATGGGTAGTAATCCATTGAATGAATATACCATTATTTACTTATTTATTCTCCTGTCAGTGGATATTTTGGTTCTGTTGTGTTGTTGTTTTTGCTGTTACAAATAATGCTGCTGTGAGCATTCTTCTGTTTGTTTATTTTGAGTCGGAGCCTCACTCTGTAGCCCAGGATGGAGTGCAGTGGCATGCTTGTGGCTCACCACAACCATGACCTCCCGGGCTCAGGCGATCCTTTCGTCTCATTCTCCTGATTAGCTGAGACTACAGTCATGCGCCACCATACCTGACTAATATCCTGATTTTCTGTAGATTTGAGGTCTCACCATGTTGCTTAGTCTGGTCTTGAGCTCCTGGGCTTAAACAAACCTCCTGCCTCGGCCTCCCAATGTGCTGGGTTTATAGGTGTGAGCCAACATGCCTGCCTACATTCTTCTATTTAAATGTTTTTCTAGAGGATACATGTATGAGTGACCTTGTTGGGTGTATTCATCAAGAAGGGCTAGGTTATGCAACAGTAACAAACATCCCACGCTTGAATTTGTTTTTCCCTCACGCTGTATATCCAGTGTGAGTCAGGAGGGGTCTCTTCTCATGGTAGGTGCTCAAAGAGGTTGATGGAGACTCTCTTCTCCATGCTTTCGCCATCACTGTTTCTCCTTATTACTAATAGGAATGAGAACTTTATTCTTGAAGTGTTTGTTTTTCCTTCTGAGAAATGTTTGTGTCTTTTGCCCATTTTTTTCTTTGGGGCTATTTTTCTCATACTTTATTTTTTTATGCTCCATGTACGTGTATATATGTGTGCCTGGGTATGTGTATCTTCTGTATTCATCAAGCAACTTGGTAAATCTTAGGCTGGCGCTTAGAGCTTCCACCTGGATGTAAAGTACATTCCTTCTGCATACGTTCTGTTGATCACAGCAATTCACACGGCTGTGTGTGTAACTTCAGACACTTGCTTCTCTGCTATGTGCCTGAAAAGAGAGAACTGAAACATGGATGTGCATTTTCAACCTTTCTAGATAATTCTGAATTGTTTTCCAAAGTGATTGTGGACATTGACATTTCTGGCAGCAATGTATTAAATTCCCAAGTTGGGTATGCTGGTACACCACTGTAGTCCCAGCTACTCAGGAGGCTGAGACAGGAGGATCACTTGAACCCAGGAGTTCAAATCCAGCCTGGGCAACATAATGAGACCCCTGTCTCTAAAACAAACAAACAAAATCTCACAGTGCTACATCCTTACTAATGCTTGGTATTGTCAGAGATGTTACTTGTTGCCAATCTGGCAGGTATTAAAACAATATCTCAGAACCACTGAAATACTATGTCTCTTTATTACTAATAGGGATGAGAATATTTTTATGTGTTCATTAAGTATTTGTTTTTCCTTCTCAGAATTGTTTGTGTCTTTTGACCATTTTTTCTATTAGGTTATCTGTCTTTTTCATACTTTATTTTTTTCTACGAGCCATGTGTTTCTCTTGTGTGTGCCTGTGTGCGTTTGTGTTCTGCATTCTTTTTCACTTATATGTCTTTAAAAAAATACCAGGTCTTTTATTTTCATTATAGGTCTTTTGAATAACCAACATTCATAATTTTTATATAGTCAGTCTTTTTCCTTCAGAGTTTGTGCATTTTGTTACTTGTTTAAGAAGAGATCCTTAGAAGGGAATCTCTGAGATGAGGGTGAAGGGAGATTTTGGGATGTGAATGAGAATCTTTCCCACCTCAGTCCAGACTGGAGCTGGGCAGAAGGCTGCAGGACAACTTCTGGAAGAGACAGTGCTGGACCCTGAAATATATTTGCACATATTGAATGAAGCTGTACACACCGGGGGAAATTTGTTGATAGATTATTGATAGGAAGAAAGCAAAATAAGCCAGAAGCTCTAGGCTAGTTATTCCAGGGAAAATAAAGAGTTTGTAGGATAGAAAGGGTTTCGTACTTTTACCACAAACCTCAGCTCTCACTAATGTTTATGTAGTTAAATTAATGTAAATATTGACTCATGATCTAACCAAAATTATTGCATAAGTGGGTGTGAATGGTGGGTGGCAATGGTGGTCAGTGAAAAGCGGCTAAAGCCTCCATTTCTGAACATTGACAGCTAATGCCTACATGTTATAGAAATTCAAGAAGTAGTGATAGAAACATGTTATTTGGAGATGTGAAGGTTGATACGAAAAGAATCCATTACAGATTGGCAGAGGCTGCCCCTGGGGATCCAGGAAGTAGAAGCAGCAAGGGGTGAGGGGACTGTTGTGTTTCTCAGGAGCCTTGTAGGATTTTATGCTAATTTACATGCACTTACAGCTTTGATACAACAGAGCCAGAATCTACACTTGCGAGAGCTTGGCATTTTTTCTGACTGGCATCTCTGTATGGGTAATGGAGTTTAAGGAAGGCAGTGAAGCGATGTCCCATTATTGCCCAGGGACGGTGGTTTTCCCTGGATGCCTGTGTCAGCCATTTGCCCTCTCAGTATGCTATATTTAGCCTTCAAAATGTCTAGCATGTGTGGGGTGTGGCATTTCACAGAGGCTTAACACTGTTTTCAGAAATGCATCTAATAGAGTCAGGTGCTTTTATTTGAAATTAAAACATATCTGTTGTGGACTTTTATTTTCTTCTCCAGAGAGCAAATCACTTTAGTGTTATAAGTTCATGATTTGCCTCTTTCTTAATTTCAGAGAATCCAGAGACTCCCTCTGGGGTCTCAGTTTCTTAACTTGCAAAACAATAGCAACAATTACTGTAAAAATAATCAAAACAGTTTTTGCTTTGTGGAAGATTTTATTCTTCAGACTGTTAATAGCTTTCATGTTGGCTAAACCAATTTAATTACTTGTAATTAAAGAAGAAGAAGAATAAACCTCAAAGAGGATTTCTTTCAACAGTGCGAGACTTTGTGCTCTCATGAAGCTTATTGTCTGGAGAGGTGGAGTTGGTAGTGGTGGTGGTGGGGGGGTAATAGTAAGCCGTGAACTACTGAAGTATAAATGGTGGTGAGGGTGGGAGACATGAGAGAGAATAACAGAAAGAGAATAATAAATGGTTGGAACATCAGGAAGCCTGTCCTTGGGGAACTTTGATCTCAGCTGATACCTGTGGGGGCTGCCTAGGATGGTGTTAGGTGGTGAAAAGTTGGGAAAAGAGCCTCTGAGCAGAGGAAATAGCTTGAGGAAAGGGGCCTCTGAGAATCCTTTTTGAACAAGTTAAATTTGAGATTTAAGAGGGAGTTGTCCACCTCCTAAGGCAGGTAGGGGAGGTGGCCTGAGGACTGGCCAGTGGGATGACCGGAGGGCAGAGGCCTGAGGAGTGGCCAGAGGGCATCAGCACGGTGTACTTTCCCTAAAGACAAGAGGACCCGAGTGTCTGAAGGAGGGAGGGAGTCACTCTGCAGTGCAGCGTGGAAAAAGCTGTTACTACTCTGGCAGCCTCAGTGCGAGTGTTTGGATGCAGGGCAACGTGGTGAGGAGTGCGCTGGAGACTGGAAAGTAGGAAGTAGGGATGGTGTGTGAAGGCAGCTCTCTTTTTTTTTTTTTGAGTTGGAGTCTCACTCTGCCGCCCAGGCTGGAGTGCAGTGGCCGCTCCCGGCCACCGCAGCCTCGACCTGCGGGGCTCCGGCGATCCTTCCGCCTCAGCCTTCCACATAGCTGGAACTACAGGCGCGCGCTACCACGCCCGGCTAATTTTTTGATTTATTGTAGAGATGAGGTCTCGCTGCCCAGGCAGGTCTCGAACCCGCGGGCTCAGGCAATCCACTCACCTCAGCCTCCCAAAGACGTGGGATTACAGGCTGAGCCACTGAGCCTGGCTGGAAGGCAGCTCTCTTACGGCGGTATATGTACTAGTAGTTGTCGTTTTTGATTACGGATTAGTGATTTGTCAACGAGTAAAGCCTGTTGAAGGTGAAATCTGCAGGTGTGGTGGACTTGGGGCAGAGCTGCAGGGCCTGTAGAATTTGAGTAGCTCCAGGGAGTTGATAAGGCATCTGATAAGGCATCCGGGTGAGGGGGACTGCAGGATCTATTTCCCAAGGAATTTTGTTTTAGAAATGAGTTTAACTTCTCAGTACTTAAAAAATAAAAATAAAAAACAAATCTTGAATAATCTGTCTCTACCTATGACGTAATAAGAAATGTACTTCTCATTTTGTCTCTGTCTCTGGTTCCTGGCAGAGAGCTCCTAATGCCTTGGAATTTCCTGGGTGATGGGAGCGTCTTTTGGTCTAATAAGGTGACTCTGGGTGGACTCTTGGACGGCTTCAGGATGGGGGCTGGTCCCCAGAAAGCCCAGCCACGATTAGAAGCTTGGAACTCTCAGTTTCACCACCATTCTCTGGGAAGGGAAGAGGGACTGGAGATTGAGTTAATAATCAGGCATGCCCAAGTGATGAAGCCTCCATGAAACTCCTTGAGCTATGGGATCTGAAGAGCTCCCGGGTTGTTAAACACGTGGAGGTAGCTCACCTGGAGAGAGCACGGAAGCTTCATGTTCCTTCCCATGTACCTTGACCTCTGTGTCTCTTCTCCTGTGTCCTTTAGCATAATCGTTTATTATATAATAAACTGGTGAGCATGCTTCCTTGAATTCTGTGAGCTGTTATAGTAAATTATTGAGCATGAGGAGGGGTTTGTGGGAACCCCGGACTCGTAGCCAGTTGGTCAGAAGTGCAGGTGACATTCCGGGGCTTGAGGCTGGTGTCTGAAGCAAGGGCCATCTTGCGGGATTGAACCCTCAACCTCTGGGTCTGCACTGATTCCAGGGAGAGCCCTAGTTGAATTGTAGGACACCCAGTTGGTGTCTGGAGAGTTTGAGAATTGGTTGGCGTGGGAAAACCCCCGCACATTTGGTGTCAGAAATGTTGCGAATAGTGGAGTAAAAGACAGCGTTTTCTCCTTTTACCACCAAAAGAATGAACTACTTTAAATGGAACCCACAGATGTTGCCTTAGCACCAGACAGTGATTGTCTCACCTGGTAAAAGGAGTTTTTTGAGGAGACCATGGCAGCTCAACAGTGTAACTTGATTGGCCTTTGGTGTCACGAGCCTGTGTGTGGGACTGGATTGTCCTGTGTGGGGCAGTGCAGGTAGGAGTCTGATCTGGCTTCATTGTGTTTTACTCAGACTTCATTTTTCAGCCTCATAGAGGTACGTAGTCTTTTGGTAAACCGTATCATGCCGTCAGGATTCAAAAAAACACTTTATTTCCAGAAAAAATTACAGATTAAATATCTCTTCAGTGAATTATATAGGCTGACCAGAAAGTTTGACTATCTTGAGTTATTGAATCCGTTTTTTTTTTTTTTTTTTTTTTTATTCAGAGTCTCACTCTGCCGCCCAGGATGGAGTGCAGTGGCATGCTCACGGCCACCGCAGCCTCGACCTGCTGGGCTCAGGCGATCCTTCCGCCTCAGCCTTCCAAGTAGCTGAAACTCAGGCACGTGTCACCATGCCTGGCTAATTTTTTGATTTATTGTAGAGATAAGTTCTCACCAAGTTGCCCTGGCCGATCTTGAACCCGTGGGCTCAGACAATCCTCTAACCCGGGCCTCCCAAAGTGCTGGGATTATAGGCCTGAGCCACCGTGCCCAGCCTATTTAATGCGTTTAATAGGGTTTTGGCTAAATTTGTGGCTGGCTGATTGGTTAGGAAGTTGGAAAGTTTTAATAAAGGTAGTGGCATTTTTGTTTTGTTTTGTTGTTTTGTTTGGAGTTGAGGTCTGGCTCTTGCTCAGGGTGGAGTACTGTGGAATGATCACGATGATCACAACTCACGGCAGCCTCCACCTCCTGGCTCAGGCGATCCTTTACCTCAGCCTCCCACATAGCTGGGACTAAAGGGAAAGTGGCCCCATGCCCAGCTAATATTTTTTGTAGTGGCATTCTTCAAATGGGACTCGCCTAGTGATGAACAATTTGGGGGGAACTTCTGGACTTTCTCACTTGAGGATCAGTATTTGCATTTAAAGTGTAAACACTTTAAAGGCATAAACAGCTGGGCGTTTTGGGTCACACCTGTAATCCCAGCACTTTAGGAGGTGGAGGCAGGAGGATTGCTTGAGGCCAGGAGTTCAAGACCAGCCTGGGCAACATAGTGAGACCTTGTTTCTAAAAAAAAAAAAAAAAAAAAATTAAAACAAACAAAAGCTGAGTGTGGTGATATGCACCTGTAGCTCCAGCTACTTGGGAGGCTGAGGCGGGAGGACTGCTTGAGCCCAGGAGTTGCAGGCTGTGGTGAACCATGATCATGCCACTGCACTCCAGCCTGGGCAACTGAGTGAGATCTTGACAAATAAATAAATAAATAAACAAACAAACAAATAAATAAATAAATAAAGGTACAATCATCATAGCTTGACCTCAGATAGAGACTTAGAGAGCACCTACCACTGGAGAACAGAGAGCTAAAGTGGGTTCTGAGTTTCTGTTATGTTGCTGTTTTGATGCTATAATTAAAAATGAATGTAAACTGTAAGCAAGACCTTAAGACTGTTTCAGAGTATATAGCTTGTGACCATCCATATATCAGGGATTTGGTTACAGCAAGGATTTGGCTGGAGAGAAGGGTCAGGTCAGATTTTAGTAAATCCAGTGTCCCAAAACTCTGTGTATGTGCGTGTGTATACCTGGATTTTTTTTTTTTTTTTTTAAGACCAGCTTTTGCTTTGTCCCCTAGGCTGGAGTACAGTAGCATGATCATGGCTCACTGCAGTCTTGAACACCTGGACTCAAGTGATTCTCTTGCCTCAGCCTCCTGAGTAGCAGGTGCACTGCTGCACCTGGCTAAACTTTTCTTTTTTGTAGTGATGAGGTCTCACTTTGCTGCTCAGGCTGGTCTCAGACTCCTGGTCTCAAGATCCTCCTGACTTGGCCTCCCAAGATGTTGGGATTACAGGCGTGAGCCACCGTTTCTGACTATATGTATTTGTTTTAACCTGTAGCTTCCCTGTAGATTCTTTTGGTAAAGGAGGGTTTGGACACTCACTCAGTTTTTAAGGTGGATGCTGTTTAATCCCAGTGTGATGGAGCTGCCTGTTAATCGGGGGGGATTAGGTTGGAATACCTGAGGGAAGGTAATTTATAAAGAGAAGAGGTTTATTTAGCTCCCAGCTCTGCAGGGTCTACAGGAAGCACATCTTCTGATGAGGGCCTTGAGCTGTTTCCCTTATGGCGGAAGGTGAAGAGTTGCCATCACATGGTGAGAGGACGGGCGAGAGAGAGATGGGGGAGGGAGTTGTCAGGGTTCTTTTTAACAACCAGATATCTCAGGAACTAATGGGGAAGAACTCACTCATTACCAGGATGGCATCAAGCCCCTGAGACATTCATAAGGGATCTACCCCATGACTTCCAACATTGGGGAGATCTAATATCAACATGAGATTTGGAGGGGACAAATATTCAAACTATATCAGGTTCCATTAATCAACGGGAAGGGCAAATACTGCTTGAGGTAAAAAACGACTCTGGAACTCAGCAGGTCACCTGTCTTCTGGTAATCTACTCATGCTGTGAGGAGGTCCTGGGAGGTGAGGACTCTAGAAAGCTGAGAGAGTCCCATTCCCTCAATGAGCTCATGCCAGGGCCTGTGCTTCCCAGCTGTGGGTGGTCTGTGTGAATTGTTTTCCCATCTGTGTTTTGGTCCGTGTAGATTGTTGAGTTTGATGAGTTAGTGTGAGATGAGCGCCCTCCTGTACCATTCACTGACTACTCCTAGAAGTGATGTGAAGCAGCTCTACAGCCAGCTGAGGCCAGTCGTGATCACACCTACATTTTGGTGTGTTTCTTGGGAATTGCTATTAGGTAAGTGTGGTGGTAGTGTTTGTTTTCGGTTTTTCTTTTTTCTAGTTGCGCTATAATTCTGATTTCTGCTGTTCAGATGGCTTGTAATGAGAAGGTCTGTACTAAGCAGATGTTGTTTTATCTTTCAGCCTTTTGCTTGTCTTCATTTAGTCAAATAAAACATTTAAATTTTTGAAGAAACGGGATTGAAGAGCCTCTTGTAGAACTGGAAGGTTCTCTCTGATAGGATGCGTATCTCCCTGTAAAAGTTACTTTTTATTTTTTGGTTTGGTTTAATTTTAACTTCCTGTATGACCTGGAAAGCCATATTTGAGCCTCCTGTGTTAATACTAACAGTTATGCTGTGGGTTGAATGCGTGTGTCTTCCCAAATTCATATGTTGAAACTGTAACCCCCAATGTGACTGCATTTGAAGATAGCGCCTACAAGGAGGTAATGAAGGTTAAATGAAGTCATAAGGGTAGGGCCCTGATCCATAGGGTTGGTGCCCTTATAAGAAAGGGAAGAGTCACCAGAGAGCTTGCTCTCTCACCACAATGAGAAAGTGACTGTCTGTAAGCCATGGAGAGAGCCCTCACCAGACGGCAAATCTTCCAGCCTCTTGGTGGTGGACTTCCAGCCTCCAGAACCATGAGAAGATAAATTTTGCAGTTTAAGCCATCATCCAATCTGTAGTATTTTGCCATAGTAGCCCAAGATGACTAAGACAAATTAGAATCATATAATAGAAACTTACTTTTTTTGAATTAAAATTTATAGAGGTCCTGACTCTAGCTAGAGCCAGAGAGCTAATTGTGTTAATGGTGCTTGAAATCTCATTAAGACTCTGGACTTGACAGAGTTCCCATAGGTGAGCATGCATTTATACCAAAAAAATATTAAAAAGTTTGGGTATGTGGGTATGTATATGTATATGAGAGAGAAGGCAGAGAGGGAGTGCTATGGTCTGAACATTTGTGAGCCCCAACTCATATGTTGAAATCTTAATCCCTAAAGTGATCATATTGGAGGTCGGGCCTCCAATACCTATACACACATGAAACAATATACCACCTGCCCTGCTGGGTATAGCACCCAGGATCCTAGGAAACCTCAACTCTTTAAAAACTAGGTTACAAAAACTGCTGTTCCATAAGAAAAGCAGGGGGTGTTTAGTTTCAGACTCACGGTAAAATTATTTTTCTTGCAGAAATTTTCTAAAGGGTTTTAAAAAATAGTTATAAATATATTTTATATTTTGTTATCACAGGCTAAAAATACCTCAGAGTGGACAGGTGCTTCTGGGTTCACACTTAAACTGGGTTCACATGTCCCTTTCATTTCTTATTTGGAAATAAAATCAAACTTAAAGAAAAGCTACAAGAACTAAAATAGGACAAAGAGCACTCATGTGATCTCTGCCAAAAATAAGATTCATCTATTGTTAACAGCTTATCCCATTTGCTATTATTATTTGTTCTTTTTCTCCCCTTTTCTCATATGAGATATGATATAATTACATACATGCACACACATTCTTTCCTAAGTCATTTGATGGGAGACCTATCCCTGTGAAAAGGGATATTCTCTCAAACAGCAATGGCAGTTATTAACTTCAGTGGATTTTACACGTTGCATACTTTTACCTACCACTCATATTCCAATTTGGTCAACTGACCCAAAGTCCTTTACAGCACTCCCTGCAGTACAGTATCCATTCTAGGGTGGGTTATTGCATTGAGTTACCACGTCTTTTTATCCTCCTTTACTAAAGAACTTTTCTGTACATAGCTTTTCTTTCTCTCTTACGACTTTAACACTTTTGAAGATATATGTCCCTATCTCCTTCCTTTTTGGTTTTTGACAATTTCATTACTTTTAGTTTGTAATAAAAATCCTTATTTCCAAAATGCTATTATTTTGTTCAAATGTATAGATTTTTCTATAAAATTTTTAATACTTTGCTCTGTACTTAAAATGTACATCTCACTGAAGATATAAGTAATAAGAAAATTGTCTAACATATAATTCTGATTTTAAATAATATTTTTCAGGAATGTGTATAGCAAGATTATACATATAGCATATTAGAATTGGTGCTGCCAAATGCTTCTGGGATTATGATCTCTCTTTGTGTGTGTCTTATCAGACATTCGAGTCTCTGAGATATTGGCTCCTCACCCCCCTTCTCCCTTCCCTCTCTCCCTCTTTTCCCGTCTTAGTCCACTTGGGAGGCTATAACAAAATCCCCATGGTCTGGTAGCTTATAAACAAGAAGAATATATTGCTCACAGTTCTGGAGGCTGGGAAGGCACCAGCATATTCAGTGTTTGGCAAAGGCCCACTTCCTGGTTCATAGAGGATGCCTTCATGCAGTATCTTTATATGATGGAAGAGGCAAAGGAATTCTCTGAGGCCCCCTCCCTTTTTTTTGAGACAAGGTTTCACTCTGTTGCCCAGCCTGGAGTGCAGTGGCGTGATCAAGGCTCACTGCAGTCTTGAACTCCTGAGCTCCAGCAATCCTTCTACTTCAGCATCCCAAGTAGCTGGGACTATAGTCACAGACTACCAAGCCTGGCTAATTTTTCTATTTTTTGTAGAGATGGGGGTCTCACTTTGTTTCCTAGGCTGATCTCAAACTCCTGGCCTCAAGCAGTCCTCCCACCTTGGCCTCCCAAAGTGCTGGGATTACAGGTGTAAGCTACCATACCTGGACTTGGGGTACCCTTCTGTTAAAAATTTTTTATTTTTTGGAGTTGGAGTCTCACTTTGTCACCCAGGTTGGAGTGCAGTGGCACGCTCATGGTCACCACAGTCTCGACCTGCCGGGCTCAGGTGATCCTTCCACCTCAGCCTTCCAAGTAGCTGGAATGACAGGCATGTGCCACCATACCTGGCTAATTTTTTGATTTATCATAGAGATGAGGTCTTGCCAAGTTGCGCAGTCTGGTCTCGAACCCCTGGACTCAGGCAATCCTCTTGTCTCCGCCTTCCAAAGTATTGGGATTCCAGGCGTGAGCTAATGTACCTGGCCTGGTGTTGTTTTCACTATAAGAGATTGGCTTTTTGTAGCTCTAGCCCTTGAAAATAGAAATATTCGGTCAAGAGAGTGAGGGTCTTTGGGCTTTGTCTTTTAGGTTCTTGTCTGCTTCAGGCATATTATCTACAAGCTCTGTGGCAGGACTAGAAGAATTGGAATAAGTAGCTTCTGGAAGTCTTTCTGACTCATTCCCCTCACCAGGGTCTGAGGCCTGTGGAGTATTTGTAAGCACAATTTGGCTTGGGCCATATAGGCTCCTACATTGGGCTTCATGGTTGCAGACACCTGTCTTGTAGGCCGAGCCCCACTAAGGCTCGTGGGGGGTCGTCACAACTGGTCTGATCTGTGCTTCCAGGCCTCCCCTGCTTAGCAGCCTTCTGGAGGAGACTGGAATGATGTGGACTCATTTTCGCATTTAAAAATAACCTCAGCCTCTGTGGGTTCAAGTCTCCCAATCATGAAGACGGTACCTGGCTCGTACTGGGAGTCCTGGTAGCTGTCTATTTGGAGGTCACAGCAGGAGATGAATGTTGGAGCTGGGATTTTGGAGACCTCCAGTCCATGCTTTTTACAGATGAGGAAATTAGGGCCAAGGAAGAGGTTCGGTGACCTATGTGAGCGAGAGGTGCTCTCACCCGTTTTCATTTATGTGGCTCAGTTAGCCATGCCTTCCCCAGCTCACTTCTGCTCCTCCAGACCTGCCTCAGCTGCTCTGGTTCTGGGCTGGCATCTGTTGAGACCCTTGTTTGTTTGTTAAATAGTTTAACATAAAAAATTGGGGCAAAATATACATAACAAAAAATTTACCATTTTAAGCATAATTTTTTTTTAAGTTGGAGTCTCCCTCTAGCACCCAGGCTGGAGTGCAGTAGTGTGCTCACGGCCATTGCAGCCTCGGCCTGCTGGGCTTAGGTGATCCTTCTGCCTCAGCCTTCTAAGTAGCTGAAACTAGAGGCGTGCATACCACACCCGGCTAATTTTTTGGTTTATTGTAGAGACGAGGTCTTGTTGAGTTGCCCAGGCTGTTCTTGAACCTGTGGGCTCAGACAGTCCTCTCACCTCTGCCTCCCAAAGTGCTTGAATTACAGGCATGTGCCACCACACCCTGCCCATTTGAACTATTTTTAAGTGCACAGTTCAGAGGCATTAAGTACATTTACATGTTGTACAGCCATCACTACCATCCATCTCTAGAGCTTTTGCATCCTCACAAACTGAAATTCTACACCCATTAAATAAATTACTCTCTATTGCAGGGATTAAATTACTCATTTCTTTCAAAAAACACAACTACAAAAGTAATAACTCCCTACATCTTCTTCCCCCAGCCTCTGGCAACCACCCTTCTACTTTTCTGTCTCTATGAATTGGACTACTCCAGATTCCTCATAAAAGTGGAATTATGCGGTGTTTGTCTTGTCTTTTTACATCTGGCTTATTCCACTCAGCATGTTGTCAAGATCTCAAGATTCTCAAGGAATGTTATTTGAGGCTGAATAATATTCCATGATATGTTTATACCACGTTTTAAAATTCATTCATTGAGGAGGGTCCTGTGGGTTACTTCTACCTTTTGGCTATTACAGATGCTGCTGCTATGAAGACAGGTGTGTATGTGTCTGTTTCAATCCCTGCTTTCACTTCTTTTTGGTACATACCCAGAAGTGGTATTGCTGGATCATAGGGCGATTCTGTCTTTAATTTTTTAGAAATGACCCTTGATTTTTGCATCTTGTTCTTAGTCTGTCCTGGCCTCTTTGGACTTGACTGTATACAACTAGGATTGAACTCAGTTTGCGGGGTTGAAGCCATCAGTCCTGGGTCCCTGACTTCCTGAGTACTCCTCAGCCTGGCTCTCGGACCCTCACCCCTCTTCCCATTAAGGCTGGGTGGAGAATTGAATGAGAACGAAGCTTGTTTAGAGGTGCATTGCAATTCACTTAAAAACAAGGAAGAATAAGAATTAGTTTGATTTGGGGGCATTTTCAGGTCTACTGTTGAGTCATTTATTTTAGATTTCATGTAGTTTTGTTTTTCATGACTAAAATATGGGGTGGAATGCTTAATTGATGTGCCTTTGGCAGATTTTTCTATCTTTGCTCTTGGTTACATCTATAGTTAAGTGTTATTGGGTAAAGAATAGGACTGTTAGGAGATAGAAATCTCATCCTAATTACCTGTATGAACTTGGGCCTTGATTTCCTCTTCTGTGAAGCTGAGTAAGTAAAACATAACTAATAAGATTGTTTCATTCTTTTAGATTCAATTAAGAAGTAATTGGGGGAAAAATGGATCTGAAGTACCAGGAACAGTGCTTTACAGCCTCTGTGCTTCCTAATATTAGTGTATTCTTCCTTGTTGTTCTTATGGAATGATTGTGGAAGCTGTGTGTGGTCCTCAACTTCTGAAGGGTGGAATAGCCCCAGTGGAAAGAGCTGGGAGCAGCACTCAGGAGCTGTGACCCCACATCCTCTAGGCTCAGGCTCCTTACCTGTCCAGGGAGGAGGTTGGACTCATCCCTGTGGTTCCTCATGGCTCTAAAAGGTCAGCGATTCCAGAACATGATGTTTGTGTGTAGTCTTCTTCTGCCCACAGAGTACTTTGTTTTCTACATACTCAAGTCTACTCTGTACAGGTGGTGGACTCATCTTCCCAGTGGTATGTAAAGTGAGCTGAGAGATTTAAAAGCCCAGTAATGGAATTTCTGACCTACTCAGATCTGCTTCTTCGGGGTCTGATTGGGGCTAGAATTTCTCATTAACAGTTTGGTACTGATCAGGCATGGTGGCTCACGTTTGTAATCCCAACATTTTGGGAGGCTGAGGTGAGAGGATCACTTGAACCCAGGAATTTGAGACCAGCCTAAGCAACGTAGTGAAATCTCATCTCTACCAAAAAAAAAAAAAAAAAAAAATTAGCCAAGCATGGTGGTGTGTGCCTTTAGTCCCAGCTACTCAGAAGGCTGAGGTAGAAGGATCACCTGAGCCCAGGAAGTTGAGGCTGCGGTGAGCCATCAGTGTGTCACTGATTGCACTCCAGCCTGGGTGACAGAGTGAGACCCTGACTCAAAAAAAAAAATTAAATAAGTAAATAAATAAAATTCTAACAGCTTGGTGCTCAGTCTCTGGCTCTAGTCCAGATCTCCCAATCGATGAGAAATGACTCTCAAGCCCCATGACCCTGGGCCCATCCATATCTAGCGAGGGGAGGAGATAGTGGAGGAGGCAGTGGATGTCATTTTCGCTTGCTCAGAAATAGAGTGAAGACGCTGTCTTCAAGGGATTGGATGGGGAAATGTTCTTGCTTCCCCTCCCTCAAGACTTGGCCATTGTCCATAATTGGCCTTGTCTGTCTTTATTACTTGAAGGGAAAAGGCCAGCTTAGCCTATAATGCCTTTTTCCTCCAATCTTCCTTTTTTTTTTTAGTTGGAGTCTCACTCCATCTCCCAGACTGGAGTGCAGTGGCCGCTCCTGGCCACCGCAGCCTCAACCCGCTGGACTCCGGCGATCCTTCCACCTCAGCCTTCCAAGTAGCTGGAACTACAGGTGCGCGCTACCACACCCGGCTAATTTTTGATTTTATGTAGAGATGAGGTCTCACCAAGTTGCCCAGGCGGGTCACGAACCCATGGGCTCAGACAATCCACTCACCTCAGCCTCCCAAAGTGCTGGGATTACAGGCTGAGGCACCGAGCCCGGTTCAGTCTTCCTATTTTTAAGAAACATTTATTGCTTGTGAGCATTGCAATAATAATACCATACTTTTGCACATTGCCTTGTACTTTTCATAATGCTTTCATCTACTTTGCCTAATTCATTGTACTCACATAGACACACACACACACGAAGATTTATCTAGACCACTTGGTACTCCCATTTTGCAACTTAGTACCAGTGTGGCCATCTGATTTGCCAAGCTATTGGTAGCAGAGGCCTGATATCTTGCCTCTTCTTTCTATAATGCTGGTCAGTCAGAAACACTTACTCAAGAAGTACTTATGGGAAGTTCATATATGCCCAGCAGAGATGCTTGGGATAGAGAATTTTCACTATTGAGGCATTTGGTGTGGGCATGTTTTGTTTGGCCCTGCCAAAGGTGGGGCCTGGTGGGAGGTATTTGGATCATGGGGGCAGATCTCTGGCAAACTGGTTGTTAAAAAGAGCCCGGCATCTCCTCCATTCTCTCACCTCTCTCCTGCCATGTGATTCTGCACACGGAAGTTCACCTTCTCCTTCCACTTTGGAGGCAGACTGAGTCCTTCATCAGATGCAGATGCTGGCGCCATGCTTCTGATACAGTCTGCAGAACCATGAGCTAGTTTTCTGTATAAATTGCCCAGCCTCAGGAGTTTCTTTATAGCAATACAAACAGACTAAGACAACGTTATAACCTAAGAGGGCCTCAAGGGAAGGAGAATGGAGTTCAAGTGTGTTCCCCTTTGATAATGCCAGTAATTAAAATGTCTGGTGGATGAAGGAAGAGCTATAAACTCAAAGGAGGTTGGGGAATGTCTCTGAATGTAATGTATGGATATTGGTTACCCTGCTTGACTGTGTCATTAGGGAAAGGTAGTGGTTTTTAAACAATGCATTTAGATACCCTAAACCTCTGGGCTCTACATCATAGTGCTAGACCGTAAAAGCTTCTACACGTCATCTCTGCAAGTTATTTCACTCTATCCTCAAGTGTGGAAAGGAAACAGTGCCTCACATGGCATTATTTCTGATCTTGAGGGCTTAAGGTTTTGTGCTTACTTTTTTACAGGGGATCACTGGAAGTAAGGATATGGACTGACCTAGGACATTCTTTGGAACAGAAGTCAAGTTTTTTTTTTCCTTTTTGTGGAGACAGGGTCTTGTTATGTTGTCCAGACTGCTTTTGAACTCCTGGGCTCAAGCAATCCTCTTGCCTTAGCCTCTCAGAGTGCTGGGATTATAGACGTGAGTCATTGTGTCTGGCCCAAAATAAGGATTTTATAGAAGTAACATACTAATAGATTAGAATATACCATGCTTTGTGGAAATAAAACTTCTGGAAAGAGGCTGTGTGTGTGTGTGTGTGTGTGTGTGTGTGTGTGTGTGTATGTGTATGTGAGTGAGTGAGAGAGAGAGAGAGAGAGAGAAAGTAAGTGAATGTGAATGTCTGTGTATATATTTTCTCAACTTCCTGACTTTGCAAGTGTTTCATAAATCTGTAATCATGGTATGCAGATCTGGGTACACCAGGCATGGAAAATGTGATGTTTGCTACAGTTTTCTTGTATATTCTTAGAAGGGAGTGGCTGTGAATAACAGGTTCAGGAATGTGGGATTGTGTTGTCAGAATCTGAACCCTGGCCCCGGGCGCCCCCTGGGCTCAGTAGGTGCTGTTTTGCTGAATTGCTCTTGTTGGCTAGAAGTGATGTTGGCCAGAGGAGTGGCCGGAAGGCTGCCTGATTGTTTGGATGATGAATGCATTTGTCATGGGAGACTGCTTGTTTTTTAAACAGGCATAAAAATATCATTTGCTCAGAGGAAATTGATTCGCACACGAATGTCATGAACCTTGGTGATCTTAGATTGTTTATCTGGGAGATAGTTTGGTCATTGAAGAGCTGAGTTCTAAGGCACAAGAGAAGGTGAAGGCTCTGACTCACTCTGGGGAGTTCTTGGCTTCCTGACTTGATGTGGGAAGCCCTGTCCCATCTCCAAATGCTTTGAAAGAGGATTATTGCCCATTCTCCCTTCACGACGTGCTAGTGGTGGTATTTTTCCCACAACTTCCTAAGTAATGGTCAGTGAGCTGATCATTCTGGCAGGTGGTAGACCTGGACTGTGTCCCAAAACACGGACCATTGTGATAGCTTTTATGTAACATAAAGAAACCCCAAAAGCAGAGGCTATGTCCTCAAGAAAGTTGGGGGGGGAAAGTCATGTTGTGTCTGGTCCCCAAATTCAGGCTTGGCTTATGGTGGGTTATGGATGTCTGCAACTGGGGGATAACCCTGATTTGCCAAATCTCCTCACTTTAGCCAACTGTATAATATATACCAAATGAACATGAAGTTTTTTCTTAAATTTGCAGATTTTTGTAGTGTTAGTATTTTGGGATTTGGGAATAGAAATGTGATAATTTTCATTTTGGTTAGCCTGCAAGTAACCCTTAGAGGAATCTCTAGAAATTATTTTTAGAAACTACAAAGTATTTATTCTAGAGCCTTGAGACAACAAGTGAACTTGTCTTAGACACAGCACTTAGATGCTCTATTTATATAATGATGAAAATACTTTCATATATGTGAATAAAGAAAGGAAAAAGGTAGAATATTTTTCTGTTTCAGTGGATTAAATGAGTCCTTCCCCTCCTCTCTCAGCTGTTTCTGGTAGCCTCGATCCTGGATTTGTAGGGCATTGGAGATACAGTCAGCAGCCATGGGAGGACAGTGCTAGCCGGCTGGCAGAGAGTTCACGGCTTCAGTTCTTTGGGTAAAGAACACCTTGCTGAATCTAAACAACCAGCTGTCTGTCAAAGTAATGAATCAAGGGGCAGGGCAACAGGGGCTGGAGATTGAGTTCAAGCGCATGGCTGATATTTAATCAATCATGCCTATTTAATGAAACCCTGATAAAACTCTAAACACTGAAGTTTGCTGTGGTTTCCTGGTTGGTGAATACACTGATGTGCGGGGTGCGTCATGCATCCTGACCTGCAGGGAGAAGTCATGGAAGCTCCCTGTCTGGGACTCTTTTCCTGTGCATCTCTTCTGTTGGGCTGTTCCTGAGTTGTGTCCTTTTTAAAAAAATTTTTGAGTCATAGTCTCACTCTGTCATCTAGGAATGCAGTGGCATGATCACAGCTCACTGTGCCCTGACCTCTTTGTCTCAGGAGATCCTTCTGCCTCAGCCTCCTGAGTGGCTAGGACTACAGGTGTGCACCACCATGCCTGGCTAAATTTATTAATTTTTTTGGAGACTAGGTTTTGCTATGTTGCTTAGGCTGGTCTTGAACTCTTGGACTTAAGCAGTCCTTCACCTCAGTCTCCCAAAGTGTTGGGGTTGTAGATGTGAACCACCTCGCCCGGTAATAAAACTGTACTTGTAAGTATAACAACAACAAAAAAGTAATGAATCTTTCTTTTACACGGTAGACCTATAGCTGTGATAATGTACTGGTCTTTAAGGCATTTTGTTCCACACGGTGCATGGGAAAGGTGAAATGTTCTCTTGTTGAGTGGTTAGACTCATTCACAGGATGAAACAGTTCATCAGTGTAGCTTTCATAGCTTGTCGTGGGAGACGTTGCTTACCTAGCCATGTGCACTATTTGGAGCATACCTAAGAAGTTGCATCTTGAGCAAGGGCACCCCAGTATTTTGTGGTCATGGGCTATTCTGAATATTGCTAGAACTGATGCTCTGCAAGTTAGCAGCTATGACAGCCCTGGCGTCACAGTGGTCTCACACAGTCCTGTGGCTGTCACACCTTTTGCTCATTTGCCCTTTGCACCCTCCATATGCCGGACTCTGACCCTCCTGCTGTTTGATGGACTCACAAGGCCTTCACCGTGTATGTTCTGGTGACCACAGGTGCTGCCTTGACGTTACACTATGTCTTTTACCTTTTGCTGTCAGCTGCTTACACAGCCATGACACATGGTTGTACCGCCTGCTGGGTCTGGTGCCTCGTCTAAAAAATACCACCATGCAGGTGTAGATTCCAGGCTGTGGCAAAGCACGTTTTGCACCTTGACCAACATTTGACACCACTGTGAAAGGCTCGTGGGGTATTGTTGGGAGCTGTACATGGGTGAAAACTACTAGTGGACCCATCTTCAAAATTTGGGGGGACTGTTTTTTTAAAAAAACTTATTTTAGAGCCTTTAACAGTTAAAAATCTCAGAGTCTAGGAGTTCATTCTATTACCAGTCTATTACAAGGGCTGACTGTCCTTGGGAGTGAAATATAACCAAACTGTTCATACGGTATCATTTTAAAAGTCTGTTTTTGGTCTGTTGGATTTCTATACACCAACAATAAACAAACAGAAACCCAAATAAAAAGCACAATCCCATTCACAATAGCCACAAAAAATTGAAATACCTTGGCATTCCAAACCAGAGACATGAAAGACCTTTACAACAAAAACTACAAAACACTGCTCAAAGAAATCAAAGATGACACAAACAAATGGAAAAATGTTCCATGCTCATGGATTAGAAGAATCAACATTGTTAAGATGTCCATTCTACCCAAGGCAGTCTACAGATTTAATGCAATATCCATTAAATTACCAGCAACATTCTTCTCAGACCTGGAAGCCACAATACAGGAATTCATATGAAACGGCCATGAATAGTCAAAACAATCCTAAACAAAAACAAAAAACAAAAAAAAAAAGTGGGAGTCATCACACTCCCAGACTTTAAACTTTATTATAAAGCTACAGCAATCAAAAGAGCCTGTTATTGGTACAAGAACAGGCATATAGACCAATGGAACAGGATAGAGATTCCAGAAACAAAACCTGAATTTCTCAACCAACTCATTTTCAACAAAGCCTGCACCACCAACCACTGGGGAGAGGAGAGTCTATTCAGTAAATGGTGCTGGGAAAACTGACTGACCCCATGCAGAAGATTACAACAAGACCCCTACTTATCACCATACACAAAAGCCAATTCTAAATGGATTAAAGACCTAAACGTAAAACCTCAAACTATGAACCTTAGAAAATGCAGGAGACACCCTTATGGAAATTGGAACTGGCAACCAATTCCTGATCAAAACCCCAAGTTCCCAGGCCATAAGAGATAAGATAAAGTGGGACCTCATCAAACTGACAAGCTTCTGCAAAGCCAAAGAAACCATCAAGGGAGCAGGGAAACAGCCCACAGACTGGGAAAGAATATTTGCCAACTGTATGTCTGACAAAGACCTAACATCTAGGTTCTACAAGGAATTCAAATGTGCCGAAAAGAAAAAAACAGCTCCATTACAAAGTGGGCAAAAGATATGAATAGACACTTCTCAGAAAAAGACATAGAGCAGCCAACAGATACATGAAAAAAGGCTCAGCCTCACTAGTCATCAAAGACATGCAAATCAAAACCACACTGAGATACCACCTAACTCTAGTCAGGATGGCCATCATCAATAACTCAAAAACAACAGATGCTAGAGAGGATGTGGGGAAAAAGGAATAATTCTACACTGTCGGTAGGAGTGTAAACTAATACAATCTATGTGGAAAACAGCTTGGCGACTCCTAAACGATCTAAAAATTGACCTTCCATAAAACCCCACAATCCCCCTATTAGAAATATACCCAGAGGAACTCAAATCACTCTGTGAAAAAGATACCTGCACATGTATGTTTATTGCAGATAATAGCAAAAACGTGGAACCAATTGTGCTCCCCATCGAAAGAGGACTGGATAAAAAAAAGTGGTACATATACTCAATGAAATATCATGTAGCCATAAAGAAGGACAAAATTATGAACTTCTCAGCAACCTGGATGGACTTAGAGTCTATAATACTGAGTGATCTTTCACAGAAACAAAGAACTGAGTATCACATGTTCTCATCTGTAAGCAGACTTTGAACAACTGTCGTAATACTATAAGAAAAGGATTGAGCCGGGCTCGGTGGCTCAGCCTGTAATCCCGCGCCTTTGGGAGGCTGAGGTGAGTGGATTGCCTGAGCCCGCGGGTTCGAGACCCACCTGGGCAGTGAGACTTCATCTCTACAATAAATCAAAAAATCAGCCGGGCGTGGTAGCTCATGCCTATAATTCTGGCTACTTGGAAGGCTGAGGCGGAAGGATCGCCGGAGCCCAGCAGGTCGAGGCTGCGGTGGCCAGGAGTGGCCACTGCACTCCAGTCTGGGTGACAGAGTGAAACTCCAACTCAAAAAAAAAAAAAAAAAAAAAGGATTGGCAGTAGTGGGAAACTGTGTTGGGGGGGGCGGAGGAGGCAGGATTGGCAGTAGTGGGAATCTGCTGGGGGAGGGAGAGCATACCTCATCAACAAGGGTACCTGCATAATGAACATTTGTATATGTAACTCTGCTAACCCTGAATTGTACCCCACATCTTTAAAATAAAAAATTTATAAAGATTGCCTGAGCATGCGGGTTCGAGACCTGCCTGGGCAACTTGGCGAGACCTCATCTCTACAATAAATCAAAAAATCAGCCGGGTGTGGTAGCGCATGCCCGTAATTCCAGCTACTTGGAAGGCTGAGGTGGAAGGATCGCGAGAGCCCAGCAGGTCGAGGCTGTGGTGGCCGGGAGCGGCCATTGCACTCCAGTCTGGGCAACAGAGTGAGACTCCAACGCAAAAAAAAAAAAAAAAAAAAAAAAAATTTATAAAGAGAAAAAAATATTTTTAAAAAGACTGTTTTTGATCGTCATTTATTCAAATTAGAAAACAAATGTAATGATTCCTTCTCTGATGGTTTTATAAATAAATATCAATTTCAGAAAATTGGAGAGATGGAAGACATAGAAAAGTCCGTAATTCCACAGTTAACCTTTTTGTATTTATTTCCCAGTTTTATCCATATATTTTGTTTATATAATTGTGTTCTCTATATGTTGTTTTGTGTCTTCATTTTCCCTTAATGGAATAATAGCATTGTGCCATGGTCTGAATGTGTTTTGTGTGCTTGTGTGTGATTTTAAATAACCACCACTCACCTGAATTCTGCCTTGACACATCCTGCCCCCACCCCTGCTGTACCGTGCATGCGGCCTGGGGGATGCCAACACATTGGCCTCGCTTTGGTTTCATCATTTTGAAGCCTGTGCTCATTCTTAATCCTCAGCACAGGCCTGGGAGTGGGTTGGAGCCTTGAGTTTTGGAGGAGGAAATTGAAACTGGGAGAGGTGATCAGCCTCAGTTCCTTTGTCTTGACTTGTCTTGACATTTAGGGTTAGACTGTGCCCAAGGAGTCTGCAACATGACTTTCTCACAATCATGCAGTTATTAGGTAGGCAGCAGTCTTTTGTTCTTCCCACCACATCAGAGGCACTCTAGTGGGATGATTAAGAGGCCTGTTTGGAGCCTTAAAAAGAACCAGTGCTTAAAAATGTTTATGTATTGAGGAATTTGAACCCCTTTCTCCTGTTGGGTGGTCCTAAACATACATACTGCCTGCTATGATTTATTGTTTGTTTCTCCTCCAAAATTCGTATGTGGAAACTTAATTGCCACTATGAGAGTGTTAAGAGATGGGACTTTTAGGAGGTGAGAAGTCTTGAGGGTAGGGCTTTTGTGGGTGGGATTAGTGTCTTGTAAAAGGGTGAATCCATTCCTTTTGTACCTTCTGCCATGTGAGGACATTGCCGTGTTCATCTCCTCTGGAGGAGGCAATGTTCAGGATGCCATCTTGGAAGTAGAGAGTAGCCTGCACAAGACCCTGAATCTACTGGTGTCTTGATCTTGGACTTCGGCCTCCAGAACTGTGAGAAATAAATTTCTATTGTCTGTAAGTTCCTCAGTCTGAGATATTATGGTATAGCACCATGAATAAATTAAGATAGTGCCTGTCAGCAAGCATTGCTTTTTTCCATCTGTTAAGATGTCAGAGCTGTTGATTGTAGCTTTGTAAAGGGCACATGACATATTGAGGACTTACATTGTTACTGGTGACTCGACTTGGTGTATACTCCTATCAGAAACGTTATGCCTCGTCAGCACAGTAGTCATACTTGCTTGCTTTGTATCTTCTTTCTGTCCTCATTGTAGTAGTCCTTTTTGAGTTGCTGTAAAGGAATACTTGAGGCTGGGTAATTTCTAAAGAAAAGAGGTTTATTTTGACTCATGACTCTGCAGACTGCACAAGAAGCACGGTGCCAGCATCTGCTTCTGATGAGGACTCAGCAGGCAAGTCACATGGCGAGAGTGGAAGCAAGAGAAACAAAGGGAGGTTGCCAGACTCTTTAAATAGTCTGCTCTTACGTGAACTAGTAGAGTGAGAATGTACTCACTACTATGGGAGGGCACCTCGTCATTCATGAGGGATCTGCCCCCATGACCCAAACACTGCCCACTTGGCCCCACATCAGCATAAGCTTCGGAGGGGACAAATATCCAAATTATATTGCCTTTCTCATGGGATGGGAATTCAGTGCTGAAAGCCAGCCTGAGATTGGCAGGTGTCATAAGCTGAGTGTTTGTGTCTGCCCCTAATTCATATGTTGCAGTCTGTTCTCCAATTTACTGGTATTTGGAGGTGGGGCCTTTGGGAGGTAATGAAATCATGAGGGTGGAGCTCTCGAGAACAGGATGAGTGTTGTTATAAAAGAACCCAGAGCTCTCTCACCCACTTTCCACCATGTGAAGACACCACGAGAAGTCGGTAGTCTACAACCCAGAAGGGGGCCCTCACCAGAACCTGACCCTGCTGGCACCCTGATCATGAACTTCCAGCCTCCAGACTCTGAGAAGTGAATTTCTGTTGTTCATAAGCCACCCCAGTCTCCGGTACCTTGTTATAGTAGCTTGAAGGGACTGAGACAGCAGTTTTGTGTGGTTGAATAAGAGTCAGGTAATTTCTCGGCTCGTGACTCAGTTGCAGAAATGTATCCTGTGTCCTCCTGGCCCAACAGCATAGTGGATCCATCAGCAGGAGGTGCCAGGCATGGGCTCCTCTCGGAAGACCTTTTCCTCCCTAGGGTACTCCCTGAGTGCCAGGATTTCTGATGGCCTGGGGGTGAGGGGTGGAGTGTAGACCTTTTCTGAGGAAGCCTTTTCCCCTCTGGTGAAGTGACTGCCCCAGGACGGCACCAGGGCAGGCTGTGTGGGGGCTGCCCCACTCCTGTGAGGACTCTAGTAGATTCACAGGACAGCTCGTCGCTTGCTGGCGTGAGGGCCTGTGTGCTGCTCAGGACTCCCTGCCGGAACATAAGTCGGTCCATTTGGAAACACCAGCTGCTTTGTGGTAAGATAGGCTGTTTTGGGGCCAGCTTCTCTGGATGTGTGTACCAGCCTCTTCCCACTCACTTGCTGTGTGACCTTGGACCAGCTGCAGAGCCTCCCTGAGCCTTGGGGATAGAACTATGCCCGCCTCTAGGGTAGTGAGGCTTCCATGGAGGTGATGAGTGGTAAGAGTTTGTCACAGTCCCTGGCACATGTCATGTGTCTGATACATGCTAGCTAATGATGGGAGGGGCTGAAATGACACGTGTTCACGTCAGCACAGCTGAGAACAGTGGTGTAAAGGATATAATAAGGTATTACTTTATATTTGGAATTCTTTTGCTGGGACTTTTTTTCCTTTCCCCTCAAAAGAGCTACTTTATGTTCTGATATGCTTTGATATATTCCTTTAGGAAAGATGACGGATGACAGTTTGCCTTTCCATGGGATCTGTTAGGTTAGGCTCTTCCATGTCATCATGGAACTTGAGAATTCAGTATTTCTGGGCAGCTAAATTTCAACAGGGCTAAGAGGTGGGAAAAAAAGAAACCTTACAATAATTGTTGCATATTTAACTGTAATATTAAGGATCAGCTTCTACACTTTGAGGTGTGATTGCTGCAGTCAGACACCCTCCCAGGCGTGTGTGTACGTCTGTGTGCCCTCTGAATGCCTTCTTTCTAATGTTTGTGTACCCTTCGCCTGAGCCCTGCCGTGTGGTTGACAGCCAGCTATTGCTAAGATTGGACATGACTCCACTGCTCATGGGATCCATAGGTCTGTTCAGAGTTTTCCTGGGCTTTTTTTTTCTTATCCAGTGTTACTACTGTAGGGTTAAATCTGAGATCGACATTCTTGCATGGGCCTTCTGTATTTCTAATTCTATCCTTTTCTTCTATCCTTTTGACTAATATCATTTACTAATGAGACTGACAGGTAGTTTCTTCCTATATGTAGGTTGGTTTGTTCCTCCCAGTACTTTACATTCTTTTTTTTTTTTTTGAGTTGGAATCTCACTCCATCACCCAGGCTGGAGTGCAGTGGCTCTCGCACGACCACCCCAGCGTTGACCTGCTGGGCTCAGGTGATTCTTTTGACTCAGCCTTCTAAGTAGCCAGAACTACAGGTGCACGCTGCATCGTAGAGAGGAGGTCTCACCAAGTTGCCCAGGCTGTTTTTGGACCGGTGGGCTCAGGCACACCCCTCACCTCTGCTTCCCAAAGTGCTGGGATTCCAGGCTTGAGCCACCCTGCCCGGCCTACTTTACATTCTTGTAGGCACATTTTAGCAGGTGTAGCAGGTAACAAAGGTCACTGCTTAATTGTGCAGTGGTTTGCAGCCTTGGCTGCTCAGGTGTGGGCTGAGAGGGCTGTCGGTAAATCCTAGGCCACACCACAGCTCTCTTGGGTTTTTATGGAAGCTTCATGACATCAGCATTCCTTCCCCCAGGGTATAGGGTGGGACTGACCGGAGGGTCTTAAGACCCACACTCAGAAAGACCCGGAAGATTGTAGTCCTGCTTTGGGGCAGATGAAAGCATGGCAGGAGAAGGTCTGAGGAGAAGGCCTGTCCCTGAGGCTGGACTCAACATTGTAATAACAGACTGTAAGAAGGGCTATGGGAGTTATGAGCCAGGGACCTGGGTGAAAACCATTGTCTATAGCATAACACCACACCTCCCAAAACACTGGGACTAGAGGCATGAGTGTTGCGCCCGACCCATCACCTTGTTTTATCTGGTCGTTACCATGACCAGCAAGAGGGCTTCTTTTCCTCATTTTACAGATAGAACTAAGGGTTGAATGGATTGAGTCATGCGGCCAAAGACATGGTCAGTGTCCTTTCAAGGACTGGCTGTAGAATTGCCTGATGGAGACCAAATGCAATGGACAGAGAAGAAAGGGGAGGCAGTTGGGTTCCACTTCTGTGTAACCTTCAAGGTGAAAGTGACTAGAGCAATGAAATAGCAGTTCAAGGGCAAACACAGGGGCAGGGTTCAGAGCCTTGGAGAAGAGGCAGCAAGAGACTATCCTAGAATAGTGGTCACAGTCTTGGCTGTGCAGTGAGTCCCTGGGGAGCCTCTGACAATGCTCGTACCCAGGCAGCACTGCAGCCAGTGACATCGGAGTCTGGAGGTGGGCCCAGGCGAGAACCTAGCCCTAGAAGGAGATCCAGGGAGTCTTTGATGCAGCCAGAGCCAGAAGGAGAGGACTCAGGGACCCAAATGGTGGTCTCTCATCTCTTCAGAGCCTAGCTTGAAGGGAAGGAAAGGAGTAGAGACAGGGCACGGATGGTGGCAAGGAGGCACGGGCTCCCGCGTCGGCAGGGAGGCGGGTGCCAGGCAGCTGGTGTGAAGCTGTCTGTCACGAGTATGGCTTGTCCTTGTTCCTGTGTCACCTTGAGACACCTGCTGGGGCCTTCATGTAGGGGGTACATGGATAGCCAGGAGGACTTGGTTGTCAGTTTCCATGGAGGAGCTGCTAGGAAACATGCATTCCCAGTGATTTTCCCCATGAGAATCACCAGAGGAGCCTTCCACGTGCCGAGGCCAGGCCCCACCCCAGCCCAATGGAAGCCAAGGCTCTGGAGATGGGTCTTAGGGCATCTGGGGGCCTGGCCGTGTTGCTAGGCGGCAGTGAGAGCCCCCTCCTGGACACGAGCCCATTCCTCACTGGTTCATGACTCTGAGACCCATGGTGATGAGATACGAGTGGCATTTGCTGTCTCAGGAAACTCAGTGAGTCAGCATTGCGTGTACCTGGAGGGGCAGGATGTCATCGAGAGCAGACTTCCCAGACCCCTGTGAGAGGCTGGCACCTCCCCCGTATTCCATGAGGAGGACTTCAGAGGAGTTCACTTTGGGGGGATCTGTCACCCTGGCTGGAGGGCAGTGGCATGATCATGGCTCACCACAGCCTTGACCTCCCAGACTCAGGCAATTCTTCCACTTCAGCCTCCTGAGTAGCTGGGCCTACAGGCATGTGCTGCCACGCCTGGCTAATTTTTTTATTTTTTGTAAAGATGAGGTGTTGCTACATTGCCCAGGCCAGTCTTGAACTCCTGAGCTCAAGCAGTCCTCTGCTTCGGCCTCCCACAGCATTGGGATTACAGGTGTAAGCCACTACTGTGCCCAACCAGTGGCCATCTGCTTATAAGGACACTAACTGTATTGGATTAAGGAACTGCCAAACTCCATTGTGACCTCATCTTAACTACCATTAAATTTTGTTTTCTCTTAATTAAAATTAACATTATTACATCTGCCATGACCCAGTTTTTACATAAGGCAACATCCTGGGACATGAGGGATTAGAACTTGAACATGACTTTCTTGGGGGAGATACAGTTCACCTTGTAAGAGGCAAGTGGGTCAACTGCTTTGCACACACTTGTTTAATCTCCACACAGACCTGTGTGACGGGCGTTCCTCCTGTGAGGAAGATGAGACTGACTGGGGCGAGGCTACTTGTCCAAGATACACAGCTAATAAGGGGCAAGGATTTCTTGACTCCAGAGGAACAAATGGCATCCCTAAGTTAGACTGACTGTGGGTTCTTTTGTGGCTTCCCATGGAATGGCATCCGTATATCTTTTGGGCCTTCCCAGTGCCCTGGGGACATTACCCAGCTGTAGGAAACCAGTTAAATACTGAGATACTACTTTCCTGCTTCCTCACCCATTTCCAGAAGGAAACATCAAGTTGTTTGATTTGTTGAGATGGTGAGGCTAAGTGGAGATTTTTCTTATATTTATGTTTATTTCCATCCTAATTTCTCTAGCAAATTAAGCTTTTCTTTCATGAGAAAAAGAGAGATGCTTTTTAGAGCGTGGCTAATAATCAACACCCTGCTGAGCGTTGCTGGTCTCTTGGGATTCTTTTATGTTGTCATCCTTACCTGAGAAGCACTCAACCTGTTTCCTCTGGTGGCCGGACTCTCCAGAATGTATGGAAGAGCTGGCTGGTGAGATGACCTGAGTTTTGGTTGTGAAGGCCTGGTGCTGTCATCACCACTCTGCCTGTTCCTGCAGAATAAATGCCGGAGTATTTTGCAGACAAGTTTTCTGTGTGCTGGCTTGTCTCTGGGCTTCAGAATCTTGAAGCTTACAACAACTTCCCCTAAATGGAAGGCTTTGACAATCAGATTTCAAGATCAGAATTCCCAGTAGAAAACTCCTGGTAATAAAGAACCGTCCATGAGTCTGAGGAAGTAGATTGCTCCTGCTAAGGCGCTTCCACTCCATCTTATTAAATTTTAATTTGATTTTTTTTTTTTTTAATTGCTGGCTCCAAGTTTGTTTTTTCCCACAGGTTCTCTGCCCATGGATGTTGGCAGAGATACAATTTGGGATCAAAAGGGCAGAGCTTCTAAAAACAGGTTAGGTGACCACCGTCCTACATGATGTTTGATGACCTTAGAGACAAGGCAAGCTGTCATTTTATCCTGTCTCCCTTTCTCCCTTGATTCTGCCTTGGACCCTGTCAGGGACCCACACATGGCTGAGCCTGATCCAAGGCTGTCTTGGTACCAGGAGAAGGTGACAGGTTCTGTGAAACACAAAGACTGGCGGTGTTTTACAGATCAGATCTATGATATTGTCACTTTTCGAGGAAGTCAGGCCATGGGCGATGGGATCAGATTCACTTCCTTATTTCCATGGAATGGAACCTCTGTTCTTTGTGTTCTCCTATTTAGTTCCAGCTTGCCCTACTCTCTTCTACTTTTTCTGCTCTCCTGAATTAATGGGTAAATTCCCATCTGTGTGACCCTATGGAGGAGAAGATGCAGCATCTCAGAGTACATGCTTGGTACCGGCTGAGACTTCTGCGCCGAGACTTTTGCGCTGTGCGTGAGCTTCTTTCTAAAAGCAAAACAAAATAAAAAACAAAGAGAAACTCAATTTAGTTCCTGAGATAAATTTAGCAACTGACACATGCATCTTCTGCCCAGTCCAGGCTGAGATCAGTGGGGGTCCTGTAACAGAACCATGTAACTGTTGATGTGTTGCAAGTTGCTGAAAGCAGGAGTGACAGATGGCAGGCTTTGAGCAATCGGATTTCAAGATCGGAATCCACAGTCAACGAAACTCGTTACTTGAAGCATATGCAAACACAGTTTCCTGTATGTGAGTTTTAAGAACTGGGTTCTTTGTGTTTATTTTACTCAAAGGGCTCATTAAACAAATATTTACTGAGTACACACCAGGAGCTAGGTACACCAGGAGCTAGGTACGCCAGGTGTTGGGAACTGGTAAAGATCCCAGTCTTTATCCCTGTACCCACTTTTACAGCCCTTAAGAAAACTTCTGTAGGTTGTAAACATGTAACATTTAGTTGTAGCAGATTGGATATAATTTGATGCCTCTGTTGTCAAAGACGGGAATGTTGACATGAACGTCAGAAGCAAGTATGGGCTTTACAGTTTACAGCAAAGGTCATAGAAGAGTGTAGGGAACAGTCATGCCGAAGGCTGATGTGCAAAGTTTGACTGCTTTTGGTATACCTGCACACTTGCAAGGCGAGTGGAGCCCACTGTGGCCTCACTGGCTGCCGCTTGCCAATAATGATGCTACCTCCCCCGGCGAAGGATTAATTAACCCAAGTGTGCCCAGCATGCAGTAGGTGTTCAGTGGACATTTGTTTTAAAAATTGCACGAGTTGCTGTCTTGAAAATCATGCAACTTGGTAAGCCTGATGAAACAGGCAGACTTGATCCTTTGCAAGACTTGTTTGTAGTTCTACACGTTCTCAGGGGAGCTCTTTCCACGTGAGTAGCCGGCATCCACTACCGGAGCAGTGCCGTTCATTTTGAACTTGAGCTGGTGGTAATGTCTTCCTTCACTGACCCTTTGGCTCTCATATTGATTTCCCTTCTGCAAAGGAAGCACTCGTGCCTTATCTTATTTATATATTTTTCTGTTGTCCATGAACGCCTCCAAGCTCCATTTCCTGCTTTTTATTATGCACAGGGCCATTAAACAAGAGTGTGGTTTGCAAGGTGGAGGCAGAATTGTGGCTGTAACAGCATACGGTTACTGTCAGGCATCAGGCTGCGTTTGTGATTACATCTGGCTGGTAAATGAATTTGTGCCCCACGGGCCAGCCGTGAGTCTTGTTGAACAAATTTAACGGCCTTTCTGCGACTGTCTCTGAGAACTTTTGTATTTCATGTTCAGTCTTGGTTTTTGTTTGTTGTTTGATTTTTGTTTTTATGTGAGATTTCTCAGTATCCTGTGTGGGAATTTAGTAGTCTAAATCTGGCTCAGAAACAGAAAGTCAAATACCGCATGTTCTCACTCTTATGTGGGAGCTAAATTGAGATTAGATCTTTTTTTTTTTTTAGGGAAGGTTTCTGAAAAAAGATTGTGTGTGCACACTTGTGTGCGCGTGTGTGTGTGTGTGTGTGTGTTTATTTATTTTTTTGAGTTAGGATCTCATTTTTTTTGCCCAGGATGGAGTGCAGTAACACCAGTCGTGGCTCATCACAGCCTCAAACTCTTGGGCTCAGGTGATCCTCCTGCCTTAACTTCCTGAGTAGCTAGGGGTATAGGTGATGTCACCACGCTCAGCTAATTTTTTTTTTTCTTTCTTTTTGAGTCGGAGTCTCACTCTGTCGCCCAGACTGGAGTGCAGTGGCCGCTTCCGGCCACTGCAGCCTCAACCTGCTGGGCTCCGGCGATCCTTCCGCCTCAGCCTTCCAAGTAGCCGGAATTACAGGCGTGCGCTACCACACCCGGCTGATTTTTCGATTTATTGTAGAGATGAGGTCTCGCTGCCCAGGCGGGTCTCGAACCCGCGGGCTCAGGCAATCCACTCACCTCAGCCTCCCAAAGGCGCGGGATTACAGGCTGAGCCACCGAGCCCGGCTTTCAGCTAATTTTTTTTGCAGAGACGAGGTCTCACTATGTTGCCTGGGCTTGTCTTGAACGCCTGGGCTCAAGCATTGCCCCACCCTGCCTCGACGTCCCAAAGTGCTGGGATTACAGGTGTGAGCCACTGCACCTGGCCAGGATATTCTTTATAACTGTATCACTTGATGTGATTTTGGGAATACAGGTAATACATGTTGGGCTTGTTAAAAACAGGATGTTAAAAGTAATAGGTTATTCAGACCCAAATAGCAAGTCTACTGTTACAGTCTGTATAAGTACAGGGTGTATGGGACTGTTAAAATACTTGACCTAAATTGGATACTGTTTCAATGAAACGAAGAAGTTAGAAATGTTTCACCAAGGGTTCTCTTGAAGTGGCAGGAGCTGTCAAGGGAATGTTGCCTGCACCATTATATTTGATTGCAACATAAGGGTCACAATAACAGAATTTTGTGACTTGTTTGTCTACTCTTCATGCATTAGAGGTTGTAACTTGTTTCTAAGGGAGTAAGATTCAGGATTTAAATGGATACAGTGAGCTTTCTGGGAAGAGCCCAACAGAAAGGGAAGGATCGGTTAAACAGGAGATGGAGCCATCAGTCCTATAGTGGCTTGTACTTGGAGCAGTCAGGCCCCCTTCCATAGCCTTTGGGAGGGCCCTAAAGCAGACAATCAGTGTCCAGGGAAGAGCCATGGGTGACCCTGGATTGTGCTGGGGTTGGTAGTGGAGGTGGAGGAGGTCACTGTTCCTATCTAGCCTGGGTGCCTCTAGCATTTCATTTGAAGGCTATCAGGTCTTAAGATCAAGATTTTTGCTAAGTCCTGGTTTTTTTTTTTTTTCTTTTTCTTTTTTTGGTCTCTCACTGTATCCCTGGCCTTTCATTTTATAGACTTGATTTGTCTCTTCACCACAAGAAATTAAATCTAGTTGGTCTGCATAGTCATCATGGCAGAAAACCATCTAAGATCTCTGGATGGCTGGGTGGATGGATATGCTGGGGAGTCTTCAGACAAGTGCGTTCCTTACGCATCCACAGCAACAAGCGTCAGGAAGACACAGCAGTCCCTGTGCTGTTTCGGTTCTAAGGATTCTTGCTGTCGTGCCCTTTGAGCATCGCGTCACCCTGCTTGGAGGCTCGGTACAACAAGACCCCTGCATTTGGTCTGAGGCAAAGCCGATGACTTGGTCTCCATCCAGGGATTATGTATGGAACAACTGGGGGAATGTCAGGAGTGAGCAGTGTGACCCGGAGCACATTTGTGTTCAGATGTATTTATGATTCATCACTGGGGGGATGAGGTTAGGAAGAGTTGCTTTTATTTTTACTTAAGAAGCCCAACTGCAGAGATCTCTGCAGTTAGAATTTCACAGGATTTTAAAAAATTGTGGTATAGTATATGTAACATAAAATTGACCACCATAACCATTTTTATATGTACAACTGAGTATCATGAAGTATATTCACATTATTGAGTAACTGCTACCACCTTCCATTTCCAGAATTCTTTTTATCTTGCAGAACTGAAACGCTGTATCCAATAAAGAACTTTCAGTTTTTGAGCGAAGATTAAAAAAAAAATCTCTCCTTTAATTCTGTGTGACTGGGTAGTCAGTCTGGGGCAGTAACTAACCCGCTCCACCCTCCTACCCCCCATTCAGGCTAGCAGCCACACCCGCTGTCCTCTCTTGGTTTCCTGAGAAAGCAAAGGGTCATTGTGTGGATGTCATTGTTCCTGCGTATCTGGGGTACAGCGTTCAGGTGACCGCCCGTTCTGTTCTTGAGAACCAGAGCCAGAATCCCTCCCTTGAAGTGCCCTTGAAATTATCCCCTCTGGACATACACCCACTCACTAACTCAGGCGCTACTGTGGAATCAGCAGGCCTTCTTCGCCAGCCATGACGAGCACATGACTGCCCAGGTTGTCCACTTAGTTCAAAAGATGAGCTCACCTGGTGCCCATCGCAGGAGCTCCTGCGTGATTTGGTTGCCCTGAGGCTTTGCCCATGGATCTGCTGCCCGCCCTGGGAATAGCACTGTCGTCTCTTGGTTTAGTGGAGATCTGTGGGAATCGTAAGGCGGTCACCCTAGAAGGGACACCAAATTGTATAAAATGTTTTGTAAAAACAAATTCGAAGTCGGGTAATTTGGATTATGAACTTTGCGTTGAATAGGTAAGTTTCTTATATTGAGAATGCAAATATCCCCAACATTTAAAAAAATTAAGATGGTATTTATTTTTTTGAGTTGGAGATCTTACTCTGTGACCCAAGCTAGAGTGCAGGGGCACGATCACAGTTTACCACAGCCTCGGCCTCCTGGTTCTGCCTCAGCAAACTGGTTTCCCGGCAGTGGGTTTTGGTGCCCTGTGAATGTGCTGTTACAGTTTGATGGCTCGTGTATCATGAAAAGCCTGTCTGTTACTCAAGTAGCAGAATTCTCCATCATGGAGCTGCTCAGTTGTATTTTCTCCTCTGGACCCAAAGCTGTTAAGGAAGACCTTTCTTTAATGTGGGGAAAAATGACTTTAGGTTTTCTGGCTTTCATTACAATGCTTTTGTAGAGGGGAATGGGTGATGCTGTTTTTTGTTTTCTGTTTTTGAGGTGGAGTCTCCCTTTGTTGCCCAGGCTGGAGTGCAGTGGCACGCTCATGGCCACTCCAGCTTTGACCTGCTGGGCTCTGGTGATCCTTTCACCTCAACCTTCCACGTAGCCAGAACTACAGGTGCACGCTATACCACGCCTAGCTAATTTTTGATTTATTGTAGAGATGAGGTCTCACCAAGTTGCCCAGGCTGGTCTCGAGTCCGTGGGTGGGCAACTCACTCGTTTCAGCCTCCCAAAGTGCTGGGATTACAGGCTGAGCCACCAAGCCTGGCTTTTTTTTGTTTTGTTTTTAATGAGTTTATTACACTATGGTGTGGTTACTGATAAGAACATATTACTTTGCCACTGCTGTGTATGTTAGTACAGGGCCTGACACAGTGGCTATAAAAACCACGAAGCCATGGGAAGGCTTCTCTGAGTGTCCCTGTTTGCCCTGAGTCAGTAGCTGTCATTTCATCTTCAACTTAGTGCCATCAGTGTGCATCAGATCCAGCCAGAATGAAAGAATTACAGTACTATTGCTTAGAAACAAATTATTAGTAGGCCTCTATTTGGGCCCTAATTATAAAACTTGTCACTCGACATCTATCTCAGCCAGAGTTGTTATTCTAAGAGCCTAAAAATAGGAGTGTTGTGCTCACTGAGACGCCAGGAGGATTTTCCTGTAGCGCCAGACAAGCCATATGGAATCGCTGCAGAAGGGAGACCAGAATGCTTGATGCAGGCGGCCCTGCGGCCCCAGTGAGGGACCTTGGTCCTGGAGATGCAGCAAAGAGTTGGCCAGCTGGGGCTTGTGGAGGGAAGAGGCAGTCTGAGTGTAGATGGATGTGTAGGTTTGTGCGTGACAAACTGTTTCTAACCATAATTGTTGCCCGGTCTTTAACTGGTTCTCAGCCGGTGGGAGAGACGGTGGGTTCTGGATCCGGAGCTTGGGAGGTGTGGTGTCATCCCTCAGTGCTCAGAGCCCAGCCACTCCATCCTGTCTGCAGAAAGGCGGGTGAGAGGATCAGATGGGAAGACAGGCAGAGGTGCAGAGCATCAGTATTACTTTCTTTTTTTAAAGAGCCTACTAATAAATATTGCCCAAAGACATCTAGGCTGGGCATGGTGGCTCATGCCTATAATCCTAGCACTTTGGGAAGAAGCCACAGTGGGAGGATTGATTGAGACTAGGAGTTCAAGACCAACCTAGGCAACATAGTGAGACCTCATCTCTACAAACTATAGTAAAAAAAATTAGGCAGGTCTGGTGGTACCCGTCTGTTGTCCTAGCAGCTGGGGAGGCTGAGGCAGGAGGATTGTATGAGCTCAGGAAGTTGAGATTGTGATAAGCCGAGATTGTGATAAGCCGTGGTTGTGCCACTGCCCTCCAGTCTGGGCAATAGAGTGAGACCCTGATTTGAGAACAGAAAAAAAAAAAAAAAAAAAAAGACTTCTGTGTCAGTTATCTTCAGTTTCCTTATAAACAGATAGACTGAGTAGGTCTTTATACTCTGTTGTAAGGAGCCAAGCATTAACATTTTGCCATGTATTTGCTTTATTTATTTACTTGTGTGTGTGTGTATGTGTTTGTCTTTGATCCATTTGAATTTTGCAGTCATTTTACCCTACTTTAAAAATACGACTTTGAAGCCTTTTTTTGCCGTGCTAACCTTTTTCATTTGCTCAGTTCCACAAAAACTCAGGGATCATTTTGACTTCCTGAGTTTTATTCCTCATTGTCACCTTTCCCTTGTCTCCAGAGTTTTGCTAAGAACTGTCACTGCCCACCTCCTTGCTTCTCTGTGGTTTTGGCCCTAGCATGTTGCCTGGCTTCACTGAGTCCTCTGGTTTAATCCCCTGGTCAAGTGCCTCCCCCCTCTCTCTTGGCTTCCTACAGGGACAGTGTGTTTGCACAGATGTGGGGTTCACTCTCCCCCTCTTGTCTGCAGGTGGGTACTGGTAGGCCCGACTCACCTCATCACTTAAAAAGCTTTATATTTTAGAACAGTTTTAGGTTTGTAGAAAAATTGTGAAGATCATCTAGAGAGTTCTGGTATTTCCACACTCAGTTTCTCCTCTTGCTAATATCTTATGTTAGTACAGTATGTTTGTTACAATTAATGAACTGATACTGATACATTCTTGTGGTAGGCTAAGTAGCGGAATGTTAGTTACACGGTAAAGGAGAATGAAGGCAGCAGATGGCATTTAGGTTGCCAATCAGCTGACCTTAAACTAGAGAGATTATTCTAGATTATCCATGTTGGCCCAATGTAACCACAATGGTTCTTACAACCGGAAGAGGGAATCCGAAGAGAGGACCAGAGTCTACAGACCAGGTAGTGTGGGAAGAACTTGACCTGACATTGTCGGCCTTGAAGCTGGAGCAAGGGACTGTGAGCCAAGTGGGGGGTCTCAGAAGCCAGAAAAGGCAAGCAGTCGGAGTCTCATCTTGCGCCATCAGAGGCATGTGCCTGTCGAGACCTTGACCTTAGCTCAGTGTATTCTCTATCAGGCTTCTGATCTGCAGAGCCTTAGGATAATGAACGTGTCTTGTTTTAACCTGTTACATTTGTAGAAACTTGTCACTGCAGAGGTGGAAAACAAATACAATTACTATTAACTAGAGTCCCTATTTTATTAAGATTTCCTTAGTCGTTTTCTGTTTCAGGATCCTATTCAGAATATCATATTGTATTTAGCAGTCATCTTGACTGTGACAGTTTCTCAGACTTTCCTAGTTTCTGATGATCTTGACAATTTATTTTGTAGAATGCCCCTCAGTTGGAATTTGTCTGATGTTTTTCTCATGATAGACTTCTGGATGATTGGTTTTTGGGAGGATGATCATGGAGATAAAGTTCCTGATCATCACTCAATGTCTAGGGAACATACTATCAACATGACTTATCACTGCTCAGGTTGACCTTGATCACCTGACTGAGGTAGTGTTTGTTGGGTTTCTCCATTATGGTTACTTTCTCTCTCTCTCTCTCTCTCTCTCTCTCTCTCTCTGTGTTGTGTGTGTGTGTGTGTGTGTGTGTGTGTGTGTAGAGCATCCCTTTACTTTCTGGCACTACAAAACGCTTTCTCTCTCTCTCTCTCTCTCTCTCTCTCTGTGTGTGTGTGTGTGTGTGTGTGTGTAGAGCACACTTTACTTTACTTTCAGGCACTACAAAACGCTCCAGCCTCATCTTGTATATTTCCTGTTCCAGTCCTAGAATGAGCCATTTCTCCAAGGAGCCCTGGTTTCTTTTATTGGAGAATGGGTAGTAGAAACCAAGTCTGAGTGCTAGGTGTGCTCATCACTTCTGGGTCCTTTCAGCCGACAGAGCAAGGAAATATATGTTTATATACAAAACCTTGTATGTACACAGATCCATAAGTATTACTTTATGTAACTATATTAGTCAGGAGTCTTCAGACAGAACTGATAGAGCTTCCTCAGACTTTTTATTCTGTCTGGGTCCTCAGCAAGTTGGGTGGTACCCTCCCACATTCAGGGCAGATCTTCTTTACTCAGTTCAGTGAGTCAAATGCTAATCTCTTCTGGAAACACTTTAACAGACCTAACAAGAAATAATGCTTTACCAGCTATCTGGGTATCCCTCAATCCAGTTAAGTTGACACCTAAAATTAACCATCCTAGTAACCATTTTTATCTATAGTAAATTAAACATGAGTTCATACCCATGTCTCTGACTTTAATTCATTACCACCTGGATCATTCTTACCTCTTTCCCTTGCCTATCTGTAAATTTCTACTCTGATAGTGGAAAATCTGGCTGTCATGCTCTGCTGTCTTTTTTTTTTTCAATTGGCCATTTCCAGCTCCTTAACTTATGATGGGGTTATATCCCGAAAAACCCATCATAAGCTGAAAATATCGTAAGTCAAAAATGCATTTAATATACATGTTCTATTAAACATAATAGCTTACCCTAACCTACCTTAAATGTGCTCAGAACACCTATATTAGTCTACTGGGAAAAATGATCAACACAAAGCCTATTTTATTTTATTTTTTTTAGTCAGAGTCTCTGTCGCCCAAGCTGGAGTACGTGGCTGCTCACCACAGCCTTGGCCTGCTGGGCTCAGGTGATCCTTCCACTTCAGCCTTCCAAGTAGCTGGGACTACAGGTGTGCCCACCATGCCCAGCTAATTTTTTGATTTATTATAGAGATGAGGTCTTACCAAGTTCCCCAGCCTGGTCTCGAATGTGTGGACTCAGACAATCCTCTCACCTTGGCCTCCCGAAGTGCTGGGATTATAGGCATGAACCACTGCACCCAGCCAACACAAAGCTATTTTATAATAATGTATTGAATACAATATGCTGTACAGTGCAGTATCGGATGTTTACCCTCATGATCGTGTGGCTGACTGAGCCGCAGCTTGCTGTCACTGCTCAGCATCATATTGCTAGCCCAGGAAAATGTCAAAATGCAAAATTTGAAGTATGGTTTATACTGAATGTTTATTGCTTTTACACCATTGTAAAGTTAAAAAAAAAAACCCAAAACATAAGTTGAACCATTGTCAGTCAAGGACCATCTTTACATGTGTAGTGGTGTCAGAATTGCTCACTTGTATCTCATGTATTTCTTTGCTTTTCTTTCTACAGACTCCAATTACTTCCAAAATTACTTATACCAACTTCCTATTTCCCCACCCCCTCTAGTGAGTTTGTTTCATACATTTGTAGTATAGTTAGATTGCTGGGTCACATCCTGCATTAAATGCAGGGATTTCTTTGACCCTCCTAAATGATTTGTTTTTAAAATTTGCAAGCGTTGAGGTTCACCTTTTCGTTGTAAAGTTCTGTGGGTTTTGATAAATGCACAGTGTCACATACCCACAATTATAATAGTTTTAATGCCCTAAAATTTGCCAGTTTTTGGCTAATTTAGTCTCCTCCTTTGGGCAACCACTTGTCTTTCTACCTTTGATATAGTTTTTCCTTTTCATTTGTGTAAATGGGATCATACAGTATGTAGGTTTTCAGGAGGGCTTCTTTCACTTTGCAGTGGGCATTTATGTTTTCTCTGTGTCTTTTCATGACTTGATTATTTTTATCACTGAGTAATACTCGGTTGAGTGGGTGTACCAGTTTAGTTAACCACTTACTGACTGAAGGACATCTTGGTTGCTACCAATTTAGACTGTTATAGATAAGGCTGCTACAAACATGTATGTGCAGGTTTTCTTGTAGACATACATTTTCAAATAAGTTGGGTAAATACCTAAAAGAGAGCCTTCAGGATGGTATGATAAGGCTATGTTCAGTTTTGTACAAAACTAACAAACTGTCTTCTAAAGTGGCTGTGCCATTTTGTATTACCACCAGCAGTGAATGAGTTCCTTGTAGCTCCACCTTCTCCCAACTGGTAGTGTCAGTTTTTAAAAAAAAATTATTTTAACTATTTCACTAGGTATGTAATGGTACCTTGTTGTTTTAATTTGAAGTTTCTCAGTGACAAATAATGTTGGCAACTTTTCATATGCTTGTCATCTATTTATCTTCTCTGGTGAAGTGTCTGTTCAGATCTTTTGCCTATTTTTAATTGAGTGTTCTTATTGTTGAGTTTTAAGAAGTCTTTGTATATTTTGGATATAAGTCCTTTATCAGATATGCATTTTGCAAATATTTTCTCTCAGTGGCTTGTCTTTTGATACTCTTAAGTGTCTTTTTTTGAGCAAAAGTTTTTAATAAAGATTGGCGTCAATTTTTTTCTATGGATCATGCTTTTACGAAGTCTTTGCCATACTCAAGGTCATCTAGGTTTTTTCCTATGTTATATTCTAAAAGTTTTATAGTTTTGTGTTTTACATTTAGGTTTATGGTACATTTTGAATTAATTTTTGTGAAAGATACAAAGCCTATGTCTAAGTTTTTAAAACATTTTTTGCATATGGATGTTCAGTTGTTTGCATCATTAGTTGAGAAGACTATTCTTCTCCATTGAATTGCCCTTGTTCCTTTGTCAACGATCAGTTGATTGTATTCAGATGGGTCTATTTCTGGATTATGTATTCTATTCATTGACCTGTGTATCTACTTATTTACTTACTTATCTATTTATTCTATTTCTGGATTATTTGTTCTGTTCATTGACCTGTGTATCTACTCTATTGCAAGTACCACACTGCTGTCTTGACTACTGTAGCTTTGTAGTAACTGAGGTTACTACAAGAGATTGTGAGGAGTTGTCTTGATTGTGTAAAGTGAGTCCCTCAACTTTGTTCTTCTTCTTCAGTATTGTGTTGGCTCTTCTACATTTTTACATTTTCATATAAACTTTAGAATCAGTTGTCATTATTTACAAAATAGCATGTAGAGTTTTTATTGAGATTGCATTGAATCTATAGATCAAGTTGGGAGGAATTGACATCTTAACAGTATTGAATCTTCCAACCCATGAACATGGAGTAGAAATCTTTGATTTTTTGCCATCAGAGTTTTGTGGTTTGGTGCATATAGATCCTATGTATAGTTAGGCTTATGCCTAAAAAAAATCCCTTTTACTTTTGTCAGTGGTATTTCTTTTTTTTTTTTCAAATTCCAGTTGCTCATTCCTGGTATAGGAAAGAAGTTGCCATATTAACTTTGTATCCTGCAGCCTTACTATACTTGCTTATTAGTTCCTTATGTTTTTCTTACTGATTCTCTGGATTTTTCTACAAAGAGAAGTATATCATCTGTGAACAAAGTTTTATTTTTTTTCCTTTTCTGTCTGTATATCTTCTATTTCCACTTTTTGTCTTATTGTATTAGCTAGGTCTTTCAGTATCATGTTGAGTAGAAGTGATGCAAAAAAAAAAAATTCTTGCCTTTTTCCTGATTTTAGTGGGAAAGTATCCCTTTTCTCATCATTAAGCTTGTTGCTAAATGTAGGGTTTTTTTTGGTAGATGTTCTTTAAATAAGTTGAAATGAGTTCTTGATTTCTAGTTTGCTAAGGGTTTTTTTAAAAAAAAATCATGAATGGATGTTGGATTTTGTCAAATAAATTTTCTGCATTAATTGATATGACCATATGATTTTTCTTCTTTAGCCTATTGATGTGTTGTATTATATTGATTGATTATCATATGTTGAATTATCCTTGCATACCTGGAGTCAATACCACTTGGGCATGGTGTATAATTAATTTTATTCATTGTTGGATTCTATTTGCTATCTTGTTGAGGAGTTTTGCACAGGAAATACTAGTTTGTAGTTTCATTTATTTCAATGTTTTCATTTGATTTTATTGTTGTAGTAATGCAAGTCTCATGACTGTAATAGAATGATTTAGAAAGTGTTCCCTTTGCTCTGGTTTCTGAAAGAGATTGTGAGGAGTTGTTATCATTTCTTAAGGTGTAGTAGTATTCATCAGTGAAACCAACTGGGCCTTGTATTTTCTTTTTTGGCAGATTAATAATTACTGATTTAATTTCTTTAATGAATCTAGGCCTGTTCACATGAGCCATTTCTCTTTGTGTGAGTTTTGGAAGTTTGTATCTTTAAAGGAATTCGTTCATTTTATTTAAGTTTGTGTGCACAAAGTTGTTTGTAGTGTTCTTTTGTAATTATTTTGATATCCAAGGGATCAGTAATGATAACCCCTCTTTCATTCCTAATATTGGTAATTTGATTTTTTCTTTTTTCCTTGGTTACTCAAGCTAGAGCTTTATCAATTTAATTCATCTTTTCAAAGCACCAACTTTTCATTTTATTGTTTTCTCTATTTTTATGTTTTCAATTTTGACTTCAGCTCTAATTTTTATTATTTTATTTAGTTTGCTTTAGGATTAAGTTGCTCTTCCTTATCTAGTTTTCTAAGGTAGAAGCTTAAATTATTGATTTTAGATCTACTATTCTAATTTTTTAATGGTATAAATTTTCCTCTAAGTACTGTTTTTGTTGTATCCCACATATTTTTCTAAATTATATTATCATTTTCATTTGACTTGAAATACCTTTTAATTTCTCTTGAGACTCTTGTTTGGCCCATGTGTTATTTAGTCTTTTTAATTTCTAAATATTTGTTAATTTTCAAGCATTTTTCCATTATTGATTTCTAGTTTATTCCCATTGTGGTCTGAGAGCATACTTTGCATGATTTCTGTTCTTTTAAATTTGTTAATGTGTGTTTTATGGCCCAGGTATGGCCTGCCTTGGTGAATGTTCTATGTGAGTTTGAGAAGAATGTGTATCCTGCTGTTGTTGGATGAAATGTTCTATAAATATTGGATTCAGCTGATTGATAGTGCTGTTAGGTTAACTGTATCTTTACTGATTTTCTACTTGCTTGATCTATCAATTACTGAAAGATAGGTGTTGAAGACCCAACTATAATAGTGGATTCATGTATTTATTGCTTTAGCTTTATCAGTTTTTGCCACATATATTTTGATGTCCTGTTGTTAGATGTACGTGTTAAGGACTGATATATCTTTTTAGAGAATTGACTCCTTTCTTATTATGTAATGCCCTGTTTAGACTTTGTCTGAAACTCTCACAGATACTCCAGCTTTCTTTCGATTAGTGTTGGCATAGTATGAGGGGAATCCCTCCAAAATGAAATTTATTTATAAGAAACTGTGTATTCTTACATGTTTAAACCTTAGTCACCCTCAGAGTACTCTCCATTTGATGCAATGCACTTATTGAGATGCTTTTTCCTCTCCTCAAAACAGTTGTTGAACTCATTAATGTTGATGCCTTTTAGTACTTCTGCCGTTTTGTTTTTGTTTCACCTCTTCTATATCAGCAAACATTTCCCTTTGAGGATTTTCTTCATTTGGGAAGCAAAAAAAGTCCCTTGGGATGAGATCTGGTGAATAGGGAGGATAGAGCACAAGGGTCATGCTGTTTTTGGTAAAAAACAAAAACAAAAAACTGCCGAACACTCAGCACAGTGTGGGCAGGTTATTTGTGTAAATCACCTATCATGAAATGGGCAAACACATTGAAAGAATCTCCAAAAAAAATTTACTAAAGCCAAATGCAGCCTAACAACAATGTTAGCTGGTACAGCTAACCCATGATGCTGATGGGTTCCTAGAAAATTTACCTAGTGGGGGAAGCTTTTAATACAAGGAGCTAGCCCTCCAAAAAATAATTCTGTTTTCTGGGGGGGGGGTCTCTCCTTGTCTATCTTTCTCCATATTATTTACTTTTTTTCTTCACCCTTCTACTTTTAACCTATATTAATCATGAGTGAGTTTCTTGTGGACAATGTACAGTTGGGTCTTATTTTCTTTTTTTTTAAAATCCATGCTGAAAATCTGTTTTTTAGTTGGTGTATTTAGCCCATTCAAATTAAAGGGATTATTGATATGGTTAGATTAACATCTTTCATTGCTTTGTTTCATTTTTAAAAAAAACCTCTCTCTTTTCACCCTCTCTGGTTTGAATTGAATATTTTATATGATTTTATTTACCTTCCATACCATGTCAACTATACTTCTTAAAAATTTTATATTAGTTGCTGTAAGGTTTGCAATATAAATTTTATTTTAATCTATGTCCAATCTTAAATAATACTATACTATTTCACATGAAATATAGGTTTCTTTTTTTTTTTTTTTTTTTTTGAGTTGGAGTCTCACTTTATCGCCCAGGCTGGAGTGCAGTGGCACGCTCACAGCCACCCCAGTGTCGACCTTTTGGGCTTAGGCGATCCTTCCGCCTCAGCCTTCCAAGTAGCTGGAACTACAGGTGCATGCTGTTGCGCCCGGCTAATTTTTGTTTTATTGTAGAGACAAAGTCTCACCAAATTGTCCGGGCTGGTCTTGAACCCGCGGGCTCAGGCAATCCACTCGCCTAGGTCTCCCAAAGTGCTGGGATTACAGTCTGAGCCACCAAGCCCAGCCGAAATATAGGGTTCGAGCCCAGCCGAAATTTAGGCTTCTTATAACAGAGTATTCTCAAGTCCTATTTGGAAGTCCTCTCTCCCATCTTTTTTGACTTTGCTGCTATTCATTTCACTTATCCATGTACTGTAATCACTGTAATGAATACATTTTTACCGTTATTGTTTTAGACATTTATTTTTTAGATCAATTAAGAATAAAAAGAAAATACTTTATTTTACTTTCATTTATTTAATCTTGGACACACTTTCTTTATGTAGTTCTGAGTTGCTGACCTATGTCATTTTTTTCTCTTTGAATAGTTTCTTTTAACAGCTTTTGCTGGGCAACCCTCTTTCAGGTCTCCTCCTGCTGTGGGAACTTTTTTGTCTTCTTAATAAACTCCTGCTTTAAATAAACAATTTAAATATAATTTACCTGGGTCTCGATTTTTTGATATATATTTTGCTTGGGATTCTCTGTGCTTCTGGGATCTGTTGTTTGGTGTCTGTCATAATTTGCAAAATTCTTGGCCATTATTATTTCAAGTGACTGCTCTCTCTTCTTCTGTTACCCCAGTTATGTGCATTTTGTACCTTTTGGAATTGTTTCACAGTTATTGAATGTTCTGTTTTTTGCTCTTTCCCTTTGCTTTTCAGTTTGGGAAGTTTCTATTGACCTATCTTCCAGTTCACTCAATTTTTCCTTAACCATGTCCAGTCTACTAATAAACCTATCAAAGGCAATCTTCATTTTTCTTAGTTTTTATTTCTAGCATTTCTTTAAAATTCTTCCTCAGAGTTTCCATCTCTCTGCTTACATTACCTGTCTATTCTTGCATGTTGTTTACCTTCATTAGATCTTTTAACCTATTAATCATAGTTACGTTCCTTGTCTGATAATTCCAAGATCTGTTTCACATCATTTGAGTCTCATTTTGCTTGTTCTCTTCAGATGGTGTTTTTTCTTGTCTATTAGCATGCATTGTAATTGTTTTGTCAAAAGCCAGACATAATATTAAATAGTCCTTAAGTGCGGGTTTTGTTATTCTGGTTAGGTCTTGGGCAGTGTTTAATGTTGGCTATAGCTGCAAGTTCCAGGGCTTTCAGATGTATCTGGTGTCCTCATTTTTCTCTCTCTTTTGTCTTGGGATTATTTAAGAACTTCTCAGACTGAGTCTGAGTCTTGCAGCACTTTCAGCTGTCCTCATTGTCATTATACTGGAGCCTGTTGGTGTGGCGGTCAGGTGTTGGGGAGGGGACAGGGTCTATAATTCTGTCAGTAAATCTCAGTCTTCAGTGGTCCTGTGTTTTTTGCCTCTGGACTATGACTTATAAAAGTAATTTCTGTCCTTCCCATGTCCATACCCTCAAATGAGATAGGAAAGCTACAGGGGGTTGAAGTGAAAGAAATCTACTTCTCCCAACTGGGAAAATACTCTGGTAATGTCTTCTTCTCTGGAGAGTCTGACTTTGTTATGGGGAATGCCCTGAGAATATTGGGCAATGGTTTACCCCCCCACCCCCGCCCCACCAGAAAACTCTCTTCCTTTGCTCTTCATAGTGACCTGTGGGATCCTATTGTTACAACCTATGCAGGTTTGGGATATCCTGAAGACTGTGGCTTTCACGAGTTTTACTCTTATGCTAGTTCATGCTGAGCCTCCAGCTATTAATCAAAATAATCATTAAAGCATTCCTACAGCTCATTCCTACAGTTTATGGCTCCACTGGCTTCGAACAGGGGAAGCAGGTCTTGGCTGTGATTCTCTGGATTCTCCATCTCACCCTACATTTCAGGCATGTAGTTTAACCGATGACCTTAACTCTCAGATGCATCCAACAAAAATCATTGATTATAGTTTGTTTAGCTTTTTGTTGTTGTATGGATGGGAATGATGCCTTTCAAGTGCTTAGTATGTTAGAGCGGAAACTGGAAGTCCCCCTGTGGCTTTTTGCTGGCTGCCCTACTCAACCTTCCCACCAGTTGAAGGGGCTGGATTGGTCTCGGCATAAAATATCCTGACCTTTGCAAAAGAGCCTGAGTCTTGCAGAGAAAAATTACTACTTTCTAGTGAAAAATCATCACTTCTGTATTGTGGCTGTACGCTCCCTGCTTCCTTCTTTTGATGTTGTCTCAAGTCCCATGGGTTTTCCTTAGGACCATACTAGATACTGGAATTCTACAGCAGATCTCTCAAGTTAATGGGAAGTGGCAAGTATATGTGGGTGTGGAATGGATGGGGGCCTTTAGCACTCTTGCTAATCTTCTTCAGCCTCTCTGTCACTGCCTGTACCCTCTCCATCTTGATAAGCAAACAGCTTGTTCAATTTCATGCAAATGCAATTAAGCTCCCTGACCTGGTGTTTCTAATCCCTGAATTCTTCTAAACTGATGCTCCGATTCTGTACTAAAGTGATAACCTCTTATTCAGCAGAGAGCTTTCCAGTCCCCTCTGTCATCTGGAACTTAGGAGAAAACCAGAAAGGAGGAAAGAATTCTGAGCAGCCTAAGAAGTAATTGCTGTAAGAACCCACCTATTCTTCTTTCTTTCCTAAGGGTTATTAGGTCAGGCAGGACAAGTTGCTGGTAGAGGTGGTGTGTATGGACAGTTGGAGCCTGGATGGGAGGAGGAAAGCACCTGCTGGGGAGGAGATATTGGTAGCAATAGGAGGCCTGACCAGGTAAGTAAATAGTTTAAGGATCATCGAAACCAGGTTACTTGGTGTTGGAGAAGGGAGCTGCAAATATGGAAAGAAACGAGAACACTGTGATACTGGATTGCAATTGAGGTACTGGTGTGAATTCAGTTTTTCTCTATGTAGATATATATGAAAATACAAATAGATACATTTATTTATAATAGATGTGTCAATAAATGTGTGTATGCATGTGTGTGTAAATGTATAAATGCATATACAGTTGGCTTTGGAATAATGCTGGGGTTAGGGGTCTGACCCCTGTGCAGTCGAAAAGTCCTCATATAACTTTCGACTCCCTGAAAGCTTAACTACTAGTAGCCTACTGTTGACTGGAAGTCTTACCAACAAAACAGTTGATTAATGCATATTTTGTATGCTATATGTATTATATACTGTATTCTTACAATAGAGTCATCTAGAGAAAAGAAAACATTATTAAAAAAATTATAAAGAGCCAGGCTCGGTGGCTCAGCCTGTAATCCCGCGCCTTTGGGAGGCTGAGGTGAGTGGATTGCCTGAGCCCGCGGGTTCGAGACCCGCCTGGGCAGCGAGACCTCATCTCTACAATAAATCAAAAAATCAGCCGGGCGTGGTAGTGCATGCCTGTCATTCCGGCTACTCGGAAGGCTGAAGCGGAAGGATTTCCGGAGCCCAGCAGGTCGAGGCTGCGGTGGCCGGGAGCGGCCACTGCACTCCAGTCTGGGCGACAGAGTGAGACTCCAACTCAAAAAAAAAAAAAAAAAAAAAATTATAGGAAGAGAAAATATATTCAGTATTCATTAAATGGAAGTAGATCATCATAAAAGTCTTCATCCTCATTGTTGTCACGTTGAGTGGGCTGAGGAGAGGGAGGAGGAGGGGTTGGTTTTGCTGTCTCATGGGTGGCAGAGGTGGAAGAAAATTCACGTATAAGTGGATCCTCGGAGTTCAAACTCATGTTGTTCAAGGTCATCTGTATATAAGCATGTACATACAAACGTATATTCCTTGTCTCTGTCCACTGAGGGGTCTTGGGAGTATGGCATTAGCAATGAGCACACCCTCCTCCCATATACTGGCTTTTAAATACCATTCTTCAGTAAAGGAAACAGCTTCTTGGAGAAATGGCTGATTCCTGGGCTCTAGTAGTGAAAGTGCAAGATGAGGTTGGAATAGTTTGTTGTGCTAGAAAATATGAAGGATGATGGGGACATGGCCTAAGGAAACAGCAGCCAGCTTGAAAGGGTACCCACTGGCCAACACCGGGACAATTTGAGCATCAGAATAAAAGTGATAGTAGTGAATTATAACACATTGAATACAGTAGGAAAACAGGCCACACTGATATAAGTGAATACATGAAATACTTAATGAAGAATGAGAAATTTACATAATTTCAAAGTACTTCTCAGAATATTTGTTAATTACAGAGGAAAAAGAAATAACTTTATAGTGCAGAAGCCTGGCAACCCCTATTTTCGTCAGGTGATCAAAGCAAACATTACCAGGAGTGGGACAAATCGAAATGGTCCGCTACCTAATATAATGTGATGAAAAGAATACAGCATCACCTCTATGATTCTTGCCAAAAACTTATGACCTGAATCTAATCATAACAATAAAAATCAGACAAACCCAGACTTTGGGACATGTTACCAAAAAATCTGACCCGTAATCTTTACAAGTGTCAGGGTCATGAAAATCATAGAAGGACTTCTCCAAACTCACAAAGACCAATGAGACTTGACAACCAATGTGATTCTGAACTGGATCCATTGTAGAAAAGGACATTGTTGGGACATTTGGCAACATTTAAATGGGAGCTGATGGTTAGATGGTAGGCCTATGTCAATATTAATGTTCTGAATTTGATGTTTGGTTTTACTGTGGTTGTATAGGAGGATGTCCTTGTTTGTATAAAATATATGCTATAGGGGACAGGCTCGGTGGCTCAGTCTGTGATCCCGGCACTTCGGGAGCTTGAGATGAGTGAATTGCCTGAGCCTGCGGGTTCAAGACCAGCCTGGGTAACTTGGCAAGACCTCACCGCTACAGTAAATAAAAAATTAGTCAGGCGTGGTAGCATGCGCCTGTAGTTCCGGCTACTTGGAAGAGTGAGGTGGAAGGATCACCGGAGCCCAGCAGGTTGATGCTGGGGTGGCCATGAGCATGCCACTGCTCTCCAGCCTGGCTGACGGAGTGAGACTCCAACTCAAAAAAAAAAAATGCTATGAAATCTGAGGATGATGGGGTGTTAGGTCAGTAACCTTCTCTCTAATGATGCAGCTTTTCTTTACATTTGAGGTTGTTCAAAAATGCAAAAATATGCATATTACTTGTTCAGGCAACTGTGGCCTTTATGACTTAAGGATAATTTGTAAAGTAAGGAGAGGAGCCTCATCCTTTCAACCATCTTGATTCCCAGACAATAGAAGATTGGGATGCATTTTTGGTGTTTTTTTGTTTTTGTTTTATTTTTTTTTGCCTGCCATTGATTCATGATGCCACTCATGATTGCAGAATGCTCATCCTTTACTCACATTGTGCACTTTTTGGTTGGTGAAGGGCTTTTATACGTTTTCTTATTTGCTTCTTACAGTACCCTTCTGGAGTAGGCAGGGATGATTCGACCATATTGGAGAGGAGGATAATGATAAAATTATAATTACTATGTAATTATTATTAATGATTATTATTACATAATTATAATTATGTAATTATAATTACATAGTACTTATTATGTGCCTAGCACTAGTCTAAGTGCTTTGAATGTTGGCTGTATTAACTCATTTAATTCTTACAGTTACCCTATGAAGTAGGTATACTGTGATTATTTTATTTCATAAACAAGGAAACCAGGGCCCAGAGAAGTTAAATAACTTGCCTAAGGCCACACAGCTTAGAAGTGGTGGAACAGGGTTCAAATCAGACACTCAGACTCCAGAGCCCCTGGTTATTTATGTATTGCATCATATTGCCTTAGCTAGGCTAGTGGCTGGTCCAGGCCCTTGGTTCATTTACTCATGGATTCAGCAAATTGGTGTCGAGTGCCTGCAAAGCCAGGTCCTGCTTCGGAGGCTAGGAAAATGGATAAAGGCATACGGAGCTCCTGGCCTCCTGGATCTTGGACTCTTATGTGGTGTGTCAAAGAACTGGACATGAAACTTGCCTCTCCGCATGGAGTCCGGAAGTGACCCTGCCTCGCGTGGACGAGGAGCGGGCAGCGGCATGCTGACTGGCCTGGCCAGGCCCTGTGCTCATAGGTGCGCTCTCTCTTCTTTTGAAGGTCGCCTGGTGGGTGCCCTGGATGCAGTGTTGGATTCCAATGCACGAGTCGCGCCGTTTCGAATTCTGCTTCAAGTTCCTGGGTCCCAGGTGTATTCTCCCATAGCATGTGGTGAGTTACTGAATGGATCAGACGTTTACTGGGCCATAGCCACTGGTGAGTTTTGTTCCAGTTGGAATATTCCAAACATTAAGGTCTAAGCATGCCGAGTATCTGCATGTCCATGAAGCTTGAAGGTAACCCCTTTAGAACCTCACCTGCTTTTAGAAACTTCTCCCTTCCCTCCCCTTCCCTTCCCTCCCCAGCCTTCTCTCCCTCCCTCCCTTTCTTTCTTTCCATCCATCGAAAAGCACATAAAGGCTGTAATCTTGGGCAGCAGAGCTTGGGCATGCAGGCTTTTGAGTGGTGTGTTTCATGGTGCTCATATTTTGTTAAGTATGAGTCGAGCCAATTTCTTCTTAATCTTATTTGTCACTTAACACACGTGCTCCCAGTGTTACAATATTGGGATGGTGGGGATAGAGGCAAGTTCTGAGGGCTGTGCCTGGCTTAGGACGGCCTTCACCTCTTTATTCCACATTTGTGCCGAGGGGATGAATTGTTGGACTGCTGCGTGCTAAGGGAATATAGCCGTCACTTGTTCGTCTTCTCCCTCGGAGGTTTCTGTTGCGCCTGCAGGCGTCACTTGGTGCTTTATCCATTCAGGTCCCTCTCAGGTGAGGAATCGTCACTTCCTGAGAAACCCCTTCTCGTAAAAACCAAAGCCAAAATGTGTCTTTCTTTTACACAGATAATACATGTTCACCTTCCAGGTGTTAAAAAGTATATAAGAAAGAAGGAAAAAAAATCATCTGTAACCCTTTATCCAATGCTAATTTTCTGTCTACAGATATTCATAGAAGTTTTCTAGTTTTGTGTTTTCTCTGAACACTTTCTTAGGTACCACAAATTTTCAGCATCACCTCATGTTTTCTATCAACTTGAATTTTTTTTCCCCTGGAAAAATACAGAAAGTACAAAGCAGAGAATTCTCACCCATATCTCACCATCCGATACTAATCACTATTAGCCTCTCAGCATGTTTTTTTTTTTTAATTAAGATGAATCATTCTGTATTTGCGTAAAATGACAGATGACGCATGCTCAGTATAAAGAAATCAGTTAACACAGGAAAGTACAGATAATAAAATATCATTCCAAATCCCAGCCACCTCAAGTGACCTCTAGTTGCACAAGGTAAACATCATCTCAGGTAACTTTCTGGTGCATTTGGAGAGGTATAAGGATCGTTGGAAAGATGGCTAGAAGTACTTTCATAAAAATGTAACTTGTCTGTCAATGTTATTTTATAGCCAAAGTATTTGGTTTACTTGATTTCAATAGAAGGAAAGAAGTTGAAGTGAAATCAAGGAAATGTTAAATTTCGTATAAATGTTTCTTTAACACAAGAGAGATTATTTTCTGAAAGGTTCATGTAAGGTTAAGGGAAGATTTTTTTTTTTTAAAGCATTACAGGTTAGAATTGTGGCTTTTGAAGAACATTGTTTTAATTCTGATAATGTTCACTGACTCCTACCCTCCAGGTCAAGGGTGCCAGCATTCTTATTCCCCTTCCTGCCTCCTAGTTTTCATTTTGAAGACTTTTATAATAAGTTTTAGATTGTAGTTCCCATTGTGTCCTTTCATTGTTTAGTTCAGTTCTTATTTTAATTGACTTAATGTTTCTATTCAGATATGGCTTTCTCAATCTTGAATCTTGTGTTTTGGTTCATCTCTTAATTAGCTGGATTCTGCTGGGTGTAGTGGCTTATACCTGTAATCCCAGCACTTTGGGAGGTGGAGGCAAGAGGATTGCCTGAACCCAGGGGTTTAAGACCAGTCTAGGAGACTTGGCAAGATCTCTTCTTTACAATAAATCAAAAAAGTTACCTGGTTGTGGTGGTGTGTGCCTATAGTTCTAGCTACTTTGAAGTCTGAGGTGGAAGGATCACCTGAGCTCAGCAAGTTGAGGCTGTGGTGGCCGTGAATGTGCCACCGCACTCCAGTGTGGGTGACAGAGTGAGATTCCAACTCAAAAAAAAAAAAATGTTGGCTGGATTCTTGGTTTGTTTTATTTTTTAACCTCAGAAATGTCTCATGAGTGTCCTATTCTCTGAATGTTTTTATGTTTGCAAATGTTTACTGCTTGTTTTTGGACCTGAGTGACACTTTGGCTGGGTATGATAGTCCAAGGCCACACTTGAGCTTGGTGGCTATATGCCCAGGGTCTTCTGGTATTTGGTAGGATATTAAGAAGACCTCCTCTCTGGTCTGATTTTTTTTCCCCATTTGTGGGTAACGATTTTTTGTGTGCATACAACTCTGTCTTTATCATTGATGCTTTTAGTAACTTGATTAGAATCTGTTATTGCCATGAGAAGAGTGTGTAAAGATTTTTTGGAACAGGTTATACTCTTGCAGTCTGCAGATTGATTTCTTTAATCGGTTCAGGAAATTTCCTTCTATCATTCTGTGTCTATATTATGTATTTTGTTTGATGCATTCTACATTCAGTTTATTGACTTCTCCAGCGTTACTTCATGTCATATAGGTGTTGTCTGCTGTTCACTTCTATTTCCTTTTCTCAGTCTTTTTCACCTATACTGTCCGTTCGCCTTATAACTCGTTCTTCTGAGTTAACTCAGTTTTCAGCAATGTATTTTTTACTCGATGCTTTTAACTTATCTACTAATTTTGTTGTCATGTTGTTTTGATCCTCGGTTCATTTTCTTCGGTTCCTGGCATCGCTTTAATCTATTGTTTCATCATCTTCTCCATGAACTCTTATCTTGTTGAATTCATGTTCCCATTATATTGTGTTGGAGTGTGAATTTTCTTTTCTTCCTTGAGGGTTTCACTTTCTTTTAGGACGGAGTCTCTTCCTAGGAACTTTCTGCCCTCAGCTCATTTTCTTTTGCTTGCTGCATCGTTTTTCCTCCTCTTGCTCATGCTTGAGCTTCATTATCCCAGTTGTGAGATTGACATCAACATAAGATGCCTTTTTGACTTGTGCTATGGGAACACAGCAAAAGAGCAAAGAGAACTGGCATGCCACTAGACCAGATGTGTAAGATGAGGGAGTGGGATCCCTTTCCTTTTTCACATTGCTTGTGGATCTGGAGCTTCTGATATGATTATTTGGGCTTTTTTTTCTCCTCACCAGACTGGCTTCTGGGGAGCTGGCAGGATGGGGAGTTGCCCATATCTCTGCACTGTTCCTGAATCCACACCCTTGGAAACCATAGGCACGTGAGATTCTTACCGGCTTCACAGCATTCAACCCTGTGGCTGTAGCTCAATGTACTCATCCAATTTGATACTTAATTGGTGCCAGTATTTCACTGTTTTAAAAATTGAAGCAAACATTCATTCACTTACATTTTTTAGGACACTTCTCAATCCCCAAAGTCCATTTATTTGAAATGTTTGGTGCCTGCCACATATCAGACATGGGCTTGGTGTCAGACATTCTGCAGTGAGTGTGTGAGGGATGGTCTTTCCCCAGCCGACTTTACAGGGCCCGGAGGAATATAGCAATGTGGAAATGACAGGTGCAAGTAGGAAGAAGGCTGGCAAAGCTAGAGAGGAAAGGACACTTGAAGAGCACATCATGAAGAACGGTTCTGTTACAGGTTCATGTGTTTATACCGTCTCTTATATATGTTGCCAGATTGCCTCCCATGAAGTTTACACCAGCTTCCCTGGCTCTTTACCCCTTAGTGGTGTAGTAGTCTGAGCATACCTGACTCTTAGACCCTCTTTCTCTGGAGCCAATATCTGCTTTCTTTAGATCCCACTGCCTAGATTTTTTTCCTTGAGTTTGACCCAGCCAGGTCTGCAGATGCATCACTTTCTTCTGTCATCTTGCCCACAGGAGGTCCCCTGAGTAAGAACTTGTTATTTTCAGTGCACTCTTCTTGGATTTAAAAAAAGAGAATTGTGAATGTATTTCTGTCTTGGGTCTGTGGTATCAATTTAGATACTTAGGCCTCTTCTGGGAGTTACATGGGCATCTTGCACTGTGTTATTGACTCACCATAGTTAATATTTTATTGTGTCTCAAGCACTGACAAAGTGTCCCTGCCCAGGGTTTCAAGTCTCAGATGAAGCACAAACAAGAGCTGTAGGAAAGGCCTGGGCGGCACCAGGACGTGGGTAGGAACAGGAAGGGTGGCCTTCAAGAATGACTTATATCTTCACTTGATTTTGGCTGCTGACACGGCAAGACTGGGGTGACAGGAGAGCCTTTCAGGATGTTTCTTTCTTTTCTTTTTAAAGCAGTAATAGGTAGATAATTTTATGGGTGAATTACATTATTATTTGGGGAAAGAGATCTGTGGATGACTGTGGTTGGAAGGGATAAGTTGCTGTTACTATTTTTAACTTACATGGGCCAAAAAATCCAAAGACTTTATGAAGATTACTGACTTCAGTGGATGAAGACATCTTGCGAGAGAGTGGTTGCAAGTTGTTTGGGAGTTGACGGGCAGAGGAGCATGCCGTCTCACTCAGATTAGAACAGAGATGTCCTCTCTCCTGACATTGTCAGATGCTTCTTTTATCCTGGCACTCACTCATCACTGCTATCTTTTGACTTGTTTTATGCCTGTCTCCCTAATGGAAAAAGTGTTCTCTGAGGTTCATGCTTGCCAATTGCTTTCCAGTGCCCAAGACAGAGCCTGGCATGTTGTCAGCGCTTAGTAAATTGCAGGGGGAGTAGATAAATAGGGAAAATACATTAAAGAAGGTGACAGGGTCTCAGCAATTAAGACTCCTATGCATCAAGACCTGGGAGTTGAGACACATGATTACAGATGAGATGCTGTGGATAGGGATGTTCCAGGGAAGGGCATAGACCGGCTCATGTCCACTGAGCAGGAGAACTTGCAAAACAGGGATCAGTTTCTTTCTTTCTTTAAAATAAAAAAAATTTGTTGTAAGTAAAATATATATATAACATAACATTTGCCATAATCACCATTTTTAAGTGTACAGTTCAGTGGCATTAAGTACATTCACAATATTGTGCAGTCATCACCACCATCCAGCTCCAGATTTTTTTGAATCTTCTCAAATTGAAACTCTGTACCCATTAAATACTAACTTTCCATTCCTCTCCCCACAGATCCCAGGCAACCCAGAGCTGGGACTGTGGTATCAATTTAGATACTTAGGCCCCACTTTCTGTCTCTGAACTGACTGCAATTCCAGCTATCCCCTGTTAGTGGAATCACATAGTGTTTGTCTTTTTATCTTTTTCGTGAGTGCCTTTTTCACTTAGTGTAACATCTGCAAGGGTTCCCCACGTTGCAGCATGTGTCAGAATTTCCTTCTTTTTTCTGACTGATGAATATTCCATGTGTGTGCTTTCTTTTTGAAGCCAGATCTCTAAATGATTGGGGTGTAAGTAGAAACAAGGACATGGTGGATGGAACCAGGAGAGCAGACTATGAATGAATTCCTAGTCAAGTCGGAGGAGGGAAGAAAGAGAAGGCGGAGGAGAACAGGAGAGATTGGAGGGTCAGGGCTTCAGCCTGCAGGTAGGCTGGCTTCTGGCTGAGTTGATGCCTAAGCTATGAAGAGACCTTTGGGTCCCTGGAAGAATGAGGAGACTTCGTTGCCATTTTTCTTTGTCTGATGGCCTTAGTCAGTCATGGCTGTGTCCTATACTTGAGAAGTCCAGGCCATGCCAAGCTGTGAGTTAGCAATTCATGTTCCTACGTGAGATGTAGCTATTTCGTGTTTCTTTTGGTAGGTGGTTCTCAGGGATGTCTCTGTGTTATTACACATACATTTTATTATTTACGGTGGATAACACTAAGCATTGAGTGAATTGTTGTTCTTGGTTAGTTTTCAGGAAGAAGAAAAAAAAAAACTCCAGGTAAGAGCTGCAGGAATTTGAGTTATCTTCCTAGATCATTCCAATAATTGAATTGATAACGCAACAATTTGATTCCTTTTCCTATAGATTGAGGTGGACGGTCTGCTCTTGTTATTGGAAGAGGATTTCCTGATTGCCACGCTTCAAGGCAACAGGTGGCGTCTCCCAAGAGTGTGGATGAGGGAAAGAGGACTTTTGAGAAACTTGTCAAACTTTTGTGCCAATAACTTTTTAATAATACTCATGTCTTTGCAGATCTGAGTTTGGTCTCCAGACTGCTGAGTAGTTTGGTGGCTGTGTTTACGGCAGCATAAGTACAAAGTCTTCATATTGATAGCAAGGTCTGTACCAGGGTACTAAGTGAAATGAAAGGAGAGCAGAAAAAAAGGCAGATGCCACATTGTGGCAGGGGAGGGTCATGGGACCACCTTAATGGGCATCGTGCAGGGGTGGGCAAGCTGAGGATGGGGCCATGCTCACCTGGGTAGGTGAGGGAATAACTGCATCTTAGGAAAGGGTGTGTGTGTAGGTTGAAACAACTTAATGATTAAAAATGGAAAATGAAAAAAAAATATTTTGAAATGTCAGAGATCATTAGAGAAAACTGATATTTTTACAAATCAAAACGTGATGTATGTTTTTAAAAATTGAGATAGGGAGTTCGGCTTTCCAGTGCAAAAAATACGTTCCCACACTTGCCTCATTTGTTCCTCTCAGCAGTGTGTTAGAAGGTATAATTACTGATTTGGGAGAGGGAAGAAGCAAGGCGTAGAGAGTTTAGGGACTTGCCAGGGCCACATCAGACATCAGGGGTGCTACGTGGGGGGGTGGGTCAGGCGCAGGCCCTGACAGAATGTTCTTTCCGTGCGTTCTCTCTGATGCACACTCTCTTATCCTTGCCCTTGACCATGGCTGGCGTCTTGGTTTCTTGTGTTCTGTATCACTGTTTGCTTTGTCTTTGGAGAAAGGGTTTTATGAAGGGAGGAAATGTTCCAGGGTGGATCAGATTAGCATCTTCATGAGCTTTGTACCAAGGTAGCAAAGGAAGTGCCAACCAGATCTTTTTTTACCAAGAACAGAACTGGGTGCTTCAAGGAAAGGCTGGGAGGCAACCCAGCTGGCACTCTTTCTGGGAATGCGCCCGCTCCGAGGTCAGGCAGTGTGAGTCGTCCTGCTTGTTTATGCTGCTCTGCATTTCCTTAGAACAACACAGGTCGGAATTTTCCATGCGGGGCTTACCCTTGGACACAGCTGAGAGGTGCTGTGGCTAATGTTTCTTTTCTATCACAGAATTACTATCACCAGGCTCTTACTGTTTTAAATAAAGTAATTTTTTTGGTGCTCAATTATACTCACCAAAGGTGTTCTACCATTGGGAATGCTGTCACTTAAAAAATAGGGTTATGCTAAGTCTAACTTTTTGATCTAGTTAATTTTGAGGTCAAAAGTGATGTTAAAAGCTAATTTGTACATAGAGTGGGACTTGTTTAACATAGGATACCATTTGGAAGGGGTCTTAGCAGTTGTTGTGTAGTTTAATTCCCTTTCATTTTTGGTGGATAAGAAGTCTTTGACTGAAGCATGTGGGCATCAAAAGAAGATGATTTTGATGAATGACTTTTTTTTTTTTTTGAGTTGGAGTCTCACTCTGTCACCCAGACTGGAGTGCAGTGGCCACTCCCGGCTACTGCAGCCTCGACGGGCTCCGGTGATCCTTCCGCCTCAGCCTTCCAAGTAGCTGGAACTAGAGGCACACACTACCACACCCGCTAATTTTTGATTTATTGTAGAGATGAGGTCTCGCCAAGTTGCCCAGGCGGGTCTCGAACCTGCGGGCTCAGGCAGTCCACTCACCTCGGCCTCCCAAAGTGCTGGGATTACAGGCTGAGCCACCGAGCCCGGCTGGTGAATGACTTTTTATTCAGTGGTTCCTTCTATGGTCAAAAATAAGATGGGAAATGAAAGAGATCCCCTGTGACTCTGCTGTCCTGAGCATTCCTCTGATCCTCTTATTGGTTGATTTTGCTGATCTGACCCCAGCAGGTATATCATCTTACTCCTGTCCCTCTGGATTCTATGAGGTTTTGGAGGGCTTACTTCAGGCTTTCTGTTTCTCTGGCTTCTGTGACATACTCTAGAACTGTATCTGTCTGAAGTGTCTGAGCCTAGAAGTGATCCTGATATGAATAATAATGTTAGGTTGATGCATATGTTTGTAGCATTTGTTTTTGGCATGGCAATACTGCAGTGCTGGGATTTTGTCTATCATTTGTCCTTTAGAGTGACAGTGTTGTGCTTTTGAATACATCTTGCGTTTTGCAGATTTGAAGAAAATTGGTGCTATTTGTGGGCTAAAGAAGATGGAGTGTCAAGTGGAAAAAAAATGAACTCTTCTGACATATTCTTCCTTTTGTGTTTAACAGAGGAGTAAGGGCAGTGGAGGCAGTTTGAAACATTTGTGCTGTGTAGAGGGAGGATGCCATCATGGGAAGCATGACAAGAAAGTGGTTTTGTTGCCCCAAAGAGGGCCGCTTTGACCTGAGTGATTCTCCATACTCAGGAAGACCATCGGGCTTTGATGAAGACCATTTAAATGCTTTAATCCACGATGATTCACATCAGCCAACCGAAGAATTGGCGGTTGATGAACTGTGACCAATCAACTGTCGTGTGACATTTACATTCTCCAGACAAGTAAAAAACGCCACAAACTTATGCATAAACGAAATTTAAGGACTGTACAATTCTTTGCCCTGCTCATTGACCCTGTATTCACTTCTGATTTATCTTTTATAATAGGTTGGGGTTAATTATCCATATTTGTGCCTTTTTTTTTTGCTAAGAAGGGCTTACTTTTTGTTGTTATGAAGATTTTCAGACATACTCCAAAGAGGGAGGATAGTGTAATGAAACCCACTGTGCAAACTCATTGTGCAGATGCAACAGGATAGAGGGTCTTGCTCTGTCTCTTCCTCTCTAAGCCCTTTTTACCCCCTGAGCCATTTTACAGCAAGTCCTAGAAACTCTGATATTTTACTCCTACATATTTTTGTGTATATCTCTGAAAATTATGACCAATTTTATGTCACTATAATGCCCACATTAAACCGATACAGTTAACTGTGATTCCCTGGTGTCCCTGTATCCTGTCCATTCGAAGGCTTCCTGCTTGTTCCAGGACTCCTTCATAGATCTGGATTTTAATCCGTCTTCAGCAAGAGCCACACACCACATTTGATTGTGTCTCTTAAGTTTCCTTCCCCTAACCCTTGTCTTCATGCCATCGACTTGTTGGAGAAGGTGGATCAGTTTCCCCCTCCCAACAGCCTTATTAAAATAATAATTCACATACAGATCACTGATTTAAAACGTACACAGAGATTTTTCATGTGTTCACAGAGTTGTGCCACGATAACCGTAGTTAATTTCAGAACACTATCATCATTCCAAAAAAGAAATCCTGTACTCTTTAGTGGTCGCTCCCTACTCCCTTCTACTCCAACCCCTGGCAATCACTAACCTACTTTCTATCTCTATAAATGACCTGTTCTGGACATATCATATAAATGGAATCATACAATATGTGCCTTTTGTGATTTATATCTTTCACTTCGCACAATGTCTTTAAGGTTCCCATGTTGTAGCATGCACTGATGTGCTTCATTCCTTTTTGTTGTTAAATGCTCTTCCATTGCATGGATTTATGATTTGTTTGCCATGACTACACTATTAGAGTTGGATTGTTTCCACTTTTGGCAGTTATTAATAGTGCTGCTATGAGCATCTGTGTGGACATGTTTTTGTTTCTTTCGGGTAGATGCCCAGTAGTAGAATTGCTGGGGTCATATTGAGAGTTTGTTTTCCCGACTTAGTTGTTTCAGTAGGCCAGTTTTTATGTGGAATATCCACATGCTGCACTGTTTCCTTCCTCAGGACATCATTGAACACTGTGCTCTTTCCTTCATGTTTCCTGAAGTTACTTACAAAGGTTTGCTTAAGTGTAGGTTCAACTGTCTTTAGGAAGAGGACTGAAATAGGGGATTCCAAGTATTTTATTTTTGCATCCCCCCAGGAAGCATGTGTTGTCTGAGTGTCTCGCTCTTAGCGATGCTGAGATTAGGTGAGTTCAAGTGACAACTTCCATTGCATTCTCTCCAGCCAAGCTTTCGTCAGAGAGCTTTTGCCCATTATGATCATTGCTTGAGTTCTCTTTTTCTTCTATGGATCGTAAAACGGTGATTTTTCTAATTTGATCAATTCTCTTACGACTCCCAGCTTGAGTTTGTCTGTAAGAAAAACTATGTCTCACCAACTAGAGCTGTTTGGTCATCCTGAGATGTAATATATTTAGACAGTGTGCGGGAAAATACTTCATTTTGCCTTGTGGTTGCCTGTTATTAGTGTAAGGAGTTGGTGCCCTGGTTGTCTGCAGTTATGACAAGTGAATTATTATTTGTCAACTTTCTATTCTTTTTCTCTCTCCCTCCCCTGCTTTTTAGTATCAGTTTAAAGCTAAGGTTCCTACTTCTAGCATTTTATTTGGAAAATTTTTAAACATACAGAAATGTTGGAAGAATGACGTGAACACTATAAGCCAGGAATTCTATTTATTTATTTATTTAGGTTATTATTATTATTTTAAAGATGTGGGGTATAATTCAGAGTTAGGTATACAAATGTTTATTATGCAGGTACCCTTGTTGATAAGGTGTGCCCCTCCCTCCCCTGGCAGTTTCCCTCAGCTGCCAATCCTTTTCTTATAGTATTATAATTGTTCAAGGTCCGCTTATGAGGGAGAACATATGGTACTCTGTTCTTTGTTTCTGTGATAGATCACTGAGTACGGTAAACTCCAAATCCATCCAAGTTGCTGCGAAGTTCATATATTTGTCCTTCTTTATGGCTGCATAATATTCCATTGTGTATATGTACCACATTTTCTTTATCCAGTCCAGTTTTGATGGGCAACGTGGTTGCTTCCATGTTTTTGCTATTAGGAATATAGCTACAACAAACATGCATGGGCAGGTATCTTTTTTGTAGAATGATTTGAGTTCCTTGGGGTTTGTTCCCAATAGGGGGATTGCTGGGTCATATGGAAGGTCAATTTCTAGTTCTTTCAGAAATCACCACACTGTCTTTCAAAGAGGTTGCACTTGTTTGCATTCCCACTAGCAGTGTAGAAGCATTCCTTTTTCTCCCCGTATCCTCGCCAGCATCTGTTGTTTATTTTATTGATGATGGCCATTCTTACTGGGGTTAGGTGGTATCTCAGTGTAGTTTTGATTTGCATTTCTCTGATGATGAGTGAGGCTGAGACCTTTTTCATGTGTCTGTTGGCTGCCTGTATATCTTCTTTTGAGAGGTGTCTATTCATGTCTTTTGTCCACTTTTTTTTTTTTTTTTTTGAGTTGGAGTCTCACTCTGTTGCCCAGACTGGAGTGCAGTGGCCGCTCCCAGCCACCGCAGCCTCGACTTGCTGGGCTCCGGCGATCCTTCCGCCTCAGCCTTCCGAGTAGCCGGAATTACAGGCATGCACTACCACGCCCGGCTGATTTTTTTATTTATTGTAGAGATGAGGTCTCGCTGCCCAGACGGGTCTCGAACCCGCGGGCTCAGGCAATCCACTCACCTCAGCCTCCCAAAGGCGCAGGATTACAGGCTGAGCCACCGAGCCCGGCTTTTTGTCCACTTTTTAATGGGCTGTTTGTTTTTTTCATTTCGGCACGTTTGAGTTCCTTATAGATCCTAGATGTTAGACCTTTGTCAGATGTACAGTTGGCAAATATTTTTTCCCATTCTATGGACTGTCTGCCTGCTCTCTTAATGGTTTCTTTTGCTTTGCAGAAGCTTGTCAGTTTGATAAGGTCCCACATGTCTATCTTATTTCTTGTGGTACAGGCACTTAGGATTTTGATCAGGGATTGGTTGCCAGTTCCAGTTTCCATAAGGGTGTCTCCTGCATTTTGTAAGATTCTTATAGTTTGAAGGTTTTACGTTTAGGTCTTTGATGCATTTAGAGTTAATTTTTGTGTATGGTGATAGGTAGAGGTCCTGTTTCAATCTTCTGCATGTGATCAGCCAGTTTTCCCAGCACCATTTACTGAATAGGTTCTCCTTTCCCTAGTGGTTGTTGTTAAGGCAGGAATTTAAAAAATATATAGTCAGTGTATTTCATTAATTGCTGTTTTTCTTGGTAAATAGATTGTACCATCTTCTGCCCAGTGTAGCCCTTGCTGTGACTTCTGTGACCTTTTGTTTTGTCCCATTTGTCTCTGCTTCCTTAGTTTCTGGACAAGTTGTTAAATACTTTTCTTATACATTTCCTACCATTCCTGTGGTAGCCCTGGCTCCTTTCAGTGGAAAATGGTATTTAGGGACCACAATCTGGGTTGTAGGGGTGCTCATTGTTACTGGGTTGTCATTGCTTCTAAGGCTTCTCAAGTTAAGTGTGAACCTAAGAAGTATGTGTGATTAAAAAGAAAAATATCTGGGTGTGGTGGCTCATGCCTGTAATCCCAGCATTTTGGGAGGCCACAGTGGGAGAATTGCCTGAGTCCAGGGGTTCATGACCAGCCTGGGCAATATGGTAAGACCATATCTCTACAATAAATAAAAAAATTAGCTGGGTGTGGTGGCACACGCCTGTGGTTCCAGCTACTTGGAAGGCTGAGGCTGTATTAACCTGAGCCCTGCATTGACTGTGAGCATGCCATTGCACTCCAACCTGGGCAACAGAGTGAGACTCCGACTCAAAAAAAAAAAAAAAGAAAGAAAAAGAAATGATGAGTTCATGCTAACTTTTCAAATTCAACTGTAAAACTATATAGTTATAACTTAATTTTGATTTTGTATTTGTTTTCTTTTTCTCTTATGTGAAAAATCTTATTTCTAACAATATTCACATCATTATTTATCTGTTTATATATTTAGTACATGTACATACACACACATCATTTCTAAATAATGCTGATATCACAGTTAGCAAGAATACTTGAATGAAATGTAGGCCAGGTGTGGTGGCTGATGCCTGTGGTTCCAGTACTTTGGGTAGCCAAGGCAGGCAGATTGCTTGAGCCCATGAGTTTGAGACCAGCCTGAGCAACATAGTGAAACCTCGTATCTGCAAAAAAATTTAAAAATTAGCCAGATGTCGTGGCTGGTGCCTGTAGTTCCAGGCAATAAGGAGGCTGAGATGGAAGGATCATCTGAGTCCAGGAGGTCGATGCTGCTATGAGCTGTGATCATTATGCTCATGCTACTGTACTCCAGCCTGGGTGACAGAGTGAGACCCTTACTGGGGAAAAAAAATAATTGAATGAAAGTTATTGTTTCTACAGCTTTAGAATGTATTTAACTACAGGTATATTTTATTTTGTTGTGTTTACTTTATTGCACTTTGCAGATGTTGCATTTTTTGTGAATTGAAAGCTTGTGACAACGCTGCACCAAGCAAACCTGTCAGCACCATTTTTCCAACAGCATGTGCTCACTTCCTGTCTCTGTCACATTTTGGTACCTCTCACAATATTTCAGACTTTTAACTAATTATTATAATATCTGCTATGGGGATCTGTAATCACTGATCTTTGGTGTTACTATTGTACTTGCTTTGGGATGCTACAAATCACACCCATATAAGACAGTGAACTTTATTAGTAAATGTTGTGTGTTCTGACTCTCCACAGATCAGCTGTTGCCCCATCTCTCTCTCTCCCCTCAGGACTTCATGGTCCCTGAGACTCAACAATATTGAAATTAGGCTGATTGATAACCCTACAATGGCTTCCAAGTATTCAAGTGAAAGGAAGAGTTGCACATCTTGCTCTTTAAATCAAAAAACTAGAAATGACGAAACTTAGTGAGGAAGGCATGTCAAAAGCTGAGGTGGGTTGAAAGCTAGGCCTCCTGGGCCAAACAGTCAAGTTGTGAAAGCAAAGGAAAAGTTCTTGAAGGAAATTAAAAATGCTACTCCAGTGAACACATGATAAGAAGGCAAAACAGCTGGAGAGAGGATCAGACCAGCCACAAGGTTTCCTTGAGCCAAAGCCTAATCCAGGGCAAGACCCTTACACTCTCCAATACTTTGCAGGCTGAGAGAGGTGAGGAAGCTGCAGAAGAAAAGTTGTAAGCCAGCAGAGGTTGGTTCATGACAATGTGGGTGGAAGTGCTTCCTTTTGCCCTATAATTGCCTGTTATTAGTGAAGGAAAGAAGCCATTTCCATCACATAAAAGTCAAAGGTGAAGCAGCAAGTGCTGATGTAGAAGCTGCAACAAGTTATCCAGAAGATCTAGTTAATATCATTCATGAAGGTGGCTACACTAAACCACAGATTTTCGATGTAGATGAAAGTGCTTTCTACCAGAAGAGGATGCCATATAGGCCTTTCATAGCTAGGAAAGATAAGTCATTGCCTGACTTTAAAGCTTTGGAGGACTGGCTGACTCTTGTTAGGGGCTTATACAGGTTGTGCCTTTAAGTTGAAGCTGATGCTCGTTTACCATTCTGAAAATCCTGGGGCCCTTAAGAATTATGCTAAACCTACTCTGCCTGTGTTCTATAAATGGAATAACAAAGCCTGATGACAATACATCTGTTTATAGCTTGGTTTACTAATATTTTAAGCCCACTGTTGAGATCTACTGCTCAAGAGAAGAAAGACCCCTTTCAAAATATTATTGTTTATTGACAATGTACCTGGATTGCCCAAGAGTTCTGATAGAAATGTCCAAGGAGATTAATGTTGTTTTCATCCCTGCTAATACAACATCCATTCTGTAGCCCACAGATCAAAGAGTAATTTAGACTTTCAAGTCTTATTATTTAAGACATACATTTTGTAAGGCTGTAGCTTCCATAGTGTTTCATCTGATGGATCAGGGCAGAGCAAGTTGAAAAACATCTGGGCTGGGTACAGTGACCTGGGATGGAGAGGCTGAGACAGGATTTTTAGAGTCCAGGAGTTCAAGACTGGTCTAGGCAACACAGACCTCTTCTCTACAAAAAGTAAAAAAAATTAGCTAGGCATGGTGGCATATACCTGTAGTTCTAACTACTTGGGAGGCTGAGGTGGAAGGATTGCCTGAGCCCACGAAGTCAAGGCTGAGGTTAGCTATGATCGTGCCACTACACTCCAACCCGGGCGACAGAGTGAAACCCCAACTCAAAAAAATTTGTGATTCATGGGAAGTTCCTGGGAGAAGGGTAAAATATCAGTATTAAATAGAATTTTGGAAGAAGTTGATTCCAACCCTCATGGATGACTTTGAGAGGTTCAAGACTTCATTGGAAGAAGTCACTGAAGATTTGATGAAAGTAACAAGAGAACTAGAATTAGAAGCGGACCCTGAAAATATGAATTGCTGTAATCTCATGATAAAACTTGAACAAGAGTTGCTTCTTAGGGGTGAACAAAGAAAGTGATTTCTTGAGATAGAATCTACTCATGGTGAAGATGCTGTGAACATTGTTGAAATGACTACAAATAGTTAAAAATATTATATAACCTAGTTCATAAAGCAACAGGGTTTGAGAGGATGTTGAAACAAGTTCTGCTGTGGGTAAAAATGCGTCAAACAGCATCACATGCTACAGAGAAATCTCATGAAAAGAGTCAATCGCTGTGACAAATGTCTTAAGAAATGGTCACAGCCATTCCATCTTTCAGCAGCAACCACCCTGATCAGTCAGCAGCCATCAGCATCGAGGCTAGACCCTCCACAAGCAAAAAGATTATGACTCTCCAAAGGATCAGATGATTGTGAGCATTTTTTAGGTATAAAGTCTTCTCTAATTAAGGTATGAGCCTTATTTTTGTAGGCAGAATACTATTACACACTTAACAGACTACAGTATGGCATAAATATGACTTTTATGTGTGCTGGGAAATGAAAAAATTTGTGACTCACTTTATTGCTATATTTGCTCTGTTGCAGTGGTCTCAAACCAAACGCACAATATGTCTGATGTATGCCTGTGCCTAAATCTTAACTTCCCACTCAGTCTGTGAAGCTGTGTTCTTGAACTGTTTCATCCTGTGATTGAGTCTAACCACTATTTTTGAAGAGAGAACATTTTCCCCTTCCCATGTATTACTTGGAACAAAATATCTTAAGGACCAGTACATTGTCACGTTTATTCTACCTTATAAAAGGGAAGAGGATTACTTTGATAGACGGCTGGTTGTTTGGATTCAGCAAGGTTCTCTTAGAGTAAGAACTGAAGCTGAACCCCTTCACCAGCCAGAGAACACCTTCCTCCCACGGCCACTGGCTGTATCTCCAACCCATTACAAATCTATGATCAGAGGCCGCCAGAAACAGCAGGGAAGAGGAGGTGGAGGATTCATTATAATGCTATTGTGCATTTAATAGACTACAGTATAATGGAAACATAATTTTTATCTGCATTGGGAAGCCAAAAAATTTGTGTGACTCAATTTATTGTGATAGTTGCTTTATTGTGGTGGTCTGGAACCGAACTCACTATATCTCTGAGGCATACCTGTATGCGTGTATGGTCAAAACAGCATTAAATTAGTTATTTTCCCTGTGCAGTTATTCCACTCATAATTTTAATAACCCAATAAATAGTTAAGTTTATTCATTTGTGTTAAGATTGATTTTTTTACTCTTATTGATTTAATTTAATTTAAAAATGCAAAGCACTTCCATGATCATTCCTAAATCAAATATAAAGTCTGTGACATTGTTGCAGAGAAACCATCACTACTTTTTTGTTCCTTCCCTCTGCCATAGAGAACCCTTTCTTTTTTCTGGCTTAGTCTTCCACTGTTCTGCTTTATAAATATTAAACAAATATACAATACATATTTATATTACTCCCTACCTTTCTTTCGCAAAGGTCGTATATATTCTGTTTTATGCCTTGCCCTTTTCACCTATCATTGTATTCTGGAAATCATTCCATATCAGAGCAGAGACGTTATCTTGTTTATTTCAGTCTTTCATTGTGTAGAAGTACCGTAGCATGTTCATGGTTTATACTGATGCACATTTGGATGATTTCCAACCTTTGCCATGACAAAGAATGGTGCAGATGTGAGTCATTCTTACTTTTACTGTTGCATCTTTGGCATAGATTTCTAGAAGTGTGATTGCTGGATCAAAGGGCAGATTAATGTGAAGTTTTGTTAGATATTGCTAAATGTCCCTTCTTCCAATGTGGTTTTTCTATGAAAAAAAGTCCCATTCAGCAATGTATGAAAGTCCCTACTCTCCCTAAATCTTACCAGCATATATTGTCAGACAATTTTGTCAACCTGATGGGTAAGACATGATATTTTAATTTGCATTTTTTTTTAAATGAGGACAATGAGCACCTTTCATATGTAAGGGCTGTTTTCAGAAACTTTTTGTTTCTTTTATTTGCCTAGTTTTCTACTGGGTGGTTTTTCTTTTTTTCCCTCAATTTTTAGGAACTCTGTACATTTGGAATATTAGCCTTTTATCTGAGATACAAAATGAAAATATTTTTCCAGCTTGTCATTTGTCTTTTAGTGACTTTGCTTTTAGTGTATCTTACCATGCAAAATTTATTTTTATAGTAGGATTTATAACTCATTTCTTTGATTTTGAGTCATGGTTGGGAAGGTTTTCTCATTCCCAAGTTTTAGAGAAATTCACCTATGTTTTCTTCAAGTACTTGCAAACTGACTTTGTATTTTTTTCTCTTTCAGTATGTGAACACTGTTGTGTCATACATTCTGGCTTTGCATTATTTCTGGTGAGAAGTTTGCTGTAATTATTATCTTTGCTCCAATGTAAATTTGTATCTTTTTTCCTCTGTATCACTGGCTTTCAGAACAATTTGATGATGCTGTTTACTAGTGTGATTTTCTGTAAGCTTTTTCCATTCGGGGTTTATTGAGATTCTTGCATCTGGGTGTTTATAGTTTTCATCGTACTGGAAACATTTCAGCCATTATTTCCTCAAATCTTTTTTTCTGTTCTCTGCCCCCCTTTCTCCTGAGCCTCCAAGTATGCATATTTTAGGCTGTCTCTCATTCCAAAGCTTACTGATGCCCTGTTCTTCCTTCTAGTTGTTAATTCTTTTTTTCTCTGATTCTTCATTTTAAGTTTCTATAACTATGTCTTCAAACTTCCTAATCTTTTTTCTTGCAATTTATAATTTACTTTTACTCTCATCTGGTGTATTTCTCATTTTAGGTACTGTATTTTTCATCCTTAAAGACTTGATTTGGGTATTTATTTATATCTTCCATTTAGCTTCTTATCAGGCTTTCCTCTGCCATGCGATTATGTGGAGCATATTTCTGACAGCTGTTTTATGTCTTTGTCCACTGAGTCTTTTATCTGTGTCGTTTCTGGTTCTGTTTCTACCGATTGATTTTTCATTTGATGGTAGATCAAATTTTTTCTTTGTTTTGATTTCTGTTCCTGGTTCCATTTGTGAGAAATGTGTCTAATGGTATTAATACAAGGACATTTTAATGACTGTTTCAACTGTAAGTTAAAAATCTAGCCAGGCTTGGTGGCTCCCTCGCTTTGGGAGGCTGAGGTGAGTGGATTGCCTGAGCCCGCGGGTTCGAGACCCGCCTGGGCAACTTGGTGAGACCTCATCTCTATAATAAATCAAAAAAATTAGCCGGGCGTGGTAGCATCCGCCTGTAGTTCCAGCTACTTGGAAGGCTGAGGTGGAGGGATCACCAGAGCCCAGCAGGTCGAGGCTGAGGTGGCTGGAAGCGGCTGCACTCCAGTCTGGGTAACAGAGTGAGACTCCAACTGAAAAAAAAACCAAAAATCTATTTAACTTTCAGTCGAAGAGACTGACTTTGCTTTCCATTTATTGTAAATACTTTCAGAGATTCATTAATATTACTTGAAGGCAGAAAAGGGAAAGGAAATTATGTGAAAAGAACTTTTCGGACTTATTTTATTTCATCTGAAGGCAAAACAAAAGCAAAAGAAAGTTATCTAAGAAGAAATGTTTAAAACTTATTTTCTGCACTGGGTGTAGTGGCTCATACCTGTAAATCCCAGTACTTGGGAGGCAGAGGGTAGAGGATTGACTGAGTCCAGGGGTTCGACACCAGCCTGGGCAACATGAGGAGACTTTGTCTCTACAATAAATCAAAAAATTAGCTGGGTGTTGTGGTATGCGCCTGTAGTTCCAGCTACTTAGAAGGCTGAGGCCAAAGGATCACCTGAGCCCAGCAGATTGAGGCTGTGGTGCTGGGAGTGTGCCACTGCACTCCAGCCTGGGCAACAGAGTGAGACTCTGGCTCAAAACAAAAAACTTATTTTCTTAAACTCTGTAATGAGAAATCTACAAGGCAGAAAATCTGTAAGTCATGATGATGAGATGTTGATATTTTGCTTTTATATCGTCTCATAAAGATATTGCTTTAAACTTAGAGATTAGATGTTAGTAATAATTACTTTAAGAATGTGAAGTTTCTGAAAACCAAAGACTTTTTGTTCCAACCATTTTCCTCCTTCATTTGCAATTTTTATTTGAATTCTTTGCTTCTGAGTTAGGACGAGTGTTGAGTGGAATTTGGGTATGACACAGCCGTGACAGCTACACCTTTAGCCCCTTTGTGGACTGTATGGCTTTTAGTCTAGGTATTTAGACAGTAGATGGTGAGTGTTTGGCCAGTACAGAAATGCTTTGCCATTTCACAGGAGCAGATCCGAACTATGCACAGATCTGAACTATGCACACAACATGTGCATTTCATTGTAGATTAGGACTTAGATAACTGGAAAAGGTACTTGATTCAGTTGAATATTTATTATGCAGAGAGAAACAGTTGCTTTTTAAAACTGAGGCTTGGATCAAGTTATTTGTGGTGGTGTTCGTGCAGAAGCTGTACGTATAGACAATGAGATGCTTGTTTTATTTCCTGAAAATACCTCCGGGGAAAACCTAAGAGAATAAATAATTGTGTGCGAGTTTCACTGTGACTCAGCCACTGGGAGCTCCATCCATGGTGACGTCATGGGCAGGGCCTCAGGGTCAGATGAACTAACCTTAGAGTTGGCTCTTTGCTTCACTTTACTTTTCTCACCTAGAAAATGGAAATACACCCCTCGTGTAATATTTCTATGAAGATAAATGATATTAAATATATGATCTACTTAACAAAATGCCTCATACATGCTAGACATTTTTTAAAAACGTGCTCTTAGCCACCTCCAGTGGTTCTTTCTTAGAGCATGGAGCTGGTTTTTCCTGAATCATCAGTATTGCTTATTTTGTGGTCTTACCTGAGGTTTCCAATACTGAGTTTTAGTTTTGCATAGGCATTTATAAATCTAATTTTTGACTTCTTATGTGGGCAAACTTTAAGAACCACTGGACTTTAATTTTCTTGGACAGTGGAAAAGCCTTTTTTTAGAAAATGAAGGGACCTTAATAAGACAAAGTGTAATTTTGCTAGCTGTACTTCTATGACAATCCACAATATTTCTATAAATTTAGGTTTTAGACAACTGCGTTAGTTTGCTAGTGCTGCCATAAAAAATTACCACAGATGGAGTGACTTAAAAAACAAATATTTATTTCTTGCAGTTTGGGCGGCTGAGGTGTTCAAGATCACGGTGCCATCAGGGTTGGTTTCTGGTGAGGCCTCTCTCCTTGACTTGCAGACAGCTGCCTTCTTTCTGTGTCCTCAGTGTGGCTTTTTCTTTGTGCTTGCCATCCCTGGTGTCTCTTCTTCTCCTCAGGACACCAGTCATACTGAATGAGGGTCTTACCCTAATGACCACATTTAATCTTAATTACCTCCCTAAAGCCCTGTCTCCAAATACAGTCACATTGGGAGGCAAGGCTTCAACATGTGAATTTTAGAGAAACAAAATTCAAACTGTAACAGCAGCTTTCCTCTGTATTGATTTTGGAAGGCCTGTGGCAGCAGCAGTGAGGTCATTACTGTTGTATTGGGTTAATTTGTTGGCCTTTGATCATCCTGACTCTTCAGTGGACGACACATTCCCACTTTCTGTTCTTTACCCTTTCCTCAGTTTTATGTCCACAATGCAGTGACTTTCAGACTTTTTTTGACCATGACCTGTAAATAGAGATTTATTCATATGTGTGTGCAAAACCCTGACAAATATTTCACAAATCAGTAGCTTCCCTTACAAAGTGACATGTGTTCTGTGTTCTATTCTATTTCTTTTTTTTTTTTTGCAAAAAGTTATTTTCAGATGTACTACTTCATGTAATTTGAAAAACACTGCTATAATGTAGTTTCAGGACTGTGATATGTGACATATATATTGAGGGACTTTCCCTTTTAATCCTTTGCGGTCACGGATGTGCAGTCGGCTTACATTGATTTATGGTATTTGTGAAGCCCATCATAAGACTTCCCTGCAGAGGAAATTATAGTCTGGAAAATTTCCCTGCCATTTGGCAACTTTTGTAGGAAACAGAAGACAGTAGGGTGGAAAAGTTTCATCATATTGATTGTCTTTGCGGGAAAGGCGTATAATTATGTCTTATATTCAGAAGCAGGATAGATTGAAATAAAACTGAACTGTGGCTTCAGTGATAGATTTTTTTTTAAAATGTGTGGTTTATTTTCTCTTTTAAGGTGTGGGTTTTGTTTTGTTTTAGAATTATCTTTCCCTATGATAAGCTCCTTTCTAGTAGCTAGAAGAATTTTTATAAAGAACTAAAAGTCTAGTTTTTTGATGTCTTTGTCTCAAGTCTTAATTTCCTAGTGATGTATTATGTTGGGGCTTGATTATAATTTTGTTCATGTTATCTAAAGTTATCAGTTGAGGAGGACACACACAGTTAGCTGTTAACAGTTAGCTGTGCTAGCCCCTGGGAGCTTTAATAGCAGGATAAACGAAAACCTGTGTCATGTCACGTCACCCAGAAAGATGCATTTGGCAAGATAAGGGAGCACGCACTTACTCCAGTGCAAACTCAAAAGTATCTCTTTTTGTTGTCCAGCCTTAGGAAGAACTGCACCTGAGGGTTCTATCAATGATTATGAAAAATTCAAACGTAGCTTTTTATGCGAAGACTCCAGGGTATTGCAAGGTGATAGAGAATGGTTTCGTATCCTGGTTTGCCCATCATTTAATATGTGACCTTGGACATGTTTGAGCCTTCACTTCCTCTTCAGTCTTCATTACAGATCGGTGAGATAGCACCTGGAACACACTAGCACCACAAAGGTGAAGTCTTCTCTCCCTTCCTCTCTCTTTCTCTCATAGGGGAAGTACATGAAAACATATCGCAAAAGATTGAAGACCAATGAAGATACACTCCCTTTTCAGTTTATTCTTCACTTTTTATTTTATTTTTTTAGCATTCTGACTAGTTGGTTTTATTGTAATGGGTAACAAAGGATAAAGCCTCGAAAGAAAAGATCTTAAGGTGCCAGGGAAGGTCAGGGCCCTGGGCCACCCCAGGGTCCTGTGAAAGATGACTGGCTTCAGTGGAGCCCAGCTCAGGGACATTATATGCTGCTCTCCCAGTACAAAGACACCAGAGTTGGGGGTGTTCTCATGGCTGACACCAACATAGCTGCCACCTGAGTGCACTGAACAGGGCAGGGAGACAGAAGCCAGAGGCAAGTAAACCACACATAGATCTAAGCCGTGTCAGCACGAGATAGCTGAGTTAGCTGAGGAACCGAGCAGGCACTCAAGGTCCCACGTCCAGGTAGAGGAAGATTGGAAGCTTCAAGGGAGTCATGCCATGGAGATTGGAGTCGCTTGGTTTGTATTTTACTTCCCTGTCATAAGAAGGATGGGGAACCTGGAGGGCCAGGGGTTTCCTGACACCACAGCAGCCTTCCCAGGCACAGGGAAGTAGCGAGCAAGAGGGTCATGATCTCTCACCCCAGAGGTGGCTTCTCCTACCTCCAAGGCTGCAGCTTGGGCTTACTGATCTGCAGAGAGCAGGACAAGGGAGGTGGGGCTGAGGGGGCGGCAAGGCAGGGTCGCTGGCACGTGCTCTTGGTGCAGGGACCCAGGGAGTCCTGGCCTGTGAATAGAGACATCAAGTGGAGAGGCATGGGGTCGCCCTCCCAGCTCTGAGAGACTGACTTCAGTGATGACCGAAGGACATTGCTCTGGGCAGTGCCATGCCTAAAACAGGGAAAAATACAAGGGAAATAAGTACTGTTGTTTCTAACTCTCATTTTTCCTTATAAAGTATTCTTTTTATTCCTTCCCAAACCGTCACTCAGAACAACAGTCCTGATATAGATGTTCCTCGTCCTCACAGGCCCTAAATCTATAAGCCCCAAGCGAGTCCTCTGGCACTTTCTTGCATGGGGTATTTACAGGATCTGCACATGAGCTTACACTCTGGGGAGAGGAAGGCTGCAACTGTTATACAGAGAGAAAGTTTAGTTTAAGCAAAATGCACAGCTTTTGAGTCAGTGGTGTGTGGCTCTGGGCACTGTATGCCTCGCACATTGACTGGATTATTCTGCACTCTTGTTTTTCTGGAAGTCCTTAATTTCTTCGAGGTTAGACTGTTTTCTGCTTCCTTTTGGACACTTGGCTACACTAGACGTACCTGAGAATCACATGCCTTATCCAGGACTGTGCTTGCTTTAGTCAGTAGACTTTATTGAGCAACTGCCAATGTGCCAGGCTCTTCATGAGGAGCTGGGCCCAGTCCTGGTGTCAAAGTGCCCGATGTCCCCTGGAGATGGCTAAAGTAGAGAGGAAATATAGACAACTAAAATGACTAAGCTTTTTGCTTAATGTTTTATTAATGTGGTGACTTCTAAAAATTGTCACTGAAAGAAATTAATTTGCTACATGTGATTTAATGCTTTTGTGTTTCTGTTTTAATGTGTACTATGAGATCTCTTTTTAGGTGTGTTTTTAAGTTATGTTTTTGTAAATGGTATGAAGTATGAACTTGTAAATTTCTTAGGGTATTGCTTGTTGTGTTGCAACAACGCTGGGTGCTGGCAACCAGCAAAACCTTTGCAAGAGGCTCTTTCCTCTGTGATCTTGGGCTTCGGTACCTCTTGAAGGGACCCTTGTTTTCATGGGGGACACTATGTGAGACTTGACCTTATGCTCCAAATTGATACAAGACTGCTCAGAATTGATCTGCTACTCGAGCTTTTTTGGTGCTCGAACAGCTGTATGATCACAGATGTTTCTGTCATTTGAGTGGGGGTGGTCAGTGTTCCATGCATTAGCAGGATGGGCAGGAAGGCCACGGAACAATCCCAAGGGGAGCTCACTTGTTTAACTGGACCCTCCACGTGGCGGTGGGACTGATGTTTGCAAATCCCAGTGCTGTGGAAGGGAGACCATGGCTCCGATGGGGGGTGCCTTTCTTTTCAGCTGGCTAACTGTAGCCCAGGATGCAAGAACCCAGATTTTTGGCAACATAAACTCAGGGATACACAGTGTTTGGAAAATAAGTTTGTGTTCTAGGAATTACTTTTGTTTCATTTTTCAAATCTCTGTGCCTTTTTCTATTTAATCCAGGTGCAACATTAGAGGAAATAAACCAGCACTGGGACTGGCTGGAGCAAAATCTTCTCCACACTTTGTCTGTCTTTGATAATAAAGATGACATTGCCAGTTTTGTCAAAGGGAAGGTAAAGGTAGGTTTAATTGATTTTAATATTTCTCACTATCTTTCTTAGAACTTTCTTATGACATCTTGAACACTACAGCATACTAACAATGTTTCTACTTTAACTGATCTTTTTGGCTTATTACATAAAATCAAGTTTGATTTGTCACCTGTTAAACTTTGCAGACTCAGTCTGGTAAAAAAACAAAAACAAAAAACAAGCACTTGAAATTAAAAAAAATAGGCTTTATTCTCAGGCTTAGTTTTTGTTTTCTTTTACAGAAGGGAAGGCTCTTTTTTTTGTACGAGCAAAAAAGCACAATGTTAGGATTATGTTTTTGCATTATTTAACTTCTTTTTTTTTTTTAGTAGGAGTCTTTGTCACCCAGGCAGGAGTGCAGTGGCATACTGCTCATGGCCACCACAGCCTTGACCTGCTGGGCTCAGGCAATCCTTCCGCCTCAGCCTTCCAAGTAGCTGGAACTACAGGCATGAGCTACCATGCTCGGCTGATTTTTTTATTTACTGTAGAAACGAGGTCTCACCAAATTGCACATGCTGGTCTCAAACCCCTGAGCTCAGGCAATCCTCTCGCCTTGGCCTCCCAAGTGTATTTCACTTCTTTTTTTTTTTGTGAGTTGGAGTCTCACTCTGTCACCCAGACTGGAGTGCAGTGGCCGATCCCGGCCACCGCAGCCTTGACCTGCTGGGCTCCGGCGATCCTTCCGCCTCAGCCTTCCAAGTAGCCGGAACTACAGGCATGCGCTACCACGCCTGCCTGATTTTTTGATTTATTATAGAGACGACGTCTCGCTGCTCAGGCGGGTCTCGAACCCATGGGCTCAGGCAATCCACTCACCTCAGCCTCCCAAAGGCGTGGGATTACGGGCTGAGCCACCGAGCCCGGCTTGTATTTCACTTCTTAAATCAGTTATTTCCCAACATTTTTGCAACTGTGACATCTTGTCACACTATTTTGTTGGACCTGGCACTTTCCTCCTGCTAGAAGTGAATGTTTATTCTTAAAATATGTAAATTAAATGGAATTAAAGCCAATTAAGTTTTGAGATGGCAAGAGAGGAATATTTTGGGAGGTATCTGTTGGTACCTCCTGCGAATTACAGTCTTATATAACCAGTCTCGCTGCAGTCACATGATGGGCAACCAGTGTTTAAAAAACCCCATTGAGCTGGGAGAGAGGGTTTCTCATTCTAAATTTAATTCTCTCATTAAACCCTTATTAAATTTAACCCTCTCATTAAACACATTATTAGCCTGTGATACAGTTTTCCTCCTTTAGGGTAAAACATCCCAGACCATCAGTTTTGTTTATTCTCTTCAAAAAGCTGGACTTCCTCATACCTCAAGCACAGTGGCTTTTAGTAAAGGGCGTCAGAGCAAATTTTTTATTTTAGAGGAACAAACTAGAAGCACTCTTACTTTGGGGATTGGGGGAGACTTGTGGGATCAGGTGAAAAGCAAAGACCTCCTAAGCCAGCTCTGCAGTGTTGGTTGGTGTCCTCTTAGTGTTGTCTCTGGCCTGTGGTGTCAGGGGAGGGCCAGGCTGCAGTGGGGGCCGTGTCTAGCTCTTAGGTCACCCTTTGTCCTGGTCTGACTAACTGTGGCTCAGTTCTCTGGGTCAGATCACACTAGGATTCAGTTACAGAAATGTCCCTTTCACGGCAGTTTTTCCACTTGATCCTACTTTCTTGGTCTAATTGGTTATAGTGGTTCTTTGATTTAGGTGTTTCTGTTCTTAATTAGGAGGAAGGAAATTAACTTCTGCTATGATGGTTTTAGAAAAATTTCTGTAGAAGAAGAAAACTTTTCCTGGACCCTCCTAGATTCTGTGACTGGGGCCTTGTATATTAAAACAGACATAAGATTAAGGAGAGAAAAACAAACGCTTTCAGACATGCCGCATGCATTGTGTGGCAGAAACTTAGTGATGAGTAATCCAAAGAGATGGTTCAAACTTGGGCTTCTATCACATCTTAGCAAAGAACAATCTGTTTGTGGAGAAGTGACAAGACAAAGGACAAGGGGGGAGCCTGTGGAAAGGTAAACATATGGGTGTGACTCATGGAGGCCGAGGGTTATTTCAATAAGGTTTGTTCTGTGGATTCCTCTTAGTGCTGTCCCTGGACTTGGAGAGTCTAGGGCTGTTCTGGTGACTAAGAGTCAAAGTCCTCTTTCAGGTACAGGAGCTAGAGACACTTTTACACGTGGAAATTATGTCCTGGTTTTAGGCCCATGGATCGGAGAACAGAGAACCTTTTTGGCGCCTGCTGTTTCTCTGTCTTCAGCTCAAAGTAATCCTTATGGCAAAGTGGCATCTTTTGGGGCAACATATTCTGGTCCTCGCACTTCAGAGTTAAAATACTTTTTAAAAAAAAGTCCTGAGGAGGCAGGGCCAGGGAGTGAGGGACCTGGCTGGTCTGTGCCTGCGGGCACAGCAGAAGCCAGAGGATCTGGGATTTGGGGCTTTCCTACTCATATCCTGACCTTTGACCACTCTGTAAAATTTAAGAAACTGCCCCTCTGCTTCAAGCTGTGCCTATAACTAGATGCTGCAGTCCATGGAAGTCAGGTGTCCATACAGCCAGTTTCATGGCCCCCTCGGGAGCCACCGGGCCAGTTCCGCGAGCCTGCCTAGTGCCGGTGTGCTGCAGAGCTTTCGTAGAAACCCCTTCATGCTGCGCTTCCAGCACAGGGAGAAGTCAGCATTTATCATACATTAGAGATGCTTGTATAAATAGTCACCTTTCTTAACTAAAACTTTAATCTTTTCTTTTTTTCTTTTTTTTGAGTTGGAGTCTCACTCTGTCACCCAGGCTGGAGTGCCACGGCACACTCACAGCCACCCCAGCGTCAACCTGCTGGGCCTTGGCAATCCTTCTGCCTCAACCTTCCAAATAGCCAGAAATACAGGCGTGTGCTACTGCATCCGGCTAATTTTTTATTTATTGTAGAGACGAGGTCTTGCCAAGTTGCCCGGGCTGGTCTCCTACCCGTGGGCTCAGGCATCCTACTTGCCTCAGCCTCCCAAAGTGCTGGGATTACAGGCTGAGCCACTGAGCCCGACCAGGCCCTGGAATTCTTAATCAGCTGTTCATGTGGCAGTACCAAGAGGATATTTTCAGGGGAGATTTTTACAATGAGCTCCTAGGGATGGGGAATCAGAATTCTGATCTTGACGATGAGCTGCCACCACTTAGGAGCAAACAGGATACAAGCTTCAGTTCTAGGCTCTTCTATCACCACCTTAAATTGTGGAGGAGACTTGCTATTTGTTATGGGCAAGACCATTGCAGATTTAGATGCTTTGTTTCCCATAGACCTGAGTGCTTTGGGGGTACTTAAGACATCAGGAACCTTGGCCAGTATCCTTTGAAGACTGCAGAACGTGTCACAGGCAGGTGTTGGCTTTACATGCCAGCATTTTTGAATCCAATGAAGGAAGGCCTTTAAGTTTTTTTTGTTTGTTTTTTGTTTTCAGAAGATTGACTTTTAACTCAGCTTTGGTAGTTCTTCAGGGTTTATGCAGTGAGTTCACATGCCCGAGCCAATCATTTGATCTTCATATCCCCGTAGGGAGGATTTAGAAAATGATCCCAGTTGGAGAGCTTTAGGCTTAGACGTCAAGTCAAGTGATTCGCCCAAAACCTCATGGCCAGGAAGTGGCTGAGTGGGAGACCGGCTCTTGGGTTTTCTCACCCTGACCGCCATTCCTGTCTTCTCTGCTGTGGCCGTGATTCTGGGTGGTGGACAGATGACGTGGGTGAGCCATTCTCCTTCATCAGGCGTGTCTCGCGAGTCCCACCTGAAGTTGAGGCAGTGCAGACTCCACTGGGGGCCTGTGCGTGTCTGTGCTTCCCGTCCCTCCCTCCTCCGCCTTCTCATTGCTCACTGAACAAGAGACCGTCATCTCTGTGTGTTCCAGGCTCTGATTGCGGAGGAGACGAGCAGCCGGCTCGCTGAGCAGGAGGAGGAGCCCGAGAAGTTCCGAGAAGCCCTGGTGAAGTTCGAGGCCAGGTTCAACTTCCCCGAGGTGGAGAAGCTGGTCACCTACTACTCCTGCTGCTGCTGGAAGGGCAGGGTGCCCCGCCAGGGCTGGCTGTACCTCAGCATCAACCACCTCTGCTTCTATTCCTTCTTCCTGGGCAAGGAACGTAAGTGAGGCCTGCGCACGCCCTTCCCAGATAGTCAGCCCTGGGGATACTTGACGCGGCTCCAAGAAAGGCCACTGACCTGAAGAGTTAGACTTAGACAACCAAAGATTGGAATAAGTGGCGGAGTGTCAACAGGCGACACTGGATTGATTATATATGCTGCTATTACCAGGGGTCTGATTTGGGGAGAACTCCTTTTTCCCACTGCCTTAAGAGACATTTCTGTGTTACTCACTTCCTGTAACTCCCAGAGGACTTTCTCTACCGTAGGCTGCTTTGAAAGCACAGTGTCACAACTGATGCTCGAATATTCCTTAAAGAGGAGAATATATTCCTGCTTCTCAACACAGAGGGACATTTAATAAATCTAAAGCCTGAAGGTCATGACTGCCCCCCTTGGAGGAGCGGCTGGATGCACAGTTGCCTCCCGAAGGGAAGTCCTCACTTGGGTCCACTTGAGAATCGCACACCGATTCCCTTCTTACACATTTATCCAGTGATAGGAGCTGTCCTAGGCAGAGGGATTGGTCCCAAGGTGAAAAAGAAAAGCCACAAGTGTCAATTGTATGTTGAATGTTTAAAAAGTGATTCCCATCGAAACTTCTTCCAGGACCAGATGTTGTTTCAAGTGTCCATGTGGGTGGCATGGATGCTGCATATATTATATATATATATATAGAGAGAGAGAGAGAGAGAGAGAGATAAAATTTTATATAGAATATAAAAGTTTTTCTCTCTGCATTTACATTTCAAGTTGAACCAGTGGAATAGGCTCCTCTTGAATGGCCACCGTGGCCACCTTCCTGAACATGGGCTCCTGTCTCTTCCCAGCTCACCAGCCTTAGTTCTCACACTCCAGGAAATATGCCCTGTGTGCACAGCCCTTCCCCACCCTTGGATGGTGCTCTGCCCTAACCTTGGTTGTCCTTGCCTGCCTTCTTTGTGTTTGTTTTTTTTTTTTTTTGAGTCAGCATCTCACTCTGTTGCCCAGGCTGGAGTGCAGTGGCACGATCATGGCTCATGGCAGCCTCAAATTCTAGGCTCAGGCAATCTCCCACCTTAGCCTCCTGAGTAGCTGGGACTACAGGCGTGTGCCACCATGACCAGCTAGTATTTTTGCTTTTTTATGTAGAGAAGAGGTCTAGCTGTGTTGCGCCCAGGCTGGTCTTGGACCCCTGGGCTCAAGCAGTCCTCTTGCCTTAGCCTCCCAAAGTGCTGGGATTGCAGCATGAGCCACCTTGCCTAGCCTCCTGTCTTTTTCTTCTTTCTGAAATCCTTTTCAAAGTGAACACCCACCTTTCCCCACCCTTAGTCTCTTTGGAAGTTTGTGTTCGTTCTTCAAAACTCAATTCAGATGTTGTCACCTCCAGAAAACTTCCCCTGGTCCCTGTTTAACTTGTACCATATTTGTATTTCTGTGCTGGGTTCCACCAAGGCAGTATTTTGCTTACTGGTTTGCATGTCTGTTTCCTCTATTGGAATGAGCTCCTAAAGTATAGCGCTCTTCACACAGTAGATGCTTTGAGAACATCAGGGAACAAAAGCTGATGGTGTAGATGGGGAGTGTGTGGAGGTAAAAAAAAAAATTTTTGTTTTCTTTTGTGAAAACAACTAGAAGTAGCTGAAGAAGCTTATTCTCAAGCTTGATGTAGAAACGTGGCCTTTCAAAATTATTAAAACAGTGAAATCAGAATTACAAGATACATGGAAAGAAAAGGTAGAAATAAAAACACTTAATTGATTCTCACTTTATTTGAAAAGGAAAATGAATTGCTTTCCGATGTGTATTAATTGCCACTAAACCTAGTTGTGGTGGGTTGATAAGATTTAGAAAAAATAAATAATTCCTAGTATCTGGCAGTACTTCGCGTGTTGGGCTGTTACGTGTGCCTCCTTGTTAGACCAGCAGTCACACAGGAGCCTTTCTGCTTGTCCTGCCTTGCCACCACTAACTAAGGCCTTCTTAGAAACATTTCTGAAAATAGAACACTTGCTTCTAAGATGTACTGTTTGCACAGCATTACTTTAGAGAGAATTTCATAAAAACTCCTTGTACGCTGTCTTCTAAGACACTGACAACACTTATTTGACATAGTCTAAATATTAAGCCCATTTCTCTAAGTGGATCATGAATAATCCCCTTTGACGCTCCTGTTTTTCCCATAGCTTACACTATGAATGCTGTTTTTGAAACCATGATTTATGTAGATTCGGAAATTTTTGCATAAGTATTGATGTTTAAATATTTTTGAGAAAGTTATGTGTTGTCATATATATTGGTGTTTCATAATAATGGGCAGTGTGCAGTAGTCAGTAACTTGGGAAGTTTTACTTACATGTTTAAGAAAACTTTTAGCACCCGAGTTGCATTTTGACCAACAGCTGTCAGGCAGTTCTGCATTCTTCTGTCCTGCTCTGGTTTAAAAGGTATTTGCATTTCAGCTAAAGGAAAGCTTTGGACAGTTGCTTGCTGACACACACTCAAGTTTGGCTTGAGTTTTATGGCATAATGAGTATTTGCACTTTTGCTCTTACAGTTAAACTTGTAGTCCCTTGGGTTGACATCCAGAAATTAGAGAGGACGTCTAATGTCTTTCTGACGGATACCATCCGCATCACCACACAGAATAAGGAGCGCGACTTCTCCATGTTTCTGAACCTGGATGAGGTGTTCAAGATCATGGAGCAGCTGGCTGATGTGACACTCCGAAGGCTGCTGGACAATGAGCTCTTTGACCTGGACCCAGATTTGCAGGAGCCAAGCCAGATCACCAAGAGGTGAGCGCTTTAGTTCCAGAGTGTTGTCACCCATGGGGGACTCACGGCCTGGACTCAGCCTCTATTTACATGTGCTAGATTTAAATTCCCCTTGTGACATAATCCAGATTTTCAGATGTTGTTAATTTTGACTGAGATGAAATCATAGGAAAGGATCATTACTCATTTCCTTTATGCTTGATTTTTGGATTCAGTTCACCTCTTTTTCAGATATTATTTCAAAGTTGATTTCCATAAAAATGCTTCTAGAAAACGTAGTGTAGTGTAGTTGGTTCATGATAAAGTACTGTGCTTTGCTAGCAAACATGAAGACATTTTGTCTCTCTCTCTATTTTTTATTTTATTATTATTATTTTTGAGTTGGGGTCTCACTCTGTCACCCAGGCTGGAATATAGTGTTATGATCACACCTTACTTGCAACCTCAGCACCCTTGGCTCAAGCGATCCTTTCGCCTCAGCCTCCTGAGTAGCTGGGACTACAGGCGTGCGCCACCATGCTCAGCTAATTTTTTTAATTTTTGCTGTGTTGCCCAAGCTGATCTCAAGTGATTCCCTGCCTTGGCCTCCCAAAGTGCTGGGATTACAGGCATGAGCCATCACGTCTGGCCCATTTTGTCTTTTTATATTAAATTACTCTGTAGAAAAAGTTTTTAGGACAGCAGGATTTATTTTTGTACCACTTTGTCATCAGAAATATGCCTTACTAACAGTGTAAATCAATAGTCTTTATTATTTGTTTGCCACAAATTGATACTAACCATGAAGATTTGGGAGGCAGTTGTTTGAACTGTTTGTCAGTTTAAGGAAGTTCAGTTTTATTATCCAAAGTTCAGAGTATGATGTTTGAGCTTGACTTTGATTTCTGGGTTTGTGTTTCATGACTGGGTGACTGCTGCATTGATACAAAGGTGAACTATTATAAATGTGTCTTTCAAAAAACAAGTTACAGATGAAGTGCTGACCTGGCTAGATGTTTCTGATGTAGCCACAGAATCACCCACTGCTTTTTGAGTACCAGTCATCATTAAATGCAATTGTTTTTATTGTGGTAAAATTCATATGACATAAGCTTTAGCATTTTAACTCTTTTTATTTAATTTATTTTTTTAGAGACAAGGTCTTGCTAAGTTGCCTAGGCTGGCCTCGAACTCTGGGGCTCAAGCGATCCCCTCCACCTTGGCTTCCCAAAGTGTTGGGATTACAGATGTGAGCCACTGCGCCCAGCCCATCTTATCCATATTTAAGTGTCATTAAGTTCAGTGTCATTAAGTACATTCATATTGTTGTGCAGCCATCACCACCATCCGTCTGCAGACCTCCTTTCACCTTGCAGAACTGAAAGTCTGTACCCATTAAGCACTAACTTTCCTTCCCTTTCCCTCTAGGCCCTGGCAACCACCAGCCCAGGTTCTCTCTCTTTAAATTTGACTACCCCCAGGTCCCTCATTTAAGCAGAATCATACAGTGTTTGTCTTTTTGTGACTGGCTTATTTCCCTCAGCATAATGTCCTCAGGGTTCATTCATGTTGTAGCACGGATCAGAATTCCCTTCCTTTTCCAGAATGCTCTTCCTTTTTAAGACTGAATAGCATTTTATTGTACGTGTAGCACACATTTAGCTTATCCATTCATCCGCTGGTGGATACTTGGGTTGCTTCCACATTTTGGCGATTGTGAATTAATGCTGCTGTGAATGTGGGTGTGCACAGAGCTCTGAGATCCTGCTTTCAGTTCTCTTGAGTGTCTGCCCAGTAGAGGAATTGCTAAATCATGTAATAATTCTATTTTTAATGTTTTAAGAACCACTAGTCATTTATTTTTTAAAAATGGTAGTATTTACCTATGTTATCAATCTTGCATCCCTTATTTTTTGTTGATGATGAAAACAGAGATATGGTGCTTTTGCCTTTGAGGCACTTCTGCAGTGCAGCATCAGAAAATCTTTTTTTTTTTTTTTTTTTTTGAGTTGGAGTCTCACTCTGTCGCCCAGACTGGAGTAGTGAAGAGGCTGCTCCTGGCCACCGCAGTCTCGACCTGCTGGGCTCTGGCGATCCTTCCGCCTCAGCCTTCTAAGTAGCTGGAACTACAGGTGCGCACTACCACACCCGGCTAATTTTTTGATTTATTGTAGAGATGAGGTCTCACCAAGTTGCCCAGGCGGGTCTCGAACCCACGGGCTCAGGCAGCAGAAATTCTTACATGGCCATCAGCAGCACGTCATTATTTTTCTGAGCTTTAAGTTTTTAAATGTGGACTGGATGACACACCATTACGTTCCTTTAAAGCTCCAGGGTTTGGTGTTCAGGAGTAATATGAAGCAAGTCTTTTTAAAAGAAAAATGATTTATCATTCCTTAAACATGTGCACTGTCTTCTCTGAATGTCTGGGGGAATGTGTTTCTTTTTAATTAATAGTCCATGAATGACAGTGTGTAGAGTTTTTATGCATTCAGAAAGAATCCAGACCCTTCCTGCTGTGTGCATTTATTTTAAACTGATCATCGTGTGTAAGGCAAAAATAAAAAATGCTCTTGTTTGGGGGGTAAAATTCCAATATTTTGGACACATGGCTTTGTGTCATCTCTGATAATCTGACAGTTCCCTTTAGAGACCGAGGTGGGAAGGGGATGCTTGTCACTCCCTTATGAAAGGGTGCACGTGGGGCACTGTCCTTTGGTTTTCTGACTCTGTGCCTCTTGGCCCTTTGCTTACCATCATTGTCTCTGTGCCAGAGACCCTTCCTGTTGCATCTTAGGGGCACCTGTTGTGTTTTTATTATTATTTTTAGAAATTATTTTAGATTCAAGTGGACCATGTGATGGTGAGGTTTGAGCTTACGTTGGGCCAGTCACCCAGGCGGTGAGCATGGTACCATGGGGGGTTTTTCAACCCCCAGCCCCTCCCCCGTGTGTGTGTGTGTGTGTGTGTGTGTGTGTGTGTGTGTGTGTGTGTGTGTGTATTGCAATCACATCGTTTTAGATGCGGGACGCTGGCTGACAGCCCTGTGTGTTCAGGTCAGCCCATGGGCACTGGGATTTCAGGTGATTCCTCACAAAGATCCTGACATCCCAGCACGTCTTCACTTCGAGATGTGTCATTTTTGGTGTGAAGCAGAAGTGAGAAAAGATGAAGAAGACGAGGGCCTGTAGCACCAAGGACCTTTGTGGTAAAATGATCCGTTTGGGAAGAAAGGTCGGCAGTTGGCGGTTTCCAGTTGCATTCCAGAACTCAGGGGAATTCTGCAAGGCTGCTCCCTCTCTGTGTTCTACCTGAGAACCACCAGAAGACGAGAGAAAAGCACATAAAGGGCACCCTCGTGTCCAGGGGCGGAGCTTCCAGGAAGCCTGCAGGTACCTAGGACTGGCCCTGGGAGAGGCTGTGGGATTGTGGTCCACGGCTGGTGGCTGCACAGAAGTGGAAGGCAGGTCCCATTGCCCACCAGTTCCCCAGGTTTCATTTGTGGATTTTGTCATGGAGACGTAGGCCTGTGGGTATAAACAGGTAATGATTCAGTAAACTTGACACCCTGCCAAGAGAGCCCAGGTTTTAAAGTTGAGGAAATCAGCCTCTCCAGGCTCTGGGCACCGTCAGAAGTGCTGGAATGCTGCTCCTGCTCTCTGCCTGATCCATTTTCTCTTCCCTCCCCAGATACAGCAGCTTTAGAAAGGTGCCCTCAGGGTCACGAGCAGGGTGAGCCATCTGATTGCTGGATTCCTCACAATTGCCGTGTGCCTTCGCCCCAGCAGGACTCAGGGACACAGGGCAGAGCATGGCACGTACCTCCCTGGGGAGGGATGGGGGTGCCTCGCCACCCCATGATGTGATTAGGCAGGTTAGAGCTGCCAGGGTGTGCGAGCTGTGGGGTTCATGCCTCACACTGTGTAGAGGAGGACATGGACCAGGGCTTCTCAAGAGTGTAGTGACAGCCACAAGAGCAGAGTGACTGCGGGTGAGAGGAGCTGCCCAGAGGGAGGAGGGAGGAAATACACAGATGGGTCCTGAAATTTTAAAACAAAATATCTTGAAGTCGGGAGTGGTGGAAAAGCAAAGTGTATTCGGCACTTTTTTGGAGGGTGGGAGCTGTGAGAGGTGACGGGCTTCACTAAAGTGAGTTCACGTTTGTCTTGACTTGCTGAAGAAGCTCCTTCTGGCGTGTGCAGCAGTGAATGACGGCTGCTTGGGGGGCAAGCGTTCTCGGTGGTGAGCCCGGTCCCCGTCTCCCATCTGGATGGCTTTGCAGACCCTCCTCGTTTTCCCCTGCAGACCCACCGCCTCGCTCTGCTTTTTCCCTTCAGCCCCCACTAGGAGTGCCCAGGCCCACTGATTCTAACTGCAGCCCTCGTCTGCCTCAGAGTCCTCTCGGACCCACCAAGACATCTCTCGGGGGCTCCACAGCCCTGACAGCCCTCAACTTGGAAGGGAAGACCCCACATCTCGCCCTCCACAGCCCCCGGGCCTTGAAGTGCTCAGAGATGGTTTGCGGGTTGGCTCTGGCACTTCTCTCCTGAGTGGGGTGGACAGGAGAGGACAGAGGCAGGAACCTTTTCCTGAGAGTGAGAAAGTCTTAGGGAAGCCCGGTGGTGTGTGGGTCCTGTTCTCCCAGGGGCTCCATGCAGATGGGTTTCCAAAGGAATGAGGGGACCTTTATGCCAGCACCTGTCGTCTGAGAGCCAGGTGAGTCTCATGTCCCATGCGAAATAAGTGGTCCTGGGCTGCTGTGTGTCTGCCCAGGAAGAAAGATGTTCTGAATGAGAGATCTGAGAAATGAAATGTTTTATGTCAGACTTGGGCTTGGGGGACAAGCACGTGCATCTGGCCTGTCTGCCTTGTTTTCTAGAGTCAAGAAAATCTTGAATAGAGAAATTTGGCATTTCCCTGAGTTTAAATGCATGGGTCAGGGGTCTGTGGCTGGGCACCTAATTAAGAGCCACTGGGAATCCTTGTGTGCTCATTTATGAGGAAGACTGACCTCAGAGGACTGGGTGTCCCCTCCCTTATTCCAGAAGGGCTAAGCCATGGCTCGAGACTTTCTGTCTAGTGCACACATGGGAAGTCCTCACACGCTGAGGTCGGGGAGCGGACCCGGACGGCCCAAAGAGCCGAGCTGCCTCAGCCTAGCATGCAGCTGAACTTGAAAAAGGGTTTGGCCTCAAGGCAGTATTAAGCCTGCTGACACATAGCAGGCTCTCGTCTGTGGGCCAAATGACCAGATGCAGTGAGAGTTGGTGTGTAGCTCAGACAGGGTTCTTCCCAAAAGCATTCTTAGAAAGTTGATGGGAGGAGGGGTGGGGACCTATTTTGACACATCTTTACCTAATCTAAGAGAGACAATCCTAAATGTGGATTTTCAGATGAATAAAAGAACTACCTGCCCCTAACTTTCTTGGATCTGAGGTCCTAGGGATTAAAACTTGAATTTTTAAAAGGTGTGCACACAGTCTAGAATTTTCTGCATAGTTGTCATGCATGGTTGCACATATTAATTTCAACTTCAACAGCAAACTTGGTGTTTGCTCTCCAGGTTCTTATGTTTGTTCCCTATGTAGTTATAGGCTCATCAAATGGCATGTGTTAAGATAGGATGGTGATTGCTGGGCTTGGTGGCTCAGTCTGTAATCCCAGCACTTTGGGAGGCCGAGGCGAGTGGATTGCCTGAGCCCGCAGGTTCGAGACCAACCCGGGCAACTTGGTGAGACCTCTTCTCTACAATAAATCACCAAAACTTGCTGGACGTGGTGACGTGCGTCTGTAGTTCCGGCTACTTAGAAGGCTGAGGTGGAAGGATTAGTGGAGCCCAGCAGGTCAACATTGGGGTGGCCATGAGTGTGCGCTGCTGCCTGAGTGACAGAGTGAGACTCCAACTTAAAAAAAAAAAGATATGGTGGTGAGTGGCACCTTTCCCTACTAGTCTCAGCTATAGCTCTCTCGGAGCAACTGCTCTGGCCTATGCACACCAGCACTGCGGGCACTGGGGGGCATGTATAGTTGGGGTGGCGGGACTAGTTTCCATCCACATAGGGGTGCTTCTGCAGTGGCTTACAGGCTGGCATTAAATATGAGCTTCTGAATGACAGACCATGGCTGATGTCTGTTGGTCTTCTGGGGAGGCATTTAGGAAGTATTAGAAAGTCTGAAAGGCAAGCTGTAACTGGTGACTTTGTTTTTGAGCTGTTCAGAAATGGAGTTGATATATTTAGCATCAAAACTAGCACCTGCTTTGATACAGAACTAAAAGATAGTATCGTCTATTCCGAACTGCATACAGAGCTGGTTTCTTGTCTCTCAGAGTTGCTATATCTTTATTTCAGTTATGCTAGAAGTGTAAATATCTTGTATATAATACATATGCAGTGGTACAATTAAAAGTCAACTTTCTAGTAGGGAGGAAGAAAGCTAGCTCAGATCATAGAAAAGTCCCCCATTCTACTTACTTTTTTGTAACTTGAGGTTTCTGGTCTCTGGCTACCAAATATGCAGAGGACAGATATCTACAGGAAAGAGAGAACAGCCCAGAAAGGAGAAAGAAGACTTTGTATGCCATATGCCTGGGCTGCTCAGATACCACAGAGAAACTGAACTGAGCTTTTGACTAAGGTAGCAGGTGGACTGGATGGAAAAAGAAACTGATTTTAGTCTGCCTCAGATACCTGAACACCTTATTCTTAATCTTAGGGGTTGAGAATACTTGTAAATATACGTCCTCTTACCCTTCCCATGGCTCAGCATAGGCTGCCATGATTTGTCCCTTGCCATGTATCACCTTGGCCTCGGCCATCACCCAAGGGGAAAGAGAGACATCCTTTCAAAAAGGAAAGCCAGCAGGTGAATTCACTGGTGACTAGAAGCACATCTGTGAGATATGTGCAAGGGAGTAAGCCTGGACTTGACTTTCGTCAAAACCAGCATGTTCATGGGACAGGGATGCAAGTTTTCCAATTTAAATGCATTGGACATAGTCAGTTCTTGTGGTCTCTTCGAGGTAGCTTGCCTTCCATCCTTGCAATGTTGGAACTTTCTAGAGTGTCTGTGGTTCTCCCAGCTCCTCTCTGGAGGAAGCACAAGCACCTTTGCAAACAGTAGTCCATGTCATTTCAGGTATTTAGGGAACGGCAGCTCTGACCTGCAATAAGGGGACCCATTGTGGTCTGTAGAATTTGTATAATTTCTCTGTGTGCTCAGAGGACTTTCTGGGTCTGTATGTGTCTTCTTTTTGCAAGGGCTTGGTAGTTGATTCCATGGTCTGTGCCGTCTTTGGGTGGTGGCTGCTGTTTGGAAGACAATTGTATGATGGTTAGAGATGAGACCGCGTGCAGAAAGGGATATGTGTCTAGAATCCCAGCCTGGAGAGGCTGAGGTGAGGTCAGATCATGGGTGCCCCATGACCAGATCACATCTGGAAAGACCTCCTGGACTGTGTATAGCAGATTCCAAAATTCGGAGTTTACTGTCTTGAATTTATTATTATTATTTTTAAGATGTGGGTTAAGATTCAGATTTCGGTATACAGGTGGTCATTGTACAGGTTACTGTCTTGAATTTATGTAACATTTTATAAGTTGTGTTTCCAAAGGAAAATAGACTTTTTTTTTTTTTTGAGTCAGTCTTACTGTTTCCAAGGCCAGAGTGCAGTGGCACAATCTTAGCCACTATAGCCTCTAGCTGTTGGGCTCAGGTGATCCTTCCATCTCAGCCTTCCAAGTAGCTGGGACTACAGGTGTGTACCACCAAGCCCAGCTAATTTTTGGATTTATTGTTGAGATGAGGAATGCTATATTGCCCAGGCTGGTCTTGAACTCCTGAGCTCAGGCAGTCCTCTTGCCTCAGCCACTCAAAATGCTGAGATTACAGGTGTGAGTCACTGCACCTCGCTGAGAAAAATAGATTTTTAAAAAAGCGACTATGTGGTCATCTAGAAAATTTAAGCAAAATAAAACTGGAAGGTGGTTGCAATTCCACTGTGCAAAGGCAACCACGATTTGCATTTAAGATGACGTCCTTGTGCACATCACTTTTTGCAAATTTTAAAGAATGTTGGTACGTGGGATCATACTGTAGGTTCTATTTCTAATCTGCTTTTTCTCTTTTACAATATTACAGGTGTCATTTTAGATTCACAGGGAGCCCTTGGAGCAGGAGACTCAGGCATTATTTCCATTTTATAGCTACCAAAATGAGATACAGAGAGTCTTATCTAGGCTTGCAGAGAAAGCCAAGAGTTCATTGAAGTTCCTGATTGTGAATGAAGGGCTTGTATTATCTTTGTATTTATTTATTTATTTATTATTTAAAAAAAATTTCAATAGCCTTGGGGGACTTGGAGGGTACAAATAGTTTTGATCTGGGCTTTAAGCATATACATGTCCTGACAATTAAGTTCGCAAACTCATCCTAGAAAAAGTGCTGCATATCTCATTGCTGGACATCGCTGTGATCACCTTCGAAGTATTCCTCTTGGGACTCTATCCACCAGCATTAGCACCTAGTCCACCCATCAAAGCTATTTTGGAACACTTTTTCTGGAGGCCGTCAGAGCTGTCGTATTACCCTTGATGTCCTGAATGTCATCAAAATGTCTTCCTTTCAATATTTACTTTATCTTCAGGTAAAGAAAAAAGTCACTGGGGATCAGATCGGGTGTGTAGGGAGGGTGTTCCAAAACAGTTATTTGTTTACTGGCTAAAAACTTCCTCACAGACACTGCTTTGTGAGCTGGTGCATTGTTGTGATGCAAAGAGCTCCTTTGGGAGCATTTTGCGCACAACTTTCTCATGCCAAAGATTTTCAGTTAAGGTTTTCCTAATTGTTTCTCTAGCCATGTTTGTTTGGTTTGCTATGCTTCTTACAGTCAGCTGATAATTTTGACATACAATTTGACAGACTTTTGCAGTGTTTTTATCAGTTCTGCTTGTTACTGGTTGTCCTGACCTCTCTTTATCAGTGATGCCCCTTCTCTCCCCTCAGAAAACATTTAATCCATTTGTATACTGCCGTTTTCTTCATGGCATTACCCCCATGAACTTGAACTAACATGTCCCTGATTTCACTTCCATTCTTGTCAAGCTTAACAAGAAATTTAATGTTTGTTCGTTGTTGTAATTCAAGATCTGACATTCTTGTGATGGCACACAAAAACATGCAACAACAATAATGAATGTCACTCAGAGGACATTGCCACATGCCAACACAAACACAGCTGTGAGACACAGATATACCAAGGCTAAGGAACCGTACCAAGTTCTTTGTACAGTGCTGCCAGCATAAGCGCATGGTGGCAAGTTCACAAACTTAATTGTCAGATCTTGTATCTTTTTTTTTTTTTTTTTTTTGAGTTGGAGTCTCACTCTGTCGCCCAGACTGGAGTGCAGTGGCCGCTTCCGGCCACCGCAGCCTCAACCTGCTGGGCTCCGGCGAACCTTCCGCCTCAGCCTTCCAAGTAGCCGGAATTACAGGCATGCACTACCATGCCCGGCTGATTTTTTGATTTATTGTAGAGATGAGGTCTCGCTGCCCAGGCGGGTCTCGAACCCGCGGGCTCAGGCCATCAACTCACCTCAGCCTCCCAAAGGCGCGGGATTACAGGCTGAGCCACCGAGCCCGGCTCAGATCTTGTATCTTTATATTTATAAAGAACTCTTATTTGAGGTGCCAAAGGGAAAAAAAATGCTGTCTGTATCTTGGAATTTCCCCTCTACTAGAATTTTGGGGTATGACATAAGTTCATCAGTATTCTCAAACATTGTGACTTGGCTGTCTTCTTGCTTTACTGCATTTGAGAGCCAAAACTCACAGTATGTGGGTGTTTCCCTGGGGATAGGATCCTTTTCTCCTTCTCACCAGTATTCTCTGTTGTCAGAACTGATGTGACACTGACTGGTGATACTTTACTTGGATTCTTTAAAAAAATGTTTTAGAGAAATAATAGTTCGTGATTATTGAGTTCTTACTATATGCCAGATACCGACCTAACTTTTTAAACAGCTTTTTGACATTTAATTCACATATCATACAATTTACCCTTTTAAAGTGTGCCCTTCAGTGGTTTTTACTACATTCACCGAGTTGTGCAACCGTCACCACAGTCCACTTGAGGACATTTCACCACCTCCAGAAGAAATCCCATACCATGAGCAGTCATTTCCCATTTCTACTCCTCCCCTGCAAGCCCCAAGCAGTCACTAATCTATTTTCTGTTTCTAGAGATTTGCCTATTCTGGATATTTCATATCAACGGAATCAGGTCACATGGAGCTTTTTTGTGTCTGATTTCTTTCACTCAGTATAATGTTTTCAAGGTTTATCTATATTGTAGCATGCATCAGTACATCATTATTTATATTGCTGAAAAATACTCTGTTGTATGAATACACTGCATTTTGTTTATCCACTTATCAGTGACTGGACATTTGGGTTGTTTCTACCTTCTGGTTATCATGAATAATGCTGCTAAGAATATTTGTGTGTAAGACATATGTTTATAATTCTCTTGGGTGTGTATATCTAGGAGTGGGATTTCTGGGTCAAATGTTAAGTCGATTTTTAATCTTTGAGGTACTGCCAGACTTTCGAGGTACCCCACTAGCCATATGTGAGGGTTTGTTTTCTCATATCCTCCTCAACACTTGTTATTGGACTCTTTTGGTATCTGACTTCTTAGGCAGTTGTTTTTCTGATAATTCTGTGTTGTTCAAACCAGGAAGGAACGCGTATTTCAGTGTGGGAGTTTATTAAGTGACGTGTGCAGAGGCAGCATGTCTGCCCTTCAGACTGGGCCTGAACATTGGCTATACGTGGGGTGCGTGGTGCGCATGGGCGCTGGATGTGCACCCCACCTTTTTGCATTCACTTGAATATTAGTGGGCTTAAAAGTATTTTCCCGTGTAAGCTTGCATGTCTGTTTACCTTCCTTGCCTCTTCTTATCCTCTCCCCTTCTTTTCCCAGGGACCTTGAAGCCAGAGCACAGAATGAGTTCTTCCGGGCTTTCTTCAGGTTGCCGCAGAAGGAGAAGCTGCATGCGGTGGTGGACTGCTCGCTCTGGACACCTTTCAGCCGCTGTCACACCGTGGGGCGGATGTTTACCTCTGATAGCTACATCTGTTTTGCCAGCAGGGAAGACGGCTGCTGTAAGGTCATCCTTCCGCTCAGAGAGGTAGCCACTGCCCTACTATGTGCCTCCTGAGGCGGTCTTTTGTCATCGAACCTGCAGTTACTGGCTGTAAGATGAAACATGGGAGGGTGTGTTCAAACAGCATGGCTTTGCCATCTAAAGACTGGCAACTGGGTGACTTGGCACTTGAGGGAAACATGGCCTGAATCGGACCATTACCCATTTAGCCATTGTTTGTTCTGTTGTTGCTATAGCAACCTGAAATTTGCCTAGAAGTGATTGGTGAAAACAGTACTCTAACCTCAAAACAGTACTCTAACCTTCCCATTACTGATAAAGCTGTTATTTTAAAAAAATACATGCCTAGCAATTAAAGCTTTCCCAGCAGGTCTTAGGAACCAATCATCTCCTTTCCCCTTCCAAAAAACAAAAAAAACAGCTTACACAAGTGTCACCTTTTGAAAATCAGTGGTGAATTGCTTGGCTTTTATAACCCTCCGGGAAATTTAGTTAAAAATTATAAACTGCTTCCTGTAATATGGATCAGGTCCCTTCATCCTATGGAATTCTGCAGTTCTCTTCCCAGAAACAAGGGCCGCCTGAGTTATTCCAGACCTGAGCAGCTTAGTTCTCTGATTTCAGGGCGTCTGCTGAGAGACAGCACCCACAGCTCTGTTATGCCTCAAGACCTCCAGATGCTTGTAACATAGGTGCTGGATGCTGTTCTTTGGAAAAACTCAAAACTCTTTTATTCATGTGACCTCCCGTCTCCATGTCATTATTCCGTAGTAGATGTCTTCATTTCATAAATATTTTTACTTGTCTGTGGAGAAGAAATCAAGGAGTTGCCTTACATATATTTACAAAATATGGTGACACATGAACAACAAACAAAATCATTGTCACCATTTTTAAATGTATAGTTTAGTGGCACTAAGCACATTCACATTATTGTGCAACTACCATGTGTCATCTCCAGAGTCTTTTCCTTTTCCCAAACTGAAACTCTGTACCATTAAATAAAGAACTCCCCTCGCTCCTTCCCCAACCCCTGGCAGCCACCCTGCTGCTTTCTGTCTTTATGAATTTGACTGTTCTAGGTCCCTCTTAAAAGTGGAATCATGCAGTATTGGCCTTTTGGCGACTAGCTTATTTCACAGAGCATAATGTCCTTAAGGTTCAACCATGTTGTAGCACGTGTTAGAATTTCCTTCCTTTGAAGGGCAGAGTAATGTTCCATTATATGGAGAAGACCACATTTTGTTATCCATTCGTCTGTCATTGGAGCCTTGGCTGCTTCCTGCCTTTGGGGATTGTGAATAATGCCACCCTGTGCACTTTCTAACCCTTGAATGGGGTTTCCCATCGCCGTCCTTTGGCTTTGCCTTTTATCTTGGGGTGTCTTCCGGATATGTGATGCCATGCCCTCCTTCCTCCCGTCCCTTTGTGAGCGTTGTCTCTTGTGGCAGGTGGTGAGCATCGAGCAGATGGAGGACACAAGCCTGCTGCCTCGCCCCATCATCGTCAGCATCAGGAGCAAGATGGCCTTCCAGTTCATCGAGCTCCGGGACAGAGAGAGCCTGGTGGAGGGTCTGCTTGTGAGGCTGAAGCAGGTCCATGCCAACCACCCGGTGCACTACGACACCTCAGTGGATGACGACATGGTACGGTCCTTCGGGACAGTGGCATTCCATACGCTGAAAGTCCCTTTTTTCACCGCTTCTAGGGCAGTGGTCTGCCGAGGGGCATGCCCATAAGGAGATACACCTGGGGACGAGAGGGTGACATTTGAGACTCTTGGGCCCGTGTGTAGTCTGGTATCGTGTCCAGTGCTGGGTGTTCTGAGTGGTACACAGAGAAGAGTGGGACTTGGGGAATCATGCCACAGGTTGGATAGGGTGGTGGGGACACCCTCTTGACAGGTGAGAGGCGGGTACCCCCACTTCTGAGGTTCGAGGGGATGGTAGTGTTGGGGGCAGAAGTAACTTGCTAGAAGACTGGCTTCATCGTCCTTGAGTCAGTTGGACAGCTGTGGAGATGGACCCGTGCCTGCTGGGGCCCACCCTCCTGCTCTCCTCTTTCCTGACCTCTTTTCACCCAAAATAGCGACAGGGAGAAAAGGAGATATGGTCTCTCTCTGGATCTGAGAGCTGCTTTCTCCAGGTGGTCACTCAGTTCCAGAAGCTAGGGAGGCTGAGACTGCCATGAAGAACTGCACGTGGACCCAGGCTCTTTGTGCCGTCAGCAGCCTCCCCGGGAAGATGCAGGGGGCCGTTTCTTCCTGAGGGTTAAGTCCTGTTGGATCTAGCTTGTGTGCTTTTCTCTTGAGTAGTTTAAGCCTGTTGTGTTTGTGCATCGAAAGGCAAAACACAGACTGTCTGATCAAAGCAATGGCTTTCTTCTCTCTGTCTGTCTGTGTCTCTTTTGCTGTGCAGGCTTCACCTGTGTTGCATTCAACAAGCATGTGCAGTGACCACAGGTTTAGGGATCTTGAGATGGTGTCTTCTCAAAATAGCGAAGAGAGTGAAAAAGAGAAGAGCCCGCTGCTGCACCCCGACGCCCTGGTCACTGTCTTCCAGCAGTCAGGCAGCCAGAGCCCTGACTCCGGAATGGTGGGTGAGGCGGCTCTGCCTCGCTGGGCCTGTGGGTGGTTGCCCAGATGTCTGAGCTGCCAGGGATGTGGCCCTTGTACCCACCAGCTTCTCAGGGCTTCGGGAGGTTGGTTGGCCAGGTGGTCAGGCAACCTCGAGAAGCCAGCACGCCTCCTCCCTCTTGTCCAAGAAAATAAAAAAACAGCACAAATCAGATAGGAGGTGGGGTGGAGCTGGGGGGTATTAGGGGAAGCGTCTTCAGGATGTCAGTGCCGAGCCAACTGCACTGAGGCAAATGCTCTCACTGGGTTCTGAACTCTTAGAGGGCTGGTACTCTGTGTTATTCATCTTCCCATCCGCTGTGTCTAGTAGAGATTCAAAAGTATTGGCTGGTGAAAAGTAAAAGGGGTCCACCCATGTGGTCAAAGGACTGAGGGGGCTGCTCTCCCCACCTGCCCTTCAGGGGCTCTCAACTGTGTGGCCTGGAGGGCAGGCAGCACTGTCCCTGGAGGTTCCAGGTGCAAAACAGGTTCTTCTCTCCACCCGGCAGCATCGGTGCATGCTCCTTGTTACAGCATTCCTCCTTATGTCTTCTGGGGCAAAGGGTCAACTGTCTCCTAGTTTTACTGGACTAAAAATATGTTTGCTATATTTCCTGACAGGTTTCATCTTTGTAGGGAGAATTTGAGGTAAATGCCATGTACAATCAGGTAAAGAGACCAGAAGTTAGACTTGGAAAATAGGGCTGGGGCAGGGGGCCGCCACGTTGTGCCGTGAGTACCAGGGGGTGGCTGCAAACGTCATCACCCTAGACTTCTTTCTGGCTGCTTGGCAGCCCTCGTAACTGATGGTTAGCTTGGTGTATCCAGAACCGAGCCCTCTCATCTGCTTTACCCACAGATGCTTAATCAGCCCTTGTGGAATACACACGTGAGAATGTTGAATGTATATATGTACTTCTTTCATTACTGGAGAATACAGATAATTAAAAACAAATATAAATAATCTTGTTTAAGAGGCACTAAACATCCCTGCTATGTAGTGGTAATTTTAAAGTATTTTCAGTTATCTAGGGAAATGGTATCAGGCTGAGCTCGGTGGCTCACACTTGTAATCCCAGCACTTTGGGAGGTCAAGGCAGGAGCATTGCTTGAGTTTAGGAGTTTGAGACCAGCCTGGGTAACATAGCCAGACTTCATCTCTAAAAAAAAATAAAAAAAGTCAGCAGGGTGTGGTGGTGCATACTGTAGTCTCAGTTACTCAGGAGGCTGAGGTGGAAGGGTCACCTGAGCCCAGGAGGTCAAGGCTGTGGTGAGCTGTGATTGTGCCACCACATTCCATCCAGCCTGGGTGACAGAATGAGACCTTGACTCAAAAAAAAAAAGTTTTTTTTCTGATTTCTGTTTATGAGAACAATATAACTTTTCAGGTTTCGGTTTTCCCTCTGGCTGTCAGGAAGCTCAGGGCAGACTGTGATATCCTTTGCTCACCTTTCCCCACTGAACTGGCCAACGTTTCAGCAGTGGGCTCAGCATTAATATCCTGAGAAAGCTTCCCCTAACATCCCCCAGTCCCACCCCACCTCCTATCTGATTTGGGCTACTTTAGTGTTTGGATTTATATTTTCTTATTGTCAACTTTGCCAAAGGAGTTACATTTTATTTGTATCAGTGCTCTCACTGGGCTCTGAACTCTTAGAGGGCTGGTACTCTGCTATTCATCTTTGCATTCTCTGTGCCTGGTAGAGATTCAAAAATACTTGCTGCTGGAATACAGGTGTCATTGCCAACCCCCTTGGCTTGTCCGTTAACAGAGGAGGTATTTCCTTCACTGTGGATTGTGAGTTGGCTGTGGGGGCGGGTGTGTACAGGCTTCTTTGTATGTTAATAATATGTCCATTTCCAGTCCAGAGAACAGATAAAGATAAGTCTGTGGAATGACCATTTTTTGGAATATGGCAGAACCGTGTGTATGTTCCGCACAGAGAAGATTCGGAAGCTCGTAGCCATGGGGATTCCTGAGTCTTTACGTGGACGACTCTGGCTCCTTTTCTCAGGCAAGTGCTTCTGGTGTTTTTAGGCCAAATGTGGTTGTTGGAGTGGACCCGGCACAGGCTGTAATCTGAGGCGTGTGGTGTGTGTGTGTGTGTGTGTGTGGTGTGTGTGCATGCAGACGAAGTCGTCTGTTTTGGGGTTTTTCCTGTGGATTCCCTGCTGAGGGCTTTGGAGCCGTGTGTTAGTTGTGAGACAGTGGTCAGGTTGCCTGAGGGCCCTGGGCTGCAGTGTCCTCCTCACGAAACGTGAGGTCTGAGTGAAGTGATCTCTTTTCTTTTAAAAATGACTTTATGAGTCTCCATGCAGTGCTGAGAATTCTAAGAACCCCCTGGAGGTGAAGTGTCTTTGTAGGATAGAGCTCTGAAATAGACCAAAAGAAATCCTCGTGTATGGTGGACTGGCCGTGGTGCTGAAGCAAATCTCTCAGAATGTTGTTTCCACAGTCCGTCCTCTGTTGAAGACAGACACATGGCGCCCACAATAGGCAAAATGCAGATTTGACTTCTGTTCCACTTCCTGCTTCCACTGCTTGACCCATTCAGTGAGGGCCTTTTTCAGCCTCGGACCCTGTGACTTCCCTCTCACTGTTGGGCAGCAGCTGGGAGCCCCCTGTCGGGACATTTATTAGTGGGTGGACTGAGACGGACCAGAATACCCATCCCCCTCCCCGCTCCTGCCCGAGAGATCCAAATGCACAATTTGTGCTTTCCACCATGCTCGATGGCGTCAGGCTTGGTCCATGTTCTTTATGGTTCTCGAACCGTTGCACACCTTGTTTCCTTCTTGCCTCCTGCTGGTTTCTGCAGCTGCTGACCAGAGGCATATATACCATCAAATCACCTCTTTTTTTTTTTGAGTTGGAGTTTCACTCTGTCACCCAGACTGGAGTGCAGTGGCCGCTCCCGGCCACCGCAGCCTCGACCTGCTGGGCTCCGGTGATCCTTCCGCCTCAGCTTTCCAAGTAGCTGGAATTACAGGTGCGCGCTATCACGCCCGGCTGATTTTTTGATTTATTGTAGAGATGAGGTCTTGCTGCCCAGGCGGGTCTCGAACCCGCAGGCTCAGGCAATCCACTCACCTCAGCCTCCCAAAGGCGTGGGATTACAGGCTGAGCCACCGAGCCCGGCTAAATCACCTCCTTTTAAAAACAAAAAATGTCTCCTGTATTTTGTATATAATAAAAATAGTGTACAGTCATAGTTGAAAATAAGCACAGAGGAGCAGGCAAAGGAAGTAACATTACTCATAACCCCCTCCCCACCTGCCACCATCCCTACATCCTTCTAGGCCCTTCTAACCTGCAGACACACATGCGCTTTTCCTGTAGGACTGTGCTTTCCTGTTTTCAGTCTGGGACTATATGAACATAAGGGTATTTCCTTTGTTGACAGAAAGATCACTGTGGCATTTAGGCTGTTGGTGACTGAGTGGTGGTTTTTAGCATAAGTGCTGCTTATCACACAGCGATACCATGGGGACTGTTTAACAGAGATGATGGGAGACACCGTGAGCCACTGCGGACAGGAGAGTCGAGAAGGAGGGTGTTTTACCGCAGCCAGTCCGAACAGTAAAATGTTAACCAGCGCTTGAAGGTGGACTCGGGCCCCTTTCTGCCTTCTGCTGCCCTCAGCCCCTCCTTGCCGCCGGCCCCTGGGAGGGATGCTGGCTGAAACCTCAGGTGCTTTGGTGCTGGTTGATGAGACGTGGAGTCCTCACACGGTGCTGATTCGTTCATTCCCTGATCTTGGGGCCGGGGCGGCAACTTGGCAGTGGGTGACTGACTTAGGCAGTTTTCTGTGTTTGGCGGCCCTGCTGTGGTTTGCACATCTTGACCCTGACCTTCGGAGTCTCATGCTGGCCCCTTTGTAGTAATAGTTTGTTAACTTTACGCCGTCATGATTGCACCTTCTAAGTGCTTTACACATAGGTGCTCAGTGTAATTTCTTGTTGAATTAATGTGTGAATGTGTGTGTGTATGTGTGTGTGTACACACACTCCTGTTAACTGGGGAATTCAGCTTATTAAGAGTATATTGATAAAATTATTTCTATTATGAATTTTTTTCCTCTCCATATAAAATTATTCTTTTAAAAGCCACCTTCTTTCCTTCCTTCCTTCCTCTCTCTCTCTCTCTCTTTCTTTCTTTCTAAAGCAGGAGTTGTTGAGGGGACAGAAAAACTCCCACAGTGGGAGGGGACCCAAAGGGGGTACCCCTCTTTTATTTTTTATTTTGGTTTTTGGCCTTGGCCATGTGGCAGCAATGAAGTCCTTTTGGGTTGTGTGTGGACTCAACATATTTTAGTTCCCTCAGTAAGTAATAAGACCCCACTGGGTTCTCCTGACATGACGAGCCTCCTCTTAGTAGTGATGCCATTCCGGTCCTTATTCCTCCTTGCATCATTGCTTTTGCAACTCAGATGCCGTGACGGACCTCGCCTCATACCCAGGCTACTATGGCAATCTGGTGGAGGAGTCCCTGGGGAAGTGCTGCCTGGTGACGGAGGAGATAGAGCGGGACCTGCACCGCTCCCTGCCGGAGCACCCTGCCTTCCAGAATGAAACAGGCATCGCTGCTTTGAGGAGGGTCCTGACTGCCTACGCCCACCGGAACCCCAAGATTGGATACTGCCAGGTGAGGTGGAGTGCCCCGAGTGCAGAGACCCCTCAGTCTGTGTCTCACGCTGACCCCCAGGACTTTGGTTCTGTTGCCAGCCCTCTTGTGACAGCACCGGACTGGGCCCCTTCCCGGAAGGAAGGTATCTAATGAGAGCCAAAGGAAATCACCTCATACGGCCAAACAGGTTGATCATTTGAGATTTAAAAGTTTACCCTGGGCCGGGCGCGTCAGCTCAAGTCCGTAATCCCAGCAGTTTGGGAGGTTGAGGTGAGGGTATTACCTGAGCCCATGGGTTCGAGAACAGCCTGGGCAACTTGGCGAGACGTCATCTCTACAATAAATCAAAAAATTAGCCGGGTGTGGTAGCACATGCCTGTAGTTCCAGCTACTTGGAAGGCTGAGGCAGAAGGATCGCCGGAGCCCAGCAGGTCAACACTGGGGTGGCCGTGAGCGTGCCTCTGCACTCCAGCCTGGGCTACGGAGTGAGACTCCGACTCAAAAAAAAAAAAAGTTTACCCTGAGCCTGAAAAGAGGACATGTGGAGTGACTGCTGGCTGAAGGGTAGATTCAGTTTTCAGTGTCCCCCTGGAGCTCAGCCTCAGGATGGGACTAACAGAACCTCTAGAACTCTGCAGAAATTATCGGGGTCATTTGAAATGACAGTGCTATTTGGGGAGAAAAAAGATGATTAAGAAACACCCCGTTCCTTCAGGAAACGTGAGTGGAGGCAGAACGTCCTCTGAGCTGTTCCTTAGCTCAGGGATGCAGTCAACAAGCACAGCATGAAAGCAGTGATTAAAACAGCAGCAAGAACCCACCCAACACCAGACTGTGTTGGTGAAGCTTCTGACATTTCAAAATTTGGGATTTCAGACTTTGCTTTCCTGTGAGTAAGCAAAATCAACGTTAATGAAGTTGTGTGTGGGTGTAGATTTGGACATACGCAGAGAAAGTAGCTGGATTGGATCCACGCTGGAGACTTGCACCACGGCTAGATCTCACATGACTGGATGGGGCAGGGGCGGACTGGTGGCTGCTGCTCCACTAAGTGTGTCTGGAGGGGCCATGCTGGTGTCTCAGGCAGCCCATTTTAGTGTCCCTGTGGCTGGGGTACGCTGGATCTCTCACCTCCAGAGTCTTCACTGTTGTGGGTCATTTGGACTTGTGGGTTTTTCGTGTCTCAGTGGCATCACGTCTGTAACTGTCCCTCCTCTGACCCCCAGTCCATGAATATCCTGACCTCTGTGCTGCTCCTGTATGCCAAGGAGGAGGAAGCCTTTTGGTTGCTGGTCGCCGTGTGTGAGCGGATGCTGCCTGACTACTTCAACCACCGAGTGATCGGTAAACCACCTCCCTTCCTCCTCCTCTGCCTCTGGGAACAGTGACAGAGCCCGGGCAAGACGTTTGTCATCAGTCTTGTTTACAGAATCCCTCAGTACCGCTCAGCTAGTCTATATGCAGACACGGTTTGGCTTGTGAGTTTGCACAGCCAACTCAGATTCTGTGCACTTCTGGCAGTAGAGTGGAGGAAGGTAGCCCCAATATGCTCCTGCTATAAACACCTAAAGATTTTGGAATTCAAACAAACCAATGATTTTAGGTGGATAGATGAACTTACTAGGAGAAAGGACGGTCCCTAGGCCCAAGAAACAAGTTGAAAAGTGAAAACCAGAGTGGTTTTTCCCTGAGGCCATGGCCTGGAGCAGAGGTGCCTCTCGGTAGCCCAGGGTGCTTATATGGATGGGAGGTCCTCAGTTGCCCTAGAGGAGAGAGGGAGTGAGGGGTGGTGCTGGAGCCCCTCAAGGTCCAAACCTTCGGTTAAAGGGCAGACCTGGAAAAGTCCCTTGCTTCCATAAAGAGATGGTAAGAAAGAGGCCCAGCGATGGCTTGTGCCTGTAGTCCCAGCACTTTGGGAGGCTGAGGCCAGAGTATTGCTTGGACCTAGGAGTTGGAGAACAGCCTGGGTAATACAGTGAGACCTCGTCTCTCCAAAAAATGAAAAACCGAGTGTGGCCTTGGCTACTCGGGAGACTTAGCCCAGCAGGTTGAGCCTGTGATCCTGCCACTGTACTGCAACCCGGGCGACAGTGAGACTCCAGCGCCAAAACAACACAACGTGTTTGCTGCTGACTGGGCTCTGGTAAATCTACGGCCCCACACAGTGCCTTTGTCTTTCGTGCGGTTGAGATTTGAACGTGTGCTCTCTCTGAGGTCCAGCAGCCACCTACAGAGAAAATAATCAGCACATTTTGGGAACTGGTGATCCCAGGGATGCTTCTTAGTAACTCAGATGAGAGATGGGGGTGGCCTAAAATTAGGGTGGCAGCTGTGGGAACAGGAACAAAAGAACCAACTTGAGACAGAATTCAGAACTGACTGGATATAGGGGCAAGGCGGGGGGAAGGAGCTTTGAAGACTGAGTCCTGAGAACTGAAGGTGGTAAGGAGGGGCAGAGTGGTCGGCGTGCTTGGCTGGGAAGGCTGTGCTGGCTGGGACCTCGGGGCTACAGGCGGACCTTTCGGCGAGCTTTTGGCGGTCTTCACCAGCTCCCTTGTGTGTCTGAGTGGTTCATGATCTCATTTCCCTTTCCACTTCGTGTTGTGGGAAGCCGTGTGATGATGTAACCAGTGTAACGTACAGAGTAGCAAAGAATAATCAGAATCTCAGTGTCATTGAGAGGCGTGCTGTCAGGGCCATTGTCAAAGCCATTGCTTAGAGTGTTGCGATGTGACACCATACTCAACAATGACCAGCCAGACTCTGGTCATTGTGATAGTTGATAGTGTACATACCTGTGTGACTGCTGCCTCAAGTCAGGAGGGGACATTTGGAAGATTTCTGTTACCCTAGAAACCGCCCTTCTGCCCCTTACCTGCCATAGGCAATGCTTGGTGCGGATTCCTACCATCATAGATTACTCGGGAGACTTAGCCCAGCAGGTTGAGCCTCTGATCCTGCCACTGTACTACAACCTATTCTTTTTTTAATTTTTATTTTTTATTTTTGAGTTGAGGTCTTACTCTTTCACCCAGACTGGAATGCAGCGGCACAATCACAATTCATTGCAGCCTCTTAACTACAGGACTCAGGCGATCCTCCTGCCTCAGCCTCCTGAGTAGCTGAAATTATAGGTGCATGGCATCACACCTAGCTAATTTATTTTTATTTTTATTTTGTAGAGATGAGGTTATTCTGTTGCCCAGGCTGGCCTTGAACTCCTGGAAGTGATTCTCCCGCCTTGGCCTCCCAAAGTGCTGAGATTACAGGCAGGAGCTACCATGCCTGGCTAAGTTGGCCTATTCTTGATCTTTGTGTAAATGTAATAATAGAGAACGTAGTCTTTTGTGTCTGGCTTCTTTCACACAATATAATGTCTGAGAGGCAGCCACATTGTTGGTCCATCAGTAGTGTGATCCTCTTAGTTGCTGAGTAGGATTTCACTATGTATTCATACCGTGTTTTGTTTGTACAGTCACCTATTGATGGGCATATGAGTTGCTTCCAGTTTGGGGCTATGATAAATAAAGTGGCAGTGAGCATTCACAAACGAGTCTTTTTGGGAATATATGGCCATTTTTCATGGGTATCTGTGAGTAGAATTGCTAGGTCATAGGTTAGATATATGACTTTTTTTTTTTTTTTTTTTGAGTCAAAGTCTCACTCTGATGCCCAGGCTGGAGTGCAGTAGCACGCTCACGGCCACCACAGCCTTGATCTACTGGGCTCAGGTGATCCTTCTGCCTCAGCTTTCCAAGTAGCTGGAACCAAAGGCATGCGCCACCACACCCGCCTAATTTTTTTTATTTATTGTAGAGATTGGGGTCTCGCCAAGTTGCCCAGGCTGGTCTCGAAACCCTGGGCTCAGGCATTCCTCTCACCTCCGCCTCCCAAAGTGCTGGGATTACAGGTGTGAGCCACTGTGCTTGGCTAGATGTATGACTTAAGAAGAAAGTTCAAAGTGTTTTTTATAGTATTAGCTTTTATATTTAGGTCTGTAATCTATTTCAAAATATTTTTCTGTATGGTTTGAGGTAGGGGTTGGGGCTGCTTTTTTTTTCACCCCATACCAATATTCATTTGAGTGAGCACTGTGTTTTGAAAAGACTGTCTTTTGCTCATTGAATTACCTTGGTTAAAATGTCAAAAATCAGTGAACTAAGTGTGGGTGCTTTTCTGGACTCAGATTCTTTCTCCGTACTGTGGTTACCTCAGAGTAATTTATTTGCACACCGGCTTTAGGGAGAGTGAGTCCTGACCCAACCAGAGCCCCACGGCCTTCCTTTTCCAGGGGCGCAAGTAGACCAGTCTGTCTTTGAGGAGCTCATCAGGGGCCATCTCCCAGAGCTGGCGGAGCACATGAATGACCTCTCAGCCCTGGCATCCATCTCTCTCTCCTGGTTCCTGACCCTGTTCCTCAGCATCATGCCTCTGGAGAGTGCGGTGAACGTGGTAGATTGCTTCTTCTATGATGGGATCAAAGCCATCTTCCAGCTGGGGCTGGCTGTGCTGGAAGCCAATGCCGAGGACTTGTGCAGCAGCAAGGACGACGGCCAGGCCCTGATGATCCTCAGCAGGTGGGCCCAGCCACCTGTGTCTGTGGCTAACGGGGGGCGGGGTGGGGTGTGAAGCGGGCAGCAGCAACTGGGACTTTGGACAACCACAGGAGGAGGCAGCAGCAGCTGCTCAGGGCCCTCGCTGTGGAAGTTTTCTGTTCCACTCTGCCTCTTGGCTGCCATCACACCGTGGTCCCCCCCAAGCCAGGCTGCCATGTGGCACTGTCACCCACATAGGTTGGAGGGTGCCGTCTTCCCTTACTCCTCTCCACTGAAAGAGTCCAGGAAGAAGGGGCTCTAAATGCTTCTCTCTAGTTGTCTTGCATCGAGATGGACTCACGGTGGCCTTGAACGCAGCTTGGGGGACAGCAGGCCACGTGGGTCTCAGGCAGGCGGTGCACGTATGGCTGGTGAGCTGAAGGAAAAGCCACCTGGGATAAGCTCTCGAACCTGGCTCTCTGGGAGCCAAGGGCAAGTCGACTGACATTTAAAGAGGAGGTTCTCTTTTAGAATTATTAGGGAGGCTTATTACTGCTTGCATGCATGCATGGGATCTTGTGCTTCTTTCCCTGGAGAGGTTTAAGCCCCCAGAAACCCTCCCATGTAGCCCTGTCGATGAGCCTGGTTTTATGTCTGTCTCTCCCTTTCTCTAAAATAAGCAGAGTATCTGCAGGCTCACGCTCCTACCGGGTGTTGGCGTTTGGAGGTGCACTGGCATGTCTAAGGCCCTGTGGGGGTAGTGGGTGTTGGGTGGATAAACTTGGGCTTTGACTGGCTGGTGTACTCAGGTTTCTAGATCACATAAAGAATGAGGACAGCCCGGGGCCCTCAGTCGGCAGCCACCACACCTTTTTCTCTGATGACCAGGAGCCTTATCCTGTGACTGACATTGCTGACCTGATCCGGGACTCCTATGAGGTGACGGGAGCTCCCACCCTGTGACCCAACACCTCAAGCCCCTTGGAAAGGCGACTGGGAGGCGGATGAGGAGGGAGGTTTCCTGGCACTTCCCGTTTCCACTGTTGGGATGAGAAAGGGACTCTGAGCAGTGGTCCTTTGTTTCCCTGCAGAAATTTGGAGACCAGTCCGTGGAGCAGATTGAGCACCTGCGCTATAAGCACAGGATCAGGGTTCTCCAGGGCCATGAGGACACCACCAAGCAGAATGTGGTGAGTAGAGTCCACGTCACAGCAACGCTCGTGGGCTTCAGGGGCTAACCAGGTGTGTGTGTCTCTGTGGGTCATGTCACATGAGAACACAAGCCTTTTTTCTTTCTGTATTCTATTTAAAACGTAATAGGGGTGCCAGGGGATAGAAACAACATGGGCTTTAATGTCAGTTTGTGAGTATATTAACCCCTGTAAACCTCAGATTCCCCAGTTGTAAAATGGAGATAAAAGTACCTACTGTGCAGGATTGAGGTACAATAGAGAAGTATCTAGTGCAGATGACCTGCAGGGAGTGTCCACTGTTATTCAGAAGGCTCTGCCTGCCCAAGCTGTATCTCTGGGGGCTTTTTAATTTTCGTTAGAGCTTAATGTGCTTTTCTGAGAAACTGATGTGCAAATTGGAAAGAAGTTGAGGATAAAACACCTGAGAAAGAGACTGGAATGCGATCTTTATGTCAGACAGGAGCCATGGTGTGAGGCAAGGAGGAGGCACAGGGCCCCTGCTGTCCCACACCCGGAGGGAGAATCCCCTCCTCCCTGTGGTCCCCCAGGGACACAGGCTTTGAATGAACTCCGTCACTGTCGATTCTTTCCTGAAGCTTCGCGTCGTTATCCCAGAAGTCTCGATTCTTCCTGAAGACCTAGAGGAACTCTATGACTTATTCAAGGTAGGAGAATCTGGGCAAGCCTCCATGCCCAGCCTGCCCAGGGGTGAGCATGCTGCTGCCTGCGGGGGGTGCCGTGTGCCTGTTCTGGGCTGGAGTTGCCCTACTGTCAGCCTTGTACCCAGAAACCCCTCCTTTCTACCCAGAAACCCCTCCCCCTCGGCCCTCTACCCTAGAACCCACCCTCCAGCCTGGTGTCTGGGATGAAGGAGCCAGGCAACTTGTGTGGCCCATGCACTGCGCAGCCGTGCTCTGCTGAGAGGGCTTCGGTGTGGGTGATCTGCTCTCTTCTGGTCTCTGTGGTCCTGGTCCATGGGGGCTGAAATAGTGATCCTTATTGAAACCATCATCTGATGCACTTCTTAACTACTCATGATCCCACAGTACATGTATGCACGTTTTTATGTTTGTGTGGTGAGTGGGCATACTAGTGCATATTATATTTTTCCTTGATGCTGTTCTTAATGCCTCCGTATTGCCAGTCTTAATCCTTTTTGAGTAACTTGATAATCTACCATATCAGTAATACTTTTATGTAGCAAACCAGATTTCTGATACTTGGATATTTACATGGCATCCGAGGTTTGGCTTAAATCACCCTGTAAAGAACATCTTCAGGCACCTTAAAGTTTTCTCGCCCTAAACAGTAAGGAAGAGTAAAAGAGGCAGCTTCATCAGTCCGCTCCCGCTGCCTTATTGCTGGAAGTGAGCCTGGCCTGGAAGACGGCATGGCCTCCAAAGCTCTTCCTGGTGGGACGCTGAGCCCCTTCCCTTCCTGAGCTCAGATGGCACCTGGCTGAGGTGCTTCTGCAGCCAGGCTCTTGTGTGCCCAGCCCTTCGTATGCCTGGAGTTGGCCTTTTCCTGCAGTTGGTGAAACGGGCTGTTGGTTAGTGGGTTCCTGGCACCCCTCCTTCCTAATGAGCAGGATGTGTGGTGAGAACCAGCGGGTCTGTGTCTCTGTAAACATCGCCTGTGTGCAAGTTTTATGGTTTCCTTTGTTGCGTGAAGACAAAACACAGAGTCAAAGGTTACATGGTGTCCCAACCTCTTTTTAGCTTTCAAGGAAGGAAAATAGAGAATACTGGAAATATAAAAGCAGAGAAGTAAATGATGTTTTCTTTCTGAAGCCTAAAAAGACTGTTATTTATTTGGTTGTTGGCAAGTTGAGAGAATAGGAGACATCACAGATCTATGGGATTTTATGTAAACAAGTTGTAGTATTCCTTGGCCCATGCATTACAACCAGTTTCGTCTGTATTTTACGGGCCTTTAGCATGACAATATGCACAAATGTACATGGGTATTCAGAGTATGCCTAGAGTTTTCAAGAACAGAAGTTTATTAGACCTTTGTTTCACACTTAAAAGTTCTTGGCCGCTGCTTTGTTGAGTTGTGGTGTGTCCATGTGACTCTGTGAGCTATGACTGCCATGTTTCCTTAGTTTTGGCCCCCTCCCCTACCTTGGGGAGATGAACCTTTCCTCTCTCTCTTACTTCCTAAGTAAACTTTGCTTGAAAACTTAAAAAAAAAAGTTATTGTGGTAGGTTTCGTGATTCTGTAATAACTAAAGAATGTGGCTACAGTGAATATGTTCGTAAAATTCTAAGTCACATTTGGATTTCCATTCAAAGATGTAAGCTTACAGACTACAACATCTGCACTTGTTTCTGTTCTATCCTTGTAAACAGAGGCATTGAAATTGTAAAGAACTCTGCAGTCATTGAGAACCATTTCAGGCTTTTGTGAACCGAGCTGTCCAAAGAGGTGATTTAGTCATGTAGGAGAATATAAACAATGCATTCTGAAGTGGCTGACCTAGTCTTCAGTGCAGGGCCAGTTTTGACTGTATTAGTTTTTAGTCTACAGATACAGTTTTTGAAAAGCAATTAAAAAGTCTTACTTCACCCCGGGTCCCTCCCCACAGGTAACCAGTGTTGCTAGTTTATTTTGTACTCTACAGATCTGTCTAGTCCTTTTTGACTTTCAAATAATATGAATTTAAGTGAAAATATCAGAATAAATATTGTGTCTTCTATAATTAAAACTATGTCAACTGAACTGTACATCTAGAGATAGCTAAACTGGTAAATTTTATGTCCTGTATATTTTACAGTTAGGAAAAAAATGTCAAAATTACATATTCATGTGGGCAGGGACAAGAGGGTACCAAGAAAACACTTTTACATGTCTGGTTAGAGGGGTGACATTGTGAATATTGAATATTTTGTTCATTTTTTGTGTGATAACATTGTTTGTTCAGTAACAAGTAGCAACTCTCTTTCTCTTGCTTGTTTGAAGAGAGAACACATGATGAGCTGTTACTGGGAGCAGCCCAGGCCCGTGGCACCCCGCCATGACCCCAGCAGGCCCTACGCGGAGCAGTACCGCATAGATGCCCAGCAGTTTGCACACCTGTTCCAGTTGATCTCACCCTGGACCTGTGGGGCCCACACGGAGATCCTCGCTGAACGGACTTTCAGGCTCCTGGATGATAACATGGACCAGCTCATTGAATTCAAAGCGTTTGTGAGCTGTTTAGGTATGACTCTGTGGGGTTTAGTGCAGTGAGTTACTTTGGGGTGTGGACCTGTGAACAGAAGACCACATGAATTGTTGGAGCGTGCAGGTATACCCAGTGAAATGCATTGCAACTGACCTGACATGATTTTGTGATTCTGAAAAGTCATTTTGCAGGTTCCCCTCAGGACCACTTTTAGGCTTCCTTCAGGGGAACAGGAGAGGGGCCTAGACCTCAATGTGCAGGGCATTCTCTTGTTTTCCCTGGCGGCCATGGTGTGGTGACGACTAGTTGGGAGCCAGGTTCCCAACCTTTGTCTGTAAAATGAAGATCCTTCAGAAGGTATGAGGCCAGACAACATTCACAAGTTGTCCTTCTAGTTCACACAGTCACCAGCCCCTGCCAGTAACATTTTCACTTCCAAGATGCTGTGTGTCCAGAGCGGGGGTGTTGGGGGCGGCAAGTATTGACCTTCCTGAGTTTTCTCTCCACAATGAGTTTTATGTCATGACACATGTACTTTTACCAGTTGTATCAACTCGATCTCTTCCTCTTTTTAAAATTTTTGCAGATATTATGTATAATGGAGAAATGAATGAGAAAATCAAACTATTATATAGGCTTCACATCCCTCCAGGTAAGAACATCCAAGTAGAAAAATCAGGCTGTGCTCTGCTTTAACACAAGATCAGCTTGTGCGTGATGCTGAAGTTCTTCTCTTTTAAATTTTTATTTATAGTCAAGGCAGCAGATGTTTCTAGTTTGGGTTTTCAGATCACAAGTTTTAAATACGGTACTGCATGACCTATGGCAGGAGTTCCCAAACTGACTGTGAGTGTGCATCAGAATCACCTGGAGGGCTTGTTAAACCAGGTTACTGGGCCCCAGCCCAGATTTCTGGCTCCCTGGGTCTGAGGACCTCACCTTGACAATCACTGGCTTGTGGAAAGTGTTCAGAAGCCAGACTCTGATTCCCTCAATAGATGATTATTTTAGGCTACTGATTTGAAGGACCATTTCATTTTTCTAGTGTATATGACCAGGCTTCCTTCAAATTTAAGCTGGTAACCAGGAACAAAAGAAGCTGTTTTGGAGCCTATGAGGTCAAACTTGATGTTGACAGGAACAAGAAGAAGGAAAGCTATTAAGGCGATCATCCTTGGGTCTTCAAAACGAGAAGAGATGAATTAGAAATCCCAGAGGGTCTCCAGCCCCCCAGTGCTGTGGTTCTAGTGTTAGTTGGTACCTGTGACTGAACTTCCCAGTGAGAAGCCGGGGGAGGCCAGGCTGGTGGGCTCTGTGGGGGGTTCCAGGGCCATGAGATCCTCTGTGTGATTTTCACAAAGATTAAAGCATGTACAGCAGTCTCCCTTATTCACGGGGCATATGTTCCAAAACCTCCTGGGGGATGCCTGAAACTGGATAATGCCAAGCCCTGCACACACTGCATGTTTTTGACCTGATGACTGAGGTGGTGACCGAGTGACTAACAGGTGGGCGGCATAAACGCCTCGGAGACCCTGGTCAAAGGGAGGACTTACTCTCCAGGTTTGATGGAGTGCAACAGCGCAAGATTTCATCGTGCTACTTAGAACAGCTGCAATTTAGAATTCAGGAATTATTTCTAGGATTTGCCGTGGAATAGTCAGACTGTGACTGACCACGGGTAACTAGAGCTGCAGAAATGACACTGTGGATCATGGAGAACGACGCACACAAGCTGAAAACACGCACGGACGCTGTCTGTGAGCTGTGTGGGCACACTTCCTGGCCTGAGCCATTACTGGGTCGGCACGTGCACCTTAGGCCTCTGGTCCCCAGTGAGCATTCTGAACCCACCACGCAGTCTCTCCGCAGCCTTCTCGCAGACCCACACGTTCGCTTCAGCTCAAGTGGTTGAGCGTCAGTTTAGCTCTCCACCCTTTATGCCAGCGTAAGAGTTTTACTTTTTGATCTAATTTGCCCTTATTTTTCACAAATGTTTTTCTACTAACACAGAAGACACACATAATTGTTCCTCTGTTTTCACTATATTTTCTTAACTATCATTATCTGTTTGGCATTCCTAAGTAAATGTGAGTGATTTTATTTTATTCAATTATTTGATAGTGATTTTTAAATAAACTTTTAAATATGGTACTGTATGACCTGTGGCAGGAGTTTTGATATACAGAAAAGTTGCATATATAGTACAGATAGAGTTTCCATCTTGGTGTATCTTTTTTCTTTTCTTTTGAGTCGGAGTCTCACTGTTGCCCAGGCTAGAGTGCAGTGGCATGCTCACAGCCACTGTAGCCTCCACCTGCTGGGCTCAGGCATTCCTTCTGCCTCAGCCTTCCAAGTGGCTTGAATTACAGGCATGAGCCATCATGTCTGGCTAATTTTTTAATTTACTGTAGAGACGAGGTCTTGCTAAGTTGTCCAGGCTGGTCTCGAACCCCTGGACTCAGGCAATCTTTTTACCTCCGCCTCCCAAAGTGCTGGGATTACAGGTGTGAGCCACTGCACCTGGCTGGTATATCTTTACATTTATTTTAGGTTTTGAATTACCACTTGAGGTTGATTTTTGATTCTTGACCTGACTGCATAATAAATTACTATTTGTTTCCAAAGCATGAATTTATTTCTAGAAGAATTTTAATTACATTAATTTATTAAAAGCATTTGTAGTCCTTCATGGTTTCAGAAAATCAATTGTTCAAACCTTTTTGAACGTATATGACTATGATATTTATATTGTGTGACTTTGAATTTAGGTTAAATGGTAATTAAGATTTGATTTTTTAAAAAGCTGCATGCTTAATATTTGAATTTTTGATGCAGTTTTTAAGAAGTCTTAAGAATGCAGACAACTTAAAACTTCTGTTTAAGAGCATCAATTTCCTGAGCACATGAAGACTTACCTCTGGGGACTTTTTACTTAAATAGACTTAATTTTAACATGTATTAACTTTCCCTTAAAATGAGTAACTTTTTAAAGGTGGGACAAATACAATAGTCAGAAAACAAAAGTTTAAAATCACTAATTAGGAAGTATAATGAAGAGTACCTCAAATTGCAATTTGTGCCTATAAAATTCTCTTCCACCTGGAAGTCTTATTTGCCTGTGAGGAGGCAGTGGCACCAAGCACAGCACATCAGACTTTACTGCAACACCCCCTTGCATAGAGAAAGTGGGACCCTTGGCCCAGTAATGTAGGAGACGGAAGGAAGTCTTTTGTGAACTGGGTTATAAAGTATCTGAGGCAACTCGGGAAGTAATGAGGAGTTGGAACCCTAGGCCTTACTTCCAGAGGAGCTCACTTTATGAGCTCCTTGGCATTGCTAATGCTGATTAGGAACTAGAGAAATACTGCAGATGATTTGATACCATGTCAGGTGATACCCAGATGAAGAGTATTCCAGAAGATTATGAAATCACGAGTTTAATTGCAGATTAATAAGCCTATTGATACTGGCCATTTTGCTCAGTTAATTACACTAACTGGACTTCTAGAGCAGAACTTCCTGGGTGGACATTATTGTCATTGGAAAGAAACATCAACACAACCTACTGAGAATAATATATTATAAACAGCCAACACACACACAAAGGAGAGGATTTGGAGGCTTTCTGAGAGCGGGGCTGTGGCGACCCCTCGGCATCATAAGCTCTTTTCGGACTCTGGAACTCAGGGAACACACTGTTTTATTCAGAGTAGCTTTCCAAAAGGTTCACCTGCCAGTCTAGAGCCACATTAAGTGTGTCCTTAAAATGTTGAATAAAACTTGTGCTTCTCCACCTTGTGTTCAACTTTATGTGAAGGAATAGAGGTTTCTTTCTGAAGTTGTGCACCTGCTGTCTAAAGGAAGAGTTTTGTCAAGAAGTGGAGTTGAGGAGAAATCTTAAATGATTCCAATTTGCAACTGGTTAAGGGTAGTTATTGGCTTCAAAAAAGGACTTCAGATGTTGAAAACCTAAATGAATGAGTTGAACATTAAAGGATCACATGAAATTATGTTAACATGTCCTAACAAAATATAGATTCAAAGTAAAAACCCAGCTTAGACATAAAGAAGGTTATAGATTCTTCGTTAGTGATATTTAGTTAGTGCTACAGTTTGAATTCTCAAACATAATTATTGACTAGTATAGCAATATCTGTGTATGAATGAGGGAAAGCTTCATTATTTTGAAATATTTGATATGAAAAAGTGTTGACTGGATTCAAAACCCAGTCACATTAGCCAAAAAAGGTCAACATTAGGTTTCTGTGAAAGAAAGAAAGGCTAGCTGACAGAACGATCATTTGCTTGAAATAGAATCGAGAGCATTGGATCCATTCAAATCTTCCATAATAAAAAAGGGGTTTTTAGTAGAGAAAAATGCCATTTGTGTCCACCTTCTTGTTTAGTTTCTCACTGATGGTGACAGTTTGTTTTGAAGAGGTCATCCTTTTAAAGACCTAATCGAGAATTGCTTGTAGCTACTTTAATATTAATATTAGTATGAAAACTTATATTTAAAAAAATCCCAGGTGTGCTAAGATTTCAGTAACATTTGGTCCTTTTTGTCATTTGACACTCTTGTCTGTGATAAAATACATTAGTTAGAATAGATCTGCTGTCCAAACCTACGGAGTACAGCAGGAAATCTACGAGGTCTCTGCATAGCATGGTCTGCTTTGCCAGGAGTGCCTACATATGAGATGGTAGATACTGATATATACAGTTGTGTCATGCAGAACAACATTCCAGTCAACTCTGGACTGCATATATGACAGTGGTCCCATCAGATGATAATGAAAAATTCCTGTCACAGAGTGATATCTTAGCCATTGTAAATGTTGTAGCAGAATGTATTACTCACATGTTTGTGGTGATGCTGATGTAAACAAATCTGCACTGCTAGTCATACAAATGTCTAGCACATACAATTATGTGTGGCACATGATACTTGATGACAATGAACAATAGTCTTACTGGTTTATGTATTCACTGTACTAATCAGTATTTTAGCATATACTCCTTCTCCAAAAAAAGTTAACTGTAAAACAGCCTCAGGCAGGTCTTTCAGGAGATGTTCCAGAAGAAGGCATTGCTGTCACAGAAGATGATAGCTCCATGTGTGTTATTGCCCTGGAAGACCTTTCAGTGGGACAAGATGTGGAGGTGGAAGACAGTGAGAGTGATGATCCTGACCCTGTTTAGGCCTAGGTTGATGTGTGTGTTTGAGAGTTAGTTTTTAACAGAAAATTTCTGAAAGCACATAACAAATTTTTTAAATTGGACAAAAGCATAGAATAATTATATGAAGAAAGAAAACATGTTTGTACAGCTGTACAATGTGTTTGTGTTTTAAGTGTTATACTACAAAAGGGCCAAAAAGTTAATAAAGGAAAAAAGTTACAGTAAGCTAAGGTTAATTTATTATTAAAGAAATAACTTTTTTTTTTTTTTTAATCAGTGTCCCACTCTGCTGCCCGGGCTGGAGGGTAGTGGCACAAACATGGCTCACTGTGGCCTCAACCTCCTGGGCTTAGGTAATCCTCCAGTGTCAGCCTTCTGAGTAGCTGAGCCTATAGGCATGTAGCACCAGGCCCAGCTAAATTTTACATTTTTTGTAGAAATGAAGTCTCGCTATGTTGTCCAGGCTGGTCTTGAACTCCTGGGCTTAAGCAGTTCTCTCACCTTGGCCTCTCCAAAATGCTGGGATTACAGGTGTGAGCCACTACACCCAGCCCCACTATAGACTTTTTATAAACACTGTACACTTGGGCTACACTACATTTATTTCTTAAATGTTCTTTCTTCAAGGTAGGAGTTAAGGACCAGTCTAGGCACCATAGGGAGACCTTGTCTCTACAAAAAAATTGGTAAAAATGAGCTGCATGTGGTGGTGCGCAACTGTAGTCCCAACTACTCCGAAGGATGAGGTGGAAGAATTGTCTGAGCCTAGAAGGTCAAAGCTGCGATGAGCTGTGATTGTGCCAGTGTGTTCCAGCCTGGGCGACAGGGTGAGACCCTGACTCAAAAACATGAAAGCATCGTAGGGTACCGTGGTGCTGCAGGCCTTCACAGTCACTCATCACTCGTCCACTGACGCACCCAAAGCAACTTCCAGTCCCCCAGCTCCATCCGTTCATGCTAGGTGCCCTATACAGGTAGCCCGTTTTTTCCCTTTTATACTGTATTTTGACTATACCTTTTCTGTGTTTACAGATACTTATATACATAAATATTACTGTGCTACAATTGCTTATAGTATTCAATACAGTAACATGTTTTGCAGGTTTACAGCCTAGGAACAATAGGCCGTTCCACAGAGCCTAGGTGGGTAGTAGGCTGTACCATGTAGGTCTGTAAGTACATTCTGTGGTGTTCACACAATGATGAAATCACCCATTGACACATTTCTCAGAACATGTCCTTATCCTTAAGTGACATATGTCTGCATAAAAGAATAGATTTCATAGCTTATTTGCTGTGGATGAAAATCTTACAAGCACTATGGAATGAAGTATTACGTGTTTGGAATGTTGGTATAATGTCAACAGGACCAAAGATACAGAACACACAACTACTCCTATTTGCCTAAGAGAAAAGGCTGGCACTGAAGTTACTTACCATACTGGTTCTTTATTTTTCACCAGACTTTTCTTACAGCTATACTAAGAAACAATACTGAAGATAAACTCTGTAAGTGCCTGCTTTTGAGAAGGTGCCAGTATGTCAAGACACCCACTGGAACCCAATAAACTGAAGGGCCCCTACACTGCTCTGAGGACCAGAAAGTGAAGGGGAATAATCTAAATGGCAGGCAGGAAGGCTTACCAGGTGAAATGGAGGGAGACTGGCTAAGTGAGGAATCCGGCCAGGATGAGGACTTTCCTCGGAGAATGCAAACAGTCATCCCGAGGAGTCTGTTGGAGGAGAAAATGATTCTGAAAATGGATGATACGTTGAGTACACTTGCAACGGTCAGCTTCTCAGAGGACACACACACAAAATGGCAGTTTAAATTCAGTTTAACAATTCAGACAATAATGATGTCATCGACATCCGAACTGATACCAGGCATGTTTGGTTTGATGATAGGCAGTTCAGGCTAGATGAAAGACCTGTTCTGGCTTTGGATTAGGGTCCCAAGTTAAAATGCCACTGAGGATTTGGAAAAATATAAAAGTGTTGAATATAAATGTTCTAAGAAGCCTAACATCACTTTCCTCAAAAATTAAAGGATTGTATTGGACCTTTTTCAACAACAGAAAAGCTAAGTGCTAAAGATACCTGGTATCATCCAAATTGCCAAGAAGCGCCCCCCAAATTGGACTTATGATCCCTGCCTCCAGTAGTTGTTGCATCTCAAGTGATTTTCCCAACGGCAGGTACCTGAGAGCCAAGTTGGATACCTTAGCTGACTTTCCGTCAACAACCTGACTGTACTGGAATTCCTAATTAATCCAAATGCAAGTCCTTGCCACTGTAATTTGAGTGCTGCTTCCACCTGCTATGGAGGGATGGGATGAGGGCCCTATACTGTTTTTGCAAGAAAGAGGTATGGTGGAGAATGGTGGTATTTTGATGACGACTATCATGTCTCAACTGCATCTGAAGGCTAAACTGCATCCAAAGCAGTAAATGTACTCCTCTACCAGAGTGAAGACACTTTTGGTGGAGCTGGCTTTTTCCCTCCACAAACACCCCACTGATGAAGACAGCTGTGGCAATGACATGACATAGAAAATGAAAACTCTGCACACTGACTAATGAAGTTTCTTGAAGCTTTGAAGGAGAGACTTTCCTGCTGGTGGTGTCTGTTGATGAAGTTATCTACATTAAAGAAAAGTCTGAAATGGAGGTTTCGGACAGCCAGATGTAAATCCCTTATCTGATTTTAACTTGTACAGTACTTGAAGTGAGACACAATGTACACTTTAGTAAAAAAAAAAGCCTCTCACTATTCCTATTCAACATAGTACTGGAAGTCCTAGCCCAAGCGATCAGGCAAGAGAAAGAATTAAAGGGTATCCAAATTGGGAAGACGAAATCAAACTATCTCTGTATGCTTGTGATATGATCTTATACGTAGAGAGTCCTAAAGACTTTTCCAAAAGACTCCTGGGCTTGATAAATGAATATGATAAGGTCTCAGGATAAAAAATCAACACAAATCAGTAGCACTGCTATACACTATAGCAACCGAGTTGAGAATCAAATCAAGAAATCAGTTCCATTTACAATAGCAGCCAAAAAGCTAAAGTACCTAGGATTACATTTAACCAAGGAGTTGAAAAATCTCTACAAGGAGAAGTACAAAACACTGGTGAAAGAAATTGTAGAGGACACAGAGAAACATCCTATGCTCATGGATTGGAAGAATCAACATTGTTAAAATAACCATATTTCCCAAAGTTATCTATAGATTCAGTGCACTCCCTATCAAACTACCAATATCATTATTCACAGAAGTTTTTTTTAAAAATCCTAAAATTCATATGGAAACAAAAAAGAGCAAGAATAGCCAAAGGAATCCTAAGCAAAAAGAACAAAGCCAGAAGTGTCACATTACTTCAAATTATACTACAAAGCTATAGTAACCAAAACAGCATGGTACTGGTACAAGAGCAGACACATGAGCCAATGGAACAGAACAGAGAATCCAGAAATAAACCCCCAATACCTGCAATCAACTGATCTTTCACAAGCAGACAAAAAATGGTGCTGGAAAAATTGGATAGCTACCTGCAGAAAAATGAGACTGCATTCCTGCTCTCCCCATATACAAAAATTAACTCAAGATCGATGAAAGACTTCTGTGTCAGATCTGAAACCATAAAAAGCCGAGAATAAACCCTACGAGAAACTCTTCTGGATATGGGCCTACGCAAAGCATTTATGGCTAAAACCCCAAAAGCAAATACAACAAAACCAAAATAAACAAGTGGGACTGAATTAAATCACAGGCTTCTGCACAGCAAAATAAATAATCAACAAAGTAAACAGGCAACCTACAGAATGGGAGAAGATATTCGCGAACTATACATCTGACAAAGGACTAATATCTAGAATCGGCAAAACTCAAGTCAGCCAGAAAAAAGCAAATAAGCCCATTAAAAAGTGGGCACATTACATGAACAAGTATCTCTGAAAAGAAGATACATAGATGGCCAACAGACTTATGAAAAAATGCCCAACATCACTATCAGGGAAATGCAAATTAAAACCAGTGAGATACCACCTTACACCACTCAGAATGGCCATTAAAAAAATCAAAAGACAGTAGATGCTGGCATGCATGTCGTGAAAAGAGAACGCCTATACACTGTTGGTGGGAATGCTAGTTAGTACAACCTCTATGGAAACTGGTATGGAGATTTCTCAAAGAACTAAAAGTAGGTCTGTTCAATACAGCAATCTCACTATGAGGTGTCTACCCAAAGGAATAGAGGTTGTTACGCAAAAGACACCAGCACTCAGATGTTTATCGCAGCACAATTCACAGTTGCAAAAGATGTGGAATCAACCTACCTTTCCCACTCATCAGTGGATAATGAAATGGGACACACACACACACCAACACACCACGGAATACTATTCAGTCATTCAAAAGAATGAAAAATGCATTTTACAGTAACTCGGATGGAATGGGAAAACATCATCCTAAGTGGACGAATGCACTGCATGTTCTCTTATAAGTGGGAGCTAAACCAATCATCTGCAGAGGCAAACAGCATGGTATGATGGACATTGGAGACTCAGAAGGGGGGCTGGGAGGGATGGACAATCACCTCTTGGGTTCAGTGTGCACAGGTGGGGCTGTGGGTACACTTTAAGCCCACACTTCCTTGCCATTATGCAAGGCAGCCTTGCAACCAAAAACTGTACCCCCTAAAGCTATTAAAATGAGAGAAAAAAATGTCTCTCATCTATTTAGTCTTGAATTACGAGCTACATATATGTGGGAATGTAAAAATAAGGTTATGTTTATGAACGTTCAGATACTTTAAAAGAGTGAAAGGACATTTAGATCGTATGTGCACTTGGTATTTGCGGCTTCCCCTAATACATCATAGTCTGTATTTCTGATCATAAAATCATAGAATGAGGTTTTCAGTGAGCTCTGCCTCCCACCAGTGTCCCCGTGTCCAGTTCAGGGGATAATGTCTTCTGTATATGCTGTGATGGCAGAGAGATTAGGAGGCTCTAGCTCTGGGGAGTTGGTTGGCTCCTTTCGAAACACTTGTCCAGACCCGGAATTAATTGCTCACATTTTGTTAGTGGCGTGTGCATACGTATGTGCATACGTTTCTCATTTTTGGTATGGAAGCTCTTTAGCATCTCAGGGCTATTCCTTAAATCTGTTTCCATCCTTCCTGTCCCAAGTACCATTCAGTGTTTGCAGTTTTTCTTCTATTCAGTTTCTGGGTGGATTCTCACAGGCACCACTGTGTAGAATTTATATAGGGCAAAGGTGGGGAAAAGTATCACTATCTTTGTTGCAGGAAAAACAAAAGAAACAAAAAACTGAACATTAGGGGAAAAAAAGACCAACCAACCCTCCCAAACTCTTAAAACCCAGAAACCTTATCAGAGCCTTGGTGCCACCTTGTGGATATCTGTTGAGTCACAGCTGAATTTTGCCTTTGATTTATTCTGTGGCTGTCTTGGGTCAGTTTTGGTTGGACAGAAAATGCATTAAATTTAAACTTTTTGTTTTGTTTTGTTTTAAAGCACTCACTGAAAATGACCGAGACAGCCAGTCACCACTCAAGAACCCTCTGTTGTCGACGACAAGACCCCTGGTTTTTGGAAAGCCCAATGGCACGTACCTCTCTCTCCCCCCTTGCTGCCCTCCCCAGGGCTTGCCCCTGCAGTGGCGGGGAGCGCTACCTCGTCATCTCCCTCAAGTGAATTAACACTGAGCTCACTGCCTTCGAAGGTCTGAAACCTTCCAAGTGGCCGTGCTGCGGGGTGGCTGGCCCAGTCCCCTCCACCAGGTTTTCTCCTGTTTGCTCTGTCCTGGGTTGCCTTGTGGCAGAGGTTCCCCAGCTGCCACCCCAGCCATGGTCAGCTGTAAACAGATGGCCTCTCTTGCTTTTCAAGTTTTGCATGAACCCTGCCTAGTGGCACTCCTTATCCCCTTGAGATCCCCTACTATATATTTCCCTTTCTGCTTTCATTGATTTAAACGATACTTTCCTTTTCTCAAGGTGATGCAGTTGATTATCAGAAACAGCTGAAACAGATGATTAAGGACTTAGCCAAAGAAAAAGATAAAACAGAGAAAGAGTTGCCCAAAATGAGCCAGGTATGGACTTTCTTCTGTGCAGATAATGAACTATTTTGCCAAATGATTTTGTCGAAGATTAATTTGAGAATTAAGCTTGAGCCCTTTTGCCTCCAAATTCCAGGATCTTGTAACTTTGGGTAGAACACTGTGGCGATTAAATGGGAAAGAAAGAATTTGTGATCCATTCAGATATGCCACATATGCAGAGCTTTTCAAAACAGGAGGCAGCCAGCCACACACTGCACGTCTTTGAAGGGTTTTTATATCAACTTCATTAACCCAGGTTGTGACAAAGATTTGATTCCTTTGGGTGATTAGAAGCATTTCATTTTTGTGCCACTGTGGATACAGCACTGTTCTTAAAAATTATTCCTGTTCTCTAATTTCTTAGAAATCACTTACTACACGATAGATAGTACTGACGTTTAAGTCTCTAAAACTTCCGAGCATTTTCCAGGTCCTGTGTTACAGTGAAGTGCCATATGATGGTAGTAGGTTTGTTTTTTTTTTTAAATTAGAAAGGATCCCTCCCAATATTTAGGAAATGTAGGCTTGTAGTTTAAAATGCTCCTTTAATATAGGACTTAAGTCATTTTGGTGTTGCATACTGTGAGTAGAATTTACCATGTAATATCTTTTTTGACCATAAAACTAATCTCGGGATTAGTGTTCCATAGCATATTTGAGAAATGCCGTTCTCTTGTATTCTGTTGGGAAATTGCTCTCAGATTTCCAGTCTATCAGTTGGATATAGAATAAAGCCGATTAATCCCATCACTCAGAGCTGTCAGTATTAACGTTTGATATACATTTTTGCTGTAGGTACGCTTTAAATAAAAATGGGCTACGCTAATATTTTGCTTTCTATTACTTAAAAAAATCATAGGTATTGCCCGCAAATTGTTAAACATTTGTTAAATTAGTAGCTCTCGACCATTCTTCTAGTCCTAGAGTAACTGGGTAGCTAAATCCACTGGAAGTATCTTCCATCACCTTACAGAGTCTCAATTTTGGCAGTATGCATGTAATTGGAGATCAAGCACCACTGTTCTATTTCTTTTTACAAGCTTTAAGACCTGCATGGTATGGTATTCCCACCAGACAAATGTGCTGTAATTTTTAGTCATATCTCAGCTGTTTCCAACCTTTTCTGTTATAAACTCTAGCTTAAAGCTCCTTATGGATAAATCTGTACCTTGCTCTGGTTTCGTGGCTGCTGGGTACACATCTTGCATAGGAAGAAGCACCCTTCCAAGTGTGTGCTGAAATTCCCTGGAGTCACCATTGTCAATAATTTTCAGAGTATGACAGAGGCTGTTTTCTTACAGTCTGCATCTTTGAGAGTACTGTTGGGTTTTTCTCAAAGAACAAAAGCATAAAGTTCTTTGTTCTGTTGCTATAGTTTTTTTTTTTTTAATTTCAGAGAGAATTTATCCAGTTCTGCAAAACTTTGTACAGCATGTTCCATGAAGATCCAGAAGAAAACAATCTGTATCAAGCCATTGCCACAGTCACAACCCTGCTGCTGCAAATTGGGGAGGTGGGGCAGCGAAGCAGCAGCTCAGGAAGCTGCTCCCACGAATGTGGGGAGGAGCTGCGGGCATCAGCTCCTTCTCCTGAGCAGGACTCCGTTTTCGCTGAGAAGACTCCCCAGGACTCCCAAGCATTTCCCGAGGAGACAGAAGGGGACTGGACCGTCTCCCTCGAACATATCTTAGCATCACTACTGACTGAACAGTCTTTAGTGAACTTCTTTGAAAAGCCACTAGACATGAAACCGCAACTTGAAAATGCCAAGATCAATCAGTACAGTCTCAAAACTCTTGAAATGAGCCGCCAATCACAGCCTGAACTCAAGCTGGGTAACCTGTAGCAAGAGAGCAGTTGCCATGTGGAGTCTGCTATACCAAAGCACAGACCAGACCACCTCTTGGGTTGTCAGCCCGTAAGGCCAGATTTCCGTCTGCTTTGAGCATACTTTCACAAACTGGACCTGAATAAGCAATCTGACAAACTGTGGCCAAGGAAACCGATGCGACCCCTCAAGCATCTTCTATTTATTCTTTAAGAAATTGTTAATCAGACACTGTCAGTGCTGTCGGGCATCCATCGGTCTCCTTGGTGCTGTGACTTGCAATTCTTGTCAGATTTGCTGAAATGGGCACTCTTCAACCGTGATGCCAATTTGGTTTTGTCCTCAGAAGGAACCCAAGTTAGATGTGTTATACTAACCAAGAGAGAAGCTCCCAAACTCTCATTTTTTTCACTTGGAATGACAATGGGAAAGGTCGAGTCAAGTTCACTTTCAAGATCTAAGAGTATCCACTTTTGTGCAATTGCATTTGGCTTTTGTTTGCACTAATTTTGTTTCAATGCTGGTAATTGAAACCATTTTAATATATTTGGTTGTATTCACTTTCTATGTCCTCCCAAATATGTTGTGTACAGACCATGCTTTCAATGTTGGCCTCAGAGTTTTTTAATAAGAAACTTTTTTGTATTGACTTGGGGATTTTATCTTCTATGTTAATATAGTGTCTTCAGGTGTGGCAGCGAATGGACAAGCTGAAAATGTCTCCTATCCATCCATGGTCTCAGTGGTTAGTGCAGTAGTCAGAATCCCTCAACCCCACCTAGGTTGTACACCATCACCAATAGGGCTTCACAGAAAAGACCACCTTAAGTGGCAACCCTGTCACCTTGGGATAAGGTCAATTAAACAAAATTTTTGTTACTGTAACCTTAAGGAACTTTACTTCTGAACTGTAGTTCCATGTGCTTGGAAAAACTCACAGAGCCATCATAACCAAGTTAAAACATGAATTGTTTCAGCTGGGCGTGGTAGCACACACCGGTAGTTCCGGCTACCAGGAAGGCTGAGGTGGAAGGATTGCCAGAGCCCAGCAGGTCGATGCTGGGGTGGCTGTGTGTGCCACTGCACTCCAGACTGGGTGATGGTGAGACTCTAACTCAAAAAAATTTTTTTTTAAATAAACTGAACTGTACCTGTAAGTTAAATGTAATCTGGTTACTTTAGGATAGTTATTCTAAATTCAGATGCAGCAGCCTACTGCCATGCTATCGACTGCATCACCTTAGAGTCTCTTAAAATGGGAAAAGTGGCCAATGGTTATTAAACTCTATGTTCTAGTTTCTGGAAAAATGCTTGGCTTAACAAGACAAGTAAAATCACCATGCCTCCAATTTTTCAACTGCCTACAACGGTGTTTCTCAAGCCAGATTGTATTTGAAAATCACCTTAAAAACCTTGCTTAGACCCAGTCCAAGTAAGTATCAGTATTCAGGAAATGCTCTTCAAGTGATCCCATAACTGGAAACTACTTTAGGATATACAGGCACATTGTGTTGCAACCAGAAAAAGAAAACCAAAACTTGAAAGCAGTTTTATAACTTTATTTGATGTTCTCGACGATCAGTGTTTAGTTCTCATCCACATTGACTGTCTGTAGGTCTGCAAGAGAAGTGACAGTCAACTTCCATTCCCACATGTCACATTTCAACAGTTCAGAAACTCTAAAAGGGTCTGGGTACACAGTGGTCATTTTCCACGACCTTTCAACCACCCAGATGGGGATGAGCTTTGCATTCTTCTGCATCTTCCCACACCAACACACCATTAAAAAAAAGTATGATGATGATGCCTGTCGCTCTATCAGCTGAACAGACATTCTTGTGTAACTTAAACAGCTCAGTGGGATAGAGCACTTACTTTTGAAAGTGGTAACAGGGACATAGGTCACCAAAGTATAAAGCTTGTTTGGTGAGTCTTCATCCTCATTTCGTTTCCTGGACAACCGCACACGGATACGGTACGGGACATTCCTAATAAAAATACAAACACATTGTTAAAGTCAGTGCCTCCTTTCAAGAATACAGCCACCAGCTTTATCTATGCATCCCATCCCTGCTTCTAATACTCTGTCTTTTGCTCTGTTCCCTGGAGACTAAAACCTACCCCCAGGTGGACACTAAATGCTGTCACCTCAGGATGCATGCCTCTTAAGACATGTTAAGGCAATCACCACTGACAATTTAATCCAAAGCAAAAATCTGGGCCCCAAGATGCTAGTCTTTTGCCTTTACCACCAGAGAACTCTTGCTATGGGACTTTTCCATGTTGCCCTTAAATCTGAAAACTGCAAGCTACAGTGAACACAGAAGACCTAATTTTCAGTTTCTTCACCTTATGCACACAATCCTTCCATCCTCTTAACCTCTTAGCACCACAGCTGACTGTCCCGCCTTCCTTTACTGATCTCAGGATGCGCAAGGTACAACACTGTCCTAGGCCCAGGACTCCCATCGACTCAGGACTTCTGGTTCTGATAACACCAGTCCTCCTGTGTCATTCCAAGGAAGGCACCGAAGATCCTTTACTGGACATCTCTTCTCTGCCACTCCCCTAAATGCCGGCCCAGCACATAGCTGAGTCCCAGGTCCCTCTCTCGGTCATTTCACCCAACCCTACAGTTTAAATACCACCCAGATGCAGGCAGTCCTCCCCCCTGCCCCCATTTCACAGAATCAACTAGTCCATGCTACTGCCATCCCTCTAACTGGTCCTCTCACTTCTGCTCTGGCACCCTTCGGTGTCCTTCACAGCATAAGGCTCCCCTTGCTCCACCTACCACTTTAAAGCAGGGTTTCCCAATCTCAGCACTGCTGCCATTTGGCCCAGGCAATTCTTTGTTGTGGAAGCGGTCCATGAATGGTCCATGAATTGTACGATGTTGAGTGGTCCCTGCCCTGCGGCAACTCTCGGTAGTGTCAACAAAAAAACATCCCCTGGGGGAAGGCAGATAAAGCTGCCCTAGGCAAAGAACCACTGTGCTAACGGTGGGTTTCCCATGGCCATCTAGAGATGATCATACATGGTCTGGCCACCCTGCCCCTCCATCTTCATTCGCTGGTCTGGCAGTCACTTACTCTACCCTTACCCTCACCAACCTGCTCCTAGGTCCCACCAAGTTTGCATTCTCTGTGCAAAGCCCTTCACTACCCCACACTGGGGCTCCTCTGCAGATGCTAGCTCACCCCAGTCACTGTCAATATTTTTTTTGTAATTCCACATGCATCAACCAAGTTAGTGAACTTATATGGAGTGTGCAGGGTGAGGTAGGTAAGCTGGTGTCATCGTAAAAGTTCACCCACGAACACATAATTTTAGCACCTTATTCCTTTGGCCCAGACAGCTTTGTTGAGCCTGGTATCAATGCGTACATCTGGAGTCCCCATCTCCTTCATGGCAAATTTTCGGATCTCTTTGAGTGCCCGAGGGGCCCGCTTCTTGAAGCCCCTACGATTCAAACATAGTAAGTTAATGAGCACAAAATTAAATGAAATACATACACTAAGCCCCCACTTAATGCCACTGGTAGGCACTTGAACAGGCAGACATACCACCATACTAAAGAGGACTGGCTCTGATAGGTTCTTGGAGACTGTGACTTTAAGCAAAGTGATGTACTGTACAACAAAAGCAATTTTATCACACTCTAATAAAGAAGAGGCAAGTTCCTACAGCATACAGCAGGCCATTTTGTTTAAAGTTTGCTTCCAAGAACTCATCGACAAGGTTAAACAAAGACTTACTGTATAAGGTATGTCCTGTTTTGACAAAACCAACCAAAACTAAACTGTGAGCTAGGCAGAAACCTTCCCTTTTCCTATGAGTGTGCAATGCCTGGCAACTAGAGTCATACTTGGGACAAGGCACACAACCCATTTTCAGATCAAAATGTAATTTGATTATATGTCATGTCCTAAGACAGGGCATGTTTTGGGAACAGATCACTCGATGCTCTTAACCCGGTCTATAAGGACAGTAGGTAATTCTACAGAGCTCTTGGTATGTGTCAGGCACTGCCCCAGGGGCAGTATTTGCTCTCATCTTCTTCCAACTTTTTCAGAACTGAGTTAAGTACTAGTAGCCCTTTGTTCACGAGAGTACAAATGAATCTGTATGCTTTCAGTTACATAAGAAATGCAGAAACGTACAACTTTACACAGGCTGAAAAGGACAAGCATTTGTGTAAGTGAAGGCCCTTCCAAATGAGGCAGAGTTCAAACAGCCTAAAAAGGTGTTCTATCACCCCAAGCCTGCAAGCTTGCTCTACCCTCTCCAGCCTACTTTGCTCACTTAACCACCTAGAAATAAAGGGTGCTAGAAATGACAGCAGCCAGTAAAACAAAGACCTACGTAAATACCCTGTGGCGCACATTCCCTGCCTGTTTAGGAGGGAAAAACAAAGCATCTTCATGGAAAAACCAACTGTCAACTGTTGCAGATCAAGTGAAGACTAAGAAAAGTCCCAAAGATTTAGTACCATGGAGGCCCTGACATGGAGCTTTTGCAAGTAAGCACAAAATGCCAGAAAACCTCATCCACCGTTGTGGCTCACACCCCGCCTTGTACACGAGCCAGTGTTTAATGTGGCCCTTTACCACAGCAGCCCTCCTCTCACCCTGTGACTTGCTTTCCACTTGGTACTTAAAAAAAATCATCTTACATCTAAAAGGGGAGGAGGAATGTGGTTGATCACAAGCAGTATCAACACAGACTGGGTTTCGGACCCGAAAGCCACCTGAGACCCTAAATCAGACAATGCTCATAGTGCTCGGCTGATTCTGTAAATACTTTGCCAGAATGTTCAATAAAAATGCTGCCACATTTAAATGTTTGGCAAAATCAATCGCCTTGACACGAGAATGCTCAATCAACTACAAGAAGTCTGCTCCAAACTGATGCCTGAACCGAGTATTTCACTGTGTTAACGTCTTGCTATTAAAAGCACTAACATCCCGGCTGGATGCAGCTTTCAGCTAATTTTCCTAAAGCCCAGAGGCACTAGCGTTCGCTTTCCTTCACATCCATACCCTTTAGCCTATCCAAATTTAATTCGAATGCAAAAGCAGAGTGCATGATAGTCTCGCTCTGTCATCGCCAAGGTTTCCAAAGTCGATCGCCCCAGAAAGTTGACTCAGTCGCACACTTCCAACCAGTACCCTTAAAACCCTCTAAGCCCCAGGCGGGCTACATGCAAGAGACTTGAGGTTCCGAAAGAAAGACGCCTAACTGCCAGGTCACCTAGGCTTTAAACGATCTGAGAGTGACAGCCGGACGCGTGAGCTGGCGAGCCCCCCGGCCAGCGGCAGCGATACTCACACTCCATGGATGCGCTTGTGAATGTTGATGGTGTATTCTCGGGTCACGACCTCGTTGATGGCAGAACGGCCCTTCTTCTTCTCGCCACCCTTCTTTGCGGGTGCCATCTAAACGCAGGCGACAGGGAGGCTCAGAGCAGAGTGGGACAAGACCAAGCCAAGGCCTCCCTCCCGGGATTGGCCTCGTTGCCTCTCTCGAGGTGCTTCCGAGCGCGGAGAGTCCGGCCTGGTCACCCCCGCCGCCCCGCGACTCACGAGCCCTTGTCGCTCAGATACCCCCTACCAGGAAGCCCCTGCGGCACGGCTCCCCTAAGCTTGGCCACTCTCCCTCCCAGGCTCCGGGAGCACGTAAACACAACGCAGATTCCCAACTCCCAAGAACGCGGAGCCCCGAGCCGGTTCGGGAGAAGTCCTGCCGTCGCACTCGGCACAACCCCGAAAGAGGATGGAGCTGGATTCCTGAAACCGAGAGCCGAGCACCCATACTCACTCTGCCGGGCCCAAGTTGGAAAGGAAGAGCGCGGGGAATTGTGGGAGGAAGAAAGAGGCGGTCGCAGGTAGAACTTCCGGGTCGCCTGAGGAGGGGATGTGACTAGGGAAAAGAAAGGCGAGGCTGTGACGTAAGCAGTGCGCGCCGAGGTTGGAGGGAGAGAACGAGCCTCAGGGGCGGGTCCTGGCCATGCTTCGGGGGAGGCTTCCCTGTGGCTCCGTGGAAGGAGGAGGAATTTGCGACTTTGGTCTGAGTCTTCGGAGAACACCAAGACGCGGGCCTATAGCTGGGTGGGAGCAGGGCCAACGGAAGAAGACGCTCTTATGGTTCGCGGTCGTTCATTCGACCAAAGTTTTCGGAGCCCGTGTCGGGCGCCGTGGCTGGCCGTCAGTCCCAGGGAAGCCAGGACACAGCCCCCGTCCTGGGTGCCCACGTCGAGCAGGGCCTGCTGATGAATGCGAGCCGTGACTGTCCTCGGCGGTTCAACCGCAGGACTGTCGTGTCGACTCGGTGTTTGGGTGGGTGGGATGCTGGAGGGAGGGGAGGCTTGCGCTGGGCCTGCAAGGAGTGGCAGGGATAACTGGGCAGGGAAGGGGTGGGGGGCGCTGCACGACGGGGGTCTGCAACAGTACGGCTTCCCCCACTCTTGGTTGAGAGTTGAGATCGTCCACTGGGACTTATTCGTTCAGGAGTGTAAATGTTACAAATAATAAGGGTCATCGAAAGGTTTTCAGGAGGGCAGCGCCTCGGTTCGATGCTCTAGAATTAATTTGGCCACAATGAGGAATAGCCCGGGAGACCAGTTGAAGGAAACTACAAAATATAGACAATTGATGAGGGTCTGAATAAGGCAGTTGCAGTGGGATTGGAAAGGATCGGACTAAGAATAGAAATACAGGGAGGAGGTAAAATCAAGAGGATGGGGAAAGAGAAAACCAAAGTAGAGTACATTTAAGAGGTATGGGAGGCAGAGGCCATAAGAAAAAAGTGAAGTGTCATTAGAGCAGTAGGAAAACATTTGGAAGTATTCTCAGGCCAGGTGTGGGTGGCTCACGCCTGCAATCCCAGCACTTTGAGAGGCAGAGAGCAGAGGACTGCCTGAGTCCGGGGGTTTGAGACCAGCTTGGGCAATTTGGTGAGACTTAGTCTCTACAATCTCTATAATAAATAAAAAAAATTAGGCGTACCTGGTGGCGCTCATCTGTAGTTCCAGCTACTTGGAAGGCTGAGGCAGAAGGATCACCTGAACCCAGTGGGTGGAGGCTGCAGTAGCTGTGAGCAGTGCCTATGCACTCCAGCCTGGGTGACAGAGTGAGACCCCGACTCAAAAAAAAAATAAAAAAGAAAAAATATTCTCATACAAGCTAAGAGCCTCCTCAACAGGCACTAAATGTTACAGAGTTCGAGAATGGCAAAAACAGATGTGCCTATTAGATTCTCCAAACAGGAGATAATGATTTCAACAAAAGTAGAGCACTGGGGAGTGGGGATATAGCTGCTTCCACCGATTCCATCTCTGGGGGCTAAACACTGGAGGGAGACATACTGAGGGAGGGAAGGGGAACTGGGGGAGCAGCAGGCAGTCAGGGTGAGTGAGTGGGCTAGATATGATGTGGGAGATGAGTAGCTCTAAGAAGGTGCCCCGAGTCCTAGGAACTGTGTCGCCAGTCTTGGATCTGTGGATCCGTGTCTTCCTTTTTCTTGACAAACTTCTTTCTTCCTCAGGGGCACACTATTTAGTGGCCTCTGAAGACTGAGCACAGGAGCTAAAGTTTTTGATCCCCCAAGTATCTGAAGGTGTTTATTCAACTCTCAAATTTACATTCTGGCTTGTATGGAGTTCTAGGTTGAAAAGAGTTTCTCCCCAGCATTCTGTTTGGTGTGGTTGTTGAGAAGTGATGGCATCATTTATTTTCTCTGAAATGTCTTAGGATCTTCTCTTTACCTACAAACTTCTGAAATTTCATCATGCTGGTACCTTGACTTTAAGAGAAATTTCCCAGAACTAAAGAGCTTGATTTTCCAAGTTGAAAGGGCCCACTTAATGCCTATCGCTTCCGTGAATGGAAAATGCAGGAACCTGTTAGGCTCAGTGGCTCAGCCTATAATGCCAGCACTTTGGGAGGCCGAGGTGAGAGGATTGCCCGGGCCCGCGGGTTCGAGACCCGCCTGGGCAACTTGGCGAGATCGCGTCTCTACAATAAACCAAAAATTAGCCGGGCATGGTAGCACGCGCCTGTAGTTCCAGCTACTCGGAAGGCTGAGGCGGAAGGATCGCCGGAGCCCAGTGGGTCGAGGCTGCGGTGGCCGGGAGCGGCCACTGCACTCCAGTCTGGGCGACAGAGTGAGACTCCAACTCAAAAAAAAAAAAAAAAAAAAAAGAAAATGCAGGGACCAAGGCAATCACCCCTGACCTACTAACAAGGTTTTCAGGAATGGACATACTTCTGGATCTCTCAGATGATACTGGAGGCAGGTAGGTTTAGGGCTGAAACAGGGACTCTGTGATGCCATGAGGAGCCCAGACCTTTGCATCCTGTATCGAGATGGGCGCTGCACCTTCTGATTTCCCAGCTGAGCTCAAAGGCAGGAGGAGATGGTGGTTGATAGGCAAGTTTTCGCCTTATGTTTCTTTTATCAGAATACAAAGTTCTTTCCAGAACCTCCAGCAGTGTTCTACCTGTCACTGGCTAGAAGTGGGGGACTCCCTTATCAGGTTGGGAGAGCAGTACCCACTAGAAGCAGGTGAGTGGGACTGTCGTAACTACCTTAGCCTATGGACGTGGGCATTTTGGCCTGGGCTAGAGACATTGCTGTCTCACAAAACTGGAATTCTGTTAAGGCAGAAGGGGGGCTGCTCCCATTTGGTTCAACCCAAGGATGCTTGGTCCCAGAGTCTCCTTTCCTCTCCCCTTCGCCTGCCTGTCTTCCCCGCTCCTGCTCAGACACCCGAAACCTGCCTCAGGCCTTTCACACCTGAGGGCCCATTTGGGATCATTGTTCAGCTCCCAACTCCCTGCAGTCTCTTGAAGATGTGATCCTGCCCTTTCTATCTGGCTCCCAGCGCCCAGAGGGAACATAAGGGACAGCTTCCTGGACACCATCCATACGAGGCAATAAAGTGTCACTGCAGTAAAGCAGAAGTCTGGTGCCAGCTGACTCAAGTTTCCATATAAATGATGAAATGTGAATAGATCCTACCTCTTGTTGAAGCAAATAGACTTCACCAGTGGAAATCTAGAAAACAGCCCTCTCGATGTCAACTCTGCTGCCTTAAATAAAGGTTGAATGGGCATATAATAAAAACTTCGGTTTGAGGACAGAAAATCATCCGCCAGCTGGGGCTCTCTGTGTTTCAGTCCAGCCCTGCAGCTCTTACAGCTTCTTTCTGTCCCTAGCCCCAGGTTCTGGCCATTGACTCCCCGGCCTCCCAGGGACCAGAACAACTTAGTAGGAACTTTGTGGGTGTGAGAGCTGTGCTAATCACCCATGTCTTTTTAGCTTTTACTCGAGACCTCTTAAAGTGAAACATGATCTTTCCCTGTGGGGGTAAGAGAGAAGGGGACAGGCTGCCTCCCAGTCCTCACTAGCCTTAGGCGGTGACAAACCCCAAGGGACTGGAGGGGGTTATTTTCGGTGGTTTCAAGCTGGGCTGAGCTCCAGGAAGCACCCGGGGAACTTCCCAAGAAGAGCCACTGTAAGATTTTTAAAAGGAAAGGGGCCCGGCAGTGAAGAGGCGCCGTGTCAGTGGACCAGGGCCTGAGAGAGCGGTGAGAGGCTGTCGCTGTCACTGTGACCCAGCTGAAGTGGGGCTTGGTGAGGCGGCCCCTCGTGGGGCAGAGGGGAGAGGAATGAGACGAGAAGTATTTGAAATTAAAATCAACAGTTCATAACCGATTCTATATGGAATGTCAGTTTAGGAGGAAGCCTTAGTGGTTAACAAAAATCACTTTAGAAAAGCAGACTATACTCCAGTATCTAGTACACTGCAGAAATCAGTGTGATTTCGACTTTGAAGTCGGTTTTTGGCTGTATCACAGCAGAGTGACCCCAAAACAGCAACAGAAGCAGCACTTTTACCCAACACCAGGTCTCATTCTTACTCTAGGCACTCAGATTATAAACTCTTCGGCTTGTTTCTGTTTTTTGAATTGGGAGTTCCCACTTTGTTTCCTGGGCTGGAGGGCAGTGGCACGATCACAGCTCACTGCCACCTCGACCTCCTGGGCTCAGGCTGTCCTCTCGCCTCAGCCTCTTGAGTAGCTGGGACTACAGGCATGTGCCACCCCATCCAGGTAAATTTTAAATTTTTTGATAGAGACCAGGTCTCGCTATGTTGCCTAAGCTAGTCTTAAACTCCTGGGCTCAAGCATTCCTCCTGCCCCAACCTCCCAAAAGTGCTGGCATTACAGGTGTGAGTCACTGCGCCTGGCAGTTTTTTTTTTTTTAAAGGAATCAGGACTCTACCAGGATTCCTTGGAGGGTAACTGATTCCATGCTTTGGGGCAGTAAAAAAAATCAAGATGAGCCTTGATCCTATTGTTTCCAGAAGAACTGCAATGCTAAAAAGACAAAGGAACCAAATACAGGAGCAAGTTCTTGCTTTCCAAGTTGTGCCAGCCTGAGCATGAGATAAAATAGTCACATGGTGAATTAGAAAAGTTGAATTTATAAAAGGCCATGAGTTCCTGATTTCATGCTTGAAGTAAAATATATAATAGATATATGCCAAAGTATAGTTGGGTAAAAGTCCTAAAAGAGATTTTTTTTCTTTCCAGTGAGGCTTTTTCCTGAGAAAAATAAAACTGTTTGTATGTATAGGATAAGGTTCGTGCATGCCTGCTCAAAAAGCCACTGACAGCATTTCTCTTGAGGATCCAAATTAGTTACTTCTCTAAGGACATGAGTGGCTGGCTTTGAGACCTTCATGAAGGGATGAGAGAAACTGAAGCAGTCTTGAACCAAATACTCAAATTTTACCAGGTAATTAGACAAAAGCGCAAAGTGTCATGGTTTAGAACTGTCTAGTAGTTGGCCAATTCTTCAAGTTGCACATATAAACAAAATTTAAAAATTAAGGTATGGAACTTTTTTGTCATCAGAGAAGATACATTTTAAGTGAGTTAGTTGAAAATATTGTAAAGTTGGTATACTCCAGGGTTCACGTTTCAGTCACTTCACGTGAGCCAAGACTTCATAGTCTTCCAAACAGAAAGGACATAGTTTTTCTGGAAATAGGACAGGGTTTCAAAACAGCCTTTTAATGAGCAAAACCGAATGAATCAAAAGCTTAAGGATCAAACTTACCATGATGAATGTGGCTTAAAGAAACACTACACAATAAGAGTTTTCTGAGTTTATCCAGATTCTGAACATGTGTAAGATTTAATCCGAGCTAAATTAAACTAGTAGTCAGGCACATTCCACCCTGTGAATGGCTTCCAGCTAGAAAATCCTAGGACATTCAATATGCTCTGCCCATTAATAAACTTGTTCTATGTAGAAGAATTCTGACAGCGAATTAAAATACATTTTTTGCATGTATGTTCAGGGATATTGGCCTGTAGTTCTCTTAAAATACATTTTTTTAACAGAAAAGTTATACTGACAAACCTTGGAATTTATAAAGCATTAAATTTAAAAGTTAATCTAGTTTCACACAGAATTTTTGTTTTTAAAAGGGAGTTCATTTCTGGTTTGTTTAAAGAGTGCATGCCAAATATTTTGACTTACCTTTTTTCAGGCACAGGACAATTGTGTAATGAAGCTCCTTTTGGTTGCATTTTTAAGTTATTATTATTATTTGAGTCGGAGTCGTACTCTGCTGCCCAGGCTGGAGTGCAGGGGCACACGCACGGCTACCACAGCACCCTACTGGGCTCAGGTGATCCTTCCGTCTCAGCCTCCCAAGTAGGTGGAACTACAGGTGCACGCCACCATGCCCAGCTAATTTTTAAATTTATTGTAGAGACAAAGTCTTGCCAAGTTGCCCAGGATGGTCTTGAACCCCTGGGCTCAGGCAATCCTGTTGCCTTCCAAAGTGCTGGGATTACAGGTGTGAGCCACCGTGCCCGGCTGGATTCATGTATATAGCACCCTTTCATGCCATCCAAAACCGATCCCAATCACAGAACTGAGAGCTAGTCCCATTTTACGGAGGCGTAGAAGCGTAGAGTTATACTGATGACACAGGGAAAGGAACTTAGCTCTCTTGGGCCAGTGCTTTCGGAAAGGGCATTGCTGCCGTCTCAGTGGTTCTCAACCAAGGTACACCAAGGAACCCTCGTGTCAGCCTGAGGAAGCCTCATGAGGGCGCAAGCTGTACGTAGTTGCCAGAAACCTAGCTGCTGCTGCTACGTCTCCCCTCACACCCAACATGGCGTATGTGTACACATCTTACACAAGTATCCTGCCTGTGTCACTGATACCTATGTATAGGCAGTGAGACCCGGTGGAATTCCAACCTGGGTGAGTGTAATGGTGGACTATGAATGAATGCTTTGGTGGAGAATGTCTCAGTCATCTCCACACACTCCCTGTGTCGAGACAGATGTTTCCAGGAACGTCTTCCTGCTTTTGTTTTGCTGTCACTTCTATAGTAAACCATTGTTTTTCTGGCACAACCTTTAATATAAAGATCAGGACCTGATAGGCCGATGCACGTGTTGTAGCTCAAAAAACTTAATGCCACCACCCGACTTCTTTTTCTTTTTTTTTTGAGTTGGAGTCTCACTCTGTTGCCCAGGCTGGAGTGTAGTAGCATGCCCACGGCCACCGCAGCCTCGACCTGCTGGGCTCTGGCGATCCTTCCCCCTCAGCATTCCGAGTAGCCGGAACTACAGGCACGCGTTACCAACGTCCAGCTTATTTTTTGATTTACCGTAGAGATGAGGTCTCACCAAGTTGCCCAGGCTGGTCTTGAACCCGAGCTCAGGCAGTCCCCTCGCCTCAGCCTCCCAAAAGGCTAGGATTACAGGCTTGAGCCATCGTGCCTGGCCTTATTTATTTCTTGCTTCCATCTTTTCCATATGTTTGATTATCCTTGAAACATCTCATCTTGAAATTAAAAAAATATGACTACCAGTGAAAACATGTGTGAGGGATGTATAACAAGGGACAGAGGAAATTGTACAAATTTGTTAATTTATTACAAAATGTCCACTCACAGAAAAACACAAGAAAACTTTTATAATTTTATATTTGGGAAAGGAACCGGTGTCTCAGATACAAAATAATTTACACATAATCCGTACAATTTTATTTTATATAGAAATAGGTCATTATTACAACAGCTGTACAATTCACTACGCTTCATCTTATAATTACATAAAATCTTTTCTTTAGAAACATATCAACATAACAAAACATACAAAAAAAGCAAAGTGCATTTTGAAAAGGAAAATCCAATTCTCAGTCTTCTCATGAAAGATACGTAGAAAGATGCAGCATTCTCACTCAAAGGGCCAGCACATGGCGGGGTTTCCTCGGAGACTAGAGCCCCCCAGGCCCATCCGGCTCGTGAAACCTCTCCCTCACAGGCTTCGCGTTCCCAACAGAGTTCTGGAATGTCAGCTGGCATGACTGTGCTTTGCTCTGAGTCCACCTTTGTAGTTGCGATCAATGAAGTAAACAGGAAATTGTCCAGTGTTATATTTAGGGGAGAAACCACCAGCACGGCATGGGGCAAAAAGCCTCAGCCCATTAGGGTGCAGGCTGGGAAGGGTGTGAATCTGTAGCTTGGTTAATAACGGCCAGCTTCTCTATCTGATTGGTGGGCTGTTTTTGTTACGGCGGTCTCCGAATGAAGTCATGAGACCTTATTATTTTTAAAAACAGAAAGTGCCTAAGTTATTTCCTCTGTGCAGCTGTGCAAATTAAAACAAAAACAACCATTTAAAAATAATGAAAAATAATCTCTTTATTCTCTCTCTGTCCAACAGATCTCTGACCCAGTCCTTCTCGAATACAAAGGAAGGAGGACCGGGACAGCCAAGGCCAGCTAAGCGCAGATGGATGGGCCGCAGCCGGCTAGTGTAACCAGCTCACTCTCAGGGGAGGCAGCGAGCGCGCCATCTCCGAAGGTAAACTGAGTCATGACACCCACACAGGACTCTAGGTTCCTGCCCACTATGGCTGTAGAGCGTGACCGAGGACCTCGGAGACGAGGGAAACACGGCCGGCATTCCTGACCATTTCCACTTTGCCAGCTGTTGCACTCCACAGATGGTTCCCACCCAGGAGCTCTGAAATGTATGCAGTGTGTGAATAGATGCCAAGGGTCTAGTTCACACTCCTCCCCCATCTCCCATGGCCACCCCTCCTCGTCCATTGGTTAAAGCTGATTGCATCCCAGTCTCAGTGCCCAGCACTACCGGGGCGGCTGCTGGAGGCCTGCCGACTCAGACAGACTGCTGACCCTCCGGGGGGTCCGCGGGGGCGGGGGCTGCACCGGGGGCGGCGGGGGGTAGCCCAGGGTCCCTGGCGGCTGCGAGTAAGTCGAGAGGAGCAGCGGGTCCTGCTGCTCACTGTGCAAAGAGGTTGGCGCCTGGACCTGGAAAGGAGAGGAAGAGGGCTGCAGAGTGATCGGACGAATCAGACCCTCACAGTTTAGCAGGGGAGGGAGAGCTGCAGACTCCGTCAGAAGACAGGACTCTCCTCTGTGGGTAGTCTCAGGGGAGAGGTGGCTCTGGCAGGACCTCGTGTGGGGAGCTGAGGATGGGAAGATGAGGCTTTACAAGGGGCCGATTCTGAGCCCCAGTTCTCTGCCAGCGCTGGGGGGGTTCTTCTGGCCCAGTGCAGGGAGTGGTTTCGTCAACACACGCACATCATCTACATGCAGGCGGAATGTTCTTGTTGATGGAACCTGGGGCCACGTGCAGGTAATAGGGCAGACTCCAGATACACACACAGCCCACACACTCTTCACTGTTGGTCCCTGATACCGAGACTCCCTATAAATACGGCCATTCACCAGCTCCTATGAGGAGACATCCTGATGGGAAGTTCAGAAGCTTCAGCTGGCCAAAGCCTGACTCTGGAGGCTTTGATCTTGTCACCCACTATTCCCTTCCACGAGATCTTCCCCTCCAAGTAAGCCAGCGGCCCCTGCCCTCGCAGGGTTCCTGCCCTATGCTCTTGCTGGGGCTTTCGAGCTGGGACACCGTCCCTGTATCTTCACCCACACTCTGGGCACTCCCTGGACAGCAGGCTCCAGCAGGTGCCTCCTAAGCCTTCTCCCCCTTAAGTCCCTTCCTCCACGAAGGCTTCCCTGCCACTGTGCTCCCACTCCGCACTCAACTGGCAGGACCGCTCTCTGTGCTGACCCACTTTCCCACCCCATACCCTGAGGCCCCGAAGGACAGTGAGCAGGCCAGAGAGCATTCTCTATCCAAAGCAAGCATCTTGCCTGCAGCAGATGCCTGCCAACGTGTCCGTTGCTCCCGCTGAAGAGACAGGTGGGAGACCCCTCATGCGCCCCACACCACCTCTGCCTTCTCACTGCGCCGTTTCCCATCCAAAATTGTTTCTGGATCCCCAAACTGACAAGGTCTGCAAAGCCTGAGCTGACTCCCACTAAATATGGAGTTGGTGGGTGGGGGAGGGGGTTTGAAAATTACACCACAGATGGTTTAGCAGCTTTGGAGTTAAATGACATTCTAGACTTACTTTTTGTTTGTTTGTTTTGAGTAGGAGTCTCACTCTGTCATCCAGGCTGGAGTGCAGTGGCACACTCACGGCCACCACAGCCTCGATCTGCTGGGCTCAGGTGACCCTTCTGCCTCAGCCTTCCAAGTAGCTGGAACCACAGGCGTGTGCTGCCATGCCTGGCTAATTATTTTTGATTTATTGTAGAGATGAAGTCTCTCCAAGTTGCCTAGGCTGGTCTCAAACCCCCGGGCTCAGGCAATCCTCTTGCCTCAGCCTCCCAAAGTGCTGGGATTACAGGCATGAGCCCCTGCAGCTGGCGGCATTCTAGACTGTCAAGGTCTAGACTTTAAGACTCTCTTCATCTCTGTCTATGGTCCTCAAGATGATTCAGCCGCTGCTCACCATCCTATGGTTTTGCAGGTGCCAAGTAGGGCAGGTGGAGCTGTAGGCTGGGGGGAAGCCCCCCAGGACAAGGAAAGGGCTGGGGCGAGGAGGGGTACCCCAGCATCTGTGTGAGGGAAAGCCAAGCCCTTTGAGCTCCTCAGAATACACATTCCCATCTGAACCCCAGACCAGTGGCTTTCACCCCCTGTTTCCAGTGTATTTGCCATTTGCTTGAAGTAATTTTTGCCCTTCTAAGTAGTGACTACATGTAAAAGTGCTTCGCATTTTCCTGGCAAGCCCCAATTTCACACAATATTATACTGATTAAGACAGGTTAATGAATCTTTAATTAAATGTGATTTAACTTTATATTCATATAAGACTTTATCTGCAAACACACCGAAAAGCCCCACAAGCGTAGCCATCAGCGTCTGACTTTGGCTCTAAAAACTATGGACATATCAAGATGCAAAACCTCAAGTAAAAACTACTTTCCAAAATGGACCTTTTGAGCATGGCGCCATATGGGACTCAAGAGCTGATTCTTAACTTCTCAGGCTACACAGACACAGGCTTAGTAGACTTTAAGCATAAAAAGCAATCAAATGCCGATCTTCCCGGGGCTTGCTTCTGTACCAGGGACAGAACAGATTTCAAAGCAAGGGAGGAAGAGGCCTGTCAGACGTGGGCTGTGGAGCTTGGCCCGACTCCCCGACCCTTGTCGCCCTGGTCATGGCGCTTACCTGCAGGTAGTGCTGTGGTGGCTGCTGCAGGGGTGACGGCTGGGAGGCGGGAAAGCTGGGGTGCAGCACCGCCTGCCCCATCAGCAGGACGGGGGTCGGGGCGCTGCTGCTGCTGCTGGCGGGGTGTGCGTCTGGACTTGGAAACACAGTCTGGCTCTGTGCATACCTGTTTGATTTCGCATGGGCAGGAGAAAACAGATCCTTTAGGGAATTAGCATGGATACGACACCCAAAGCACAGGCCACAGTATTGGTAAGTGGAACTTGATCAAAAATGTCTGGGCATCCAAGGACACTATCCACAGGGGCAAAAAGCAACCCATAGAAGGGGAGAAAATGTTTGCTAATCATCTGTCTTATAAGGGATTGATACCCAGGATGTATAAAGAATTCCTACGACTCCACAACAAAAATAAACCCAAACAACCCCACCCAAAAATGGGCAATGGCTTGAGTAGACATTTCTCCAAAGAGAAGACAGAAATGGCCAGTAAGCACGTGAAAAGATTCTCAGGTCATTAGTTATTAGGGACAGGCAAATAAAAATCAAAATGAGATACCACTCACATCCATCCCAATGGCTATTTATCAAAAAGAAAAAAAAAAACAAACCTCAAAACAAAAATAGTAAATGACAAGTGTTGGTAAGGATGCAGAGAAATGGGAACTCTTGTGCTCTGTTGGAGGGAATTGCAAAATGGTACACTGTGGAAAACGGGGGTAATTCCTCAAAAAATTAAACAATTACCATTCTACTATTCTGATCCTGAAATTTCACTTCCGGGTATATATCCCAAACAAGTGAAGACAGGGACTCAAGCAGATATTCATATGCCCACAGGTATATGTGTACACCCATAGCAGCATTATTCACAATAGCCAACAGGTGGGAATAATCCAAATGTCCCCCAGCAGATTAATGGATTTAAAAAAGTGGTCTGTCCACACAGTGGACTGTTACTATTTGCCCTAAAAAAGGAAGGGAATTCTGACACGTGCTACATGAATGAACCTTGAGGTCATCATGCTGAGTGCAATAAGCCAGTCACAAAAGGAAAAATACTGTATGGTTTCCCCTTATCCTAGGGGCCTAGAGTAGTCAAATTCATAGAGACGGGAAGCAGAAGGGTGGCTTCCAGGGGCCGGGGGAGGGAAGACGGGGAGTTAGTGTTTATTGGGTGCAGAGTTTCAGTTTGGGACGGTGAAGAAGTCCTGGCGATGTATGGGGGTGATGGCTGCATCACAGTGCGAATGCACTTAATGCCACTGAAGTGTGCACTTAAAGAGGGTTAGAATTGTACATGTGATGGATGTTTTTCCACAATGAAAAATCTGTCAAAAAGAAAGAAGCCTGGATGATAACGGCCCACCCATAAGGGGTAGAGCAAGTCCACACAGGAAAGGCCTGGAAGATTGTGGACAGTAAGGGATGTCCAGAGACACTCGGGAGCGGCCGCTTGGCTTTCCATGTGTGGAGATGTTATTTCCTTGCTTAAGCTTCCCCTGAAGAGACCTCTGTGTGCGGGGCAGGCGGCCCCCTGCACAACCTGGAGGGTGGGGCTGTGAGGGCCAGTCTGGAGACAGAAGGGGAGAGGGGAAGGGTATTAACCGAGAATGGCAATTGGAGCGCCCAGAGGAAAGAATTTCCAATTTCCTAGCTCACAGCATTTTAAGCATCTCTGGAAAGTGATGTAGTAAGAGTGTTTGCTTCCACTTATTTGGATCATCTAGGAAGAACAGGCAAAATCCAAAAGCAAAACCAACCCCCCTCCCTGCCATAGACGGCATGAACAGACATTTAAAGACTGCTTCCCATGATATGCATGATCAAAGGGAGGGAGGACCAGGAAGAGGCTACCTAGATAGTTAACCCCAGGCTGTGTGGAGACCCCAGGCAGGGCCAACAATGTCTTCGAAGATTCAGGCAGCCCAAAGGTCAGATGGTCTCCAGCTCTGCCACATGCAGTGTGTGGCACTGGAGAAATAATCTAACCCCTCTAAAGCTCAGTCTCTTCACTGATTTAAAAAAAAAAGTATGTCCCTTCATCACAGGTTTTTTATTTTTACTTTTGGAGTCTCACTCCGTTGCCTAGGCTAGAGTGCAGTAGCATGCTCACGGTCACCCCAGCGTCGACCTGCTGGGCTCTGATGATCCTTCCACATCAGCCTTCCAAGTAGCCGGAACTACAGGCACAAGCTACCGCGCCCAGCTATTTTAAAAAATTTATTGTAGAGATGAGGTCTGGTCATCTCAGATGTATTGTAGAGGCCCGGGCTGGTCTCGAACTCTCAGGCTCAGGCAGTCCTCTTGCCTCGACCCCCCAAAGCGCTGGGATTACAAGCTTGAGCCACCGTGCCCGGCCCATCCCAGGGGTTTTTTTTTTCCCTTTTGAGTGGGAGTCTCACTCTGTTGCCCAGACTGGAGTGCAGTGGCCGCTCCCGGCCACCGCAGCCTTGACCTGCTGGGCTCCAGCGATCCTTCCACCTCAACCTTACAAGTAGCTGGAACTACAGGCGTGTGCTACCACGCCCGGCTAATTTTTGATTTATTGTACAGATGAGGTCTTGCCAAGTTGCTCAGGCGGGTCTTGAACCCTCGGGCTCAGGCAATCCTCTTGCCTCGGCCCCCCAAAGTGCCGGGATTACAGGCTTGAGCCACCGTGCCCGGCCCATCACAGGGTTTTTAACGGGATAAAATGAAATCACGTACATGCAGGCCCCCGACCCTCAGTAACCATCTGCCAGTTGCTATCAGTACAGGCTGAAGGAGGGCACAGAAGGACTTCCAGGGATAGGGCCCAGGGGGTGCCTGCAAGGCCTTTGCGTGCAGGCGCCCAGGCCTAATTGGCTAGCACTGTCCTGGTGAACTCCCGACACTAAGCCAGCACACTAAGCCAGCATGTATACAAAAGAGATGCCTGCGCTATGCTTCTATTTCTGCCCCATTTCAAAGGGTTAGAAACTATTTCCCAGGAGCTTCTAAACTATTAACCCTATATCTCCAGGAACCTTTGTCCCTAGTCATCAAGCAGCTGAGCAAAGCTGCCTCTGTTCCTGCAGGCAGCCGTGAAGATGTCTGGGAGGGAAGGGGCCTCGTCTGCGGGGTCTCGGATCCATGGCACTGCCAGGGGCATGAAGCACCAAGTATGCCTGCACCCGGGCAGCTGGAGCTTGGGGAGGGTCCTCGGGGAAGAGAGATGGGTCTACACTTTCCAGGGAAGTCACTGGGGCAGAGGCTTTTAGACCCATAAAGTCCGAATATGACAGCAAATGGGGGGTGGAGTATAATTAATTTTGGGGGGGGGCATCAGCGGGCTCACTCTATCATCCAGGCTGAGTGCAGTGGCATGATCATGGCCACCACAGCCTCGACCTCCTGAGCTCAGGCAATCCTTCTGCCTCAGCCTCCCAAGTAGCTGGGACTACAGGTGCAGTAGTCCCACCACCACGGTGGGATATTTTTTAAATTTTCCAGACAAGGTTTCCCTATGTGTCCCAGGCTGGTCTTGAACTCCTGGGCTCAAGCAATCCTCCCCTCAGCCTTCCAGAGTGCTGGGATTATATGTGTGAGCCACCACACCCAGCCAGATGCAATTAATTTTCATTCAGTCCTAAGCATGGAGCACTGACTCCAAGTTTTATCTGTTAAATGAGAAACGGTGGAAGCAAAACTCAAGGGCCGTGTCCCCTTCAAGGCAGAGGCATGCTTGGACCCTGCCTTCAGTGCGAGACTCCCATGAGTGCTGCTGGCCCAGGCAGGCGAGACCTTGCAGCCTGGGACCATTCAGTGCGGCGCCGTGCCTCCTCCCGGCACCCTGGGCCACCTACTTGACTTGCCGTCCCGTCCTGCTGACCTCCGAGGGCTGCCTCGCGTCGCAGGACCCAGGCATCATGGGCTGGATGGGCTGGCTCAGCAACAGCCTGGGGACAGAGGAGGCGAGAGACAGGAAACCGATCAGCACCCGAACTGGAGACCCGCTGGCCAAGGGCAGCCCTTGCCCAGCCTGGCTGGACCCCACGGTTGACCCTGACCAGCCCCACTTCCCTGCTCCGTTCTCAAAGGACGACGTTCATAACACGGCACCTCCCTGGTCTTCGGGACTCCAAGCCCTCTCCTGCCACCTCCTCGCCATGAACCCTGCCTCTGCTGAAGCTACGCCTTGGGTTATCCTTCAGACGAGCCCAGTCTCTCTCCGCACCTGAGCTGCCGGTCGTGGCTGAAGTCTGGGCTGGGCTGGCACTGGCTGGCATCGTGGGAGGTGGAAGCAGGCGTGGTCAGATTCAGACTCGGCGGGAGCACGGCCGCGGCGCTGCTGAACTGGGGTGCCACGCTGCCCATGGAGCGGCCGCTGCCCGGCATCAGCTGGGAGCTTCTCAGAGGCTTTGGGCCCTGGAGCATCATTTTAACAAGAAAGGTCACACCTGGACTCCACCCAGATGTCATCTGCCCGGGAAACTCCCTCAGCACCTCCTCCTTCTACCCACCCTGGTCTTTCCTCCAAAACCTTGGACCTACCAACGATTTATGGAATTACTCTGATTTCGTGACTGGGGTCTATTTGAATCCCTTGGGCCTAGGAGAGTACCAGGGTCTCAGCAGGCAGGCAACACTGAAGTGCTTTCTGCCTCACAAATGCCACCGCAGACATGGGAGCCTGCTTGCTGTTTTCTCGAACTCACCAGGCCCACCCCTGCCTCAGGGCCTGTGTACTAGCTGGGGGCTCTGTGGAAGGCTCTTCCCCTGATATTGCTAGGACTTGTTCTCTCACCACCACCACCCCCGCCTCCCCCATCCCAGGTCTTGGCTCAGATATCACCTCTTCCGGGAGGCCTTCCCTGGCTGCCTCCTTAAAACTCCAACCCGTTTCGCACCCTCACCAGCATTCCCACTCACCACTTGGCATACTGTGATTTTTGTCTCTCTCCTCACTTGGAATAGAGATTTTTCTTTTCTTTTTTGTTCACTGCTGTTCCTCAGTGTTCAGAATTTAGTGCTTGGCACGCAGTGAGCACTCAAGTAATGCTTATTGCATGAAATAATGAAGGAAGGAAGGAAGGAGTGGGCTCGGGCTGGCTTTTTGGGTGTTCTTGGTTTCACTGACTGTTCATTCATACGATGATACCAAAGTGCCTTACTTCTTAAGGTGGTTTACAAAACCCTCCAATACCAGATAGTATAAATCCTTCCTTGGTTCTTTCTGTTCTAAAAATGTCGTGGTTCTTCTCACCCAGTAATTTTTCGGGTGGCTTTTCTAATCTAAAGGCTGAGTTTTTAAGCAGAGCCCTTCCATTTGGATAAAGATGGACTAAACTCTCCCATACGTGTGCTCGTCCATGTTGTACTGCACATTTGCTGCTTAGCATCCCGGATTCCCTACTGGACCAGAAGCTCTTTGTGGTCCAGGACAATTCCTGTTCATCTTTGCTACCCTGGGTCTTGGTAAACAGCAGAGCTCAACTCACGTTCCCCAAAGCCATGAAAGCATGTGGGAACATGGGAGGCTCGAGGAAAGCCTGCCTTCTGTCTGTAAGCTTCCAGGAGCAGGACCTGGGACTTGTCAATTCCATTCAGTTCGAGGCCCGTGTATCTTTTGGCCACCCTGTCAGGTTGCAGGGCCACTGGTGGTTGGGAGTAAGTGGGGTGGCCGCAAGGGCTTGGCAGGGTGTCTGGGAAACTAGGGGAACATGGTGGGCTTGGGGTAAGGGACAATGAACCACGGTGGCTGCTTAAATGGGTAGTGGCTAAAACCAGAGTAGAAGATGGGGCCCAAGGACGTGTGTTGGGATATTCAGCTGTCAGTGACTGTCTGGGGTATCTTCACCTACCTCCAACACTAAGTCGGCATCAAAGCTTAAAGTTTCAGGTGCACAATATCTTTAAGGGCCAGATGAGGGACTGAGGCGGACATTCATAAAACACAGAAGGACGTCAATACAACTTGGGGCTTCAAAGTGACTTTTTTGATTTGGGGTCTCACTCTGTTGCCCAGGCTGGAGTACGTGGCATGATCACGGCTCACTGTAGCCTCAACCTCCTGGGCTCAGGCAATCCTTCTACCTCAGCCTCCTGAGTAGCTGGGACTACAGGCGCCCACCACCACACTTAGCTAATTTTTAAATTTATTTGTAGAGACGGAGTCTTGCTATGTTGTCCAGGCTGGTTTTGAACTCCTGGGGTCAAGCAATCCTCCTGCTCAGCAAAGTGACTTTCAAAAAAGAAAAGAAAAAGCTCACCACCATAATCTCTCCCCAGCCCACAGAGGAACAGCACAGTGGGTTCCCAGTTCACATAGGCTGCAGGAATCAAGTACGACCTGAACTGCAGTGGGGTGTCTGCTCGAGGGGCAAGGACGGAATCTAGAGAAGAGCGTGCTTACCTGGGTGGATATCACACTTGATTCTCGAAGCAGGTGCTGGCTTGCAACCTGGGCAGGGGTGATGGGCCCTGGAAGCTGGGGACCGGCTCCAAGCTGGGGCTGGGTCACGGCAACTGACCTTTGCTGTAACTGCTGAGTCTCAGGCCGCTGGGCGCTGCTGAAACTCAGGGACACAGCTGGCTGCTGCAGAAACATCTGGGAGAACAGAAATGCCGAGAAGGCTGGGGTCACATTCCCCTCGCAGGAACGCACTTCTGGTGGATGTGGAGTGCCTGCCTGCGACACCCCAACAGAGCGGTGGGCTGGAGAGACACCGCCCCCACCTTCATGAAGGTCACAGGCACACGACTGAGGTCTGGCAGCGTGAAAGCCGCTTAGACCCAGATGTTCTATAAACATTTGATGTACTTGTTTAGAGACAAGGATGGCTTGTTTCTTCTTCTTATCTGAGGGGAGGAGCATCTTGGGAGTGGAATGAATGATGTAATATTCCTAGGGTGGCAAAGGGTTAGCTAATCTGCATGTGGGCCACAACATTCTCACAGTAGGACCGGGCCCTGCGCCTGACCTTGAATGTCCAGCCAGTGACCAGTGTCCATACCCATGGTGCTCTTGGGAATCTTCAACCCGGTACCCTCAGCCGAGCTGGCAAATCTGTGCCCGTTAAACAGGTGACAGTGTTTCCAGGCAGGCAAACAGACTCAGAGGTGGTGATATGACAGCACATCCACGTACTTTCAGTTTAGGCTTTAAGTTTTACAATCACCATGGTCATGTCTACGCATTGTGTTCTCTAAGATGTCTCAGATACATAAAAGGCTGTGGTATATTAGTCTGGTGGCTTTAACTGGAAAAGTTTAAGAGAATTGGAGGAAGTTTGTAAAGAGTGCTTAAGTGTTTATGAGAATCCCGGTTTAGTTCATTTAAGTGTGAGGTATTTGATTTAAGATTTAAGATAGTTATTTACTTCTGAGGTTTCTAAGTCTCCCTTGTTAGGTGCATGAAATGTCTGAAAGATTCTGATAAGTTAAATCTGTCAATGATTGGCTTTGGTAGCAAATGTGGATTATTCACAATTTGTTAAATATATAAACTGACCATAAATAGAAAGCCTATGAAAGTATTGCTCTTTTTAGACAAATCAGCAGATTTGTAAATAAAGTAGGAATTGTAAATTGACTCTAAAGTTTTAAGAGAAACAACTCTAATCATTTTAATAATAATTTAACTAAAGACCTGAAACAAGCTCTTTTAACAAAAACCCCTCTAGGGCATTAAAATGACATAAATGATATTGTGTCTCTAGTGTGATTCTGGACATGCGATGTTCACTCCACTCCAGGCCTTCAGCACTGAGTTCTTCAGGAGGAAGCCTCTCTCCCTCAGCCTCCCAGCACCTGGCGTTTCTAACCCCAATTCCTGTTCTCAGTGCAGTCCCACCTCGTGCACAGCATGGAACTGATGCCCCGGCATGTGCGAGTGATAGAGCAGGTTGGGAGAGACAGGTGGAGAGCCCCGCCATGCAGACACATGGGGGAATGACAACAGATCAGTTCGGTTCACAGGTGGGCTGAGACCGGAGGCCGGCAGCTGCCGCTGAGCTGGGTCAAGCCTCAGATCAGCTCCTCTCAGGCCCCACCCGCAACAGGGAAGTCTGCAGTTTTGAAACGGAGGCTCTTTGTCACTTTAGGGGTTAAGCAGAATTTTTCTGGGTATCCGTCATCGGAGTTTCAGTACCCACCCATCTGAGGATTAGTATTTTTCATGCAGTCCAAGTTTCCTATTAGAACAAAAGTCATACTTTGTCACTTCCGCAAAAACATAATACTCAAACCCAACTGCCATATATTTTCCTGCTAGAATTCAATTTACTTCCTGACTAGACTTCAACCGAATGCAACCTTTACTGATGACAGGCAGTATAATATTTCTTAAATCAGACATGCCTTAGTTCAAATCCCCACCCTACCCATCTACTAACAGTGTGAGCTTGGGTTTTTATAACTTTTCAAAGCCTTACTCTCCTCGCTAATAAAGTAGTGACATTAATAGCACATACCTCATAAAGGATCGCATGAGGTGAATGCATATAAACTACCTGAGACATAGTAAGTACTAACTCAGTGGTAGATAATAATAATATTTAAAATGAAAAAGGGAGGGAGCTTTTTGTTCCTCTGCCTCTTTGGACATACAAAATTGATAGATAAATGCATGTATGAATGAATAAACACATGAATGAAACCTTTGCTCGAAGAAAGGCAAACTAATGTTTGCTAATGTTATGTAACATACTGTTTTGTGTGCTATTCTGTCTCACTGATGTACACTCTGTGAGGACGGAAGCCCTGGCCGATTTAGCTCTGTATCCCCACAGCACTTAACCATGTGCATGGGAAATGATGGGTGTCTGCTGGATGGATGGATGGATGGATGGATGGATGGAAGGAAGGAAGGAAGGAAGGAAGGAAGGAAGGAAGGAAGGAAGGAAGGAAGGAGGAGGGAGGGAGAGAGGGAGGGAGGATGAATGAATGGATTAAAGGATCGGTGGACGGGTTAGGTGGATGGAAGGACGGGTGGTAGAACCCAGAGAGGAACATGTCATCTGCCATTGGTACAAGCGTCCTTATCGGCGATTCCTCTGAGCAGCCGGCAGAGGGCGAGCATGCTCTCAAAAAGCGAGCGCGAGGGCGTCTTCGGAGGTGACAGCACCCTTCAGCAGAACAGCTAGATGAAGTCCCATGACCCCGTCTAAGTGCAAACCCCGACAGCCTTAGAGGACTTCTCCCTCATAGCCCGGTCTTTCTTGAAAAACAACCACCACCACCACCACCCAAAACCATACTTAGCAAGCTTCACCGGCACACACAGCTTCAGTGAAAGACCTGAACCAATGACGTCAAGTCACAAAAGTCTACTAAAGTCGGGATCAAAGTCCTTGGGTGGGAGATTGATCCCTGGATTGCTGCTGTGTGCATCCACGCCTCTGTTTATAAAAAATAAAGTAGAATTTCATGGCTTAGCAAGATGGCTTCTTAAAAGGGTTCTGGGGTCAATGGTACAGAAAATGTGTGCACCCCCCCAAAAAAAAAGAAATTTAAAAATGTTCCCCAATTCAAGTACAAAAAGTTATCGGAGGAAAAAAAATTTTCTAATTTTCAAGAACAAACCAATCCCTACATTTACATGTGATTTTTTCCCCCATCATTCTTAGGTGCTAATTTTTACAAACACTGTCATTACAGGGCATTTCAGAAGTACATATAATAGAAAAATAATACAATAAAATCTCATGTTATAACTAGGCTTCAACAATCAGTGTTTTGCCATTTTTATTTCATCCATCCTTTCACTTCTGGGGGGTGAGCTATTTTTTACTTGCCTATTCTTTATACTAGAATCACAGTTTGGTCTTTTAAAAAACAAATATCATGTTTCGGGAAGCGTTTTGAAACGTATTTCTTTAAATCTTGCAAAACAAAGCAAAACAACAACCCCCCTCCCCCCAAACAAGGCCGCCTCCTCGAGGAAACGTCCTCTGGTTTGAATATCCGTGGATTTCCCACGTTCTCTGGAAAATTCCACTGCAAAGATAAGGCTGCAGGAAGGAAAACAGGGAAGACACACAGCGAGGGTGTGATGCCTGCACCACCCTGCACAGAGTATCCCCTGGGTGCCTCCTGGCATCGGGACTTTGGGGTTAACAAGACACACGGATCGCGGGGAGGAAAAAAGACTTCTTAAAACAGCAAGTGAAAGCGATAACCTTGCGGCCTGGTATTTTAAAATTCAGCTTTAATGTGGGAAAGGCAGGAAGTCGAAAACTCCAGGCACTGAGGAGGATGTTCATACGCCCACCTCGCTTTTAGCAGTTTCTGGCTCAATTTCACCTTCCTGTTAGTGTAAAAATTCCATTAAAGTAATTGGAGTCAGGCAAGTTCTGGGCTCCTGATTCTCACGGATCGGGCCCTGGATCTGGGAGAAAAAATATCACAGCCGGGAAAGACGAAGTGAAAAGCCACCCTTCACTCATTCTGGAAAAAGGTGGAACTGGGCTTCCGTGCTTCCATTTCTTCTCACGTGAGCAGTGAAGCCTTCTCTCTGGTCGGTGTGAGGGTGAGGGTGAAGAGAGGAGTGGGAGGACAGCAGGCCTCCGATGTGGCCCAGGCTGTCTGAGGAAGCCCGTACCACTCCCCGTGCGACACCCTGCCCGGTGGGAGGGCAGGGAGGCGGCCCACCCTGAGCGGGTTCCTCTTTTTTTTTTTTTTTTTTTTTTAATGGGAATCTCACTCTGTCGCCCAGACTGGAGTGCAGTGGCCGCTCCCGGCCACCGCAGCCTCGACCTGCCGGGCTCCGGCGATCCTTCCGCCTCAGCCTTCCAAGGAGCTGGAACTACAGGCGTGCGCTACCACGCCCGGCTCATTTTGATTTATTGTAGAGACGAGGTCTCGCCAAGTTGCCCAGGGGGGTCTCGAACCCGCAGGCTCAGGCAATCCACTCGCCTCAGCCTCCCGAAGGCGCGGGATTACAGGCTGAGCCACCGAGCCTGGCTGATTTTTTGATTTATTGTAGAGATGAGGTCTCGCTGCCCAGGGGGGTCTCGAACCCGCGGGCTCAGGCAATCCACTCACCTCAGCCTCCCAAAGGCGCGGGATTACAGGCTGAGCCACCGAGCCTGGCTGATTTTTTGATTTATTGTAGAGATGAGGTCTCGCTGCCCAGGTGGGTCTCGAACCCGCGGGCTCAGGCAATCCACTCGCCTCAGCCTCCGGAAGGCGCGGGATTACAGGCTGAGCCACCAAGCCCGGCTGTGGGTTCCTCTCTTTAAGGTGAGCAACCAGGAAGGGAAAAACCAGCAAGTGTCTGGAAAGTCGCCAGGGACGTCCCTGGGGGGCTGGGCAGAGCTGCTGAAAAGGTGGCGAGGTCGGATGGGCAAACAAGGCATCTCCATCCGCCCAACAAAACCTGCACCACCACAAACAGAAAAGGAGGAGGAGGAAAAAAAAACCCCAAACAACAAAAGCTCGCACCATCATGTTAACCTCAGCACGCACCGGCTCAGGGCACTGGCCGCACAGAGCCTGCCTGTCCTCTGTCCTAAGTGCTACTGAGCTCATGTGGCCAGGGGAGAGGCAGGGGCGGCGGGGATCGTGCTCCAGCCATTTTCTGAGGTTTCACTTCTGCTTCCTTCTGTCTCTCCTAAGGGGGCCACCAAAGCTTAGCGCTCTGAGGGCAGACTCCAGGGTTATCTAGAACTACACGTGCAGTGAAAGGCTAGGTCTAAGCCATGCACTTCTGAAGACAGATACTCCTGGACTGATGGAAGTCACACCTGGAAAGAATAATCTCTCCTTGAAAGAGATCCACCCTGCACAAAATCTCTCCAAACAATTCCAGGGGAACTTGGAGCATCTGGAGGTCATCGTGAGAGCTGCTGCTGTCAGCACGCTGAGTGTGCCCACTGGCATGCCACAAACGGGGTGGCACGGAGGACCAGCCCTGCTCCCTCCGTGGTCCCCCTTGGGCTGCTGGTGGGAGGGAGCTCTGGCCTCTCTGTCTCACCCAACGCAAGACTCGAGGGAGACTTGGGAAACGAGATTGCCTAGCTATACTGCACGAATATGCCACGAAAGCAAAGTTGTGCCGGTGCTGGGAGCGCCACTCCAGGACCGCGGCCGGCGCCGGTGCGGGGCGGTGCGATGCCAAATGTGTGAATGAAAACACAGGTGAGGCGGCAAACCAGGGTGAGGGACGAGGGAGGAGGACTTTATGGGAATTTCACGTCTGGCCTGGAGATGGAGATGAGGAGGTGGGTGGATTTGCTCCTGGTCATTTGTCTGCAGAGGCTGCAATACGCTTCGTAAGCACCTGGGGCTCAGTGACACAGCACACAAAGCCGACGATCCCCGCCATCCCACCCCAGCGGCGGGGAGGACAGAGACCAGGCCTGGAAGGGGCATCACCTGGACATTGGAGTCCTGCACCAGGCAGAGCTGCTCCTGGATCTTGTGGAGTTCTTCCTGCTGCCACCGGATATTGGCCTGCAGGATCCTTGTCCGCTGCTCCAGCTGGTCTTTGATGGTCTGGAACATGCTGAACTGTGCTGAAAACTTCAAGGTTGAGTCGAAAAACACAAGCAGATGAGAGATTATTTCAGCCCTGCAGGCAGGTCTCACGGCTGTTCTCGATCCGTCTGCAACTTCCATTTCCCGTCCTTTAGCTGTCCTTCCCAAGTGGCCCCAGGGAGCCCCCGGCTGGGCGCTGGGCAATGAGCAGGGGCCGCGGATGACGGCTGGGCGTCCCAGGGGTCCCCGGGCCAGCCTTTCTCGGCGGGTGGTGACAGCAGGCCCGCCCGAATGTGTATATCTGATTGACCGCAGTGCGGTCTGGGAGGGCCAGGAAATCGGGACGTGATTTTGTAAGCAATGCTTACAGACTGACACTCCAAATTTGGACAGAACGAATGGTTCTGGAGACGCATGCAAGAGCAGAGCGTCAGAGTCCTTTTTTTTCCCCCTCATCTAGGACATGGCAGTGTGTATGTGACAGCTTAGCTGGCATTTTGGGGTCTTATCGTGATCCTAAACCAGATCCTGGTGCTCTCCAAACAGGCCTGGGACCATGGAGGCCTTATCCCCCTTACTTTCTCCCTCACTCACTTGCTTTTCTAGGCACATCTCAGAAATCCGTGCAAAACAGAACTGAGGAGAAGAAAGCAATTGCTGGGCTGGTGTTTACCCGGAGGATCACACTGCAGCGGGGGACCTTACAGGAGGGACCTTCACCCCCGCTTTGCCTAAGAACGCCAGGTCTTGCCTCCCTGCAGACCCCTCCGCATCCCTTCCTGGGAAGGAGGTTGGCCTTAGAAGACTCTTGCAGGTGAGCTCAGGTCCTGCCAACTGTTTACCTCACCACAAGGGTGCTCTGTGGAAGGAAATGCGATGTGGGGAGAGGCCAGCATGCCCTGGCCCGCAGCCCCGACTGGGGGCTCTTCATGACGCCCATTTCTTGCAGCAAATGAGTTTGCTGGACTCTGGCTTTTGCCTTTTTTCTTTCTTTTTTTGCCCCCAATGATTTAACCTTGACATCCTCCATCTATTTCTTGCCCACGGTCTTTGAAACATGTCTCCATGGGGCTGGGTGTAGCTCATGTCTATAATCCCAGCACTTTGGGAGGCCGAGGCAAGAGGATCACCTGAGTGCAGGAGTTTGAGACCAGCCTGGGCAACGTAGTGACCTTGTCACTACACAAAATTAAAAATTGAGCCAGGTGTGGTGGTGCGCAACTGTAGTTCCAGCTACTCAGGAGGCTGAGGTGGGAGGATTGCCTGAGCCCAGGAGGTCGAGGCTGCAGTGAGCCATGACAGTGACACTATACTCCAGCCTGGGTGACAAAGTGAGACCCTGACTCAAAAAAAAAAAAAAGTACTTCCAGGGCCTCTCTCCTTTCCTCTGTCCTTTGGCTTCCTGTACATGGAAAAGCGCGGAGACTTGGAGAGTTGAGAATATGGATAGGATAGGTCACAGGAGGAAACAACTGACCACAGTTTTGGAGCACCAAAGTAATAAAGAGAATCAACAAGAATAATGACGGCAGGCGCTGCCACTTGCGGAGACGCTCGTGTGCCAGCTGCCTCCCCAGGCAAGTGGAAGCACCAACACTCTGTGGCTTCGCAACAAGCCCGTGCTATGCCAAGAGGCCATGCCTCACTCAAGGTGGCACAGCTCGACGACAGCCAGGCCAACATGTAAATCCCACATCTCAGGAGCTGGGCGAGGCTGAGAGGTTCTGCCACCAAGGCCCCATTTCCACCCCCAATCCTATTTCAATCAGAGCTGCTCTGACATCAGACATCCTTTTAAAGGAAGGTTCTGCCGCTACACGAGTTTAAAAATACCTGGGCTAAACCAGACTGTCTCACAAAACTCCGAATCAGTACGTAACGAATCAGAGAACTCAGCTGGAAAGATAACTCACCTGAGAAGGCAAACAAGATCTATCAAGTATTTAACAAATAAAACACAAAAGCTTTTTTTTTTTGGAGTTGGAGTCTCACTCTGTCACCCAGGCTGGAGTGCAGGGGCACGTTCATGGCCACCACAGCCTCGACCTGCTGGGCTTAGGCCATCCTTCTGCTTCAGCCTTCCGAGTAGCTGGAACTACAGACACACGCACAAAAGCTACAGTGGGCTAGACAATGCCAGAAGCTCGGGACCACCCCTTCCACCCGCTGTGGTCATGGCTCTCGGTTGCTGAGTTGGCTTCAGAAGGGAATGGTGAGGGGACTGGGTGGGCTAACCCATGCCAGCTGCTTCTCGTATTACCCTCATTACCTTCTAGCTCGTAGCCAGTCTGTGAAAGAGATCGGCTCCACCTTAGAGACATTTTGGAGACACAGCATGAAGCAAAAGAGGCTTTTTATGGAAAGCTACCAGTTACCGCTGATAATCACTCCCCAGATTTTGGATTTCATTCCCCTCCTTTCCCTGACAGTGGCGACATCAGGGAAAGCAACGAGGGAGAGGCATGGACTCTCCTGTTTCGCTGGGGGTGGGCGGGAGAAGAACCGCCTGACTTGCAAAGTCAGTTTTGTGCAAGCCCGTCTTACAGGATATAGTTCCTATTAAGTAGAGTATGCCTAACACACTAAGAGCAGTGACCATTAAGAGAAGTTCAGTAGACGAAAAACCAGAGTTCCCAAAGGGCCTTCGTCAGACCACTGTGCACTACCAACGTAGACAGCCTTCAGGAGGCGAGACCCAGAAGTTAAAGGAATTCTCATTTCCTGTGACTTTGACTTGAGAAAGTTACTAATTTCATACCCAATATGCCTTGGAAATTTGAAGAGAAAAATCATTATTCTGTTTTACTTATTTATTTTGCCTAACGAGGGTGAACATAGCCTATTTTAATTAGTAGACCGGGAAGAGGAAGCTTTCGCATCGCTACTCAACCCTGACTCTAGCAAGAAGCATGTTCGAGGATGTGTCCTTCTTATTCCAGGAAAACATTAGCGACTCCTGCTAAGAGGGCATATGTTCTGAAATAAGTTTCCATCAGTGGTGACAGATGTGCACCAACACAGAGAAGGCCGCACTCTTGTCAGAGGGTGGCCAGTTGCAACTGCTGGTGCACCGCCATCTGGGACCCAGGTCTAGCTTGGGGCCAGGGATCGGGGCGGGGCTAAATCCCCCATGGAGGAACTGAAGTCAGAGCTCGTCAGAGTCCGCACCAGTCAGATCGACTGCTCTCCGTGACCACAGACGCAACGACCCCTGTCCCACCCAGTCTCTCGCCAGGCCCCAGGCTTGTCAGACATGTTTGTGACAGCCTGATGAAGCATATACCTGGGTCCTTCTTCCCTGTCTTTCCCTGGCCTCTCCATCTGACAACCTCCTGCCCATGTTTCCAGGATAAGGCAAGGGTTGCCTCTTCCAGAAGCCATGTGGAACATTTCCTTCCTGGTTCTATAAAAACACATGCCCTGCCACGGGCGGTGTCTCTGTTTATGTGCCCGGCTCTCCCTTTAATTCTGAGTGCTAAAAAGCCAGGGCTGAGAACCAGCTTTGCATCTCTCACACCTCACTCACTGACTGACCCAAATAGTAACTCTCCGAGTGTTGTTGAAATGAGGAAGGAATTACTCAGCAAAGCCGTAATCCCTTTCTTTCTTTCTTTCTTTTTAAAACAAATGTGATATTTATAGTGCTGGACTCACAGCTTTTAGATCCTTGCAGTCTTCCTATGACATGCGGCCTAATTCAGACCTTTTTAAAATATCACGGCCAGTTTGGAGTCGCAAAAAATGAGAGGAATGAGAAAAAGTGGCAAAGAGGTAGACAGAGGGGGTCAAAAGGACGGTGGAGAAAAGAACTTGGAGGATGTATCTGGGCAGGACAAGAATGACAGAAGAGGCCAGGCATGGTGGCTCATGCCTGCAATCCCAGCACTTTTGGAGGCCAAGGTGGGAGGATCGCTTGCGCCTAGGAGTGTGAGACTAGCATGGGCAACACAGCAAGACCTTATCATTACAAAAAATAAAAAAATAAAAAACTAGCTGTCATGGTGGTGCACGCCCGTAGTCCCAGGTACTTAGGATGCTGAGGCGGAAGGACTGCCTGAGCCCAGGAATTTGAGGTGTGGTGAGTTGTGATCCTACCACTGCACTCCAGCCTGCATGATGGGGGAAAATAAAAACAAGGATCGCAGAAGCGGCCAGATGCAGGATGAGCGTCATGGCTCGACGTGCCCCACCGGGAGGAACATTTCCATGTCAGGGCCTCGGCTGGTACCTACGCACATGACACACAGCAACCCACACCCGCACCCTTCTGTCTTGAGGAAGAACTCCTTCTCCCCAAGTCCCAGACTCACCTGTGCCATGGGAGTAGGTGGGTTCTGCAAAATGGTCTGAGGCAAGAGTTGTTGTGAGAGGTCACAGGGTGACGGGGAAGACAGCGGGGCCTGAGGCAGAGAGACAGGGGGTCAGTTAACACTGCTTCTGGGCGCTCTGGGGTCTTAGGGATGCCGTCTCTGGGTCGGCTGGGTTTTCCAGCTTAAAGGAAGCCCTTTCTTCTGCAACTAGGGTGAACAGCCGAAAGTCAAAACTTCCAGAAGGGATCGAAGCATCTTTCCCCACCTCCACGGCTTCCCATGCAGGGCGTGTGGTCAGAGCCAACACCCAGCTGGCAGAGGCTGCCGGCGGCTCTCGAGCCTCTCAGGGCCCAGCCTTCCTCTCCCGCCGCTGTGCTCTCCCAGGCTGCTGCTACCTGCCCACGCCTGGCAGCTCCGCTCCACCGCCCCTTCCTCGCTTCCTGCTCTAGACTCCAACCCTGGCGGACTGTTCTTCTCCCGACTGTATTAGTTCTTAGCAGGCGTCATCGAGAGGCCTACGTGGGACGGAGGAATATCCAGAGCGGGCCTGTGCGCGCCCTTCTCCTTCCTGCAGATGGACAGACACGCACTGTGCATGTCTGTGTCCGGGAACTCATCCAGGCAATGAAGACAGGTGATTTCACCAGCCTCTGCCTGAAACCTTTAAAGAGAAGCCTGGGAAGTAAGTGGAGTCATGTCCTGGTCCCCTGATCACTTGGGTGGGTGGGGAGACAATTAGAAGTGAGAAATGAAATCCTCCAGTTCACAGGCTGTCAGAGTTTTAAAAAGAAAAGGAAAAGAACACTTCTGAAATTATTCCAAAACTGCCCCCAGTCCCCAGGGACTAGAAAGAGCAGCCCATAAGAGAAGGGTCACCCAGGACAGCGCTGGGAGGAAGATGACAACAGGAGACCTTGTGTCAGTTGAGAAGTCCCCGGCACAGGGCTAACTCAGGAGCTGGTTTGAGCGCTTCTAATTGTGCGGCTTGCACAACTGGGGGAAACGGAAGCCACCACTGGCAGGATGAGTCTCACTGGACAGCAAGGACTGTGGAAGAAAGGCGGGCCCAGCTTCCAAGCACATCTCGAGGTGCCTGGAGAGAAGGAAGGTGGTCTTTGTCATGTCCTATTTGAAAATAAAACGTGTCGCCCAAGCTTCTCAAGTAGGCTGTGTGCAACCTTTCCAGGAAGGCGATGTAGTCTCTTCATCTGCAAAGCATCCGTGAGGGGTAGGTGGGAGGTGTGTTTGGCGACTCTCTGGATGTGTTCCCCCAATTCCTAGAGGATTCTCCCATTGAGACATGGAAGTCTATATCCCTTTTGATGGGGCTCTCGGGACTGCCTTGACCAAGAGGTACGGCAGGAGTGACACTATGTGACTTCCAAAGCTAGGTCATTAAGGGCAGTACAGCTCCTGCCTGGCTCTCCAGGTGTCTCTTCTTGGAATCTGGCCACCATGCCATGAGAAGCCCAAGGCTTGGAGAGGATGGTGCCTCAGCTGAGACCAGCCTCTTGCCACCCCAGCACGGGTGCTAGACATTCATATGCAGATACCTTGTGGGATATGGGTTCTGTAGCCTAGGCCTGCAAGACTCCCGACACCAAGGAGCAGAGAAGAGCCGTCCCTACCATACCCTTTCCGAATTCCTGATCCAGGCTCTGTGAACATGACACATGCCACTTTATGCCACCGAGGTAGGTGTGGTCTGCTAGATGGCAACGGATGGCCAGAGTGTTGTATGACTTTACATACAGTCAGTGTGCTTTCTAAGAGGCCACTCACTCTGACGTTCTGGAAGGGTCTGGCACACATCAGGTTCTAGAAGGGTCTGTGTTGCCTGATACATGCGGAGGTACATTCTTATTGCCTTCACTGGCATGAAACAGAATTCAGAATGGGAAGATTCTAATAACACACCACCAGACGCTCTGGGCGTAGGACCCTAGGTTTGTAGTTTGTGGTTTCCTTTTAAAATTCACCCAGATTTTGTATTCTATGGATATTCAGCCACGTTAGTTTCATCATGAACATTTTTAAAGTTAGTTGCCAATTGAACGACTTAACTTCCCACCCCCATCTGACACACCACACTCTCAATCTCTAAGTCACACTGATTCTCCCGGAAGAGACGGCACATCACCCGTGGTTCCGCAGCCCCCGCCATGCGGTAGCGTACCCCCGTGAAATATGGGGTCACACACATACCGGTATCGTTGCTGTCTGGCTGAGCCCGGGCACCGGTAACTCTTGGGGCAGGGTAGCTGATCTTGGCAAAGCCGGGGTGCTGGCCTCTGCCATCAGCTTGGTCGGAGTGGCTGGAAGAAAGCCACAGATTATCTTCCTGACCCACAAATATGTACCGGCTTTCTCATTCAACGGGGGGACAATGATGAGTGTGTATACAACACAAGAGCTGACTTGGAATCTCGGACAAAGGAAGCCTACCATGAATGGAAGTGGTTTAGATGAACCACAAAATCCCAGCCTGCAGAGGCAGAATGCACTACAACCACCCCCAGATGTCATTTCCACCCCTTGGTCCAACCTCCTGCCTAAAAAGACACCTTGCCAACGTTACTGAAGGTTGGTACCACCGTGGAGACCAGAATATGGAGGTGACTGGAAGGCAGGAAGGCAGCGGGTAAGGAAACGAAGAGGATGAATAGCATGACAACTTCTGCTTCACAGACGTGGACATCCCTGATTCGACTCTGGCCTGGGACCCTTCTGGAGGCCATGTCCTGTCCCCACCGGTCCGATGGGGTCCCCCAGCCCCCTTCCCAGGGACTTGCACTCACAGGTGGGTTCTGACATGGCCGTGTGTGAGGATTTGTGGGAACTTCTTGAAGACGCTGAGGGCGAATGGCTGGCATTAAGGCCCGAGGCACCCACGTCAAGTGCATTAAAGTGCTGCTGAGGTTCCAGGCTTGAGCCCTTGTCCTGAAACACACACATGAAAAAGCCCACATTTCAGCATCGGGATGATGTGAATAAATGGCATGAATTTAGTTCTCAGTATGAAGAAAAACTTGGAAGCTGCTGAGACAAATCCTGTAGCTGTTTGGGGACGATTCCAAACAGACTCGAGTGGAGCATGTATGCACATATATAATCTAAAAGCCACTGGGAGGCTTGTAGCCCAGATGCAGTATTTATTATACTTTCTCATCTTTTGCTTTTAGATTTTCATAATTGACTGCACTTTGTTTTTCCCTTAACACTGTCACCTTATCACCCAGTATCTTGGCTTTCCAAGAAGAAAGAGTCAGGTTCCAGAAATAGGGTAGCTGTTGGCATTGGATGGTGACCACAGTCAGTGGAACAGACACCCTGGACCTTTCTAGGGCATTCCCTATACTGCCCCTCTTTCTCTGCAGCCTCAGTGCCCCTGGAGTGAAGGACAGACAGGTCATGGGCCTGTTTCCACTGTTGCCTAGGCTGGAATGCAGTGGAATAATCACAGCTCACTGCTGCCTTGACCTCCTAGATTCAAGTGATCTTCTCACCTTAGCCTCCTGTGTAGCTGGGACTACTGGTGTGTGCCACCATGTCCAGCTAACATTTTGAGTTTTTGCAGAGACAAGGTCTCACTATGTTGCCCGGGGCTGGTTTCAAACTCCAGGGCTCAAGTGATGAACCTGCCTTGGCCTCCAAAAGTGCTAGGATTATAGTCGTGAGGCACTGTGCCCAGCCCAGTTAGGATAATTTTTAACCCAAAGAAGAAAACATAGTGATTACCTTCTTGGGTCGTGTTCCTACCTAGTCTTAGAAGGATGGTCTATATTCCATGGTCTTGGTCTAAAATCCTGTGCATGTGAGTTTACATGGCTGTTCTGTGTTTTGAGCCACAGCTCAGGTGAAAATGGACACTGTGTGTGTACAAACAGAGCTGAAATGACGGACATGTGTCCTACAGGCCTTGGGATAAAACAGAACTACCGGATGTGCTAGGGTAGATGTCAATTTCAGGACCTTGTTGCTCAGTGACAGAGTCTCTGTTAAACCAGGCCCCTCAGGTCCCTGAACCATGGCTTTTGGAGAATTGTGTCTCCTAGTCCGCAGGGAAATAAGTCCAAGAAGTGACAGGAAGCACCAAGGAACTTTAAAAGCTATGTGACATCTCTGTGTATCACATCCATGCATGGGAACCTGCATTTTACAAATGCGTCTGTCAGTGACAGATGTGAGACTGAAAAAACAAACTGGTCCATCATCACAGATTGTTTGAGAGATTTTACTTTAAAGAGTTTCTTAACCCGGTGCCTGAGATGGAATTTGTACGCTTATAGGTATGCACATTTGATGAGAAAATGTTCCATAGGACTCCAAGATTCCCCAAGAAGCAGAAACCTCAATGATGAATTTGCAGCTGGATGACACCCATCATGCCTGTTCTTCAGCCGTGATACATGGTGTGTATAACACCTGCCTATTAACAGCTTAATTCCATTCTGTGACATGATACATGATGTATTATGTGACAGAGCTGGGTAATAAACATGTCCGTAAACAATGACAGCTGTGTCCTACCAGCATGCTGGTGATGAATCACTGTATAATGTATCCCCACATAGCATGGCAGCCAGAGAGACTCTTCTCTCTGAGTTTTAAAGGTGATTTCCCCTTCTTCCCTTGGTCCTCAGGGGACAAGAGGCACTTCTTTGAAACTAAGACAGACTGAAAGGCTGGATCATTGCTGTGGCACCTGCCTCTGGCCCAAGACTCTGGGTTCAAGGTCATCGGGCACCTTGGCACCTGAGCTTCCTCAGTTCCAGGAGGCGCTCTCCTCCAACATTTGAGCATCTCTGAAGTTGGGATGTGTCCTACTGAGGAACAGAAATCCTTATTTCACAGATTAATTGGAAGCATGTTCTCTTTCTCAGGGGAGATAAAATTATGGTGTCTCTCTCAGCCTTTTTGCTGTTTCTCTTTTCCTCCCAACATCTGTGTCTGTTTTAAGAATGGCCTTGGGCACACCTGTAGTCCCAGCACTTTGGGAGACTGAGGCAAGAGGACTGCTTGAGCCCTGGAGTTTGAGACCAGCCTGGGCAATGTACCGAGACCTCATCTCTACCAAAAATCTCCCCCCAAATTAGCCAGGTACACGCTTGTGGTCCCAGCAACTCGGGAGACGGAAGCGGAAGGATCACCCAAGGCTGCGGTGAGCTGTGATTGTGCCACTGTACTCCAGGCTGGGTGACAGCGTGAGACCCTGACTAAAAATAAATAAATAAATAAAAATAATGGCCCTTGAGTTATAGGTTTGATTACTTGCAGTCTCCATGGTTCTCTGGAGTTGTCTGACATACCAGGAGCAAAGACCAGGAGAAGCCCGGCTGGGCAGAGGGGATCGGAGAGCTCAGGACAGGGAAGGAAAGGAACAGGCTTTGTGGAGGGAGAAGCCTTTTCATATAGTCAGACTCCCTGACACAGAGCTGACGCCTGACAGCTGACGTGGCTGTTAACTAAGACCTTGGACACAGAAACAGGAAGTGCACCTTACTGGTGACATGGATGGTATTTGAGAGGCAGTCTACACAGAGGGTGCCTGAGTCTTGGAGGCAGTGTCACAACACTCAGACTAAAGGAAGACCGGGCCCCTCAATGGGTGACAGAGTAACTCCCAGCTTTTTATCTGTGGGAGAAATACAAAGTGGGCTTAGGATAGCCATTCTTGCATTCTTGGAAGCTGCCGGGCCATGCTTAAAGTTCAGAAGCTGTCTCTAGCTCAGCTCTGTGAGTTCTAACCCTTGGGTGCTCTTGGGTGCACAGGTGACTTCTGTGTGCTTCTAGACCTCATCTGAAGCACGAGGATGGTAGCAGCGCCTGTCACACGGGAATGTCATGAGGGGCCGAAAGCAAATACTAGAAAGACACCTGGGAATGGAGCAAGAGCTCAAGAAATATCGCTGCTCCGTTTTTATGATCACAACTCACAGAAGGTTCTCTTCCTAGCCGTCTTTACCTTTATGCCCCTGGCAGGGATGGCATACCTTCAGGGCTGAGGGGCGGAGGGCCTCGGACGGTGGGTCTTCCACAGCCAGCTCCTGCTTCCTTTCCACCCGGACATCTGCATAACTGCGTAAAAACCAAGAAGCCACAGTGGAGGAAGGATATGCAAGGACAGCATCAAGCTTCTCCATACCTATTTCCCATCAGTCAACGCAGAGGGTCCCGCCTGTCACTTGTTTGAAGGAATGGATTTTATCCCGTCTAAGGTATCAGTGATTTCTAATATTTTAATTTCAAATATTTTTATTTCCAGGGTGTTTTTATCTCCCTCTCCTTTCCTAGTCTTTTTACCCCCCTGAAATCTCCACTTGCAATTGTCTTTAAAAACACACTTTCATCTATGATATAAGCTTCTGCCTTTAAATAATCAGAAGCCTTTCTCAAAACCTGCTCAGTGCATATGGAGGCGTGACACACAACTTTTTTAGGAGTTACAATTCTCAGAAAGTTTCCTCTCAAACAAACCCAGAACCGGCCAGACCGAGACTGCTGAGAAGCCTGATTTTCCGACAGCGTGGCTAAATCGATTCAGTGCCGTGCTGCCGAGGGACCCTGCCATGCTTGTGCCCACGTGCGGAGACGCAGGCTGGGCGAGGGGCCTTGTGAAGCACCATGGCTCTTGGCCTCTGGAATGCTCGTCACCTTATTCGCCTGCTCCTTCCCTCCCTCCTGAGGGTTTCCTTCTAAGATCTGGGAAGTGGACGAAGGAGAGGAAGAGCCAGGGGGAGGGCAGAGCCCGAAGAATGCAGCGTCGATGGCGTCCAGCCTCCCCTGGGCCAAGGGGCCCTCTGGCAGACACCCAGGCCTGGTGGCAGTGCAGGGGGCTGGCCTGGAGTCAGAAGCCACCGCTGGTGCCCTGCTTGAGGGCGGGCTGGGAATCGGCCAAGTCCCTGAGCCTGGGCATGAAGTGTGATGACACGGGGTCAGGGTCATTGGCCAAGGAAAACCAGTTTCTCCTCTTTCCTCCATAGTAAAGGAGAGTGACTTGGTGACTAGATGTACATATAAGGGGGGGGTGCGTGTGCGTGTGCGCGTGCGCGTGTGCGTGTGTGTGTGACTCCTCCTTGAAGTTCTGAAGTCCTGCTCACCTGCCCCGGGCCGAGGGCTCCCTAAGGCCACCGGGGACCCACCGTCAATCCACTCCCCCTGGCAGCCTGGTTGTTTTCCCAACACTGCCTCCGTTGCCAGCAGGGGTTTTTAAAACATTAAAAATAAAGGGGAGTATGTGTTGGAGTTATTTAGAGGCAAAATTTAAATTTTCTCTCAAAGCAGCGACAAGGGAAGGCTGCAGGATGGATGGATATGAGGGAAAATATGCAAGTAGGTCAGTGAAGCAGTAACTTACTAAGTAATACCCCGGCAGCCTGCAAGAGTCCATGAGCCCGTCGAAGGGGGCTGATGGAAAGCTGGAAGGAAATCTCAGCCCTGAGAAGACAGAGCCAGTATGTACCTGGTGTACCCGGGAGGGAGCTGAGCTCTGGGGATTGTTCTGGGATCGGCAGGGGACAGCCCAGGCTTGGTCCTCAGAAACTGGGGACGCCTGAGGCCACTGCTGATCTGACTTGGCTGGCAGGGCCTCCCACCCCTGCCCGGGTGCGGCAAAGACGCAGCCCAGACCCCACACCCCGCAGTACCTGACCACTGAGTGTGTGCACACGATGAACTCGGGCTTGGAGTTCCACTGATGGTAGGTGATGTAGTAGTGAGTCTGCAGCCAAATCCACTGCTGACCTTTGGTCAGAAATCGGTAGCAACACGACTTCCCTTTGCCAAACTGCATCACTGTTAGCAGAAAATGGATACTGCGTATCACAAACATGAACGCAGACACGATCCTTCCCCCAAGAGTTACTGTTCAGATACAAGCTCTCAAAGACAACACAGAACGTGGCTTATTTTTCTGGCTGCACTGTATTTTAAGTGGCTATCAGGATCATGAAAAACTGGAATAAATTCTTAAACAGTAGAAGAGCGATCCACGTACTTTCCCAAGTGCTCAGAAGCTCAAAGAGATCCTCAAATAAGGGCAGAAGCAGGGAGATTTTAAACTGGAGGTTTAACTGAAAAGAGACCCAAGTTTTCCTGGTGTTCATCTCCCTGCTGCAGGTGGGGCTGTCTTTGGAGCTGCAGGGGTCGAGCTCAGGAGAGAGCAGCCTGACATGGGGAGAAATGGCCAGGAAACCGATAGCCAGCAACCTCTGGACAGATTCCACGGCTATCAGTCAGTGGGTCACGCTTCATCCCCCAGTTCTCAAATAAAGAGTCTGGTACAGATGCCTCCACCCCAGACCTCCCCTTGCCCTAGAGCTGCCTGGAGCTCCCTACAGTGATGTCTACCGGTGGCCTCTCTGGGGCTGTCCAGAACAGAATGGATGCTGACGGTTTATTAGCCTGGACAGGGCAGAAAAAAGGACTGTGGATCCGAGGAAGAAGGAACATTTGAGCCTGAAATCTAGTACCTCTTTAGGAAAACGGTTAAGAGAAGTCTTAACAAGGAAAATAAAGGAAGAAAAGGAGCCACTGGCTTGGGGCAAGTACTTTGAAGAGGAGAGAAGCCAGCAGATTGAGGGTGCAGGGTCAGCAGGGCAAGAACACCCTGTCAAGTCATGGGGCAAGTCTTTCAAATGCTGAATGTCATTCTTTGGTCCGCTGGCTTTTCCCTGTCGGAAGAGTCAGAAGCAACCAAAGGTTTAAAGCAGCTCTGCTTTTCAAGTTTTCATGTGTACACACATCACTTGGGGATCGTGTTACAACAGATGTGCTGATTCAGTAGGCTATTTTCTACAACTGGGGGAGACTGAGGTTCCATACGTCTAGCAAACTCCCTGTGATGCCGATGTAGCTGGCCCTGCCCTAGACCATACTTTGAGGAGCAAAGGACTAGGGTTTTACAGATTAGCCTTAAATTCTAACAGCTGATCCAGATGGAACTCAAGCTTCCTCTTCCTTCATAAGAAAAGCATGGAAGAGAATGTTCTCATGGGCACAAGGCATGTATTCAAGTCCAATGTCACAATGTATTTTAGTATGTTCTTTATCGTGTATGAGGATCCGAAGGCCAACATTTCTATAAATGTTCCTGTCTAAAGCTAAGGGCTGACACTGAAAACACGGTGTTAAGTGGTTACTTCCCGACTTCTCTTGCTAAGTGAGACGGAGAACAAGCGTGGACTTCTGGCTCCCCTGCACCCGAATCCTAACCCCCAGAGGTCTGTCAGTATGTTCTCCTATGTCAAAGAGCCTTCCTTGACCCCTCCGCCAGCTGCATGAGGGTCCTCTTGAGCGCCCCAATATCCCGTGCACATCCCCTCTGAGGCACCGACAACATCCTACAAAGTCACCTATTTCCGGCTTTCTCAGCAGACTCTGCCCTGCAGGATAGCAGGCAGATGCTGAGCATCCTTGAGTGCCAGACCTAGCCCAGTATCTGGCCTATGGCCGGTGACCCATACATGTCTGCTGACAAAAGAACAGTTACGTGAGTTTAGTGTCTTGTTACTGAAATGCAATGCATAACTTCATCCTGGCACTGCCCTGGTGTCTTAATTAGGATTAAATGGTGCGTCTTTCTGGATGTGATGGGAAAGGTGCCAGGGGGTGGGGCAAAGTCAGTTTCAGGGGGAAACATGACACGGGGGCAGATGTAGAAAACGGGACTCTGGCATGCCTCTAGATGATTTCAGAGCAAGTTCCCGGCTTCAAAGAGAAACCAGGTAACGAGCAGCCTGGGCCCCGGCAGAAGAGGCCCCTGTGCCCAGGATGGGCGAGCGGTACTCACGGTGCTGGTGGCACCTGGCCAGGAGCTCCAGGTCATCGATGTGGTAGTAGTCATAGCCCGAGGTTCCCAGCACTTCAAAAGGCAGGTATCCTATGATTGGAGGGGCTCTGCACAAGGACAATTGTCATTAGAGAGGACACAGCAGGACTCACTACGGTGGCCTCGCCTTTCCTTGTGTAGGGTACGGTTGACATGGAGGCCTTGTTGGGAAGAAAAATAACTTTGCAATGGTCAAAACCAGAGAGGCTGTGTTTTCCAGAGGGCTCAACTTTTTCTGGCATCTAGATACTTCCCTTGGCGTAACCCAGTCCAATGAATAATAAACTTTATCGCTACTGGATAATTAAAAACAGCTGTTGATTGGGTCAACCCAATCGCCAAAGTATAATAAAAAATTAAAGGGTGAGATGGGGAGAGATTTTGAGGTTTTTTTTTTTTTTTGAGTTGGAGTCTCACTCTGTTTTTAAGTTGTGAAAAATGTTACAAAAGAAAGAAGAAAGAATGAGCCAAAGATCAAAGGGTGTTTTAAAAAAAAAAACCAAAAAAAAACCAAGAGGTTTCTCTCATCTCTGCTCCTGCTTTACTGAGAGCTAGAAATGACCCCGTGCAGGGATCATCCCACGGGTGCCCCCAGGCTGAGGCATCCGACCCAACTCACTGTATTAAAACACGGGGCAACTGCAGTGGAGAGAAACTGCCCACCCATGGCCAGATGACTTTGCCTACTGCCAGAGAGTCCTTCTCCTTTAAAAGACCAGGCCCAAATTTCTCTCCCGAAGAAAACTGCCTCATGCAAACAACGCTTGGGAAGGACCCAACCCAAATATGCTTTTCTTTTCACAAACCTGTGATCCAGAAATAAAAATTTCCATTCCAAGCTATGCCTTGAAGTGAATTCCTCTAAAGGTTCGTCAACTATGCACATTTCCTGTATTGGAAGGAGAAAAAAAAAAATGCTGCCTGGGGTGTCAGATGCTCACCCTAGGTTTGTTCAAGATGAGTGCATGGTGGGGAACAGAAGTTAAAATCGTTTCGAGCGAGGCTCTGAGTTGTGTTGGACTGAAACTCATCATCTGTAGCTAATTTTGGTATTAGCGGATACTAAATTTATTTCACAAGCTGGGGAAAAAATACCTAGGAGCCAAAATGTCGCACCATCCCTTCCCATTATCGGGAAGTGTGGTAAACATGTGGAAAATGGCTTTTCGTCTGAATTTGAATTACTCATTTAACTCAACATTCATGCCATAGATGTTAAAGCAATCACAGACAAGAGAATGCAGACAAACCCTCGGCGTTCTGACACTTGGTTTTCATCCACGCCTGCCCTGGGCGGTATGAATGTTGGTGTGAAAGGTAGGGAGGTTTTTACAGAGTTCAGACAGCATCTCTATGGGCTGAATAGCAAGTGATGCCACCTTCCAACAAAACAACTTGCAGGAAACCAGGGTAGGGGAGAGGGCACGTGTGCAGGCACAGAAACCAGACATTTCAGATTTCAAAGCCAGTGACAAATTCATTGCAGTACTATTGTCTCCCATCAAGACAATTAATTGCATATAACAAAACGTGACTCAATTGTAATAGCCCTGCACGGCGAACTGTCTTGCAGGTACTTGCCTTTAAGAATTGTGGAGTTGCCAGGCGAACGGTGGCAATGAAGCAGACCTCCTTTCCTAGGGGCACCCGGCAAGGTCTTGAAAGAGTGTTGTCAAAACCGTTACAAGAGGGGCTAGGCACTGGGGTTTGAGAAGAGAACACGCAGGTCAACTCTCTTTGGTGACAGTGGCGAACTGCTATCCGACAATTACTATAAGCCAAGCACTTCCCCCAGGAGTTTTATGTACAGTATATTGACTCATTTCATTCTTACAACATCCAGATGAAACAGGTACTACAATTATCCCCATTGCACAGATGAAGAAACTGAGGCACAGAGTGAAGGAACTTGCACAAGGCAAATAGCTTGCTAGAGGCAGAGCTGCAATTTGAATCCACGCTGGTGACCAATCACTGAACTGCCTCTCACTTCCACTAGTCTGACAGCCTTTAGTCGATGGTGCTGGGGAAAACTCTTCTGCAAAATGAGAAGACAGCCTCATTCTGCGTGGAAGTTCCAGGTACTCACTTTAGCTGCTGTTTTAAGGGTGAGTTCCATAATCAGACGGTATTTCTGATACTGAGAGTCCCAGGAAAAGCAGTGGTGCCTTGGCATCCATTGATACCCTGGCTCCAACACCTGTGATTCAGAGGCCTCTGCCCCAAACTCTCCCTTGGGAGACGAGGCTGACGCAGGAACTGGGTCTGGACCATGGAGGAGTCAGTCTCAGGATTTGAAGTCACCCCCAGAGGTACACAGCACCCACAACAAAATTCACTAGTTCCATAGCATTGCACAGGTGACAGAATACGTCCCCCTGCTTCTTCTTATGTATTCCCACAAGTCTGGGAAGGCATTACTATCCTCATTTACAGATGAGCAAACTGAGACCCAGAAAGGTTCTATAATTAACCAGCGTCACCCACAATAGAAATAACAGGGCAGGAATGCTACCCAGGTCTTTGGGCTCCAAGTCCAGGGTTCACATAGGGTGAGGCACATGCTCCAAGTTGATACCCGCCATGGTGCTGGGCCACTCCCCCGGTGGCCTCAGCAAAGTCCTTCCTATGAGATTCTAGACCTGCCTTCAGGGTAACTGTGGAGAACTGACTGGTCGTATGGGTTAGAGAAAATTTCAGCACTCTCTAGGTGGAGTATGCTAGGTGGGAAAAAGAACCCTGTTGACTACGAGAAAAGACAACTTACCACAGAATTCTCAAAGTTGGCTCTACATGGGATTCCCCTGGGACTTTGGGTCCCACCCAGGTCAGCTAATTTAGAAACTCTGGGGGTGAAGCCCAGGCATCAGCAATTTCAAAAGCTCTGCAGGTTTACCAGCATGCAGCCAGGGCTGAAGATCGCCATAGCAGATAACCTACACTACCTTTTCTTTTTACAACATAGGTGATTATATCCTGTATATTTGGAACTTAAACATCGCTATATTTCCCAATTTAACTAAGAAGATATAGAGCATCAGAAAACTAAATGCATTATAAAATGAAATTTGCAAGATCATCTTTGGATTTCAGCTTTCCAATCTTTTTTTTTTTTTTTTTTTATTTATAGGTTCCTAAGTGATTTTATCATGTGGTCTTCTCTCCACGAACATGAATAAATTCATTTTACCAAACACAGTCTCGGAATTCATTCACATAAATACTAATGTTTCCAAACATGAATATAAAGTGGGCAAAATAAAAAATAGTGATCTCTGGAGAGCTGACATCTGTCACAAGTTGGCTTAGACAATTGCGATTAATTTGTAGGGTGAGCCAAGAAACTTATCAAAGGGAAGGAAAACAATTTCACATAAGGGTCTGCAGATGTGAACATCTGTGTAATTAAAAAAAGACATTTAAAAAACTTCCCAGATGTGAAATACTTCCTCTGCTTGAATCTAAGAGACATTACCCAGCCAGATAATGACCTAATAAAATCCTCCTGACTTGTTCAGAATACCAAGACCTTCCAAGCGAACTCCTGAAGACTTCCCAGGAATTTAAGAGACAGCCTCCTTCATGTATCTCTAAACGATGCGCTGTGTTTGAACGATCCTTTTAGCTATTAAGTTCATGTGCTCTGTCAATAAGTACCTTCCTCTGAATTCACTGCGAGGAAGAGAGGAAGGACAGAAAAAGATGGTGAAGTGGGAAACACCTGCCTCAAGACTTCCCGTCTCTGGTGACTTCTTCACGAGGAGCAGGGACTCGGACCACGGACGTTAGGCGGTTGTTTTGCAGAGCTTACTGTTGGCTGGCCGTCTCCCAAAGTAGTTTTATCTGTTCTTTTATAACATCTAAGGCTTTAAAGATGAAAATGCACCCCTAGAAGGGAAATTTCATGATTGCTGGTGGCCTGCGCTTGATATTTTTACAGATGGGTCCGAAACGGAGCAAATTCTCTTCTCGATAAGCTTTTTCACCAAAAGGCTTAAACTGAGAGCATGATCAGGGTGACAGACAGGAAATCAAGGATGAATGTTTTAAGAGGCCAATGAGAAAACCTGGGGGGAAAACAGAGGGGACAGAAGATACTTGAAGCATTTTGCCAACTCCAGCCTTGGTGTTCTGGAGTCCTTGGGCCTTCACAGCCATATTTAGCATTTAGAAGACCTTCTCTGGCACTTCATATCCCAGGGTAGTTCAAAGATATTAATTAAGGATTCAATTAGTTGTTTCAATTTAAGTAATAGAAAGAATATATCTAATTACAACTGGCTTCCTAAGCCTCTCGGAAGGATTGGCCCCTAAATGCAGGCATGGCTCTGTCTTCTCAGATCTCTGATCGCTCACGATACAGAGGAAAGCAATTCTTTCTTGCAATGTTTTTCCGCCAGAGCCATCTTACTCAAAATTCACCTTCCTCTTGCCAAAAGTGAAATAGATAACCTTCCACAGTGGGAATTGAGTCTTGTTCTCTGTCTCCAGCTCTGAGCAGGTGTCTTGCACACAGTAGGTGCTCAACATGTGTTTATTGGATGAATCTCTTCGTGAAATGATCTTCCACCTCACATCCAAACCACAGCTTAAGGCCTGGTTTGGGAAGAGACTATCTCATGCTTGCCAGTAACTAGCACACAGGTCTTGGGACTCCAAGATAGCTTCCTCTCCGAAGTGCAACCTGCCCTGGTGCTGCTGGTGTCCGGTCTACTCTGCTGGCGGTGGGAGATGCCCGCAGCACATGGTTCTGGGTTCCACTAGCACGCAGGGGAACTCACTACCCTACTGATGTCTTTACACTGGTCACAGGAGGTCTGGACAAGAAAACTGTGAATCAGCACATAGCAGTCACCAATCTGGGATGGAAAACAGTGCAAATGCCTGTCGCGGGCCCCTGCTTGGAGAGAGGCAGGGTGGAGCTTCCCTTATGGTCTTCCTGTTAACGTGATCCACAGGTGATCAAATCCTGAGCCTTTTATTTCAGTCTCTAGTTTGGGAGACCCTGAGTTTTGCCTTGGGCCGTCGTTCTTGGGATTCAAAAGCCAAGAGAGTCTCAAGGTTCTCAGGAGATTCAGAACGACTAATGTCTGTCCATCTTGGAAGTACCCAGGGTTGGCTTCCAAGTCTGCTCATGACAAAATTGAGTTCCCAATCGATGAGGAGATAAAGAAAACTCTAGGGACAGGGGGATCTCGGGTGATGAAGAACTTGTTTCGAAAGTACTCAGGAAGGAGAGAGGAAGACGAAGAGATGATCAGCGTGAACATCAGTTAACAACAGCAGAAGAACAGAAATAAATGGAGAAAGACGTATTGACTCTTCCACTCAGGTATCAGCCCAGTCATCAGAACAAATATTCTCATCAGAGATGACGTGCTTATGATAAATTAGTTGCAGCAGCCAGAGGAAAATACACTGTTAGTTGACAAGAAAAATGACAGAGAGTTTTCTTGGTACTTCTTGGGACAAATGAAAAACAAGGCTGATCGTTGTCTGGAAAGGTATGAAACCATCCTTGATGAGGTTTTGCTCCAGGAAGAATAAAGTTCCTAAATTCTAATTGTGATCAACGTCCTAAATGTTTGGGCTACGGTTTTGAAATGGCGAGGAAAAATAATGTTTTGCACTTTCATAAGAAATCATCTCCCACTAATAAAGCACAGTTTTGGACTTTTTTTTTCCCTCTTTGCAGTGTGCTTGACCCAACATGTCCTGAACTGCCAGGTGATAAGGCTCTTGGGGGGGCGATGGGTAGGAGCACAATAATCCTGCCTGTTCCTTGGCTGGGGGCCATGCCCATTTGCTCAGGTACTGCTGGGCTCTTTGCTCCTTCTTGCTGGTTCCATTCAGTATTGGGAAGAGCAACACTGGCAGGAAGGCAAGAATGACAAGAGAAAGGTTCGCAATTCACTGGATTAAAAAAATCACTCTCAAGGAAAACTATAAGTCTTACTCAAATATTTCTTCTTTCTCCAGCATTCATTCATTAAAAGACTTTTTCTTAGGGGCCAGAAGATGGTCATGGCATTGAGATCTACTAGGTGGTTGGTGTGGACAGGGCTTAACTATTTATAGGTTCAGAAAACTGAACTTCCTCTAGGCCCTTGTCCCTATCTTCCAAGTGGATATCTCGTGCACATTTTAATCACAATTGCGGAACAACTTGTACGAAAGATGCCCCACTCCCAGACAGAAACAAGCAGAAATATGTGGTTGATAAACGTATGAACCATTCCTCACTGCTCTGTTTCAATACCAACCCCAGATGTTTGTGCTGGACGATGCCCTGGATAACACTTTGTTTTTTTATTGTGATCTTAACTCCTCTGCAACCGAATCTAGCAGCAGTGACCGCTGCCGGGGAAGGAAGGCATTCTTCTTTGTTGGGTGGAGGGGCAGTCTGCCTCCTCTTCTTGGGGTCCTGGAATAGACAGATCAGACAACCCTTCCACGAAGCTGTCCATGCTTGCATCTCCACTCCCAGCGAGGTTTCGTTATGTGTGCGTTATTCCCTTCACTGAGGCATCTCAACGAAGTAAATTCAGGGGGAAAAAAATCCAAACCACCTCAAACCTAAAAAAATGAGGCAACCTAAAGAAATCCCACAGAACATCCAGAATCAAGTGCTATAAGCCGAAAAGCCTCCACTTCTGCCAGTATTTCAAATCTGGTTGTGTGGTTAAGAGGCGAGTAGGTGAAATGAGAGCAAGGAAAGTTTTATACTGTGGTGTGTGGTTTCTGGAAAGCCTAGAGTGGAATGTTTGCTGAGGGTGACCTATTTGGAACCATACCAGCGACTTTTGAAATACTGCTTTCTGGATTTCAGTCAGACGCACATTTAAATCCAAGTCTGGAGGAGGAGCAGGGGCTCAAATAAAGGACTGCCTTCTTCCTGGCACAAAGTTATCTTTCAGGAACTGGAAACCTGCTACCAGGACCCCTTTAAGCAAAGACTAATTCATCCCAGCTTTGCAAATCACCTGCTGGTTTCTTCTCACTACAAGTGGCAGGGTGGGGCACTGCGACTCGGGCGCGTGAGGTTTGAGAAAGACAGTATATTCGTCTGAAAGCATCTCTCGTTCTGCCTTTTTTCTGTTTTAAAAAATATATCTGTTACAGGACAAACAGAGCTGAATAAAGTCATTCTGTTTCAACGCTATTCTGAAATGGTCGGTCTGCAGAGGAAAGGAAGGGCAGCTCAAACCAGTGGTCCACCCCAAGCTACCAGTGAGCCAGGACCAGGGTTGGCTCTTCACAGGGAAAGGACGGGACCTGTGGTTGCATATCCCAGCTCAGATTCCTTCCGGAAGCTCTGCACGGCCTGGGTTAGAATGGTCATCAAGTGAAACACTCCTTTAAAAGACTACTTTCTTGTCCCATTTCCTAGCACATATTTCTTCATAATTATAAAAAAATCTGGGTTAAAGATGTCCTGTCTTTCCTCTCCTCCCCCTAGAACATCTGAAGCAAATGACAAAGTCCTAAGGATGACCAAAATACGCAAATATTGAAGTAGGGGAAAATTCCACTTGGCTCGAGGATTTGGGCAACGGCCGCTGTGTTTGCACTGCCAAAGTGAGCAGAGGGCAGAGGTGAAGGGACATCATCCACTGGTGAGGTTGGAAGCATCCGATTAGAGAGTGTAATCTCATCTTGTTCAACAAGGGCAAAGGTGTTTCTGTCTCTCCTCTCCCTTCAAATTTCTCCTGAGTGGTTATGCAGCCTGACAAATTCCGGGCAGCCACTTGGGTGAGCAGGCAAATAGATGGGATTCACATCTACCTGCCTCAAGGGTCACCCACAGCCCTCTCTTCAGTCTCACCCTCCCTTCCCTGTCCAGGAGCCTCTGTATGTCCTTCTGGTTTAGGGCCTGAGGGTTCCTGTTGATGTGATTTTTGAGGTGCCTCTATCAGTCTTGGGCCGAACTGGTTGATCAGGTTCTCTCTAGGGTGGGAGGAGTATGTGTCAGGGTTAGGGTGACAGGGGCACCCCCGAGGGCCTGGGGAGGGAAGTAAGGGAAGGGTCACTGGCATCTAAGCACTCAGGGAGCTGAGAGGGCATGATGGAGTTGGAAGGCACAGGTTGGGAGTGAGCGGAGGCCAAGATGAACTTCCTCAGCCACAAGCTGTTGCTTTAGAGGCCTCAGCGTGGACGACGCACAGGGCACCAGAAACGACACCCTCCAATTGACCCAGCATGTACCGACCTGAATTTAATCTTTACTTTGGATTTAAGGCCAAAGAAGTGGTTGGAGCCCTCCTGAAAGCCACCACGATCTCCCCGGAGGGTACTTAAGCGCTGGTCAAGGGAAGCTCTGTCAGCTCCCAAGAAAGAGCTCTATTTCTTTATGAGTTGGAAGCCTTCGGTCTAAACCCTACTCTGCCCGCTACTAGCTATGTCGACACTTTACCTACTATTTTTTCAACCAGTGCCACGCCTGCGAAGTCGGATGGGGCCGAGATCTCCGAGCTTCAGTGAAGGTAAACCTGCTTTTATCGAGCACTTACTTATGTGCTAGACAAGTACTGTGGGAGGCCCGGGAAGGGGTGCGATGGGTCCACAGACGAGTGAGGGTCGTTGTCCTTTTCATTCCATTCTTTATAAAAAATGGCAGGGAACAAATAACGTACCACACAATGCTCCATCAACCAGACAGCCCTGCAGAAATGGTAATGGACCAAACTAGGGTTTCCTACGTAGTTCTTTGAGGTGTGAGCAGGTATTCTACTAAAATACAACCCATGTTAGTGGTCATTTCTCTTCTACACTTTACCTACTATTTTTTCAACCAGTGCCACGCCTGCGAAGTTGGATAGGGTGGTTTGTGTACTAGACATGTTTTCTAGTCTCTGTATTTGATGCTTTGACATCTGGGGCCTTACTGATCCTGAGGGACTGCCCCTCCTAGGGTCAGGCAATTCCTAGAGGTGGCAACAACTCATCTGAGGCACTCTCTTCATATGCAAACCAGCTAATCGCCTCCTTTGGGTTTTACATTCTGGGGCCCTATCCCTACAACCTAGGGAGGCCTCAAATAACTAGGGACAACCCCCATGCTCTAGGGTCCACTGGGCTTATTCGAACTCGCCAGCTTTAGGATTGGCCTGCCTACCCTCTCTTGCCCATCCCTGCCCTTGGAAACCACAATAAAGGCTCTTGGCCATGCTTCCCCTGCTCCCTTTGCCTCCTGATCCACCCTGGTGCTTCCTTGTATGGCCCTGTCTGGAAGCCGTCCCTTCAGTTTTTAGGGATCTGTGAGTACACACACCTTCACCGTGGCCATTTCTGCAACTGTGAGTCTTATGATGTGTGATTAAAACACATCTCAGGGGCCCTTAAGACAGCTTGGCCCATGGGCACAGGGCCTCTGATGTGCACAGGTACTGGCATCATGTACCAACAGATTGCCAGGGAGCAAGGGTGGGCCTGTGTTCTGCGTCTGGATGGTTCCTTTCAACATGGATGTCTGAAAGGTAGCAAGGCATTAGGGTGAAGGGTGTAGGCTTCCGGTTAGAAAGCCTGGGTGTGAATGTGGGTTCCCACCTCCCACCCACACATCTTGGATACAACCCTTTTATGGATCCATTTCCTCCTCTGTAATGGTGGGAGGATGCCAAGAGTGTCACCTCACAAAGTTGTTGTGAGTGTGAAATCGGTGTGAAGACTGAGCCCCAGTCTTCTTAGAAAACACTCCTAAGGGGAGTTATTTTTATTATCTCATTGTCCAACATTTATCTTATCGTTCAACATTTATTGAGAAGTAAAGCTATGAAGTCAAATTTGAGTTATTTTTTTTCTGTTATGTTAAACCATATCTTATAGGTCAAAAGTGGTCAAATGTTGAGTTTCTTAGATTTTAATCTTAGAAATTCATTTGTCTCTAGCATTTTTTGCTGTCTATTTTAATCCAAGTTAGAATTCTATTTCATGTGTTCCACAGTTACATTTTGAGACACTTGTCTCAAGAAAGCCCTCTAACTTTGGTTAGTACAACAGGCTCTGGAAAGATACTGCATTCTTGGTTTTACATTTTCCACTTTCCATGCTGCGTGTTTATAGCAGTAACAGTTTAAAAAAAAAATCACACATAATTTCCACACATTCTTTCAGGCAAACAAACACTATCTCAACTTGAAGTGAAAATAAAGCTTTGTTAGTTAAAACAAAAAATCCCAGGTATTCAGAATGAAGCCTGCCTGTCTCCTTGAAATACTCCAAGATGTGATAAATGACAGGATGCTTCAAAGTGACATTCGGCAGCATCTTAATGAGAGTTGTAGAAATGTAAATTCACAAAGGATACAACTGCTGCTCACCAGCCAATCACAGGTCGGTTCTTTTAATTAAGTGTGTGCACGGTTGTCATGGGGACAATTATGGGAGCAGCATCCCATGATTCCCAGTCTTGGCACTCTGGGGCGAGAATGCCTTTGCCCACATGGTCACTTAGGATATGCTGCTATCCCAGCAGCAGCCATTATAGTCAAAGAACTTGCATTAAGAAAATTGTGAGAAAATATACATAACATAAACTTGACCATCTTAACCATTTTAAAGTATACAGTTCAGTGGTATTAAGTTTACATTGTTGTGCAATCATCATCACCGTCCCGCTCCAGGACTCCTTTCATCTTGCAAAAGCGAAACACTATACCCATGAAATAATTCTCTATTTCTCCCTTTCTCCAGCCCCTGGCAACCACCACTCTACTTTCTATGAATTGGACTAAACTTGGTACTTCATATAAGTAGAATCATACAGTATTTGTCCTTTGGTGGTTGATTTATTTCACTTAGCATCATGCCCTCAAAGTTCTTCCATGTTGTGGCAAGAGTCAGGATTTCCTTCCTTTTTTTTTTTTTTTTTTGAGTTGGAGTCTCACTCTGTCCTCCAGACTGGAGTGCAGTGGCCGCTCCCGGCCACTGCAGCCTCGACCTGCTGGGCTCCGGCGATCCTTCTGCCTCAGCCTTCCGAGTAGCTGGAATTACAGGCATGTGCTACCATGCCCGGCTGGTTTTTTTTGATTTATTGTAGAGATGAGGTCTCGCTGCCCAGGCGGGTCTCGAACCCGCGGGCTCAGGCAATCCACTCACTTCAGCCTCCCAAAGGCATGGGATCACAGGCTGAGCCACCGAGCCCGGCTGCCCTTCCTTTTTAAGGCAGAATAATATTCCACTGTATGTCTATACCACAGCCTCTGTATCCATTCACTCACTGACGAATACTTGGATTGCGTCCACTTTTTAGCAACTGCAAATAATAAGGCTGCTGTGACCACACGTTCGCAAATATCATGTCAAGTCCCTGCAATTCTTTGGGTTTATACCTAGAAGTAGAATTGCTGGGTCATATGGCAGTTCTATGTACACATTTTAAGCAAATTACATTAACTCAATGATAAAGTCTGGAAGAAATGCCATGACAGTCTCTATGGAATGGCACTCGGTATCACACTAGGCCAGTGCTTCTCGAAGTCCATGACCCTTGGAACCAGGACTCATCATCAGTCCTTTCCAACTGCATATTCCTGGGCCCTACCCTCAGATCTCCTGAACTGGAATCTTTAGAGCAAGGCCTGAGAACCTGTATTTTTTGAGTTGGAGTCTCACCCCGTCGCCCCGACTGGAGTGCAGTGGCATGCTCCCAGCCACTGCAGCCTCGACCTGCTGGGCTCCGGCGATTCTTCCACCTCAGCCTTCCAGAGAGCTGGAACTACAGGCGCGTGCTACCACACCTGGCTAATTTTTGATTTATTGTAGAGATGAGGTCTTTCCAAGTTGCCTGGGCGGGTCTAGAACCCGCGGGCTCAGGCAATCCACTCACCTTGGCCTCCCAAAGCGCTGGGATTACAGGCTAAGCCACGGAGCCCGGCGAGAACCTGCATTTTAATAAGCTGAACCACTGCACCAGGGTTGGCATGATGTTGGGCTTTCTACAAGGTCCCTCTTGAGTCACTTTCTTTAGTTGAGAAGCCCAACGAGATACCAGTGACTTCTCTGTGTGGTTCATTTTAATGTTTACCTTCATCTCATGAAGTTTGGGCAAGACTTTCAGATAAGCAGGGTGGGAAACAGTCAGACTTGGTTCCATCTCGTTTTGCCCAGATTTAGGGGCCTACTTGGGAACGCAGACCTCCCACCACTTCCAACCCCTCAGACACCTTAGGGCCTAGATGGGTTGGTTCCCAGAAGGGCCTCCGCGTTGGCCAGGAAACCCCCCTGTGCAGGCAGAAGCTCTAACGCTGAACCTGAAAATCACTTTGGCAGGATGCTGTTTAGCATCTAGTGGGAGTCTGTTAAACAAAGCATGTATATGCATGCAAAAAACACACAACAAAAAATCATCTGAGGTTGAAGGAAAATTCCTGGTTAGCCTCAGCATTAGGACTTGGTGCCATTACTCTGGCTGGTTCTGGTAGAAACTGGGACAGATCGGACAGGGTAATAGACCCACCGCGACCCGGAGTGAAACAACAGCAACTAAGGCAGCAGAAGGCAGTGCTGTCACCGGCTGCTTTGGGGGCTCCCCCTCATTTCTGCAGCTCAGCTTTCTGTGTTTGTTTCCTCTGAAACTTTTCTCTTTTCCTCTTTCTTCCTTGCCCCACTCCCTGCCAACACTTTCTTCTATTTTCTCCCATCTTTGCTGTCTTACGAAATGCTAGCTCTTTCTGAGCGATTAGCTTTGTGTTGAGTTTTGAGTGGCACAGAAGACAAAAAGCAGCCTTCCTGTGCTTGACCCATAACCGGGTCAGCCTGGGATTCGGTTTCTGAATATCTGGCAGCCGGACTGCCTTCCCATGTGGCATGGGCCCAAAGGAAAAGTGAGTGTTTAAGTCTAGCTCAGAGTTGATGTGTCTGCAGCCAGAGTTGGGACAATTAGGTATCAGGGTGATTTCATAAAATAAGACTTCACCGCCTAGCTTATCCTGCTTGGTAATTCATCCCGAGCAGACTGCTGGTTCATCGCAAAATGGCACCTTTACTGTGCATTAGGGCCACAGTGAGCAGAAGAGCTATGAGCCAGGCCTATTAAAATATGCTCACAACAGCAAAGAGGAGGATAAACATGTAGAAAGCAAGGTTACAGATCCGCAGGTCACAGTGAAGGCCTGTTTGGCGGAGTGTGTAGGCCGAGCCTGTTCTTTATTAACTGTAAGTTGTTTCTCACGGTACAGAATTATTTTATCACCCTGAAAACAAGCAAGCAAACGAATCACACACATTTCAGTGGGACTGTTGGTGTGCACCGGCACCAACAGGTGCGGGAGTGTGTTCTTCTCGAACGGGAGACGACATCGATGAGTGAAAAACACATCTTGGGAACGCAAAAATCCAAATGCAAATATGAAAAGCACACATCCTCCCTCCTCCTCCCTCGGTGATGCTTAGAACCCCTCGTGCACATCTGCATGACAAAAGACGGTCACAATTATATGACAATTAAAGCTTACCATTGTTGTAAGAGCGAAAACTTCCTACAAATTTTATGTATTCATAAGTTGGAAATTCCTTTGGGTTCAAGCTGCCTCTGAGAAGATGGCAATAAAACTCTAAATCGTTGTCAGCTGGGCCGTTAAAGGAAGAAGAGAGAAAGGGACCGTGAGCATCGCAGACTCTACCCTAAACGAGTAGCATCTTCGGGAACACTCTGAAGAGGTTGGGTCTACACATGGCCAGGATAGTTCTCTTGCTATGACTGACTCTGGGCCTGGTGTATAACCTTTGCAGCACAGGGCGGGGTTTTCCTTCCATAGCTCATAGATATTTTGCATTCCATACTTGGACCCAATTAGTCTTAATTTGCTCACAGATGTCTGTGGTTGGTGATGTCGGCATTGATTAGTTCCGGTTGTTTTCATAGGGTATATTAAAATAAAGCTGCTCATATAGAGCTGCTCCCTTTAATTTAATCTTTTTGCTTGGCTTTGAAGTAAAATCAGATGTACGACAGGACAAATTATTCACGGAAAATGGACTAAGGCCTGAACAAATGCAGGCGTCTTTGCCACCTCGTGTACCTCGTGGATAGCTTCATTAAGCGACACGTGCGTGGTTCAGTAGGTACTGAGGCCCACCTCTACTCAGGTTGCCAAATATTTTGATAAAACACTTTAAAATTCCACAAAAACACAAATGTCCGTTAAAAAAACAAACAAACAGATGACAGTCTCAGGGGGACAGAATTTGGATTTTTGACCTAATTATTCAGTTTTTAGTTGGTTTCTTGACACTGTACAAATTTAGCATTATATTGTCTTCCAAAATAAGCAGATTGTTCACTGGTTTTTGCAGTGTTTATTACTAAAAGACTTTCATGTAAAAAAATAAAAGGAATCTCTTGTCATATACGCAAAACAAGTTATTATTCTTAAGCTCTATGCTTTCAAATTTTCCACATAAAAGCTAAATGTCTTACATATTCCAAATTCCAGTTTTAGCTTTAAACTTAAAATATACTCTAAGGATCTTGGAAATGTTCTGAGTCATGAGGAAAATTATTCTTAAAATTAGTCCTCCCTTCTTAATTCATTCTAACCTCCTTTGAAAAGTAAAATTCTTATCTTTACATCTTGTAAACCAGTAAAGTTAAACTTACATTTTAAGTATTCTGGGGAGGGGGGATCCGTCACAAGCATATGGGAAGAAAGCATTTTATAAACCTCTGAATGTTCTTGCTCTGGAAGGAAATTTAACAAATTCTGATCCATGACATCCGACTGAAAAAGAAAAGAAAGAGAAAAGGCACACCCTCAACAAAGAGGAAAAACAAAAGCAAGACTGAACGTTCACGACAATTCAGAACTGGTTTCGGAAACGGAAAGTTCAAGATCTGATCTCCCTCAGATACGACTCTCAGCTTATCACTCTGTAATCTTGAACGGAAACCTAAAAGGCTTTCCTGGCCCAACTACGTATGTGCTGTGGTCCATGGCCCAGGGAAGAAGTAAGAGGGAGACCAACACACAAAGAGCCGAGTTCTCTTCTAGCTCGAGGAACCTGGTTTGCTGATACTCCTGCGTTCCGGCTGGGGCAGTGTGGACCAATCACTTGTTTAAATGGCTCCAATGGGTGCATGGGGCTCCTTTCCTGACCTGTAGCCAGCAAAGGGCTGCCTGTTTACTTCCTAAAGGTCTCTCATCAATGGAGGCAAAGCTGTCCCATAAAACCGTCAGTGGTGATGGACATGGTCTGCGATCTGTGCTGTCCGTTACAGGAGCCACTGGCCATGTGGCAGCTGAAATACGGCTTGAAATACGGCTCCTGGGAGTAAGCAATTTTATTTATAATTTTATTCAATTTAAATTTATAGCTCAACTTAAACCATACTGGATAGTGTAGGTAGGAGTCACAGTGGAGAGAGGAGACAGGCAAGTCTCTATCACTTCCTCAGTTTCCCTCAGTATACTCATCCACTCACACAGTTTCAAATGCTCCCTACATAAAACTTTCAAGTTTGGATATCCAGCCAACCCCTTTTCATGTATCCAGACTTGGCCCTTCCAACCACTGCTCAGATGTCCCCGGGGGACCACAGATGCACACATATCCCTGACATCAGTGCTCTCTTCTCCAGCCCTTGGGTTCTCATTTCCATGAATGGTATGGCCAGCCGGTCACTTGCCTGTTCCAGACACCCAGGTGGCATCCTTGTCTCCCCTTCTTCTCGTCCTCACCCCCACACCCAACAATGTCCAAGTCCTGGCCATTTCTCCTCCCTCAAATTCTCTCTGCTCCATTCACTTTGATTTCTCCGGCTTCTGCTCTAGTCCAGCCCACTGTTTTCTCGTGTCTGGGGAATGATTTGGCCAAACTAGTCTTCCCACATCCACTTTGGTCTCTGTCCAATTTGTTTTCCGCCATCAGCCAGAAGGAGCCTCTTAGCAGATTAAGTCACAACTGTTCCTTGGCTTCCGATGGCCCCAGGGACACAGCCTAAACTTCTTGACACACTTTTCAGGCTCTGCCCAACCTGGCCTCTACCCGCCCTCTGTTCCCACCATGCCTCTAACCCTCTGACCTTCCTTTCTTCCAGTCGCCAGGTTTGCTCCTCTCCCTGGGCCTTCTTTTACCTGGGCCATTCCCTCAGGATGGAACATTCTGTATCTACCTTTGTGTTCAGCTAACCCTGATGCATCCTTCGGGTCCCGTCTTTGAGGTCATTTTCCCTGAGAAAGCACCAGGCAACAACCCCCTTCCCCGCTGCTGATTTTAGGGCCCGGGAGGACACGGCCCTCTTGTGGTGTCATCACCATATGATCCTGGCGAGGCCGGTGACAGCCCCAGAATCTGGGCTTGAAAGCAGGCTCTGTTCCCCTCCAAGCTGCAATGGCCCCCACTGCAAGAGGAGTAAGTTGTGAGGGTTAAATGAACTGTTTATGCTGCTGAGAAATCAGCACATGGCAGACACTCAGTAAGTGCCGGGTACGATCAGGTACCAAATGACCTTGCACAGAATGACTACAAAGGCAACTGCCCTACGGTGACATTTTCCTCTTTACGTGTGACTTGTACACAGCGCCTCTCTCACCCGAACAGGAGCTCCAGGACCGCAGGGCTGGTGCTTTGTCCACGGTCATATCCCTGATGTCCAGTCCCTGGCCTTCCATCAAAATGCACTGGCCAGCAAAAGAACGGTGTGGCCGGCATTATGAGAGAAGTTAAAACAAGGCACCCAGAGAACACTGAAGATGATGTGCTGAATCCAAAATGAGGGGAAGTGGGTGGTCTCCCAGGCAATAATTCCCACAAGGAGGAACCCTTGAGGGAGATCTAGGGGACAAGGTGGTGTCTGCCAGGCAGCCGGGGTGGGGAAGGTGTTCCCGGCTGGGGCACCACAGCACACACAAAGGCATGGAGGTGGGACCCCTGACAGCATTGCGAGAAGGTAGGAGTCTGGGAGGGCAAGAAGCCATGGGAGAGAAGGTTGCAAAGGAAAGGAGGGCCCAGGTTATAAAGACCTCAGAGGAATTAGGACTCAATCCTATGCCAGGAAGAGCCATGGAGGGACCTTCCGGAAGCGAGGGGAAGAACTGCACTTGGATTTGATTTGACTTTTTGAGTCGGGTCTCACTCTGTTGCCCAGGCTGGAGTGCAGTGGTACGATCACAGCTCACCACAGCCTTGACCTCCTGGGTTCAGGCGTTCCTTCCGCCTCAGCCTCCTAAGTAGCTGGGACTACCGGCCGGTACCCACACGGCTAGCTATGTTGCCCAAGCTAGTCTCAAACAATCCTCCCACCTCAGCCTCCTTAAGTGCAGGGATTATAGCTGTGAGCTACCGCACTGCACGGCTGCACTTGTATTTTAAAGGGATCCTGCTTGTAGTCAGATTAAGGGAGGGAGCACCAGAAGCCACGCAATGATGGTGAGAGTCTGAACAGAGACAGGGACAAGGGATGGAGAGGAGTAGACACAGTCCAGGGCAACTCATCAGCCATGTCACCCAGTCAACATCCACGGAGGGTGGCTGCGTGCCGGCCACTGTCAGGCACTAGGAGGAAGCCCAGGAGAATGAGCCCTTTCCCTCCTGCAGTCAGTGTTCTGGTGGGTGCACAGAGCTTGGTGGCCAGTCAGAGGATGGAAAAGGGAGAGGAAGCACTCAGCGTGGCTCCCAGGCTCTAGCTTGGACGTACTGGTCTCTGTCTCTGTGGACGAAGACGCTATCGGCACCCTTAGTAGCCTATGCCGGTATTTCTTATTCTGGCGTTCTCCAAGTTCCTTCTGATATTCTTGATTTTATTTTAAGCTCCTTCTTCTAGTTTTTTTAGAAGATGACTAATGTTCACAGATGACAGTAGTCTTTCTTCTTAAAGATATTTCAGATACTCGAAAATGATAACTAAGTCACTCCCTGGCCTTTCCTTGCAGGGCTCTGTTGGAAGACACGTCCCCCACGTGGGATGGATGGCCGCCTGGCCTGGTCGCCCACGTGGGAGAGAGCTGGCAGGCTCGAGGGCTGCGGGGGCACCTCAGGCTATGGGTTCTGCACAGAATAAAGATGGATACTGGACAGAGGTGGGGTAGGTACAACACGCAGGTGGTGTGAGGATGGTGCCTGAATACACAGAAAGGGCTCAAGACCATGCCTGGCTCTTGTATGTTTCTGTTAGTCTACTGCTATTATGCCATTTACACATGCTGACAGCTGACACAAAATCATGGTCATCTGTAAAGTGTGCTCACAGGAGAGAAAATCCCATGACAGCCGAACTGTCCCTTGACCATTAAAATAATAGCGATCACAGAGACAAGGGAGGGAACATACCAACTACAGCCATCTTCACAGCTAGGTCGCATCGACACTCACCTATCAGAGGTGGGACGTTCTCTTTCCCAGCCTACTGACAGGCCCTTGGCTGCTTGTTCAAGCATCACCCTGAATGTCTGACCAAATTCAAAACTGCGCCTGCTCCCTTGAAGAGCCCCAGGAGCCTGGGGACGATCTGAAGCCGCTGAAGGACACAGGCAAGCATGTTCCTTCTTCCCTTGAGCCAGCAGCTCTGGCTTGATCGCACCTGGCAAAGTTACGGGCGCCTGTACAAAAAGCACACGGAGGCTGGCTGGCTGGGCTTAACGTGGGCTGCCGGGGCCGGGGGGGGGGGAGGCACTCAGTCCCAGGATGTGCCTGAGGGGCCCCAGCGGTTCTGGCTGGAGATCTGTGTTGGTCCCACCAGGAGGGGCAATGGTGAGAAGTCAAATAGATGGGCTTAGGGAAGTCGTCAAGGCCTTGGTCTCCCCGAAGAACCAAGACGTTGGAGGCATATTTGACAGGCTTAGATTCCGTTTTGATTCCGAATCAAACTGATGTAGTAAAGCTTTCAGAAGGCAGTACAGCGAATAGCTTTGACTTCAGAGGGGTGAAGGATTAATTAAGATATAGAAAGTGCCAACTATAAAGAAAGAATTTCTCTGTTCATCAAAATGCCCTGAAGAGAGGGGAAAAGTAAGCCACAGAGAGAAGAGATTTGTAACATATAAATCTGTGGCGTAAGGCCTAAAGTTCAGGTTCAAACTGATGTGCTGCCTTGGCATCTGATAAAACCAGGAGTGCCTCAAATAGCCTAACTGCAAATTTTCCTCCCCACACAGCCTCATGGGTAAGGTCCTCTGGCTAAACAACTTTTTTTTTTTTTTTTTGAGTTGGGGTCTCACTCTGTCGCCCAGACTGGAGTGCAGTGGCCGCTCCCGGCTACCGCAGCCTCGACCTGCTGGGCTCCGGCGATCCTTCCGCCTCAGCCTTCCGAGTAGCCAGAATTACAGGCACACGCTACTATGCCCGGCTGATTTTTTGGTTTATTGTAGAGGTGAGGTCTCGCCAAGTTTCCCAGGCGGGTCTTGAACCCGCGGGCTCAGGCAATCCACTCACCTCAGCCTCCCAAAGCACGGGATTACAGGCTGAGCCACTGAGCCTGGCTTAAACAACCCTTTTTGTCAAGGGGACCAGGCACAGCTCCTGCTCATTCCTGAGTAGCAGGTTTCTGCTTGTGGAATTATTCCAACAAGCCAATCATCACATCCTCCTATGGAAACCAGGGAGTACCTCACCCTCTTGTTACTGCAAAGCTGGCCCCGCCCCCACAGCCCCTGCTGGTTTCCTCTGTTCCCTGTGTGGCTCTGTGTGGTGTTCATGTCCCCTCCCCTGGGCTGTGAGTGCATGTGACTAACATACTGCTGCAGATCTCATCTGCCCAGTGTCGGGTGTCGAGTGTGCAGACATCTCCATTAACCAGGGTAGGGTGAATAAGAGACAATTAAACCAATACCTGGCAAACAACTAGTGCCCAGATCATGGAAAGAATGCCTACAAATCATCACAAGAAAAAACTCCAAACAATCCGGTAGGAGGATGTCAAAATACTGAACAGGGACTTCACGAGAGAGGGAATTCAAATGGCTGACAGACACAGAAAGACACTCAAGCTCATTAGTAACTGAGAGGGAGCAAATTAAAACTCCATGAGACACCTTCAAGCACCAGACTGATGGAAGCAAGAAGTCTGAGAGTACCAGGTTTTCATGCCACAGTGCCTGGACCTCTCTACTCTGCTGGTGGAGGGTGAATTGGAGCAAGCACTAAGGACAGAGTCAGCATTACTTAGTAAGGGTGAAGGTGTAGCTGCCCATGACCCAGCAGGTCCACACCTAGTTCTCTCATGGATGCTTGCAAACATTTATCAGGAAACGCTACGGAATATTCACAGAAGCACTTCCCAGGGATTCCAAACAGGGCTGGGTGCAGGAATTGTAGCACATTCCTACTCGGGAGTACCACCCGGCAATGAGAATGAGTATGAGGTCATAAATCGCACGAACAACACGGAACAAAAAGCAGTCACAGAAGTCTGTTTTCTGTGATGCATATACAGGAAGTTAAACGAAAGGTACACATAACTATAGTTCAGCAGTGAATTCCAAGTTGGGAAAACTACAGAGAAAAGCAAGCAAACAATGATGCCAAAAGTCAGGAAAACAATCGCCTCCAGGCAGAGGGGGAGGCGTGACGAGAAAGGAACAGGCAGAAGCATCTATGGCTCTGGCCACGTTCTGTGTCTTCACCTCAGTGACGGCTACATGCATGTTCATGCTCCATCACTAATGTAACTACAGAATATATGTCTTATACACACACCTGTGCGTTTTGCTATATAAAAGTCGAAAGGCATAAACAAACAAAAACAATCTAACTGGAGACCTGGACCCTTCTATCCCGTGACCAATGCGAAGCTGCAGCCACTCCTGTCGGGGCTCTGTCCTGACCCAGAGCCAGCCCTGACAAGATGAGCTGGATCAGGTGGGCTCTTCCTGCAGGTGATGGTGAGGTGAGGAGGGAAGGGCAGAGGGCCGTTTCCTGAAAAGTGTGTCTCACGCACGGCCTTGGCCTCACTGCTGCATGTTGTGGTAACGTCAACCAAGGGGGCCCCATCTTTCCTCTTCTCCCTTTCGTGGCCCTACCGTAGGAACGTGGTCCCATATCCCACTCTGACCTCGTACTTTCTTCTCACTGGAACTTTTACCTGGAAAACCCGCGTGAAATGGAGGCATGCTTTCGCCTGTAGATGTTTCCAACTTTATGAATACTTGCGCCTTAGATTATTTTCTTTTAGGGAAGTTAGGCTAGCCATGCCCGTGTCCTGCTCACTTCCGAGTCACTTCTTGACCCTGCCAAGCTGTCTGCAGGCGCTCCCAGTGTGGCAGTCCCAGTTTGAGTTCAGTCCTTCATTCAGTGAACATGTAGGCGCATGGTACCACGCTCAAGGGTGGGGGACATGATATCGGCCTTAAGAGCTTATCAGGGTCCAACTTCTTAGGCAAACATCACATTCATGAGCAAATCAGAAAACTCATCCAGAAAGCTAGCTTAAAAAAAAAAAAAATCAAGCCGGGCTCGGTGGCTCAACCTGTCATCCCGTGCCTTTTGGGAGGCTGAGGTGAGTGGATGGCCTGAGCCCGCGGGTTCGAGACCCGCCTGGGCAGCGAGACCTCATCTCTACAATAAATAAAAAAATCAGCCGGGCATGGTAGTGCATGCCTGTAATTCCGGCTACTCGGAAGGCTGAGGCGGAAGGATCGCCGGAGCCCAGCAGGCGAGGCTGCGGTGGCCGGGAGCAGCCATTGCACTCCAGTCTGGGTAACAGAGTGAGACTCCAACTCAAAAAAAAAAAAAAAATCAAACAAAAGTCCAAACAGGAAACATAGATTGTGCCTACTCTTGGTCTCTCATTTGGTCCTGCCAGTCATACTCTTTTCTGCTTCTAAGGCATGTGATATACTCCTCTTGGGTTTCTCCTGCAAGGTTTTCATTCCAGAAGCTCCCATGAACCCTTGGACTTCATCAGTATACACAGCTGCCTTGTTCATGCTCTCTCCTTAAATGCCAGTTAATTCTAGACACGGAGGAAGGTCAAATGTGCTGGTGTCACCCTAAAAAGTTTTATCTTAAAATCTCTTTCTACTTTGAGCTACCTTCTGCTTTTCCTTCTTCTGCCAAACTGGTAAAGGAAGTTCCAGGATGTTTCACCTGAAAACTGCTACACAAAAATCTGTCACGTGAGCTTTCATCACGTGATCACGTGAGAGTCTAGTAACCCGAAGGAACCAGACAGAGACTTAAAACCTGACCGTCTCAGAAGTGGAAAGGAATCTGGGCTACTCTCATTCCCTTGAAGGCTGTCCAATCCCCTGCCACCCAAGGGACCACTGGATGGGCCCCCTGGCATGCCAGACTGTCCTTGGCGTCGCACCAACAGGGGCGTTGCTGGGGCCCATGCCTTCCAGTCCCCCGCTCACCCTACCTCACCACCTCCTGGGTGGCCATGCCTCCCCTCAATGGCCAACTTTTCCATAAAGACTGACCCCTGCCTTTCAGATTCTTACTCTCTCCCTTCCTGACCGCCACACCCTGAGAACACTCAACTTGACTCTGTCCTATACAGGATTCTGAGTAGGGGTAAAGCACCAAGCTCTGGAGCCAAAGTGCCTGAGTTCAAATTCCAGCTCTACACTGACTGGCTGTGGAATCTTGGGAAAGTTACTTAACCTCTCTGTGCCTCAGTTTCATCTTCTGTGAACTGGGTAACTATGTGCTTCACAGAACCAACAAGGACAGGGAAAGCAAACATGCTATAGCTCTTTCTCTGGGACAAGCACTGCCCTAAGGGCTCACACATGTAAATGCAGTAAGTGACTTAACCGGACCTGGCCCATAGGAAGTGCTCAATAAGGTTAGGGGCTCATGGCTTAATGGGTGAAATCTCTCAACAAAATTGCCAACCCGGAAGGAAAGACAACCTCCACGAGGAGATGCTGCATCATCTGTGGACAGGACCTGGGCTCACGGGGAATAAGCATGGACTGAAGTGAACTAAACCCAAAGCAGAATTCCTAAATTATGACCTAAGTCCTTGGTACCAGAAAGACACCAGAGCTGAGTGGTAACCAACTTGGGTTCTGTAGTCAGCTACGCCCGGGGCAAGCCCTGCTCTGCCCTCCCACAGCTGGCCATGTGGGCCTCCTTGCCGTAAGTTGAAGTCATAGAGGTATGATGTCCAGATGGGCCCCTCTGCTCAACCAGCTGTATGCTGATCGCACTGGGAAGTTTCCACCCTCAACAGCCCTTGCCCACCCACTTGCAAAGGATGATTCTGGTAGAAACCGGATAATGAAAGCTACAAGTAAACTGCAGTTAAACATGGGGACTGCCCACCCTGGGCTCACCTCCACTGGGGAGGTAAGGGCTGACTCACTGTACGTGTCTGGGTGTGGCTCTATCTACAGATATGTAATAAGTACTCAAATGGGTCTAGCATTGATGAATAAGAGTTGGGGTCATTCTGGACCTTCCAGAGTTACAAAATACTTTATAAAGGTGGTCCTAAATTGCTCCATAATTTCGAGTCAGAAGAATTCCCTCTTACTTTCTAAGTCCCGTCTGCCATGTATAGCAACTGGGTCATCAGATAATTACAAGAGCAAAAAGCAGAACAGTGCAAATCCTGTTTACCCAAACAGCTCCAGCTCCTGTCTCTCATTCCCAGGTCATTAAACAGGCCACGTTTGGTCGCTTTCAGTCAGTGCCTAGAGCTGCTGAGCCCGTTCCACTCAAAACAAAACACAAGCTCCCTCCAGAGAAGTACCCCAGCTCCTCAACTGTCCTCAGACACCCTCAGATCAACCCAGCAAAGCAGGGCTGGTGATGAGGTCACTTCTGTTTTCATCAGGTCAGCCTCATTCACTCTCCTGGCCTGAGACGAAAGTCAAGGTGCAGCTGCTCCTGACTCTGCCTCTTTGGGGCTGAGAATGAGCCTTTTTCAATGGCTATTAAGAAGAGAGAGATCCTTCGTGCCCCCACCAGTCCGATACACCTCGTTTTAGGAAGTGGGATGGAATGCAAAGGAGACAGATGAGGTTGGATTATGATCTAGTGGGGAGGCGTCTGCCTAGTAAAGTCAAAATGCTTTTCTGGGCCCCGAGGCCCTGACACAGCAAATGCAAAATTAAACGTAGGAGGTGGCTTGGATCTCACACAGCATCGTTTGCAGAAATGTTAGGATAAGGGAGCAGCTTCCAAGGAAGTATGACCCAGGGCAACACGGGGCCCTGGGCCATCGGTAGAGTTGGGCCCATCACCCCAGGCAGACTGCAGTCCTTACACACCATTCTGGCCCAGGAGTTGCTACTGACAAACTCCAGGTAAGCTGTTACCCTCCTCATCACAGAAACTAGCCATACATTCAACGGATGGGCAGGGACGGGCAGTGGGACAAGGGTTTGGCTTTCTTATTAGGAGGAGAGGGAAGAGAGGCCATTCTGTCCCTATCTGTCACACATGCTGCTCCTGGTACAGCTGTCATTCAAGGTCAGGTTCTGTAGGAATATGTCATGGTGTGGCGGGAAATGGCAGGCTGGCCAAATGCCCATGAGGGAGTCTCAAAGGTGAGTCCTCCACCAGCCAGGTGCAAATCTGAGTCACTTCATCTGGAGTCAGGGGTTACCAGAAAGCCAGTAATGTTTATTCAGAGAGGAGAGGGGGGGGGGGACGGAGAGAGAGGAGGGAGGGAATAAGAAAGCAGGGACGGAGTGGGGACGGACATCCATTAGGGTTTGTGAACATGCTGCAGCCATCCCCGCTCTGAGCCTCTGCCACACACCCTTGAACCACAGAGCTGCCCCTCTCTTCCTGGCCTGCCCATACCCTCCAGGCTCCCCAAGGCCTTCCAAGACATCAGTCCGACAATGTCTTCCCAGAGTACTTCAACCCCCAGGAACCGACCCTGCTTCTGGACCCTTGCCACCATGAAGGGTCACAACCTACTTGCAATCTCACACGTGCCCCGAGTGAGTCCCGACCCATGTCCCAACGTGAGCCATCTGCCGCCCATTCCTTGACCAGCTCTTGCAAAGGATGATTCTGGTAGAAACCGGATAATGAAAGCTGCAAGTAAACTGCAGTTAAACATGGGGACTGCCCACCCTGGGCTCACCTCCACTGGGGAGGTAAGGGCTGACTCACTGTACGTGTCTGGGTGTGGCTCTATCTACAGATATGTAATAAGTACTCAAATGGGTCTAGCATTGATGAATAAGAGTCGACCTGGGACATCTGCCTGCCTCTGTGAATGCTCTGAGCTTGGCAAACTGTGCAGTGACTCTCATCGGTCCCTGCTTCTGACTGGGGATAAGACCTTGGACCCATGTCCCCTACTCCAGGCCTGGCCTTGCTGAGATCACGCATGGCGTGTTGGCCATTCCAGGATGACACATGCCTGCACCTTCCCTTTGTTTGACCTCAGCCTGGTCCTGGCCTGCAGGACCCAGCAGCCCTTAACTCTCCACGTGTCCCCTTCTTCCGCATAGTCCTCTGTATCTCACCACCTCCGATCTGAGACCTGCACGAGGCTCAGGGAAAGGAAGATAACGTGTGCCGGCAAAGGCCGTCAGAACAGGAACTCACCGGCAGATGCCCAAGGAGAGGTGTGATGCTGTCGGAAACATAGATGATGCTACCGTCTGTTGTCACCGCAATAATGAAGCCATCTAATGCCTGTGGAAAATGCAACATTTGAAAGCTCCTTAGCAATGCTTTTACTGAGGAACATGTCACTGAAGGAAAGGACACTTTCACAACACTGGCTTTGTTTTATAATCCTCAGAACATTTCCATGAATAACCTCACAGCACTTTTCTGCCTTACACAGAGGATGGTTTCCTACTGAGAATTTGTCTAGTCCAGGAAAAGTGCTTGCAAAAGGCACCATGGGCTCAGTGAAAAATCTGACCCGTCAGTATAATAAAATAAAATTTAGCCAGGGAAATTCCCTAAGTAGGTTTAATAATAAGCACACTATTCGGGTGAATCAGAGATGCCACCGTTACCATGAAAAAACATCAGCAATATTTTATGGTTCCCATCCTCCAACTCCCCACCCCCCTCACTCTGAGTTCAACGGGAAACATTTACCATAAGATATCAGATCTACTAGATGCGTTAAAAACAGAAAGTGGGCCTGCTGGCCATGGTAGAACTCTGTCTACCTCCACTGCCACGGGAGAAATACCTACTGAAAGAACTGTCTGTGAAGAACATTCGCATTATTCCACAGGGCTGGGTGGCTGTGGGCCGTTATGTAACCCAACAGAATCCACAAGAATTTCAGAATGTCTGAAAAATGTACTCACTTGAAAGTGTCCACTGAGTGCCTACTTTGCACTAGGCATGCTTGCCTGGGTGCTCACAATACAGCAGGTTTAAGGTGGGCAATGTGTTCTCATAAAGCGGGTACTTTTGCTGTTTTGCTTTGCGATTCTTTACTGAGATTGGTGTGTGCACGCATGTGAGCTTTCATAAGAGGCACCTGAAAGTTGACTTCTAAAATTCGGAGTATGTAATTCAGCGGAGGGTGGGGTCATGCTGGCAAGCAGGTGCGCCAGTGAGTTGGAAGAGAATAAGAACGAAGCCCACCTCGCCAGATAACAAGTCTTTGTGGGATTACTAAGCTCAGGTGGACTTTCGCTGTAAACCTGTCACTGCTGTTTTACTGACTATATCTTCGAAATTCTCACAGTTGGGAGTTTTTCTGCTTTGGGGAAAAAAGTGCGATATGTGTTTACAAGGCTCTGGAAAACATTTTGTATGCACTACTCTAGATCTTCCCAGGATGTTGCTGAGAATCTGGATGGTCAAAAGGGCTGCCTTCTTCCAAGTTAGGAGGGTGTGGTTAAGCACATGGCAGCAGGAACTGGAAAGAGGCCACTAACTGTGTCTTAGGGCACCTTTGTAACATGCCAAAATGGGAAAAGAATTCTTTTCACCGAGAAAATTAACACTAGGCTCATTGATTATTTTCTACTGACACGTGGCAGGATTTGAGACTGTAAAATATATTAAAGCACGTTTATTAAAAGGCCCTTATCACTTTGGATGACATCAGTGGTTCTCAAGCAGGGGCAATTTTGGTAATGTCTGGAGACATTTTTGGTTGTCACTACTGGAGTGGGTGGTGCTGGCATCTAGCACTGCAAAACATCCTAAAATGCACAGGCCGGCCCCCACAACAGAAAATTACCAGGTCCAAAATGTCGACAGTGTGAGGCTGAGAAATTCTGCATTAGATGTATGAGTTACGGTGAACAGAGAACCACATCCCAGTAACTTGTATTTCTTTTCCCTTCAAGTGTTTTTCTAAACCGTTTTTAAAATCATCTTTGCAGTCCCCTGGAGGTGAATGTTTTAAAGGGGTGAGGGCACTGTTGATGACGTTTAGCTGGACCTTTCTAGAAAAAACAGACTGGAAGGCTGGGGAAAGCGGGAGCGGTACAAATGGTCTTCTTGCACAGTGAGCCTATGTCCCTCTTGAATTTCTAAAGCAAGTGGGTGTTAAAAAGCTGAAGGTATTTATAGATAGAAGACAACTCTCATCAGTTCACTGGCATTTCCATCAAATGTACGAGAACTGCACTGAGTCACCGCTTTAAGAAAGCTTGCTATGGTTTTGGAAGTCCCATCAGCAGCATTTGGGGGCAATTCAGCAGTGAGTGACTGCCTAGTGACATGCCCCTTTCTATGGAAGGGTGATTTTGACAGGGATGTTTCCAAAGGGGCCATAATGGCCCAGAATTTTATACCCCCTCCACACCGGAGGGAAACAAAACCTCCCCTTTCTGCCAATTCCTGAATCCGATGGAACATTTTTGTGTGTTCTCTGGCACAACTTCTGGGCTAAGAGAAAAGACGTCTGTAGCTCTTCTGAGTAAAATTCAGAAATTCCACCAACCCCCTAATCCCGGTCAACAACAAGCACTCTCTCTCCTTTCGAGTGCTCTCGTTTTCAAATGCTTGCAGCCACAGTGTTTACCAGCTTACACTTGACCAGTTGGCTGGAGTGAAGCCAGGACAGTTTTGTCTCGTCGAACTTCACAGCTATGGGAGTCCTCCTGGAGTCTGGCTTTGTGCCCTTCCGAGAGAACAGGGAAGAAAGAGGGACTCACCCAGAGGGCACCAGCGGTATCCTGGGGGCACCCTGGGTTCTCTGCCAGGCTCTGCCCGAATTTAAAAAGAGAAACATCCCTGCCACCAAGACATGGCGTCTGGATCCCCCACGTGATCTGAAATGGCTCTTGAAGAAAGGAGAGGGACGTGCAGGTGAAGAGGGAGCCCCACTAGGGAGAAGCCGCATCGCGGACAATGACGGTTTCATCCTGGGAGGGCACGCCCCGCCCTCGCTGGTGTTCAGGCCACGGGGGCGGAGATGTCCAAGGGCTTCAGTAGTTACTCAGTACCAGGCCTACGTCGACTGAAGAGCAACAGGTTGGAAGAGAAGCCTAATGAAGTCAGAGATAGACCAGATGCACTCGTGGGTGGACTCACTTGGGGTGGGAGTGCGGGGAATGGCGACCCGCTGGTGTGCAGGCCTGATTTCAGATCCAGTTCCTTAATCTAGCATGATTTCTTTTCCCTGCACTTCAAGGAGTCCACGCTGGGAACAGTGAAAGTGCATAAAGCCTGTCTACACGGTCTAAAAATCTCCCTTGTCTAGGAATTCCAGTCTCCTGAATCTCAGTTCCCCTTTCCAGCCCCCAAATTTGTCCATTTTTAACTTTATAAATGCCTCATTTCCTCAAAGACTTCTGATACTTTGAAGCTCACTGGGATGGAAAAAAAAGTTGTGCTACAGGCTCTTAAAAAAAAGGCTGATGCTATAGGGTTATGTGTTTTAACTACTTTTCCATAAGAATTAAAGGAGAAATCGATTTATGCAAATTAGCATAATGATACATTAATTCAACATTATATTTCACAAGCTGCTTTAAATTTAACGTACTTAAAAATGCGCTGCTTCTGCAGAAAGTTCTGTATTTTCTTTAAATATAGTTCACATGTAGATTTAAGTATCTTTCATCTTATGCAAATGTTCATTAATGCGTTTATATTTCATAATATTTGGACATCTTCATTCTGGCATTTTCTTACTCCAGTACTTTCTGTTTTCTGCACAGTTAATTTATGTAAATTGAAGTTTACATCAGTCTTATATAGGCACATAAGATGAGACAGAGTAAGATTTATGCCCAGAAGCCACTCTCCAGAGTGGTTTCACTCTGCCAGAAACCACTGGGCACGGCCAGCGACTCACTTCTTTTTGCTGAGTTTGTCCAGTTCTCTTCTCGGTCACGGTCCTGGACATGCCACGTCTGGGACTTTCTCTGTCCCCACTGCCATATCCATACATTCCCAGGCTTATCCCCTGGTGAGAAGATGGAGCACCTCGCTAAATGTTTTTGGAGAGTCTTATCCTGTGTCCTGAGGCATTTCACCCTCACGTCACACATATAGGATGCTGAGGAAGGCCACCCCTTCAAGTCAGCCCTCCCGGGTTTTCACAAGCATGGCCCTGTCGGTGAACATGGGCACTTGACCCAGAGGGAGACACGTGGACATGTCACTCAGCACAGGAAAGGCAGGAGCTGGATGTGAGGCACAGGGCCACTCTAGCTCAATAAAAGCGCAGCTTTAAAAAGACGACTTTTCATGTCAAAATGTATCTCTACTAAGGGAAAAAATGCAATCACATTGCAAAGAGGAGATTCTCTGAGCCACGTGACAGTGGGGGCTGACATCACCTCCCCTCTGCCTACTTCTAGCCGGCTCCTCCCAGTTCTGCAACTAGGTATCCTCTGGTTGTGAGACCACAAGGGGCCTGCCCTGAAGCCCACATCTAGCTTTGGGATTCTTGTTCACAGTACCCAATTTAGTAGCCAAAATACAGGCAAGAGCAGGCCGAGCCTCAGGAGGGTACTGTTTCAAGATCAAGTCTTTCCAGGGTCAAGAACAGTTGTTTCCTTTGGACACAGGGTCATTATCTGGAACAAGCAGCTACATTTTAGCAGGCACCTGATTAAATTAATTTGAAAGTGCATTTCACCTCCAACATCAGCTGGGTAAATTCTTCATTACTGAGGAATGAAGGCTTCCAGTCCTGCTGAATATCACAGATTTCCGTTTGTGCTGAGACTTCTGGAAAAAAACACACACACACACACACACATACAAACACACAGATAAGCTTTTGTATTCAATGGCACCTAGAAATTGGAATTAACAGATGAAGCACACGTTACTTCTATGTAATTTTTTTTTTTTTTTTGAGCTGGAGTCTCACTCTGTCACCCAGACTGGAGTGCAGTGGCCGCTCCCGGCCACCGCAGCCTCGACCTGCTGGGCTCTGGGGATCCTTCTGCCTCAGCCTTCCAAGTAGCTGGAACTACAGGTACGTTCTACCACACCCGGCTCATTTTGATTTATTGTAGAGATGAGGTCTCACCAAGTTGCCCAGGTGGGTCTCGAACCCGCGGGCTCAGACAATCCGCTCACCTCAGCCTCCCAAAGGCACGGGATTACAGGCTGAGCCACCGAGCCCGGCTACTTCTATGTAATTCTGTGTAAACCTCTGTGTGGTTTAATTTAAGAAGCCTGAACAAGAAAACATGTTACCCCAAATTCCAAAGACTGAGAACTGTGAATGTCATGGGCTTAAAACATTCTCAACATTCTCACACCTCTTTAATGAGGCTTTGGGAAGGAGACCACCCCACCCTCTGCATGAGTGTAGTCCCTGCCACTTGCAGGTGGCACAACGCCCTTGAATTTCTACATGACAAACCCCACTGCCACAGGTTGGAACCTATAAAGGCCGCAGGAACAAAGCCTGAGATGGTGGGATACCTTCATAAGATGCTTCTTCACTGTCAGCATGGAGCAAAACACTTCAGAGACCAGGGTTTTCAAAATTCCAGAAACATCTTAGGCTTGTGGTAAACAACCCACTGTATTATGCAGAATGCACCAAAATTTTCAGCATTCCCATTACTGAAGTATAATATGTTATACAAGAACTATAATGAACTATAATGTGCAATACGCAGAACTTGCTTGTCTCAAAACATTTTTGGGTTAACCTACAGTTTACTTGTTTTATGTAGTGAAGACGTTATTCACATCTGTAAATTCAAAATAGTCATCGGCCTATGTGAGGCTCATTAAATAAGCTAGTTCTTTTACATTTTTAATGAATATTTTGTGCCGGACGCAGTGCCTCATGCCTGTAATCCCAGCAATTTGGAAGGCAGTGATGAGAGGATTACCTGAGCCCAGGGGTTTGAGATCAGCCTAGGTGACTTGGTTGGGCAACCTCGTCTTTACAATAAATCAAAGAATTAGCCAGGCATGGTGGCACGTGTCTGTGGTTCCAGCTACTTGGAAGGCTGAGGCAGAAGCATCACCTGAGCCTAGCAGATTGAGGCTGTGGGGGCCATAAGCGTGTCACTGCACTCCAGCCCAGATGACAGAGAAAGACTCTTACTTTAAAAAAAAAAAAAAGAGTATTTGGGTCAGGAGTGGCAGCCCACACCTGTAACCCCAGCACTTTGGGAGATCAAGGCGGGAAGAATGCTTCAGCCCAGGCGTTTAAGACCAGTTTAGGAAACAGTGAGACCTGTCACTAAAAAACATAAAAAACATTAGCCGGGCATGGTAGTGCATGCCTGTAGTCCCAACTACTCAGGAGGCTGAGGCAGATAGATTGCTTGAGCCCAGGAGACCGAGGCTACAGCTGAACCCTGATTTTGCCACTGCACTCCAGACTGGGTGACAGAGTGAGACCTCCACCAAAAAACAAACAAAAAAAGAATGTTTTGTCCTATTATTAAATTATCTCTGATATGATTATTACAGATAGTTCAAATTTGACATCAAATGTACTTGGTGCGCCTTCAGTTTATCCTTCATCTTAAACCAACATTTTGCTCTACTTTATGTAGTAAGAGACGTCTTCAAGGATTATTTTCTTGGTGCTAGGAAAAATGTAAGAACCTAAGACTTACCCCTCAGAGAATAAAACTAACCTGTTAAATAACTTCCTGGAGAATGCAAATTGTTCAGAAACAACTTTAAACTACGAAAAAGATTTCTAGGCTCTCTTCATTGCGCCTGTGTTTTTGGTAATGAATTCTGGAATCTGAATGAATGAATTCGAACGCATGCAGTGGTTATTCGTGAACACAGAGGATGTGATGAGCTGAGTTACACATGTAACTCTGTAAACCTTCATTCATTCCATCACCCAATGCTCCCAACAAGGCTTGGCTCTACTGAGGTTTCTTCTTTTGAGATGTCAGAAAGAACGAGCTATTGTTGTTGTTATGCAAAATTGGACATTTATCTTTGCAATTTTAAAAGCGCACAGAATGACCGCTAATAGCCTTTGGTAGTCGAACACAGGAAGAAACCCAGCAGAGGAAACCATGCCAGCAGTCAGGCAGCTAACAACATTGAAATGGCCTGTGTGTGGGGAAACCTCCCAGTGCAGGGCGCCATGATTGACAGGTGAGGTGCATCATGGGAGGCAGAGGGAGGGTGCTACACACAGATCTTGGCCAGAAATCATTCTGCGGTTCTGGCTGGGACGAGGAAGAGCGGGTGAAACTCCTAGTTCTTCAGGTGGCTGCCACAGTTTGACCACTTAGAGAAGAAATGGACCAAAGATGTGCTACAATATTAACATCACAAACGCCTTCCTCCTTTTGCTCACCATCCACCCTCATCTGTAAGACTCTTCCAACCATTAGGATCAACTGTAGATTGTCTAGGGGAAGAGTCTTTACTAAGGCAGCCCAAACTGCATTTGGAGAGAAGTCTGATTTAATTGCGATGGAAAATGAAAGACCCGTTTTACGTAAGTAATTTTTAGATCATTCTGTACGTCTGGATGTTTTCTCAATACCAGCATAATAATCCTGAAAGCAGCCATTTCATTCACTTTGTATTTCAACAATTCAATTATATTCCTTGGAAGTTAAGGGTCCATTCACAGCATATTAAGACAAGTTTGATGCCTCAAAGTGAGGAAAGAAGTCACTAGGAAGGAACAGTGTTATGATCATGTCTCCACTGGCATTTAATGTGACTAATGCCAGAAACTACAAGTGACAGGGGGGAGGATGAGCAGAGAAATGGTCCAAGTAATTTCTAATTTCGAGGGAAACAAAACCAACCGGGAGTCATTTTTGCAGGAAAACACTATGATTAACAGTCAACCTTCCAAATTCTACTCTGCTATAACTTGCAGTTATGCCCTGGAGTGCTCAACTCCCAACTGCTCCTGGTATTACCTGAACACAGAGCAGTGCATCTGCAGGCTGTATGTGGTCTGGAAAATGGAGCGGAGACTCTACTGCTGGGGTGGGTCCATATTATTCTGTTCAGTAGGGACATTTGTTCTTGTTTTGCAGCCCTCCCCATTGAACCCCTATCCACAAAGACAGACATATTGAAAAGGCATGAAATGAGGAATGGGGTTTGATGTTGGGAGAAACTTTCACAAAATCAGCCTGAGATTCCCTCCAGCCTGGCCCTGCAGAATTAACATTTAGATGGATAAGGTTGTCTAATATGCCCTGCTATTTATATACGAGGGGGACCCCCAAAGATCTGCAATTGTTTTTTGGAGGGCAGGCTCCTTGTAGTTCAGGCGTCCCCTGCTAGGTGAGTTTTAGGAACCCATTGGCATCAGTGTACCAGCTAGCGTTGCTATGAGAGGATGCATTTGGCTTCAGTGAATTTTTTTATTTTTTTATTTTTGGAGATTCTTTCCATGCATTTTGCCCATTTCATGATGGGTGACTTATGAGCACACCTGCCCACGCCACACTGAGTGTTGAGCGGTTTCTGAACAAAAATAGATGATCCCTGTACCTCCCCCCATTCACCCCATCCCGCCCTGCGTGACTTTTTTGTTTCCTCAGATGAAAAAAAGTCTTCAAAAGGAAACATTTTGCTGATGTGGAAGAGGAGAAACAAAAAACAGCAGAAGCACTAAAAGGCATCAAAATTGACAAGTCCAAAACTGTTTTTAAGTAGTGAAGAAAGCGTTTCGATAGGTATATTGCATCAGAGAATACTTTGAAGGTGACTGAAGTTTAAACATGTAAGAATACATAATTTTAGCCGGGCTCGGTGGCTCTGCCTGTAATCTTGCGCCTTTGGGAGGCTGAGGTGAGTGGATTGCCTGAGCCTGTGGGTTCGAGACCCACCTGGCCAACTTGGCGAGATCTCATCTCTACAATAAATCAAAAATTAGCCGGGCGTGGTAGCGCGCGCCTGTAGTTCCAGCTACTGGGAAGGCTGAGGCGGAAGGATCGCCGGAGCCCAGCAGGTCAAGGCTGCGGTGGCCAGGAGTGGTCACTGCACTCCAGTCTGGGTGACAGAGTGAGACACCAACTCAAAAAAAAAAAAAAAAAAAAAAATTCATAATTTTTTATAAATAAATTCCATTTTGGGGGGTTCCTCCTCATAATTCAACTCTTTTATAATAGATATGGTTAACACAAAATTTTACTACAAAGAAATAGGGTCAGATTCTCACTTTGATTTGGATTACTTCAAAAAGAGTAAGTGTGCTTCCCAGGATTAAGATTTATTTCCCAAGGTAAGAAGATAACAGGGCCTGGAATATGACCGAAAAAAGAGCTAAACAATAATAAAAAAATACTTGGACCTAATAATCTTTCCTTACTTATCATGTGGTCTCCCTTTAGCATGAGGCAGAAAGCATGCCTAAATCCATAGTTCTTTCTTTCTTTTTTTTTTTTTTTGAGTTGGAGTCTCACTCTGTCGCCCAGACTGGAGTGCAGTGGCCGCTCCCGGCCACCGCAGCCTCGACCTGCTGGGCTCCGGCGATCCTTCCACCTCAGCCTTCCACTAAATCCATAGTTCTTAACCCTGGCTGCATACTGGAATTATCTAGGGAGCTTTAAAAATACTGATGCCTGGGCCCTACCTAGTGGTCTGCTAGTAAAAGGCTCTCTACCTGTCACAATATAAAGCTTTGATTTGTACAGTTTGCCCATTTCTGTGGTGTCAATATGCCTGTCATGGCTGATGTCAAGCTACCAACTTGATGACAACTGGCTTGCAAAACTTCTGAGATCCTCTCTTGCAAGCTGGTACGGGCTGGTTCCAGCACACTACTGGGGTCCCACACCAGATTCTGACATATTAGCCTGTAGGGTGTTACCCGGTTATAGATATTTTTTTTAAAAGCTCTTCAAGTGTTTCTAATGGGCAGCCAAGGTTGAGAACCAGTAGTCTACATGGACACCTTCATGAACAGTTAGGGTGTAGCTATAATATAAATATCTATAAGAGCCCCAAACATTACCTCTTGTGGAGAAGCAACATAGGGTAGTACTAAAATTGGGCTCTGGAGACAGAGGGCTGGGTTTCAAGTCTACATATTCCTGGCTGGCTGACTTGGGTGAGTGATCTGACCTCATGTGACTCAGTTGCCTCACCTGTACAATGGAATTTAACTCAAAAGTGCTGCTTCAAAGCTTAGAGGAGCCTTAGAACAATACCCAGCTCACAGCGAGACCTGAATAAATGTTGGCATCACTGTCCACTCTGCCGCAGATACCTACAGAGCCCACCATGTCCTTTGGATCACAAGTAAAGGAAAGTGGTTGCTTTTGGTTTTTGCTTTAACCCGAGTTTTGGTCCAACCACCCTGTTTCTCCATAAAATCTTCCATGGATTCTCTGCTTTCTTTTGAATATGGATTCGCAGAGGTGAGTGAGATCCTGGTGTGATCCTGGTGGTGTTTTCAGCAGGCTGTGTGTGCAGACCTTCGTCTTATGAAAAGTCGAGATGAGGCAGGCACTCCTGGGGTTTGGAGGCCGCATTTCTGCTGACTGACCCTTTCCAGGGCCCAGATTTGACAATTCTGTAATTCCATGGCGGACAGAGCCCAGCATAAATGTCACGCTGATGAACTTGATCCCAGCTGTCCCATTTAACAGCTGTCCTGCTTCTCAGTGGCACTGACCTAGTTTGAGTAATTTGCACAAAATATCTTGGCAATCAAACCAACCTGCTATTTCACTTGGCTAAATCATTATTTAGGAAATATAACCATTCTGATTAAATTATCGGGGCAATCAAATACTGCTGTAACATTTTATTCCAATCCTGCTTGATTGGTCTTCCCTGACTCTAACAAAAGCAATTAACAAGTTCTTGACTCTCCCCTGGGCAGCTGTGGAAAAATAATAGGAGAATATATCATGACTGTCACATTTTTAATTGGTATATATGATTATCAAAGACGTAGCACACAACTTTCCAATGTCCCAGCCGCGCCCTCTTCTGTGAAATCATCTTGTCTTGGAGAACGTTCAGTGGAAGAGAAGCATCACTGTACGCACAGAGGAACTGCAATTATTTCCTCACTAATTCTGACATTCATGACTTTATTATGTTTGGCGTCATGATTAAAAGAAAAAAAGAATTCTGCTTTTTTAGCTTGTTAATAGCTCCTGAGCCCTCTCAACTAGTCTTCAATTTTTTGCACTATCCTGGGTGACTGGAAGGGTGACGAGCACTAAGAGGTAAAAGAGCAGAGAGTAAAAGGAAGAGAGAATGACTCGAGTGAGGCATGAGTTCAAGGATGGACTCGAGTGGTCAATCCAGGCAATGAAATACTATATACCCACGAAAAGGAGCTAGCCCTAGCACTGGAAGAACATGGATGAATCTCACCAATAGCATGTGTATAACGTGTGATTCCATCTGAATAAGGTCCAAACAGGCAAAATGGATGGTATTAAGAAGTTCGACTAGAGGTTCCCTTTGGGACAGCAGAAGTAGATTAGAAGGGACATCTATCAGGGAGGCTTCTATTTCTTGACCTGGGTGTTGCTCCCCCAGCTGTGTTCACTTTGTGATCATTAATTCAACTGGAGCGTTAGGATTTGTGCATTTTCGGTTATACTTTTATTAAGTACTAAAAAGTTAATAAAGAAAAAGAATGGAGTGCTTGGATAATTGAATATTCACACGCAAAAAGATGAATTTCAACTGCCTTATACTGTCTACAAAAAATATCTCAAAATGGATCAAATATATGAATGTGTAACCTGTAGTTTAAAACTATAAGACTCTTTGGCCGGACATAGTGGCTCAAACCTGTAATCCCAGCACTTTGGGAGGCCAAGGTGAGAGGATTGTCTGAGTCCAGGGATTCGAGACCAGGCTGGGTAACTAGGTAACTCATCTCTACAATAAATAAAAAAATTAGCCCGGCATGGTGGCGTGTGTATATAGTTCCAGTTACTTGGAAGGCTGAGGCAAAAGGCTCGCCTGAAACCAGCAGGTCAAGGCTGTTGTGGTCGTGAGCATGCGACTGCACTCCAGCCTGGATGACAGAGTGAGACTCCGACTCAAAAACAAACAAATAAAAAACTATAAAACTCTTGAACGAAAACATAGACATAAATCTTCATTACCTTAGATTAGGCAATGGTTTCTTGGATATTATACCTAAAGTACAAGGAACCAAAAAAATTGAACATTAATCTGCTAAAATTAAAAACTTGTGTGTGAAGACCTAAACGTAAAACTTTAAACTATAAGAACCTTAGAAAATCCAGGAGATACCCTTATGGAAATTGGAACTGGCAACCAATTCCCAATTAAAACCCAAGTGCCCAGGCCATAAGAGATAAGATAGACAAGTGGGACCTCATCAAACTGACAAGCTTCTGCAAAGCCAAAGAAATCATCAAGAGAGCAAGGAGACAGCCCACAGACTGGGAAAAAATATTTGCCAACTGTATGTCTGACAAAAGCCTGACATCTAGGATCCATAAGGAACTCAAACATGCCGAAAGAAAAAAATAGCCCCATTACAAAGTGGGCAAAAGATACGAATAGACATTTCTCAAAAGACGACATACAAGCAGCCAATAGATCCATGCAAAAATGCTCAGCCTCACTAGTCATCAAAGAAATGCAAATTAAAACTACACTGAGATACCACCTAACTCTAGTCAGGATGGCCACCATCATAGATCAAAAAACAACAGATGCTGGAGAGGATGCGGTGAAAAGGGAACACTTCTACCCTGTTGGTGGGCGTACAAACTAGTACAGCCTCTGTGGAAAACAGTGTGGCAATTCCTAAAAGATCTAAAAATTGACCTCCCATACGACCCTGCAATCCCTCTACTGGGAATATACCTGCAGGAACTCAAACCACTCTATGAAAAAGATACCTGCACATGTTATTGCAGCATTGTTCACAATAGCAAAAACAGGGAGCCAATTGTGCTGCCCATTGAAAAAGGACTGGATTAAAAAAAATATGGTACATACACAAAATGGAATATTACACAGCCATAAAGAAGGACAAAATTATGAACTTCACAGCAACCTGGATGGACTGAGAGTCTATAAAACTGAGTGGTCTATCACAGAAACAAAGAACTGAGTATCACATGTTCTCATTCATAAGTGGACCTTGAACAATTATCGTAATATTATAAGAAAAAGATTGACAGTAGCGGGAAACTGCCGGGGGGTGGGCTATGCGGGATTGGCCGTAGTAGTAATCTGCTGGGGGGGCGGCACACCTCATCAACAAGGGTACCTGCATAATGAACATTTGTACACCTAACCCTGAATTTTACCCCACGTCTTTAAAATAAAAAATTAAAAGTTAAAAAAAAAACTTGTGTGTGTCAGAGAATATTATTTTAAAAAGTAGAAATGCAGTCCACAGAATGGGGAAAAATATTTCAAATTATATACCTGATAAGGGTCTAGTATCCAGGATATATGCAGAACTCTTACAATTCAAGAATGAAAATATAAGTAAATAACTCAATTTTAAAATGATCAATAAATTTGAATGGGCATTTATTTCTCCAAAGATGATGTACAGACGACCAATAAGCACACTAAAAGATCATGAAAAGTGCAATGGCATTAGTCATCAGGGAACTATAAATCAAGACCACATGAAATATCACTTTACACCCACTAGGGAAGCAATAATAATAACAGAAATTAAAAAAGACAATAACAAGTGTTGGCAAGGATGCAGAGAAACTGGAACCCCTATACCTTTTTGCTGGGAATGCAAAATTGTATAACCACTTTGGAAAATAGTTTGGCATTTGCTCAAAAAGTTAAACACTAGTTACCATTTAACCAGCAACCATACTCCTTAGGAATACACCCAAGAGTAATAAAAACATGCATTAACTCAAAAATTTGTACATGAATGTCATAACAGCATTATTTATAACAGCCAAAAATTGGAAACAATCCAAATAATCCATCAACTGATGAATGGAAAATAAAAATATGGTATAGCCATAAAATGGAATATCATTTGTCCGTAAAATGAAATGAAGTCCTGACACATGCTAAAACACAGATGCTAAGAGAATGAAGTCAGGCATAAAAGACCACACATTGTAGGCTCCTATTTGTATAAAATGCTAGGAATAGGCAAATCCATTGAGACAGAAAACAGACTAGTGGTTGCCAGGCCTTGGATGGTGGCAGGGGGAGGTGGGAGACTTGGGAAATGACTGTTAACAGGATACAGGGTTTCTTTGGGATTGTTGAAATTAGGTAGTGGTGATGGCCGCATAACCTTGTGAATATACCAAAACCCACTATATTCTACACTTGAAGACGGTGATTTTTTTTTTTTGAGTTGGAGTCTCACTCTGTCACCCAGGCTGAAGTGCAGTGGCACGCACGCTCACGGACACCCCAGCATCAGCCTTCTGGGCTCCAGCGATTTTTCTGTCTCAGCCTTCCAAGTAGCCAGAACTACAGATGTGCACTACCACGCCCGGCTAATTTTTTATATTATTGTAGAGATGAGGTCTCGCCAAGTTGCCCGGGTTGATCTCGAACCCACAGGTTCAGGCAATCCACTTGCCTCGGTCTCCCAAAGTGCTGGGATTACAGGCTGAGCCACCGAGCCTGGCCAAGATGGTGAGTTTTATGGTATTGAAAATACATCTCAATAAAAATACAATGGATTTAATATTAAGTAAATGAACTATTTTTCCACTTATGTTTTTCAGGGTATAGCTCAGAAGGCCAGAGTCCAGGGCAACGGAAGAGAGAGATGAAAAAGCCCACACAATCTGATCCAGCAGGAATTGAGTACTCAAGCATCGTGTCTGCTCAGGAGTGAATGAAAGGTGCTTGCTTCAGGGATTTTTGGCAAGTTGCTCCCACTGTGAATGCCACCCAGCTTGGGTTGGGTGCTACCTGTGAGGCTGCTCCATATTCTCTTGTCTGGTTAATAACGCAATTTGGGAGGTGAGTGTCCTCTCCCCACCTAGCTGGAGATGGGTTATTATAGAGGGTGGAGTACCTTTGGAAGGGGAAGTCTGCGACTGGTGAGATCGGGCATTGCTGGGGAGAGAGAACTAACTGGGAGGACCACACTGATGAAGTCATCACCACATGGAAAGTACAGGGCAGGATAAAAGTGGGGAGGAGTGTGACCTTTACCATTGTGTTTCTGCAAAAATCCGATGACCTTTTCCAACACGGTGGTTTTGTCCATTTTCCGCGTGTTGCCAGGAAGCATGGAGCTAAGCTCTTTGATGAGAACATTGAACTGGTCCCGACGCTTCTTCTCAGACTTGTTTCGAGAAGCTCTGTATAACACAAAAGGCACAGGTTACTGGAATATTCCACTTCCTAAAGATTTTGTTATGAAATGGAGGAACTGTCTATTAGAGCCCATTCTACTGTGCCCATCTGATCAAAAACTCTTTCAGGAAGGTAACATTAGCCACATTTCAGAGCTGAGTACTGGGGAGAGAAAAATGTTTTGCTAGACTCTTGGCTACAAAGAGAGACAGCATTACTAATCAGTAAGTTCTGACTCAGATGCAAAATCTCGCACAGATTAGCTCTGTGGCCAGATGCCGCTCACTCTGACTTCATAGAGCTTTAGCTTTCAGAGAGTGAACGACAACGATGCTTATCAAGATGGCTGTACTCTGAGAGCCGTTCCTTAGCCTCAAACCATGTCCCCTCCAACCCAGAGCACTCAGTCTGGTGCCAAGGCACGAGGGGTGGCCAGGTATCCTGCAAGGGCCACCAGGACTCATGTCCTGGCCCTTCCCCCAGGGGGGTCATCGCCCCACTGGGGAGACAAGGCACACTCTGCACAAAATAGCCAAGGCTATGCAAGGCCCAGGCCCAGTATAGGACAGGTATTGCATGTGGCCGCCAGGCTGCTAAGAACAGCTGAACTCTTAAAAATGACATGGAGGGAACTCAAATGCATACTGTCAAGTCAAAGAAGCTAGTCTGAAAAAGCTACGTGTTATATGATTCCAACTATATGACATTCTGGAAAACGCATAACTACAGAGACAGTAAAAAAAGATCAGTGGTTGCCTGGGGTTAGGGAGGGATGAATAGGTGAAGCACAGAGGATTTTTAGGGCAGTGAAGCAATTCTGTATCTTACCGTAATGGCAGATACATGTCATTATACCTTTGTCCAAATTCATAGGAAGCACAACACCAAGAGTGAACTCTAACGCAAACTATGGACTTTGAGTGATGATGTGTCAACGTAGGCTCAACAATTGCAACTAACATGCCACTCTGACGGGAATGCTGATGATGGGGGAGGTTGTGTGTGCCAGGGGTAGGAGGTATCTAGGAACTCACTGTACCTTCCGCTCAATTTCAGTGTGGACCTAAAACTACTCTAAAAACATAGTCTATTAAAAAAAAAACAACACGCTACATGGCAGACCTATAGAAGAGATCAAAGTGAAGTTTAAGGGGAGGGTACCTCCCTGGAGCCACGTCTGCAGAAGCCTGGGGTCCCCAGAGAATGCAGAGTCATGGCTCTAGGGACCACTCTAACAAAAACCGACAAGGAACACGGGATACAGAAAGCCCTCCCAAGGAAGCCCAGGACGCAGCATTGCCCAAAGGGCCTTGATCATTCATGACAAGCCACAGGCCCTTCCTCAACAATTCGCTTATTTGAAGGCTGATTTTGGGCTGGGGAAGGTGACCCACACCTCCCAAATTCACCCAAGATGACTCCAGCTCCCTGAGAGAGAGAGCAAGACCCCAAAAGCAGGGCTCATCAAACTCGGTCTACCTGTTGGTCTAGGCACCGCCCAGGGACTGGGGTCAAGGTTCCCAGGAGAGCGAAATCACTCACCAGGAGGCTCCTGCAAAATATGAGGACAGGACAGAGGGAGCTGGTGGATTGTGATACAGCTCCCTTGGGGCAGGCCATCAATATCTATAGATATCAGTATCAATAAAGGCTCTGCTTCCCCAAACAGCCCTTGGAAACATAAAGATACATTCCAAAGCCCTTGCCCTTGACACCACGATAGCTGTGACTGCTCTGTCTGCCTCGGCCTAATTACATACAACCTGCCTTTATTTCGGCACGCATGTCTGCAGCTCATCTCTTAAGGTATCTCGGATTGGGCTGTTTCCTGACAATATTTAGGCAATTCTTCAAAGCTCACGTAAAGCGTGTGGTCACTACCCTTCACCCAAGGTCTGTTCCTTATCCTGCCTTTTCCCTCCTACATATCTGTGTCAGGGTTCCTACAGAGGCCTTGTCCCTAGCCAAGCCACCCTCTTTACGTGTGAAACTAACTGCACTCATTTCTCTCACATCACAGACTAACTGCAGGCGTGGCAGCAAGATGCCAAGGCAGCTTGTTGCTAGTCCAAGCTCAAAAGCACAGTGTTCAAACACATGAGAGAGAAGAAAGGAACCCTTTAACTTTCTGAGTGACTGTCTATGCATTATAAATAATTTTTTGGCCTAGATTTTAAAGAGTGACATGCAACCTCCTTAGCCAAAAAAAGCTCTGTTCCTGTCCTAGTTTGCCCATTATAAATTATTTGTGAGCCGATAACACCCAGCTCATTACTGCTCTGTTCTCCTCTTCAATGGGTGTAATGACGACCAACATGGCCTGGCAGAGACTCTGGTGAAGGCTCATATCATTAGTAACAGAAACACAAGCTTGTTTCCGTCAGCCTCCGCCTGGGACACACTGTCATGGCCACTGGAAATTGTTCAGTGTCAGCTGGCTCCACAGCTCTCAGGTAAGAGAAAGAAAATGAGCCTGGAATGACCTTATTTCCAATAAGGAGGTCTGCTCGTTAGGTCCCCAGACCACCACATACAGGCATGGGGGTGATAGTTGAAAATCACCTCAACAACCAGGCTTTGGGTGTGTGTGTGTGTGTGTGTGTGTGTGTGTGTGTGTGTGTGTGTCTGAGTTGGGTCCGTCACCAGGCATGGGGTGATGTGAAATCACCTCAACAACGTTTGGGTGTGTGTGTGTGTGTGTGGTGTGTGTGTGTGTGTGTGTGTGTGTGTGTGTGTGTGTGTGTGTCTCTGAGTTGGGATCTCACCGTCACCCAGGCAGGAGGGCAGTGGCAAAGTCACGGCTCACTACAGCCTCAACCTCCTGGGTTCAATCGATCCTTCTGCCTCAACCTCCTGAGTAGCTGGGACTACAAGTGCATACCTCCAAGCCTGGCTAGTATTTTTTTTTTTTAATTTCTAGAGGAGATGAGGTCTTCCTATGTTGCCCAAGCTGGTCTCGCATGCCTTGGCTCAAGCAATCTTCACTTCTCAGTCTCCCTAAGTGCTAGGATTATTGGCATGAGCCACTGTGCCTGGACTGGGTTGTGTTTTTTTAAATTTACATTCAGTAAAATTCACCCATTTGAAGAGTACAGTTTGATGAATTTTTGTAACTGTGTAACCACCACCATGCAACAAGATAAGTACAAGTTTCCTCAGCTTAACGGATTTCTCTCGTGTCTTCATTGTTGACCTTCCTGACCACAGCCAGACAACCACGACCTGCTCTCAATTTAGTTTTACCTTTTCTAGAATTTCATACAAAAGGAATCATATATAGTCTTTGACTTTCATTTAGTATAAAGTTTTTGAGATGCATCCCCGTTGCTGCATATATTAATATTCTACTCCTTTTTACTGCTGGCTAGTATTCCATCGTATAAATATGCCACAACATCTGGGTTATTTCCAGTTTAGGAGAATTGACAATAATGCTGCTCTGAATACTCATGTACAGATCTCTGTGTAGATGCAGACATTCACTTCCCCTGGAAATTACTGAATTAACATACATGTTAAATGTATGTTTCACCTCGTAAGACACTTGTACTCTTATACAAAGCTAGCAATACCAGTTTTGCATTTCCATCAGCAACATGTGAGTCCCAGGTGCTACATTCCTGCTTACATTTGGTACTTTCATTTCTTTACTTTAGCTATCAAAGTGTTATTTGTGGTTTAAATTCACTAATGACTTAAATTAAATGACCTTATTGTGGTTGAAATCCACCAATGACAACTGATGCTGAACATCTTTTTACATGATTAATGGCCATTCATACATTCTCTTTTTGCCTGTTATTCAACTGGGTTATTTGTCTTCGTAAGAGTCAGAGCCATAGAGAAAAAAGGAGAAAGGCAGGGAGGACGTGTTTTTTTATTTACACGGATACAAGAAGTCTCATCCTTTGATTTTTGGATAGAGGGATCAAAAAGCCCCAGGTTATCTGGTCTGAAGGGCTCACCATTAGGCAACTTGGAGAGTTTGGGAGTGGTTACATAGGTAGTGTTTGCTGGGTACTCACTATGTAACAAAGTATTGTGTTAAGAGTTTCACGTGTGTTGATTCTATTAATCCTCAAGGCAACCCTTTAAGGTAGGCTCTACAACACTCCCATTCCACAGGGGAAGGAGTGAGGGCCCTGGGGGCCGTGTAACCTGCCAACATCACAGGCCTAGAAAGTGGTGGCACAGACTGGCTCCTGTGCCCATGCTGTGAGGTTCCGCAGGATCTCGCCTCTTCCGATAGCTCCCCCACAAATCATTGGCACAATCTGTATGGAGCTCTAGACCCAGTGTTCTGGGAGCACAGAACTGGAGAGCGACTAGTTCTGACGGCTTGCGTTTAGCAAAACCCACTCTGCAGAGAGACAGCGCTGCACGCTAACCGAGGATACCGATGTTTGGGTTCCCCACTGGAGAAGGATACTGCAGAAAATTAAGGGAAGCTTGTGGCCTCAGCTCCAGACTCGAGAAGGAGTGGCTCTTCCCCCTATCGTGGTCACCTGGGGTGTATTCCTGTTCACCAAATATTTCTGGTTTGTCTTCTAGACAGAGACGGACTAGGCTTGTACTTCCCTGCCCTGTAAGTAGGTGTGGCCATATGACTCTCCATGGCCAAGAACACAAACCACATGGGCCAGTTCCCAGAGAGAAGCTTGAAGAGTCTACCCCATTCCCCTTTCCTCTCTTGGCAATGCCAGTTGACACTTGTCTCCTTCTGGGTCCCTGGGTGAGGACACCTGATTGCAAGGGCCCCAGCAGCTCTGTGATGAACATGTCAGATTTACTGAGATTTGGGGTGTGTTACCATAGCTTATCTGGATGGACACAGTAAGGGATTAAGGCAGAAAGTCACCCATGGGGTAGTACTCAGTAATCTGTTTATCAAGTGCAAAGCAATGTAGACAGATTTCCAGGGAAGGGGTGGCCAGGTTATCTTCCAGACCCCATACTTGGCAGTACAGGGGCTCAAATTTTTAAAAATTATACACATTCATGGGACACGATGTGATATTTTGATACACGTATATAATTGGAATAATTAAATCAAGCTACTGAACATACCCATCACTTACCTTGTGTGCTAAGACACTTGAACAATGTACTCTCTTAGCAATTTTGAAATCTACAGTACCATACATTATTAACCACAGTCACCCTGCTGTGTAATAGACCTCAAAAACATATTCCTCCTGTCTAACTGAAACTTTCTACTCTTTGACTAACATCTCCCCATTCCCTCCCCCTTTGACCGGGCGGTGTCCCACTTCTGCCTGGAGGGTTCTCCAGACCACGGAAATTGGAAACAGGAGAATCTCCTCTGTTCTCTGTTCCTTGGTTGGCACCTTCTGTGCACCATGTGCTCCATCAAGTGATGTGAAGGAGGCAAAAATGAACAGGTCTCAGCCCTCACCTAAAAGAAGCTCAGAGGAAGAGATAGGACTCACACACCAATAGCTGTGACACGAGAGGCACTGCGACAAGGTGACACGGGTTAGGTGTGAAGCTCCATACAGGCCGCCAAAGGAGTTCACAAGGGAGGGAGACCAGCCATGCGAGGGGATCAGGACCTTCTGACCTCAGAGTGATGTGGCACGTGGGGTGGCCTCGAGGCACGCATGGTCAGGCGGTAGGAAGGGCAAGTTTGACAGAAGAGCTTGAGACAAGTGGGAACGGGAAGGAAGGGGAGCGAACAGAGGCAAGGTGGAGGAAGTCAACCACGGAGTCTTAAATGGCAGACCAGGCGACTTGACAGGAGCTTTTGGATGAGACTGGGACAGGATGCTGACGGATTGTCTGAGGGAGACAAATGGGTCAAGACATCAGGAGAGAGAGGGACCCAACTTAGTGGGAAGGGAGTAGAGACAGGAAGGATTGACAAGCCTCCTCCACCCGAAAATCTGGCACTGCACTGTTCCCTGTCAGAATTAAAAAAAAGAAAAAACCCCAGGACTAGGAGATAGGGAGGAAAGAGACTAATGGAAAGTAATGTTGATAATCCACACCTTCAAAAAGTTTTATTCTTAAAATGGATATGCAGCAAGCCTGACTTTTTCCTTGGGGCACAGTTCTTACACTTTAACACACACATCAATTCATGTAACCACCATCGCAACTAAGACAATGATTTCTCTCTAAAACACCCTCATTCCTTCCACTCCCTGTAACACAGGCAAGCTCTTCTGTTCTCCACCACTACATTCTCTTTTCAAGAATGCCATAAAACTACAGTCATACAGCATGTAACCTTTTGAGCCTGGCCTCTTCTATCCAGCATAATGCCTTGGCAATTTATCTGAGTTGTTGTGTCAATCCATACCCGATGCTTTTACTGTTGAGTCGTTTTCTATCGCGCGAATGTTCCACAGCGGGTTTATCCATTCACCCATAGAAGGAAACTTGGGTGTTTCCGGTTTTGGTGAGCATGAACAGAGCTGCTAGTGACATTGTGTACAGGTTTTTGAATGGACGTGTTTCATTTGTCTGAAGTAAATAACACGGGACGAGAACGTCTGGGTCATATGGAAAGTATATTTACAACTTTGTAAGAAACTGGCAAACTGTTTTCCAGAGTAGCCATGCCATTTCACCTCCTCAGCAGCAACTGATGAATGACCCAGTTGTTCCCCGTCCTCAGGGGGATTTAGTACCGTCAGTACGTTAAACTTTAGCTGATCTAAGAAAGTACAGTGGTACTTTATTAGGGTTTTAATTTGCCTTTCTCTGATGGCTAATGACATTGAACATCTTATCCTCTTGGAAGCATCTATGCACACCTTTTGCCCCTTTTAAAACTGGCTTGTTTGATTCCTTACTGTTGAGTTTTTGAGAGTTCTTTATCTATTCTGGATACAGTCTTTGGTCAGATGTATGGTTGGTTAATATTTTCTCCCAGATTGTAACTTGCCTTTTCGTCCTCTTATAGTAACTTACACAGTGAGTTTTTAATTTTGATGCGGTCTCAGTTAACCGTTTTTTCTCTTATGAATTGTACTTTTGGTGTCAGGTCTAGGAATTCTTTGCCTAACCTTACAGGTCACATCGACTTTCGCCCGTGTTTTCTTCTAGTTTTAGAACTTCACATTTAGATTTATAATCCATTTAAGGTATTTTTGTTCCACATTGAGATATCACCTAACTCCATTAAGAATGACTCTCATTAATAAAAAAACAACAAATGCTGGCGAGGATGCGGAGAAAAGAACACTTCTATATTGCTGGTGGGAATGCAAACTAGTTTCACTTGTTTGGAAAACAGTGTGGCGATTTCTAAAAGAACTAGAAATTGACCTTCCATAGACCCAGCAGTCCCCCTACTGGGAATATACCTGGATGAACTCAAAATCGTTCTACAAAAAAGATACCTGCACACACATGCTTACTGCAGCACTATTCACAACAGTAAAAACAAGGAACCAATCATGTTGCCCATCAAAACTGGATTGGATAAAAAATGTGGTACATATACACAATGGAATATTACACAGCCATAAAGAAGGACAAGCATATGGTCTTCAAAGCAACTTGGATGAATTTAGAGTCTATAGTACTCAGTGATTTTTCACAGATTCAAAGAACAGAGTACCAAAGATTCTCACTCGTGAGCAGACCCTGAACGTTTACCATAATACTATAAGAAAGGGATTGGCAGTAGTGGGATACTACAGGGTGGTGGGAGGGGAACACGACATCAGTAAGGGTACTTAATCTCAAACCAGGCAGAGTGGGGACCAAAGGGGGGCCCACACTTTACTTGGGCAATATTCACTTGTATACCTAATCCTGAATTATACCTCACACATCTTTAAAATAAAATATATTCAAAAAATAAAGTATCTTTGTTCCATGAATAGATGCTGAATTTTGTCAAATGCTTTTTCTGTATCAATTGATAGAATCATCTGGTTTTTCTTCTCTAGCCTGCTAACAGATGAATTACACTGAGTCATTTTTCAACTCCAAATAGTCTTGTGTTCCCTGGATAAATTCCATTTGATTATGATTTTGTAAAATACATATATTGTCTGATGTGAGTTGCTAATGATCTGTTGAGGAATTCTGCATCTCGATGGTTTGTAGTTTTCCTCTTTCATGTTGTCTTTAGATAAGGCTGGTCTCATAAAATAAATTGAAAAGTGTACCTTCTTTTTCAACTTTCTGGAAGAGGTGGCACAGAATTGGTGATACTTCTTTTAATGTTTGGCGGAATACACCAGTGAAATCATCTGAGTCTGGTGATTTCTTGTTCCGGTTTTTAACAAATTCAATTTATAGTTATAGGACTCTAGGTTTCCTCTTTTATCTTGTTTGAGTTTAGCAGTTATGGTTTTTAAGTAACTGGTCCATCTGATCTAAGTTGTTTAGTTTTGTGTGGATACAATTGTTCATAGTATTGCTTTATGGCCCTTTTAATGTCTGAGGGATGTAGCAATATCCCTTATTTCTGCTACTGGTAATATGTGTTTAGTTTTTGGGTTTTTTTTGGTCAGTCTTTCAAAAGGCTTATCAATTTTATTGATAAGTTTTTAAAAATCGCCTTTTAACTTAATTGATTTTTCTCTGTTGTTTTTCTACTTTAAGGAGTATTGCTTTCTGCTTTTATATCTATTATTGCCATCCTTACTGCTGCGAGTTTATTTTGCTCTTCTGTTTCTACTTTTTTAAGATCGAAATTAAATTGTTGATTTGAGACCATTTCCTCTTTTTAATGTGAGCATTTAATGTTGTAAATGTCCCTCTAAGCACTGATTTAGGGGTAACCCACAAATTTTGAAATGTGCTTTCATTTGTATTCAACTAAAAATATTTTCTGATATCCTTGAGACTTTCTCTCTGACCAGGTGATTACTATGATGTTTGTTATTTAATTTCCAAGTTCTGGAGATATTTTTTTCCTGCTATCTTTGTTTTTAATTTAATTTTGGTTCACCTTATTGATTTACATTTGTTTTATGAAGCAGGATTTGGTCTGTTTGGTAAATGTTCAATATGTCCTTTAAAATATGTATATTTTGCCATTGTTGGGCAGAATGTTGTATAAATGTCAATCAGATTTGTTGGTTGAGGGTGTTTTTCAGTTCTTCTACATCCTTGCTGAATTTTAGTCTACAAGTTCTATTACTAAGGGAGGCAAATTAAAGACTCACCTCAGCTCTTCAGATTGTGCTTCATGTATTTTGAAGTTTTGTGTTAGGTATATACATGTTTAGAATTGTTATCCGTTCTTGATGAATTCATCCATCATTATGTAACGTGACTCTTTACTCCTGACAATTTTCTCTGCTCTGAAGTCTACTTTTTTGATATTAATACAGTCACTCTGGCTTTAATTACTGTTTGTGTGGTATTTCATTTTCCAGGGTTTTACTGTCTATATCATCATATTTGAGGTGAATGTCTTATGGACAGCATATATTTAGGTTACAGAAAAAAGTCTATTCTGACAATCTCTGTTTTTTTAGTTGGCATACTAAGACCATTTATATTTAATGTAATTATTTATATGTTTGGATTTAGGTCTATTTTAACACTTCTATTCATTCTTTGTTTTCAGTTATGGTTCCTGTTTTCCCTTTCCTGTCTTCTTTTGAGTTATTTAAACATCTTTTTAGTATTCCATTTTAAGTTATTTATTGCTTTTCCCTCTATATTTCTTTGTATGACTTTTAGTGATAACTCTATGGATTGTAATATACAAACTTGTCTTTTCAAAACCCACTTAGAATATTTTGTCATTTAAAATGGAATCTAGAAACTTTTCTAGACCTTTTTACCTTCATCTTTCCTTTTCTATTGTAGTTGTCTTATGAGCTATGTATACATACCCTGAATACTCTATCAGACTATGCTGTTTTTTCAAATGTCAGACTATTTATTATAATTTGCCAAATAGTTACTGTTTCTGTTATTCTTCCTTTATTCTTCATAGTCTAAGTTTTCACCTAGTATCATCTCCTTTCTGCTGAAAAAAAATTTCCTTTAGTAAGTCTCTCAGAGCAAGTCTCTTGACAAGAAGTTTTTCTTTATTTGAGAATGTATTTTACCTGTGAGCCTGAAGGACATCTTCACTGGATATAGAATTCTAGGTTGATAGTTCTTTTCTTTGACATTTAAAAAAATATTGTGCCATTATCAGACAGCTTCCACGGTTTCTGATGAGAAACCCGCAATGCTACTGAAATATGTCCCATATGGCCAGTCTTAGACCTTGGGTAGTGGTCTATCCTTAAGTTTAGACCTGAAAGTCTATGGAATGCTGTTCAAGATCAGATCATGTATACTCAGCCCAGGGGTGGGCCCAGAAACTCACAACCAACTTTACAGGGTCACTTTCCCAAGTTCTTCCATCTCTGAAATCTGCTCCTAGGGCTCCCTTGTTGCTCCTTTGGTCAGAAAGCTGACTCTTTTTTTACCCTGCTCTGTCTCATGCTTCCTATGTCTGCACTTTCCTCTGGGGCCTAGCAGTGGGAAGATAGGAAAGGGGGAAAAAAGCAACTGTGTTTCATCCCACACTCTAGGAACTACAGCACCTTTGATTGGAGAGAGAGATTCCCTGCCCTCGGCATAAAACATTCCATGTGGATCTTCATTGTTGCTGTTGCTGCTGCTATCTCATTGTTAAGGATTGCTTACTGGGTGCCAGGAAATGAGAAAAAGAACCTCCAAAAGGCAGACTTCAGCTCACTCAATCTGAACATTAGGAGACCCCGGTTCCTGACTCTCAAACCCAGACTAGAGGGCTTCTTCTAGTCCTCTCTGCCAGCAGATGTCTACTGCTGGGTCTGGGACTTCATTCAGTCTAGGCTAGGGAATCCTAGAAGGAAAAAAGGGTGAACTCACTGCTGGATCGGCAACCTTTCCCAATCTATTCCCTAATATTAACTTTTTTTTTTTTTTGAGTTGGAGTCTCACTTGGTCGCCCAGACTGGAGTGCAGAGGCCGCTCCCGGCCACCGCAGCCTTGACTTGCTGGGCTCCGGCGATCCTTCCACCTCAGCCTTCCGAGTAGCCAGAATTACAGGCGCGCGCTACCACGCCCGGCTGACTTTTTTTTTTTTTATTTATTGTAGAGATGCGGTCTTGCTGCCCAGGCGGGTCTCGAACCCGCGGGCTCAGGCAATCCACTCACCTCAGCCTCCCAAAGCCGCGGGATTACAGGCTGAGCCACCGAGCCTGGCAATATTTACTTTTCAGGATCCCCGAACAGCTGTTCTGTGCATACTGCCCATGTTTTATAACGGCATTGAGTATGATGGACGAGATGGAGTAGGCTGACTTCAAGACCCAGAACTCTCATATACCTTTTCATACATTTTTAGTGAGATTATAAAACACCCATAGGAATCAAAAGGTGGGAGCACAGACTCTGAACGTATGGTGGCAAGGACTGTAAATAAGGCTCTTTTTCAGGAAAGCACATGGGTGAGCTGGACATTAGTTAAAAAAGGCTCTTGAATAAACGTATTTCTGGGTGGCTCTTGCAGAACAAAGGGAATGACAGATGAATCCAGCAGGTCCTTCTTACCTTGGTATTAGTGGATCACTCTGGTGTGCTGATATTCAAAAAAAAAAAAAAATCAGCCGGGCTCGGTGGCTCAGCCTGTAATGCTGCGCCTTTGGGAGGCTGAGGTGAGTGGATTTCCTGAGCCTGCGGGTTCGAGACCTGCCTGGGCAGCGAGACCTCATCTCTACAATAAACCAAAAAATCAGCCGGGTGTGGCAGCGTGCGCCTGTAATTCCGGCTACTCGGAAGGCTGAGGCGGAAGGATTGCCAGAGCCCAGCAGGCGAGGCTGCGGTGGCTGGGAGCAGCCACTGCACTCCAGTCTGGGCGACAGAGTGAGACTCCAACTCAAAAAAAAAAAAAAAAAATCATAAGGAAGAAACCATTTCATATCAACAAGGGGTTTTAAAACCCAACAAAAACGACTCTCCTGTGCTTCCCTACCCACTGAGGGAAGATGTGGGCATCCTTACTGGCCTAGTTAGGGCACAAAGGGTAGGGGGACTGGGGTACAGGTCTTCAGAACTCTGAAATTCCAGAGGAAGGTTGTACTTGCATTGCAGGATCAAAGTGAGACTTAGCAAAGCAGCCCACACTCTTACAAAGGGACTGTGTTTATGATATATCAAGAGGACTGAAGGAAGGAGAGTCACCACATCATACAAGGCAGAAGAAGACCATGGTCATGAGGAAGAGACATGTGCACATATGTGCACACACCCACACATACATACATGCACCTCCCCGCCTTGGGTTTCTTCCACAGGTGAAACCTCCAAGGCCCTTCTCTCAGGGGATTCCATGAGGTAGATGCAAGTTACACACACCATACTCAATGCTTCTCTTCCCTCCTTGTGAGGAGATGGCCACGGGTGTGCACATTTAGTGTGCCAGGCTGAGTTTCACAGCAGATTGCCCAGGAGACAAGGCTGTGACTGGGAGAGGGGTCTGAGAGGAAGCTCATCTCCATGTGGTACAGAGGAAGCTCATCTCCCATGTGGCTGGAAAAGGCTCCGCAGCAGGCATAGAGAGTTTGAGTGTGCAGGTGAATGCAAACATGCACCCCCAAGTTCACGCCCTTGGCCCTCTCTCTTCCTTCAACTCGCAAGGACACGTGGACAACGCTACAGGAGCATTTTACACATCACCAGCAGTCCTGTACTGCCCTCAGAGGAAAACATTAAAAATAATTGTAAGAACTCCTGATCTATCAGCTGGACCAGGAATGAGGCTAAAAACCACTGAAAAGAGGAAATAAAATCATCATCCCTTGTAGGCTCTTCCTTTCAATCCGTCTCACAGGCACACTGGTCTGACTGGCACTGCCTTCGGCTTAAGCATCTCCGGCATCCACTGGGACACTCCCTGGAACATCGAACAGACTTCCATACCACCAGAATGCTTTTCCTCTGCTTAATCCCCAGGGTTCCCTCTTTTAAACTGGTTCTACTAAGTCCAGTTCTGTTAACTGAGCAAATAGGACATCAGATAGGAGAAAACAGAAGATGCTCACTGAATCAAATACAGTTCATCAAATGCAGTGAAAGCTGATCGATTAAATACTTCCCAATAACATTGGAAAGCTATGGCCAGAACTGGGGAGGGAAGCCCTAGCAGACTCCCTTGGCTGCCAAGAACAGCTGGGTTTTTGAATAAGAGGTATAATATAGGGATATGTAAATAAGCACACAGTTCTTTAGAGGATCTTCATGGTGTGGAGCTACAGGCATTCCATGAGGCATCTCACTGTCATGTTCCCAATCCTCACCGGATATTGAAAAGTGGTTAAGGGAAAGAGGAGAATCAGGAGGGTGCAGCGTCGCTGAGATGCGTGTTAGAGAAGGCTTCAGAAGATGTGAGTTCTCATCCTGGTTTTGCACCTAAGCCAGAGAGAATGGCCAAGGCACTCCATCCCTACAGGCTCCAGTTTCCTCTTATAAGAAAGTGGACATTGGCTGGGCTCGGTGGCTCAGCCTGTAATCCCAGCACTTTGGGAGGCTGGGGCGAGTGGATTGCCTGAGTCCACGGGTTTGAGACCAGCCTGGGCAACTTGATGAAACCTCGTCTCTACAATAAATAAAAAATGAGCCAGGTGTGGTAGGGCACACCGGTAGTTTCTGCTATTTGGAAGGCTGAGGCGGAAGGATCGCCAGAGCCCAGCAGGTCAACGCTGTGGTGGCTGTGAGCGTACCACTGCACTCCAGCCTGGGCAACAGAGCGAGACTCCAACTCAAAAAAAAAAAAGAAAGAAAGTGGACGTTGATATGGTGATTTTAACACAGAACATTTTAAATTCTCTGAAAACCTCTCCATCAAAAGATAGATTCTAATTCTCCTGCCCTTGAGTATGGGGCTGGCCTTGGTAATGGGCTTCTAGTGAACAGGATGCAGTAGCAGTGACAATGCTTGACTGTTCCAAGTCAAGATATCCAAAGCCAAAGTCTGGTTAAGAGGAGATGTACATGCTGGCACATACATCTCCATTCTCTCTCTCGACACTCACCCTTGAACTCAATCACATGTTGTGAGGAAGCCACGCCTACATGGAGAAAGCCACAGTCCTACTGGAGGTCCCAGCTGACAGCCAACATCAACCACTAAACGTGGGAGTGAGCATGGCTTCAGATGGTTCTACCGGCTATCTCTGAGCCGCTCTAGCTGATACCACGTGAAACAAGACAAGTAATCCCTGCCAAGCCCTGCCCTAGCCGAAGATCCATGAACAAAATGAAAGCTATGGCTTTAATCTCCCAAGTTTTGGGGTGGTTTGTTATAAAGCAACAGGTACCCAGAATAGCTAGATGGGGGAATTCTGGCATATGTTACCTAGGATGATTAGTTCCATGTTATAGATAAGAATTGATATGGATTAAGGACTAGGCCTCTCAAATTTGAGTTTTAGACACTGAGGAAATTGAACCTTTATACTAATAGAAAGCAAGTCAGGACTAGGTCTTATTCTCCTTTTGAAATCTCTAAAGTGCCTGAAACTGAGGTTGTAGAAGGAGCTCAAATTTTTTTTGTAGAACTAAAATACCCCAAATAGGTGCTCATAGGCGATGTCTGAAGAAGCACCTGTGGCATGCAATGCTCAGAGGCATGACATAAATTTTAAGTATCCTCTACATGAAGTCAACCCTGTGCATAAAAGGTTAACTTTCCTTGGGAATAGAGTCTAAACACCCATATTAACAAAGGCTTATCATTCCTGTTAAAATTGGATGGAAATGTACAAAAAAAGGCTGATGGCAAATTTGCCCCATTAACAGCGGCTATCTCTAGGTGACACGATTGCAAATGACCTTTGTTTATAGTTTTCAAATGTTATTTTGGTATTTTTTACATGTAAGAATGTGCACAAAAATGATGGGGATAAAGTCCATGTATCTATTGTCCAAGAAAATACTGGCCAAAGGGTCTCCCACAAAAATAACGAGGAATTACTTGGAATGGGGGAAAGAAGATTATTTTGTTGTCACTTTTGTCTTCCAGATGATTTTTTTAAATGCACGGTAACATAAGATGGAACATATTTTTGTTTATTTGCTAATTGCAATTTTAGCACCTTTAATGTGCTAAGAAGCCCTGAAATACTCCAAAAGGGAGAAATAGTAAACACATTGTACAAACTTGTTGGGGGGCATGATTAGTGTTCTCCAGAATACATTTTGGGCAACTCTGATATAAAGCAAGGTTCATTTAGGGTCAGAGCAGTCCCCTCCCATGCCCGGACTTGTGACTGGGGACAAGTATGCACCCCCTGGCTTTAGTAACTCAGGCAGTATCCCCCCACACACTCAGGCAGTGGATTTGGGGGCATCATTGAACTTGAAGCCTCAAGCAGTTCAGTGCAAGAAGACGACATCATTTGGGTGGGTGGGCAGAAAACTCACCCCCCATGGGGCAAGACAGGTCAGGCTGGTGCCAGCCTCATCTCATGGAGAACTTGGGGGGAACTCAGGACGTCTTCTACTGCAGAGATTTGGCAAAGCATCTGGGGTGATTGAGAGCAGCTGAGGCTATCTGTTCTCCCGAGATGCAGCAGGAACAGCTTTACTCTTAACCACAGTTAGCAGAGAGATTCTGGGCCCAAATGAGAAGCTGGCCTCATTTCATAGTGACTCTTAGTTAACGGTTACACAGGCACCATTTAACTAGAGCACAATCCTTAGGAACTTGCCACCAAAATTCTAAAAAGGAATGCTCATTAGTCTGTTCTAAAGCAAAGCAGCATTTTCAAGTGGTAGATTTCTGACCATCTTTTTTCAATTTAAAATTTATTGAAATGATGGAAAAGACATTCAGTCACCTGCCTTTTGCCTCAGATGTCCCCAGAGAGGTTCTGGATCTCCCTAAGACACCCCCAAATTTCTAAACCTGCCAAGTACACACTTCTCTAACAACAACTCTCCCTAGCCATCCCAAGGAGGATCCCAGCAGGGTAAAAGCCAAACGCCCCTGATAGAGGGAGGCCCCTTTTGAATTGTGCTGTTTATTGGGCCACGGGAAGAATTAGCATTCTGCCTGGAAGTACAGTTCTACTTTTCTCTTTGTTTTGAGAACAGAATCACTCATCTGGAAATTACAGGGCAATATAAATGAAACATGTGTCTTGTCACCTCTAGTGTTCTCGGGACGCCTGCTGCCTTAATCACCAAACAAAAAGGAAGCCTCAACGATTTTTTTACTGCCATTTCCCCCCTGGGTCAGAGCTTATGATAATGTAAGTAAAAACTTAAAGGCTATGAAAGAAAGTCACAGCAAAGTTAGCACGGCAGGCTCCAGCCAGGAGTGTGAACACCCTGTCCAATACAGAGGGCAAGGTGTGTTCATTCCGCACACTGCCCGCACACAGGACACTCTGCAAGCGTGCATGGTGCTCATGGCTTCCACACTGGCTACAACCTTCCTGGACACGCCTTTCCTTTTAAATCTACAGAATTTACATCCAAAGAAACCACATGGGTGAAACAAAATCAGCCTCTCTCCTTCACTACATCCCTCTCCCTGAGCTTACAAATGACGATCACCATCCTGGCCTGGCCCAACATATATTCCACCGGTACTGATACATTTTTTCCTCTATGCTGGTTTTCATGAATGCCTTCCTCACTCGCCTGAAAGCCTCCTGAGGGTAGAATAAAGCTGTGCACCCTCTTCTGTATCCTCCACTTGATTACCGCACTACCTAGTCAACAATACAGACGGGAGATCTCAGTCACTGGTCCACATCACAAACTACCATTTCCTCTTCGTCTACCTTGTGGGTAGGGGAGCAGAAGAAATAACCAGTCTGCCAACAGCTAAAGCTTTTCCTTTGGAAACATCTGCTTCTGCAAAATGGCATGCGTGGGCTTCTTGTGTGTTGTATTTGAACTCCTCCCTCTTGTCCGAACCGTTTTATCAGTGTGGAGACCAACCATTGGGGTCAAAGAATAACAAAATGACTTAGCTTGTGTTTCAGAACCGGCATTCACTCTCTGGAGAACCCCAAGCATCGGCTGATCTGACCTGACACCCTTGATTCTTATAAACAGCGGGCAGCAGAGCTATAAACCCACCTCCCCTCCTGCAACAAAAGGCTTGGGGTTCTGGAAACAGAACTTCACAGCTGACTGGGGAGAGGAAATCAGGAAACCAGTGTATTTGCTTAACACTGGGTTAACGGAAGAGTCGAGCATGAAGCAGTTGCTTTTTTTTGCCAACAGGTGCTCGTTTTCATCAAGAAATGGAGTAAACGGTATTTTATAATATTGCCAAGTTACAGACCCGTTCTTTGGAAAGCAAGAATTCCTGTCAGCATTGCTGTCTCCACCCCTCTGGCAGGTGGCGCATCACAGAAACAGCTTCCATTTGCTTGGGTCGTGGAAGTCGTTAGACACCCAGACTTTAGAAACGGACACCTGCATCTGAATCCCCGCCTGCCCCCAACGGGTGTGCGACCCCTGAGCGTTGGGTTTCCCGATTGTCAAATGGGGCTAATCACAACCTATCTTGAGGCGTGTCACAAGGCTTGGAGAGTGACTACATGTAAAATACTTTAGGCACGTGGAGAATGCTCTATAAGCCTCGGCTCTTCTTACCAGTCCTGTGTACACAGCACTGTGCCAGGGGCTTAGACACAGCCACATTTAATTTCCACAGTAATAACTGGGGAGAAGTTGCTACTATTGTCACCCCCTTTTACAGAAGAAGAAACTAAGGCTAAGAGAAAGGTTTATAACTTGTTCAAAAACAGTGGCAGGAATCAAAGCCAGGCCTGTCTGATTCGCTTCTCATTATACCACACCACACCACACCACTTCCTGGATGAGCCGCTGTGCGCGCGCACACACACACACACACACACACACACACACACACACACACACACACACCCTTCAATAATACATCGCATCAGAATTAGACATGCTTATAGCTGGAACACAGAATGGTAAACTGTGAACTTCATTATCTAGGGACCCCAAATATTTCTCAAGCTGTTTCCTTCTTGAGCACAAGGACTATTTTTGCATCTTCCCCAAGGAAAATAGCACACAGTTCTGAACACACAATAGGCACTCAATTAATACTCACTGGATTTACATGGAAATTCAAGGAAGAAAGTAGAACCATGCCCTGGTTCAGAATACTTGATCAAACAACTCAAATGCACCATGAATTCCCTAAAGCATTGAAAACCTCGCCTAACACAAAGCATGTTTTCTAGAGACAATGGGAGTTTTGATCTCAAGCTAAACATTTCTAATCTCATCAAAAAATCATGTGAGCGAGAACAATTCACGTCAAGCCTCCAGGTAGGGTTGGGAAGGGCCTCCCAGGCTGCCGCTATAAAACCTGCTTTGAAAAGGAGACAATCTTAGGTTTGTGTTTTGCTTTTCCCCAGTGTTAGGATGGGCACTGCATTATTGCAGCTATTTCTGGGTGTAAGCAAACATTCTAAGCCATCTGAGAATGAGAGGAGGGAGGGCCAGCAGCCTCACTACAAGGGTATCTACGCAAAAAAGTCTACAGGCAGAGACGTTTGGGGCCTATCCCATCGATGAGTAATTTCACAGTGAGGAGCAAAACCAAGGGAGCTGGTCTGGAATGTCTTCACAGAACGATTTTTCAAGGAGAGACTCTGTCCCACCATGCCTGTCCAGCTGGTACTCTCACTTACACAGCGTAAGGGCAAGCAAGAATCAGACTGCTGGACCCACAGTGGACGCTGTGGAGGCAGGTAGGACAGCTCCTTCTTACCTCTTGGCCCTGTCTTTCTCATCTTCATCCATTAGATTTTCTCTGCAGTGTTTCCTGTGAGAGGGAAGAAAAAGAACAGATGATCACTGTCTGCTTCTAGAGCTTCCTTTTTTTTCCTTTAGAGGCAAGGTCATGTTCTGTCGCCCAGACTGAATCACAGCTCACTGCAGCCTCTAACTCCTGGGCTCAAGCGATCCCCACACTTCAGCCTCCTGAGTAGCCAAGACTGCAGGTACGTGCCACCACTCTAGCTAATACTTAAAAAAATTTTTTTTTAATAAACAGAGCCTCACTACATTGCCCAGGCTGGTCTCAAACTCCTGTCCTCAAATGATGCTCCAGACTCGGCCTCCCAAAGTGCTTGGATTACAGGGAGGAGCCCTTATGTCCGGCTTCTAGATCATTCTTACGAGTCTTTCTGGTTGTCATCATTGTGGTCCTATCTAACCCACATGGCTTAGCCCGGCAGTTTTCAAACTCATTGGTCCCAGTACCTCTTGACACTCTCAAAATTTGTCAAAGACTCCAAAGCACTATTGTGTACCTGGGCTAAAACTGAGAAACGTTTACATACACAAGCATTCAATCCATTAGGTGCCAGAGTGATGAAGTCATTAGATGCCAAGTAGCTTCTGTAAAAACCCACTGTACGCTCATGAGAGAATGAGGATTTTTTTTTTAAAGCAAATCATGTGTTAATGATATTTTGAAAAACTGCCTTGACCTCACAGACCCCAGGGGACTCCAGACCACACTTTGAGAAGTGCTGTCTAGACTTAGCTCAACGAAGCAGCATCTGTTTATCTCCAGCCTTAGATCAGCAAGCACCTCCTGGTGGATGCCCGTGATCCTCACTCCTCCTTGCAGGATCCCGGTAGCCTAAGATATTCTAAATGAGAGTGTTATCAGTCCATTCGAACGCACAGACTTCCTCAAAGGGGCCTGGAGGAATCAGCCACAAAGGAGTAGAAGCCATAATCCTTTCTTGGCACCTTCTTCCTCTCCCTTTGGTGGTAAATGCGTACAGATGTGAAGGATTGAGCAACAATCCAGGAATGCTCTTCCTCGCCTCCTGGAGCCTCTATTCTCCCAAGCCACTGGCTTGATGCCGCCCGGGCCCACGGATCTGGTTTCCTGTCCTGCCACACGCAGGCCTTGGACCCCTCCATCCCTCAGGGACACATCCCTGGTTCCTTCTTTCATTCACACGTTTCCCGGAAGCCGGCCTGTCTGGGGTGCTTCCCCGCCAGCCGGTCCACCGCACAGAGCAGAACTGTTCTCAGAGTGTCCATGAGGCCCAGAGCCTGCGGGTGAGCTGGAGGCCAAAGGTTGCGGTGGCTGAGAGGGCAGAGTGTGACCAAGGGAAGGGAGGGGACCATGGAAAGACTGACTCACCACTGTCCACATGCTTCTGTGTTCAACACACAGGGTCTCAAGCCAGACCTTCAAAGCCAACACTTTGCAAAGGCACTGACAATCACTCTCGAGATGCAGAGATTTTTCAATGGAGCGATCTTTCTCTGAGATGAGTTAGTTTTGTGATCTGGGTCACCCACGTGCCGAAGCACGGGTCCAAGCCAAAGCAAGGAAGAGGAATTCTGCAGCCACAGCCCATCTCCATACTTGCCTCAGGCAGTAAATGATCAGCATACTCATCGACAGACTAGCAAGAAATGCCATGTAAAAGTTAACGGTTGTAGCACAATTGTATCAGGGTTAGCACATCTGCAAACAGGCATGTGTTTAATGTCTTCCAGATGCAACCTGTTCAAAGTTTTATGAGCAATGCGACATCAATTCATTGAATGATGCCCACCCTACGTCTGTGCTTCCAAGGAAAGTGGTAGCTGTTGAAGACCCCAGGGCATGAGCAAGGACCCAGCCAAGCTGTGCCCTTTCCCAGGAGACCCCGGACAGAGCACGTCCACAGGACGGCTGGGCTGCTGCTTTCGGTCCACTTTCCTGAGGTCCTGGGATCTTGTTTGGATGACTGGGGTGGGGGGTGCTTAGTCATAAAGGAAACATCTAAAAATGACTAACAGCTATTCTTTATCAACCACATCTTCTCTGATTTATATCTGTTTATCCTTCAGACATTTCCTGAACCCATAAAGCCCGGACAATCTACACCCATTTCCTCCTCTTCCTCATCCCTCTCATTTCCCTGCCCTGATTTCTCTCATTTGACCCCTGTCTATGCCGTTTGGCTGAACGCTCCCAGCATGAAGAGGCGGGACCTGAGCAGAGTTCTCGCAATGCCTGCTACAGAAGCTCCACACCCATGTCCTTGCTTTGTTAATCTTGTTGTATTCCATATTTTTAACTTAAAAAATTATGGTGAAATATGCATCATAACATCTACCATCTTAACCATGTGTAAGTGCACAGTTCAGCAGGGTCAAGTACATTCATATGTTTGTGAAACCACCACCACCATCTGTTGCAGAACTGTTTCACCTTGCAAGATGGAAACTCTGTATCTGTTAAAGAAGTCCTATTCCTCACTCACTCCAGTACTGGCAACCACCATTTTACTTTCTGTCTCTGTAGATCTGACAACTCTAGGTACCTCCTATAGGTGGAATCACACAGTATTTCTCTATTTGTGACTGGCTTATTTCACTTAGCACAATGACCTTGAATTCTTTAAGTTCATCCATGTTGCACCATAATTTTTTAGGTTCATCCATGTTGCAGCTGGTGTCAGAATTTCCTAATTTTTTTTTTTTTTTTTGAGTTGGAATCTCACTCTGTTGCCCAGGCTGGAGTGCAGTGCCATGTTCATGGCCACCGCAGCCTTGACCTGCTGGGCTCAGGTGATTGTTCCGCCTCTGCCTTCCAAGTAGCTGGAGGTACAGGCACGCACTACCATACCCGGTTAATTTTTTTGATTTATTGTAGAGACGAGGTCTCGCCAAGTTGCCCAGGCTGGTCTCGAACCTATGGGCTCAGGCAATCCTCTCACCTTGGCCTCCCCCAAGTGTCCTTTCCTTTCAAGGCTGAACGATATTCCGTCATATGGCTATGCCACATTTTGCTTGCTCATTCATCTGTTGATGGACACTTGGGTTGTTGCCACCTTTGGCTGTTGTGAATCTTGCTGCTATGAGTGTGGCTGTCCTCCCCTCACCAGTCCCATATTTTAGTTATTCTTTCACTTCATAGTATGGAAGATCTGAAGAGGATAAAAGGGAAGAAAAGACGTCCTCTGAGGTCAGGTTAAAGGGATCACAGAGAAGTTTAGGGCGTCACAGTGATTCTTCCCAACTGTATAGAGAGCTTCCAGTGAGAAGGATTTTGAGCAACTATTTTTTTATGATCACAGAATGCCAGAAAAGAAGAAAGGAGCTTAAATGAAGGCGAAAGAGATGCTGCTTGGAGTGGAGAAATAACAGCTGGTATGATTAACCACCAAATGAAAAACTAAGGGACGCAGCAAAGCCTGTACCCCAGACAACCATAGACCCTACATGGATTAGACATTCACAAGGTTTATGAGTCACAAAGTCCTGGCAGGAAGCAGTTGGCAAGGTTAGAATCCTTTGTGGGGCCCTTATTTACAAAGGGACTATTTGCAAGGGGATGGTGGGAACAGGAAACCAAGAGGGATAGCGTGGTTACCTGAGGCTGGTAACGGCCGGGCTACTAACACCTCTAAAGGTGAAGGGACACGAAAGAAATTATTTCTCAAACCTGGAAGGAGTGTGTCCCATAGGGGAGATGGCCTTTGATGGAGGGACACAGCCAAGAAGGGAGCCAAGGGAAAAAACTCCCTCACCTCATCCTCCACCTACCCTCTCATCTCCCACTGAGTCTCCTATTAGCCACTTCTCCCAGAAGGCGGAGGCAGGGAGCCTATGTCTGTCCTCGGATGGACAGTCATGGGAACCGAGAGCAGCGGGCACACAGAATGTCCCCAGCATCTTTCAGGGACTCTTCCAGTTCTTGGTTTCTTAGGTTTCCCTAGGACACAAACTCCACTGAGTCTTTTAAAGCCTGTTACATGCCCCCAGATGTGAAGCGTAGGCATCTGTCCCGACAATCACACAAGAAATAATGATAAACGATAACGAGAGACTGAGGAAAAGAGAGGCTGAGAGGGAATCCCGGGTAATCTGAGCCACAAAATAAGTGATGAAAGTTTTGTTTATAACCTGTGGAATAAACGAAATATCCATGACTCTAGGCTGATAAATAAATAAGCAAGTAAATAAATAAATAAATAAATGGGAGGTTGGGGAAGGAGACAGAAGATTTCATTCAATACATGTAGAAGGGGCCAGGCATGGTGGCTTATGCCTGTCATCTCCACACATCAGGAGGCCAAGGCAGGAAGATGGCTTGAGCCTAGGAGTTTGAAACCATCCTGGGCAACAAAGCGAGATCTCATTTCTACAATCAAAAAATTAGCTGGGTGTGATGGTGTGTGCCTGTACTTCCAGCTACTTAGGAGGTTCACAGACAGAAGGATCCCCTGAGCCCAAGAGGTCGAGGCTGCAGTGAGTTGTGATCGTGCCACTGCACCCTAGACTGGGCAACAGAGTGAGACTCCAACTCAAAATAATAATAATAAATAAGGTCAGGCTCGGTGGTTCAGCCTGTAATCCCAGCACTTTGGGAGGCCAAGGCAAGAGGATTGCCTGAGCCTGCTGGTTTGAGACCAGACTCGGCATCTTGGCGAGACCTCGTTTCTGAAATAAATAAAAAAATTAGCCAGGCGTGGTGGCACGCATGTAGTTCTGGCTACTTGGAAAGCTGAGGTGGAAGGATCGCTGGAGCCCACAGGCCGGCGCCAGGGTGGCTGTGAACGTGTCACTGCACTCCAGCCTGGGTGATGGAGTGAGACTCCCACTCAAAAAAATAAAAAAAATAATATTAAATAAATAATTTTAGAAGAAGTAAGGGAAATGGAAAATCGCCATCAGTACATCATAGTAATCAATGGTTGCAGACAAGATCCACTGATGGTCGCTAACATCAATGGAAAAAAGTTTGGGGGAGAAACAGGATATTTGCACAAAGTATCTCTCTCACAATATTAATTAAAAGAAAAAAACAGCAATTTTTTTTTTTTTTAGCAGAAAAGGCTAGCAGATACCACCTTCACCTACTGGTCAAAATGAACAAGGTTCTTCGTGGGAATACGCACTCATTTCTCTTAGGAGCATATACCTAGGAGTATAATTACTGTATCATAGAGTAGTCATACGCTTACTTGACTTACTGCAGGGCTGTTTTTCAAAGTGACTGCACAACTATATTTGCACCAGTAGTGTACAGGAGTTCCAGAGACACCACATTCTTGATAGTACTCAGTATTGCCAGTCTTACTAATTTTGGTCATTTCTGGGTGTTCTGTGAGATCTCATTGGGATTTACATTTCCCTGACAACCAATGACGTAGAACAACTTTGCATGTGCTTATTGGTTATCTTTTGTGAGGTATCTAAGTCTTTAATTCTTTTGCTGCTTTTCCTTTTTTTTTTTTTATTGGGCTGTTTGTCTTCATCATATCAGTTTATGAAGTTTACCTCTTCTGGATTCAGGTACTTTGTCAGATATAGGTATTGTGAGGATTTTCTACCAATCATGCTTTTTATGGTGTTTTTTGATGAGCCGTTTTACATTTTGATAAAGTCCAATTTATTAACTTTTATGTCCTAAGAAATCTTTGCCACCTCAGTGTTGTGAGGAATTATCCTACGTTTTCTTCTAGAAGCTTTATCATCTACCTTTCCTATTTCAATCTACAGTTCATTGCAAATTAAATTTTTGGGGTGATGTAAGATAGAGGTCAAGGATTTTCCTCCTATATGGACATTCAGTTGCTCCAGGATCATTTATTGATATTTCTGTCTCTAATGAATTGCATTAGCACTTTCACCAAATATTGTGGTGTCTTAAGTGTGTGTTTACAGACTCTCTATTCTATTCAACAGGACGTCTGCCGAGTCAAGACTCACAGGAAAACCTTTTAAAAAACAAACTATTTTTTAGAACACTTTTAGATTAACAGAATATGCAGAGAGAGAAAGAGAGAGAGAGAGAGAGAGAGAGAGAGAGTTCCTCTATACTCCACCCTCAGTTTCTCTTATTATTAACATTTTATATTAGTATAGTACATTTGTCACAGTTAATAAAATATCGATACATCTTTATTAAGAAAAATTCATACTTTATTCAGATTTCTTTAGCTACCTAATGGAATGTCCGTTGTCAGTTCCAGGATTCTATCCAAGACACAGTACATTTTGTCATCATGTCTCCTTAGATTTCTCTTGTCTGTGCTAGGTCTCAGGCTTTCCTTGTTTCTGAATACTTGACAGTTTTGAGGAGTACGTGTAGGACGTCCTTCAATTTGGGTTTGTCTCATGTTCTTCTCAAAGTCAGACTGGTTGGGTTTTTGAGAAGATGGTCTCAGAGGTCAGGTTCCCTTCTCATCACCTCATGCTGTCAATATGGTTTATCACTGCTGATATTGACAATCATCCAGCCGAGGTGGAGATAAACTTATTTTTAAGTGGTATGCTAGTTACATTTACACGTAATATGTACAATGTGTTTTTCTTTAAGATACCTTTTGTTCAGGTGAAGGCTTTCTAAATTTAAAGTGGTATATCTAATTATTGTGGGGAAAAAGTACACAATTTTCTCTGTGATTTTAGACTTAGATATACAATCATTGAACTTTTATCAGATTATCAACTGGACCCATTGTTTTACATTTAGAGGCTCTTCACCTGGAAACATCTTGAGCATTTCATTTGAAAGTATAACTAATCTGCTGTTTATATAAATGTACTGTTTCCTGACTCCACCACACTCTGTGCTTGTCTGTCTTTACGCCAGTACCATACTATCTTAACTCCTGTAGTAGTGTTGTAATTTGACATCAATTGGAGTGAGGCTTCCAACTTTGTTCTGATTCAAGATTGCCTTGGCTATTCCAGGTCTTTGCATTTCCATGTGAATTTTAGAATTAGCTGGTCAATTTCTATAAAAATGCCTGATGTGATTTTGATTGGGAATGTGTTGAATTGAAGGATCCATGCCGGGAAAACTGACATCTAACCAGTATGGAAGACTCCGGTCTACATACACTGTCTCCTACTTGCCTTCTTCTTAAGCTCTGAGAAAAGGCAGGAGAGTATATTCACCAAAGCACTAAATAAGTCCTCCATGTGTGATGTTTGGTGATTCCACAGGCATATCCTGAATGCCTGGGCAACAAGGATACCACTATGTGCAAAGCCCCTGCACTCACAGTGCTGACGTGGGGTGAGGAATGTGTGTGTCAGGGGAGCGGATCAAGCCACAGGCAAGCAAATAAGTAACATAGAGCCTGTTCCCTGGTTATAACTGCCGTGAAGAGAAATAAAAGAGAACTGGGGGGATGGAGAAAGCTGTGGTGAATGGGGTGGGTGAGTCTTGCTCTGATGTTTTAGGGAGTCCTGGAAGTTCTCCTGGATGAGCTACAATGAGCTGTGATCTGAGGGGAGGGAGGGAGTAAGCCATAAGCATACCTCTGTGGGAGGCACCAGACAACAAGGAGAGAAAGAAACTGCGGAGAGGTCAGTGTGGTGGAAGGAATTAGGGAGGGAGAGGGAGAGGAAGTCTGGGGGGGGGCATTTTGGCTTCTGCCCTATGTGAAATGGGAAGGCACAGGAAATTTCGAGCAAGGAATGACAAAAACCACCTCAAAGGACGGCTGTGGTTCTAAATGATCTTGACTAAGTCTACAAAGCCGACATAAAAAACAGGTTCTTGACTTTTTACTGATTTTATTTTTGAGAGACGAGGTCTTGTTCTGTTGTCCGGGCTCGAGTGCAGTGGCATAATCACAGCTCACTATAGCCTCGAACTCCGGGGTTCAAGAGATTCTCCCGCCTCAGCCTCCGGAGCAGGTGGGACTACAGGTGCATGCCACCACACCCAGCTAATTTTTGTAATTTTATGTAGAGACAGGATCTTGCTATGTTTCTGAGGCTGATCTTAAACACTTGGCCTCAAGTGACCCTCCCACCTCAGGGTCCCAAAGTCCTGGGATTACAGGCGTGAGCCATAGCACCCAGCTCAGGTTCTCTGCTTTGATGGCAAGTATTAGGTCTAATGCATCTTCACCCATTTCACAACGTCTAGCTCAGCTGCTTACGCATATAAGGTGCTACAATATACACAAGAGGAATGAAGAGGAGGGAGGGAGGGAGGACAGGAAGGATACAGTCAGGGCCAAATCTCTATCTGAATCCCGTGCAACTGCCTACTACTCACTTTCACAAACCTCCCCATGGTCATGGTCCAGGGTAACAGTGCTTAAGAGGTATAATTACATCCGAATGACGAAAACGAAAACAAAAGCTGCTGTGCGTGCAGAAACTACTGACTACAGGGAAAATCCACTCGTATGGACGTGGCAACCAGGGGTCTTTAGGAAGGCCCAAAGTTTCCCTCACCAACCCTCGATAACTGCCAAGCTCTGAATTTTATCTCCATCAGTTTGTGGGTGGGATGAGATGGCTTTAGTTATTCTCCACTCACAGATCAGGAAGCACCATCCCCGGGCAAGGCTGAGTGGCTGGCCTACAGACCTGGGGCTCCGGGGAGAGAGCAGACCCTGGGCCCTGTCTCCTGGCGCTGACTCAAGCGACCCTTCCCCATCTACAGCCACTCAGGAGAAGAGACGTGTGATGTCAGACTTGGCTTGACTTAAATTTCCATCTTATCCTACTTACTCTATGACCTCGAACAAGCCCCCTTAGACTTCAGAGCCTTTGTTGCCCTCATTTTCTACCGTGGTGTGAGGTGTGAACGAGAGGCACATCTGTATGTACACATGCAAGTAAGGACCCAGCACGATGCCTGGAGAACAGAAAGCTCAGCCTGAGTCCCGTTCATCGCACATCTGCCTCGCCTAACCGTCCGACCCTTTCCACGCACACGGTCGTTACTGAGCCCCTGACTAAGGCAGGTGATGCTAAGCTTCATCCTTCCTTCTCGTCTGCCTTGAATTCCTTTTTTTTTTTTTTTTTTTTGAGTTGGAGTCTCACTCGGTCGCCCAGACTGGAGTGCAGTGGCCGCTCCCGGCCACCGCAGCCTCGACCTGCTGGGCTCCGGCGATCCTTCCGCCTCAGCCTTCCGAGGAGCCGGAATTACAGGCATGCGCTACCACGCCCGGCTGATTTTTTGATTTATTGTAGAGATGAGGTCTCGCCTGCCCAGGCAGGTCTCCAACCCGCGGGCTCAGGCAATCCACTCACCTCAGCCTCCCAAAGGCGCGGGATTACAGGCTGAGCCACCGAGCCCAGCTTGCCTTGAATTTAACAAACACATTCTCTGCCCAGTAAGAAAGTCACCACAGGATGAAGCAGATGGGTTCTGGGTCACACAGGCCTAAGGTTTCAGAGAGAGGTTCCTGAGCAGGGGCAGAAGGGTTGTTTGCTGGGAAGAGTGTTTTACAGCCAAGAGGCACCCAAAGACAGGTGTTCTAGTTGACCTCTGGCTGGCCCCGCCCCCAGGGACTACCTGTGGCTGCTGCCGGCAGGGCTATGGAGACCACTTAGCTGGGGGTGGAGGATGGGAAGGAAAGAAACTCAGGCCAGGCCCAGGAAGCAGAGCAGCTGGAGAATCTAGCCAGGCAAGGCCAGCGGAGCACTGGGTGGGCCTGGAAGTCGCCAGGGAATTGGCAGAGAGTCACACCTACAGCTGGGAGGCAGAGCTAGTGTGCCGCACCGAGTGTCAGAGTTCCTGGGACCAGCATCCACATCTGTGGAGCGGAGAGGGCAGTGGTGGCCTGCATGGAGTCAGCACATCCAAGTTGGAACCCTGGCTCTGCCCTTCAATAGCTCTGTGTGACCTTGGGCCCCGTCCTCCATCTGTGAAGTGAGGATGACAGAACAGTCTCCTTCACTGTGTGGTTGTGAGAAGAAACAAGAGAATCCACGAGAAATCCCTAGCGCAGGTCCCGGCACAAATAAGTCATCAAAACATCTGAGCTGCTATTACTCACAGAATCAGTAATGACAAGGAGTTAAAGGGCTAACCGTAGAAATGGATGCATATGCCTTTGTCAATGTCTTTGGGAGGAGCAGGAGTATTGTGCTTTCCCTCCAGTCAGTGTTGAAAATGTATTGGGGAAGGTGGAAGACAGGTATCCACACACATGCATCCACACTGGTGGCGTCTGGAGCAGTAGACCAGCTAGTAAGGACTCAACAGGAAGGCACCACGCCATAGTGAAGTTATGAGGGAAGGGGAGAAGGGAAGGGGAATACATTTAAATGACCGAGGACGTCCCTTGATACAGTAGACCCTCAATTAAGTATCTGTTGACTTTAATTGAACCCAAGGACAAAACTGAGGCCTGCAGATGACCTTTACATGCCAGGTGAAATTTCTGCCCCAAGGGCTCTAGAACATTCTTTCTCACAGACACCTGCTACACAATTGATTGGAACTCCGGCCCTCGGTGCATAGGGACCAGAAAATGGCAGCATGGATGTTTTCTTATGCCGCATCTGCCCTGGGTCCCACAGTGTGTCAGCAGCGAGACAGGAGACTGATCAATCATACAAGTGACAAGGATCCCCTGGGGACTGGCAGCTCACTCCTGGGTCTCCAGAGGCTTCATGCAGCATGCATGGAAAGGTATGTTATTCTACCAAAACAGGGCCGGGTAGATCCTTGCTGTAAAGGTCACCCAATAAGTATTTTAGATACAGACCATACAGTCTTTGGTGCAACTGCTCAATTCTGCTATTATAGCACAAAAGTAACCGTAGGTAATATGCACATGAATGGGTATGGCTGTGTTCCAATAAAACTTTATTTACAAAAACAGGTTGTAGGCTAGATTTGGTCTCCAAACAACAGTTTGCCAGCCCATGTTGCTATAACGCTACTCAGCCTTTCTCTTCAGTGTCTTTTAATTTAGAACTTTGGGGCAAGTCTTTATAGGCCCAGTGGTACTCTGTATCATCATGAATTTTCCCTGAAATGACTACCATGAGCCTGTTGTGTTGCAAGACCAATATTTTTACAAAATAAAATCATGATGTTTCTAAACCGACTGAGAAGTGGTTTGAATTACAGGTCCCAAGCTAGCTAGAAAATCCTACTATTCCAGCCCCATCATACCAACCAAGCCTGGTGGAATTTAGTTCATTAAAAATAAAACAAAAAAACTGAAAACAAGAACAAGCTGAAGTCAAAGGAGGCGAAACCAAGCACACGCATCTCCCCAGTTGATGGGGGTTTATTTAGTGCCAACAGAGTGTGTACCTTCTGTCCTCCCAGTCGGTCCCTGGTGAGGTGACCTCATGGCATTCTGGATTAATGTCTGTGTCTCACACATGGGAGTTTGGTAATAATTTTTCCTCATCATATGTAAGAAAAAGAAAGGTTTGAGAAACAGTTGCTGATGAACTGCAACGCTCACTTCTTTCCCTTTGTCATCTGGGGAAGATAGGAAATAACTTCCATATTTTGATTCTTTCTCTCCAGAGAATGGCCTTTTGAGTTGCAATGATTCATTCACTGGGGGAAAAAAATAATTTTTCTAAAGAAAATGGGCAGTGAAACCCTGAGGGCTAGCTGCTCCCACAATTCCAATTCCCCTTCAACTGAGGAATTCTCCTCACGTTCTGGCATATTTGCCAACCTGGAAAAGGCAAGGCAGAAAGAGTCAACCCTAAAGCTAGCCCACTCCAGCCTTGTCACAAGGAGTCAGGTCTCCTGGTGCTTGCTGGGACCTCCAGAGTTGGGTTCCCAGAAGAAACCAAGATCCCCGATGAGTTTTGTGACCCTAAGTGAACACTATTGCAAACGTTTAAAAAGCCCAAGTGGAGGCTTCTGTATTTGCCTGTTAAGATTGTGATTCTTCCTTCAGGTTTTCCAAAGGTCCGATGATTCACTATTCGAAGAGATGGTGACATACGCAGTGAAGGAATGCATGGAGAAAGTTAGAACATGTGTCATAAGTAAATTTACAATGACATCAATGGGTCGGCAAAGAATTGCCAACATGGCAATGGGCATGATAATCAGGACGGAAGGGCCATCCTAAGAGGACATATTATCTTTGTAACCCTCAACACTCGTGTTTCAGTTGCTTAAGATTCCTCTTAAGGGGTGTCTTGATCAAGGACTCAGACCACACCATGTAAGCCTGAGTCAACCAAAGACTCTGATGGGTGACAGTGTGTGGTCAGGGTGTGGAATAGACGCCTGGAAGAATCAGCAAGAGGGGAAAAGGAGATTTATGAGTCATGCTTGGAGTTGAGTCAGTGAAATTCTTTGAGAACTGCTGTTTGACTTCTGGACAGACCCAAATGAATCCACAAAATACTACTCCAGCACGGCATCTCCCTCCATGTAACTGTTCCCCAAGCGCTCCTTCGGTCCAGGATCGCTCATCTTCATCGTGGTGAAGATTGCAAAGAGGGCAAAAAGAAAGAGAAGATGTCCTTGAAACAAGAAGTCAAATGAGTTTTGGACACCTAGGCTGCAGAATCTTGGGTTTACTATCATAGCTTCCAATAAGGCTTCATCAAAATGTGTGTGGACGGCTAACTGTAGGAGGCGAAAAATCAGTTTGGGGATGAACCAGATATAGGTTTGAATGTCCCCTAGCCTCCTTGCTTCACTTGATGTGGTGGCCTTAAAAAGAGCCGAGGAATGCCGACTGCGTCTGTAAACTGAAGCAAAGATGAGATCCCTTTTCTACAGTCGAGTAAGATACCTATCTGGCTAACAGCTGACTCTTCCACAGCTCATGGTAAGAAAATGTGACTTTAAGAACAGGCCAGGACCCTCAGAGCCGCAGGTCTCTCGTCCAATTCCACACAATGCCGTACCTGGTGGCACGAAGCATCCTCACTCTTCCTCTTCTCCTGCCATCCCTGCCTCTTCGACTTACAGTTTAAATAGAGGATGCACTGTCTGCCCTCCCTGTAAAGCCTCTGCTGACACAGCTGGGGCCAGGCCAAGCTCAGGAGCTGCCAGCAGCCCTGCAGGGGGCATCCATGACAGTGCTGGCGGCAAGGGGTTGTCTTCTTTCACAGCACATGAATCTCTCATGGCTTATTTAACCTACTCACTGTTAAGAGGTATTCACCTAGTTAGAGCCTTCTTGGTTCCTCCTGTTGGCTCTCCATCATACAATTCAGTCGCGAATGGAAGAGCCCTCCAGGCAGAAGGAACTGTCTGTTCAAAGGCCCTGGGGCATGAGCAAACAGGGCATATTTGGAGGGCTTCAAGTAGCCCCAATGGCTAGCTTCCTGACTGCATTTTGGCCTGATATCCCAAGGGTACAGTTTCACTTGTACAGCCCAGGGCGCCTTCACCTCCCGCTCCCACCAGATGCCCCTTCGACCCGGGTCCACCCACGGGCAGGCCTACAATTCTAAGGAGAGGTGCATTCAGGGTTAGAAACTATCAAGGAAGTTCCCAATCCGCTCCTTTACTGAACCCCGGATTGAAGCCAACTTTGCCATACCTTCTCCCACCCCTGCCTGCCCCTAGACCCAAATGCAGGGAGGCACCTTGGCTGGCCCTCTGAGGCCAGCTGAGCGATCCCACTGCTTCTGAGCCTGGCCTGCTCACAGGACATGGCCGGCCCATCACGGAGGCCCTGCATACCTTACCCAGCATCACTGGGCTGAGGCCATTCCAACAAACCTTGACGAGTGTGACCTTGTCAGCTATCATCCACGTGTGTCATGCTGAGACCCAGCAAAGCTACACACCTCACTCTGCACACAAAGAGAAGCAGGGGGGTCTCGTCTCACTCCATGTGAACCAAGAACTCACTACCACACGCTGACAGGAGGAGGGCTTGTGGACGAGGAACACCGTGATCCGTCTAGTTCAACATCAGCCCTCCCCATCAGGACGCACTCACCCTGGCTGCCCACCTCAGGGGACACCTCTGTAGCATCTACAACTAATAAAGGGAAGGGCACAACTTCACACCACTTTTTAAAAGTCAATCAAAAACTCAAAAGAGGCACTGAGATATATCTGCTAGGGTATTAAGCTGACAGGCTGCTGCTTCCCTTTTTTAAATCCGAGTTGTCTGAAAATTCTGGTTGGTCGGGCCTCATGCAGGCCCAGCTGGGAATTTGGGATCCATCCACGTCTGCTGCCCGGCAAGGCCTTTCTCTTGGCCTCGATACAACTGGATCCTAATCCACAGAGAGAGCCAATCCTGGACACGCCAGCCCCCAAACCCCCACTTCAGGATATCCAGTCTGCTAAAACGTGCGCATGGATCAAATGCACAGGGAGAAAACTAGCGTCAGGAAGACCACCCAGGAGACAGAGAAGCTGGGATGTGGGGAATCAGAGGCCAGCAGGGGAAAAAGCTGACTGGGACGACAGGCTTCCTCAAATGTCCTAAAGAGAAGGGTATATTTACGCCTGAGCTGGAAGAGGCACTGGGTATCCCAAGGCAAGTCCTTTACCGATAGCTTCCAACCCTCCCTAGTGAGGTGCTTAGGCAACACAGGGCCTCGTGTTTCCAATTTCCCTCTTTGATTCTGGAACACTGAGACTCAGAGTCACATGCAAGTATTCAATAAACGTTTGCTGAATGTCTGAAGAAGGCGGAGGTTGGGGATAGAGAATGAATGAATGCTTTTCTTTATAATTTTATTTTATTTTTTGAGTTGGAGTCTCACTCTGTCGCCCAGACTGGAGTGCAGTGGCCGCTCCCGGCCACCGCAGCCTTGACTTTGCTGGGCTCCGACGATCCTTCCGCCTCAGCCTTCCGAGTAGCCGGAATTACAGGCGTGCACTACCACGCCCAGCTAATTTTTGATTTATTGTAGAGATAAGGTCTCGCCTGCCCAGGCGGGTCTCAAACCCGCGGGCTCAGGCAATCCACTCACCTCAGCCTCCCAAAGGCATGGGATTACAGGCTGAGCCACCGAACCCGGCTATGAATGAATTTTTTTTTTTTTTTTTTTTTGAGTTGGAGTTTCATTCCCTCGCCCCGACTGGAGTGCAGTGGCCGCTCCCAGCCACCGCAGCCTCGACCTGCTGGGCTCCGGCGATCCTTCCGCCTCAGCCTTCCGAGGAGCCGGAATTACAGGCATGCGCTACCACGCCCGGTTGGTTTTTCTTCATTTATTGTAGAGATGAGGTCTCGCTGCCCAGGCGGGTCTCGAACCCGCGGGCTCAGGCAATCCACTCACCTCAGCCTCCCAAAGGCGCGGGATGACAGGCTGAGCCATCGAGTCCAGCTATGAATGAATATTTTAAGCCACCTGATTCAAAGTCCCACCCAGGCTGAGCACCAGAGCAAAGCAATGCCAGGACCGCCCGAAGGTGGAATCAGGCCAGGAGACGCCACAGGAAGATCCTCTGGAAGCATTCCTACATCTGGATGCCTGTCAGTTTTGAAACAGAGCAAGATTTCTAACACAGAAGGAAGTCCTTCCCTCTAGTATTCGACAATCACCCACAAAGCTTTTCCACAGTAAGCACAGGGATGACCTGGCCCTGCCTGGTGCCTTCAGCATCCCAGGAGCTCTCCGCCCACCACTGCCACTGTGATGACACAGAGCCCCGAGGGAACACGGGGATGGTGGAGCAGAGCCGATGTTTCATCTCAAAAAACACTCCTAGGCCCTGCCACATACAAAGTCTGAAGGACAGCCTGAACTTCGGACATGACAATTCATATGACACAAGACACAACTCAGAACAGATACAAACAAACAACGCATGGGCAGACAACCCCAGAGCCCAACCAAGGGAAGGGACTGGAAGCATTTCTAGCAGGAAGACCCTGACTCCGGTCAACCACTGGCCGTGATAGTCTTACTCACTCAACAAGCAAAGGGAGGGGTGTGACCAGGTCTAGAAACGTCTGACTTTTGCACCATCTAAAGGCCAATTGGGTTTTGCCTCTGCGGGACTAGAAGTCTCCAACTTCCCAATGTACATTTAGATATTCATGTTGCAAGCGAAACAGCTCCCTCTCCTTGCATCTGTCACTCTGCCCCTGGATATCACTAAAGAAATTGCAAGATAAACGAGAGGTGTATTTTGTCAAAACAGAGACCTAGTTCTCTCCTTTTGCAAATGTTGAATGAAGCGGCCCCAATGTATGCGCAATTCACCCGCTGGCCTGACTCCTCCTCCAAAGCTCCGGGTGGTGGCTTCAGAGTAATCAAGGAGAGTCGAGACAGGATTCCCCTACTGCTCAAGTCAGAAGGTCCAGTCATGGCTTCTGAATTAAACAGCACAGGCCCGGGATACCCTTCTTAAGGCATGTGGCTACACACCAAATACATGAGTTGGTGACATGAACTACTGATGAAGCTCTGGCCTGTGGTTTTTCCATACATTTTCTTCTTTAATCACGATGGTTTGGTCCTTTCTTCCTCTAAACAACTCTAACAGATACTCTCCTACACCCACAAGCAGCAATCTAGCAGTATTTCAGCAAAAAAAAAAAATGAAAGCAATAAATATGTGTGGGGTGAGGGCAAGGGGGTGGGTGGAAGATAACACATACATTCACCAGTACCTCCCACGGTTCCAAATAGTAGCACTCGAAGCCCCGGATGACAAGCTGCCAATCTATGACTTCAGCCCCCTCCCCAATCACACAGCCACCCTCCCCCGCAATGCCACTTACCCTGCCAGGGCATCTTTCTCTGTCCCCAGACTCATCACCATCCTCTCTGATTTGGGGTTCTGTCTCACCAGCCCCTTAGCTGTCCACGACCCTCCCCCACTCGATGGTAAGCCTTTCAAGCACAGACATGGCTCCCACCCTCTCGGCATCTCTGCAAGAAGCTGATGTTCTTGGGGCTCGGAACAAGTGCTTGGTAGGCGACATGAAAGGCCTCCATTTAGGAACCTGCGTTTAAAAGTTTGGAGAGAAGCCCGGCTTTGAATCTCAGCAATAATTCATCCTCATGCAGGATCTCTGCAGAGAAGCTGGATATAGGTTTCAGGCTGCCCCTATGCTTGGACATGGGGCTCGAGCCACCCTGGGTGCTGGGCCTTAACTCTGTAGATGAACAGCAAACAGGGCATACAGATTCCACCACGTTCACTCGGAAGACTGCCATCTGTATGCCTCAGAAAGCAACTTGCTTTGCCCAGCCCCTCCAGACAAGGCTAAACAGGCTTAGCCTGCTTGTGGGCAAACAGGAAAAGTAGGTCAGCTCAACAGCCCGGTCCTTCATGGTAATGAACTAATGATGCAAATGCAGGGCTCATCTGTGGAAAGGGGTGGTGTCGGCGCTGACCCAGGCCCTTGGCTGCTCCCGGGCCCAGCCTAGGTGGCTCACGTCAGCCTCTGGGTGGCAGACAGGGAACCCGGGTAAGAGGAAAACTCGACAAATGCTTGGAGAGATGGCTCTTTTCAGAGTAAGAACTGCAGAAAAACAAGTGTAGATTGACGTTCACGGCCATTGCCTTGTCATTGAAGACACATGGATTCATGTCTTTATGGCGGTATGATACCTGCACAGGCTGCTGCACTTGCACAGGTACACCATGGTGATAATTTGGATGAACGCTGCACCATCGTGTCAATCTGTACGAACTGTGGCGACATCCTCTCAACTGTACCTCGGCTCCCGGCAATAACTGGATGCTCACTGGGAGTGAGGATGGACTTGAGTCAGCAATGCTGGCACTGGTGGGCATAAGGCCTCAGATCAGGGAGAACACCACTGCCCTGTTCCTACTGTCACAGTGTCGGTCTGGGCTGCAGCTGTCCAGACAGAAAGACTTCCCCTTTGGGCATCACTGGCCCAGAAATTGGACACACTACTCAACACTTCGAGGGAAGTTCTCCTGAGACCCCGGTGATCCAGCTTATTTAGATCACCTTAGAGCCAGTGTCTGGAATCAAGTTGTCTCACCAGGCCCAGAACAAACCTGGAGGCTGATGCCGGGGTCCCCAGGGGGCCAGGTCCTACTTCTCAGGGCTCACAGGAGGACAAGACCCCTAGCTCACTCCCCATAAACAGCTCCACTGTGCCCCTGGAGCAAAGGAAAGTTTGTCTAGGGGTCCCAGAGAAGTTTCCCAATGGCATGGTGGCCTTGGCCCAGGCCCAGGTGGAAGGGACGGAGTCTGTACAGATGCAGATATGTATAACTTTTAGAGACCTTTCTTCTAAAATGCTGGGCATAGTTTCCTCTTTAATTCCTCTAACAAATAGAAGGTTCTGTCAAACATTTTAGATACATTCAAACCTGGAAACTCATGACTCTGGGAAGGTTCGCCCCACCTCTTACAGAAAACGACCTTGTCTGTAAAGTTTTCTCTCTAGTATTTTTAAGAACAAAAGGGCAGACATCAGGTCATTCCAAAGCCTCTATGACAATGTCTTTCTTCCTTCTTTCTTTCTTCTGTTCCTTGGCTTTTTTTCACTTATTTAGCAGATGCTGAAGGACACGGGAAAATCCACCACTCACAAAGAGAGGTAAGGATCCCCTGGTAAAAAGATAGCAGTCTAGAAAGACCTAGGATTAGAATCGTGACTCTGTTGCTCAACTAGCTGAGTGACCTCAGGCAAGTTACTAACCCTCCTCTGCCTTAGTTTCTCCCCGTCACAGGGCGTCTGTGAGACCTAGGACACCATGCCTGTAAAGTACCTAGAATGTGAGACACAGGGTAAACGCACAATGGATGTTAGCTCAGGTGGTGGTTGTTATTATCACAATCCAAAAACAATTCCAAACGTGTCTTTAAATGGTTCTACGATTAAATAACAAATCCTAGCCATGGATGTCAACTATCTTCACATTTAAATTCTCAAGATATTGACCAGCTACCAGGAAACCTGCAAAGGAAGTCCTCTTACATGTGTACCCGGTACCTTGCAATCCAAAAGGCTGCTGGGAGGGGACTGCAGCCGAATAATAGAATTTTCCTGAAGAGCCAGTGACAAACAAGGTTTCCGTGAACTGAATCATACTTTCAATGTGTGAGTGGCTCGGGGCCTACTAATTGGAGGAGTGTGGGATCCCACCCTCACTAATGAGCCTTCTGCAATGCAAAACTCAATGCTGCCAATTAGTATGCTTAACAAAGTGTCATACACCTGGTTTCCAGGAGACCACAACTGACTGCGATTTTGAAATGCTGGGTAAAATGAGAAGTCTGTATTCTTTTTTTTTATTTTAAATAATTTTACAAGTCTAGCCAAATTTAACACAGTCAGAAGTAAAAGGCTGTTAAATTGGCTATACATCAGTCCTATCTACTACTCAAAGCATTTTTTATAACACAACATTATCTCAAAGAATGTTTCATTTACGTAAGTAAGCAATTTAGTACATTTCATAGTGTTATATTCTTATCTTTACCTAGATAAAGCAATGTAGTTTTCCATTCCCAGGGTAAATTATAAATCCATGAAAAAAAACTATCACATTCTTCAGAACAAAACTAAATAGTTATTCCAAGGCCATGTATGCACTCTTGGATATTATGAACTTAAATAGAAATAAATTTCATTTTTGCAAGTGTTTGAAAGAAAAAGAAACGAACAAATAAATAAAACACAGGAATATGTCTGATTTAAATAAAAACATTTTTAAAATGTTCTCATTGTTTTCTGAGGGAAATTCAATACGTATTCATTGTAATTAATTCCTTCTTTCATTAAGAATACAAAGATAAAGGCTCTTAGGCCATTTTTCATTAGGCAGAGCTAAGCTTTCTCTTTATATATTTTAAAAAATTTTAAATATAATGATAGTAAGAAGTACTAAGTCTTTCCAAGCTCTCCTAGAAATATTCCCTCTCTTCCTTACCTATAGTTTTGCTAAATTACTCCCTTGAGATTCTTTACTCCTTCATATGCTTTAAACTGTTTAGTGTGGCTTGCTCTAGAGTAGAAATTAAAGTCGTATCTATGTAAGAACAACCCCCAGGCCAACTTCCTCTGAGGTGTGCTCTGTCTCTGGCCCCAAGCTTGCAAATACTTTGAGGTCATGAAAACCTATATTAACAATAACAGCCAGGCACGGTGGCTCACACCTGTAATTAAGCCCAATACTTTGGGAGGCCAAGGTGAGAGGATTGCTTGAGCCCAGGAGTTCGAGACCAGCCTAGGCAACCTCATCACTACAAAAAAATTTTTTTAAATGAGCTAGGTGTGGTAGTACGCACCTGTAGTCCCAGCTACTCGGGAGGCTGAGGTGAAAGAATTGCCTGAGCCCAGGAAGTCAAAGCTGCAGTGAGCCATGATCATGCCACCGTGTGCCAGCCAGGGCAACAAGGACCCTGACTCAAAATAACAACAACACAATCTTTCTTAACCTTGATCACAAGTGAGGTCTTGGGGTGTGTGTGTGTGTGTGTGTGTGTGTCTGCATGCTACATGTCACACAGCAACACAGCAAGATTTACACTATGGTAAGACCAAGTGAGGTCTTGGGGGTGTGTGTGTGTGTGTGTGTGTGTGTGTCTGCATGCTACATGTCACACAGCAACACAGTAAGATTTACACTATGGTAAGACCAAGTGTCCGAGAGGCAGGAAGAACTCGTCAATATCAGAGATAAGTGGTGAGCTGTACAAAGTATATGCATTTCTCTATCTGCTGTCTCTTATCTTGGTCAAAGAAAAACAAATGCAATAATTTATATTTTATCTTCTGAAGGTACTGTTTGCTTTCTGATAAGTCCCTAGGCACCCTTGAGACCTCTGCGTGACTTGCATTTAGACAGAGGAAGGAACTGGACTCAAGAACAGCCTCACAGAAACCTAAAATACTGAAAAAACACAGTGGTTTTACACAAAAGCAAGCAGCTTGCAAAATGCCCCATGGACCACAGCCATAGTTGTGGACTTGGAAAACCCCATAAACCAGAACCAGGGTCAAGTTATCTCAAGCACCTGCCCCTGGCCTTGGAGGGTTGTTAAGCGGGGACTGTTCCTCTATTTCTTTCCACAAACTCACAGAATGCTTCATCCTCCAGGGATGAAACGGAAAGACTGCTCTGCATGGAATGGGGCCTAACCGAGGGAAGGTATGAGTGGATGTGGACTTCAGTGTCAGCTCCGTCACCGAGCAGCTGAGGGGCCTTGGGGGAATCACCAACCTTTGTTGGACTATGTGGTTCCTTCATCTGATGGAATAAGTAACTTTGGTAAAATATGAAATGTCGTATACATATGAGGTCTTATAGCTACTTGAAGGTTGTTGTTTAGTCCATGTACTAGTCTGACCAGCACAGGTAGCCTAAAGGTGAACAAGGCAGCAGGATGAGGAAGGGTGTTAAGAAGCCACGGAGAACAGAAATCCTGCTTACCACAGAGCATTCTCCACCCATGACTGTGCCACGGTGACAGATCAGAGCCATTGATGGCAGTCCTCTCTGCTTTTAGCAGTAGGTACATAAATCTTTAACATCCCAGAGCATGCGGCTACCTGAAGTTCAGGTTTACGCTGCTTTTGTGTGTGGCTCTGACATGCCGCTCTGCAAATGAGTCAGCATAAGGCCAAGAACCCGATTTCCACCCTTCGGTCAGGTGATGTTCTCAGTGGGGAATGACTGAGCTGTGAACCCACTCTGACCCAGGGACCTTGCCTGTACCATCCAAGACCCGGTTTGCTGCCAGCCTGGCATAAATTCAGTCACTGATAACAACATCTGGCCCTGGTGGATCCCAGCCAAGCCTTCGTTTTTTTGACTAGAGTCACTTTTCAAAAAATTAATTCTTTTATCTGGAATTTATACTTGTGGGTCATCTGCTATTGTGGTTTCTGGATTCTCCCTCTAGCCATCTAGATTCTGATCCACTGTGGACTCTGGTGTGTAGTTCTGCTTCCAAGCAGGGAACATACTTGATTTCAAGTAACTGCCTGCTGGTTAGGTCAGTTTCCTCTTCTTACAGATGAAAGCAACTTTCATTCTCAAGATCACCTGACTTTGCCAATTTCTCCTCTAAAAAGGAATACAGTTAAAAGGAGTGGGCTCCTCCCTTATCCCAGCCAAGGAGGGAACAGACCCCAGGAATAGCTACCAAGCACTTTTATGCCTTCCACAGAGGAAGTACACAGCATACCTGTGAGAAAGAGGGAGAGGGAGACTGACTGACTTCACATAGGTGAGGCAGAGGCTGTTATGCTACATCACTCTAGAATACAGCATGACCCGGCCTCCTGATTTTGTGATGCACAGCAGCTACCTCCTGCTACCAGGAAATCAGTCTTTATGGAGTTTGTTTGCGAGCACCCCTCCATTGTTATTTGTGTAAATCAAGGGAATAGGTGGCAGTTGCACAAATTTACACATGTGGTAAATGACACAGAACTATACACACACCTGTGCCGCTGGCAACTTCTTGGTTGTGATAGCGTGCATGTTGCCACTGGGGGAAACTGGGTGGTGGGTACATTAGACATGAACCCCTTAGCTTCCTTTGAAACTAGAATCATTTCAAAACAATTTTTTTAAAGGGGAAAGGAGTAGCTGGTGAAAGAATGAGAGGTATACAGTGGGGAATCCCAAGGTAATAAGCTCCAAAGCTGGGGCATGGGTTTTCCCCAGCCAGTTCAGCCCGGGAAGGATCCTACAGCACCTGGGATGCCTCAACACCTCTGGGTATAGAGAAATGAGGCCCGCTAATTGATTTTTCTGCTAGCTGAATCTCGACGCCAAGAATACTGGGCTGAGAGAGCAGGTATCAGAGATCTGGGACGCCTTCTGTTCTTTACTGACCGTTCTACTGACTGATTTCCAAACTCTTGGCTTTACTGAGCATGGCAACACTCCAATAGGCAACAGACTTTCCAAGGGTACCTTGGCAAAAAGTTCTGCTGCAAACTCACGTCTGAGGCAATGCACTTTAACTGCAAGGTGTTCATGCATGAAGCATGGCGACCCCCAGGGGCCACCATGGCACGCTTCCCTTTTCTGAAACTTGCACTCTGGTGAGGAAACGGGCTCTTGAGTGGGCTCTTCAGACCCCTGATCAGATGGGGTGCACGACTTTGCACCTGCAACCCTGGAGGGCGGCTGCAAAGCTCTGGTGAGTTCCTGCAGGCATGGAATGGGTTTGATGCTGGGGCTCTCTGATCGCCCATCTCCCAGACTGTGACAGACTTCTCCCCTCCCGCCTTGGCTCCCAGAAGTCTGCAGGATAATGCTCCACATTTGATCACTGAGGAATCCGAGGCGGAGAGAGGTTAAGAAGGTCAGGTGTCATGAAAATGTCTCGTTAACATTAGCTAGTACTGGTAACAACACCGTTCCAGCAGTACTTGGAAGGAGGCTAAACTCGTTCTTCCTTCCCCAGTGCAGCCACAGTAGAAACAACAGGTACCTCCATACCTGGCCAAGGGCTCCTTCCCTTGGAGATGGCCTCTGCAGCCCCACCCTTCCCATCTTGGGGGACCCAGTGTGTGTGTGCACCCGTATTGTGGCCCACACATCCCAACAGAGAGCATCTAGCAAAGTCGTGAGCTGAGAATTAGGAAACAGGAAGCTCAGTTCCGGGTTAGCTCAGGTGCAGCAAGCACCTGTGGGTTTGGGGGGGGGCTCTCCTCAATCCTTTGTTTCTTCCTCCTCAGCCCATCAAATATTTGCTCAGCCTGGGCTATGGGTAGGGCCTTGAGAGAGGTGAGTGGGAAACCAAAGATAGATGGGGCAGGCTCACAGGCCTCAGAAGAAGGCCCTGGATGGGGCATCATGGGAGATTGGCTCTGCCACCAGCGTGTGGACCGCATGAAGCCCTCTGTGCCTGAACTTCCTCACCTGTCAGACAGCTGAACAAACTCGCAATTGTCCAGGAGCTAAAATGAGAAAAAGCAGTTCAAAGTGTCTTGCAAATAAAAATCTACAGAAGCATTTCTTAAACTCAGATGGGCCTGTCACCCTAGGATCCTGTTAATATGTGGATTCTGATCTGATGGGTGTGGGGAGGGGCTGAGATTGCAAATTTCTAACCAGCTCCCAGGTGAGGCTGAAGCTGCAGGGGATATCACTCACCCAGTGAGTGCTAAGGATCGCAGGTGTGCAGGGCACCATGGTCACCAAGACAGAGGTGCCTGTTGGGGGGAGGGACGGGGAGGCATACCCAAGGCCATGTGCTTCCATCTAAAGCTGAGTCCCCAGGGCCCTTCCTCTGGGTGCCCAGGGTACACCCCAGGTCAACAGCATCAGCATCCCTGGGGTGGAGCCCAAGGGTTACTATTTTACGCCACCCAGGTGATTCCCACGTGACCTAGAGAGAACCGCTGCCTTAGGGCTCCATAAGTCTCCTCAGCTTGCTGCCTTTGGGGAAGCCTCTTCTGTTTCCTGCTAGTTATACTTATTAGAAAGTTCTTGCTATGGGGCCAAAGTACAACTACCCCCTCCCAACTTCCTGGACATCTAACTCATTTCTTTCCAGTGTGTGTCCAGGGGCCTCGCAGAATGACAGCCCTCATTATTATTGAGATGAAATTCACATGACATAGAATTAACCTTTTTTCTTTTTTTTTGAGTTGGAGTCTCACTCTGTGGCTCAGACTGGAGTACAGTGGCCGCTCCCGGCCACCGCAGCCTCGACCTCCTGGGCTCCGGTGATCCTTCTGCCTCAGCCTTTCCAAGTAGCTGGAACTACAGGCGCGCACTACCACGCCTGGCTAATTTTTGACTTATTGTAGAGATGAGGTCTTGCCAAGTTGCCCATTTAAAAACGTACACTTTAGTGCCATTTGCTGCATTCATAATATTGCGCAACCACTACCCTATCTAGCTTCAAAAGCTTCTAACCACCCCAGAGAAATGCCTCATACCCATTAAATAATTATTCCCCATTCCCACCTCCTCCAGTCCCATTTCTGTCGCTATGGATTTGCCTTTTCTGGATATATCATATGAAAGGAATCATATAACACGTGACCATTTGTCATTGGCTTTCCTTTAGCATAATATTTTCTTTTTCTTTTGTCTATTATAAAGATGTGGGGTACAATTCAGGGTTAGGTATACAAACATTGATTATGCAGGTACCCTTGTTGATAAGGTATGCCCCTCTCTCCCCTGGCAGTTTCCCTCAACTGCCAATCCCACCCCCACTCCTTTGACAGTTTCCCATTACTGCTACTTTCTTACAGTATTGTAATTGTTCAAGGTCCACTTATGAGTAAGAACATACGGTACTCTGTTCTTTGTTTCTGTGATAGATCGCTGAGTATGATCGACTCCAAATCCATTCAAGTTGCTGCAAAGTCCATATATTTGTCCTTCTTTATGGCTGGATAATATTCCGTTGTGTACGTGTACCACATTTTCTTTATCCAATCCAGCCTCAATGGGCAACATGGTTGGTTCCACATTTTTGCTATTGTGAATAGAGCTGCAACAAACATACGTGTGCAGGTATCTTTTCTGTAGAATGATTTGAGTTCCTCCGGGTATATTCCCAATAGGGGCATTGCTGGGTCATACAGAAGGTCAATTTCTAGTTCTCTTAGAAATCACCACACTGTCTTCCAAAGAGGTTGCACTAGTTTGCATTCCCACCAACAGTGTATAAGCGTTCCTTTTTCTCCACATCCTCGCCAGCATCTGTTGTTGCTTGTTTTTATTAATGACGGCCATTCTTACTGGGGTTAGGTGGTATCTCAATGTGGTTTTGATTTCCATTTCTCTAATGATGAGTGAGGCTGAGCACTTTTTCATGTGTCTGTTGGCCGCCTGTATATCTTCTTCTGAGAAGTGTCTATTCAAGTCTTCACCCACTTTTTAAAGAGGCTGTTTTTTCTTCCTTTCGGCATGTTTGAGTTCCTTGTAGATCCTAGATGTAGGCCTTTGTCAGATATACAGTTGGCAAATATTTTTTCCCATTCTGTGGGCTGTTTCCCTGCTCTCTTGATGGCCTATTTTGCTTTGCAGAAATTCGTTAGGTTGATGAGGTCCCACTTGTCTATCTTATTTCTTAAGGTACTGGCCTTTAGGGCTCTGAATAGGAATTGGTTGCCAGTTCCAATTTCCATAAGAGTGTCTCCTGCATTTTCTAAGATTCTCATAGTTTGAGGTTTTACGTTTAGGTCTTTGATCCATCTAGAGTTAATTTTTGTGTTTGGTGATAGATAGGGGTCCTGTTTCAATCTTCTGCATGTTGTCAGTTTTCCCAGCACTATTTACTGAATAGGTTCTCCTCACCCCAGTGGTGGTTGTTGGAGGCTCTGTTAAAGATGAGTTGGCTGAGGAACCAAGGCTTTGCTTCCGGAATCTCTATGCTGTTCCATTGGTCTATGTGCCTGTTCTTGTACCGATGCCAGGCTGTTTTGATGACTGTAGCCTTATAGTAAAGTTTGAAGTCTGGAAGTGTGATACCTCCTGCTTTGTTTCTTTTGCTAAGGATTGTTTTGGCTATTCGTGGCCATTTATGTTTCCATATGAATTTCTGTATTGTCATTTCCAGGTCTGAGAAGAATGATGTTGGTAACTTAACGGGTATTGTGTTGAATCTGTAGATTGCCCTTGGTAGGACGGACATTTTAACAATGTTGATTCCTCCTATTCATGAGCATGGAATATTTTTCCATTTGTTTCTGTCTTGGATTTCTTTGAGCAGCATTTTGTAGTTCTCATTGTAAAGGTCTTTCACTTCTCTGGTTAGGAAGATGCTGAGGTATTTCATTTTTTGTGTGTGGCTATTGTGAATGGGATTGCTTTTTATTTGGGTCTCTGCCTGCTTGTTGTTGGTGTATAGGAATGCAACTGTCTTTTGCACATTTATTTTGCACCCTGAGACTTTGCCAAAGACCTTTATCAGTGCAAGCAGGTTTTTGCAGATTCTCTTGGATTTTCAAGGTACAGGATCACATCATCATCAAAGAGGGATAACTTGACTTCCTCTTTTCCTATTTGGATACACCTGATGTTGTTCTCTTGTCTAACTGCCCGAGCTAGGACTTCCAACACAATATTGAACAAGAGGGGTGAGAGTGGGCAGACTTGTCTTGTTCCAGTTTTCAGGGAAAATGTTTCCGGCTTCTGTTCATTTAGCAATATGTCAGCTGTGGGTTTATCATAGATGGCACTTACTATTTTGAGGTGTGTTCCTTGTATACCTGGGTGTTTGAGGGTTTTTATCAAGAAGGGATGCTGGATTTTATCAAAAGCTTTTTCTGTGTCTAATGAGATAATCATGTGTTGATGTGTTTAATGACATTTGCATCCTGGGGATGAACCCTACTTCGTCATGGTGGAGGATTTTTGAGATGCGTTTTTGGATCCGATTTAGCATAATGTTTTCAGGGTCCCTCCACATTGGAGCATGTTTCAGAATTTCCTTCCTTTTTAAGACTGAATAATATTCCATTCTATGTATATATTGTTCCACAGTTTAGTTATTCATCCATTGATGAACACTTGGGTTGCCTCCACCATTTGGTTGTTGTGGGTAACAATGCTATGAACACTGGTGTCTAAGTTTCTGTGTAGACATATGTTTTCATTTCTCTCGGGTGCAGACCAAGGAGTGAAACTGCTGGGTCACATGGTAATTCTATGTTTTAACTATTTGTGAAACCACCAAACTGTTTTCCACAGTGGCTGCACCAGTTTACATTCCCACCAGCAACGTGTGAGTGTTCCAATTTCTCCATATGCTTGCCAACACTTGTTATTTTCCATTTAAAACATAAAAAAAAAATTAAAGCTATCCTAGGATGCAGTCAGCCTCAGATGTTTGTGCTCCCAGAGGCCCCCCTTTTTCAGACCAAATATCTTCAAATGCTCCCTCCCCTTCTCTTAATTGTTAAGAGAACACCCTGAAATATTCTCTTTGGAAGTGGGCTTGGTGTCCCTGTGTGGAGGGACCAGCTCTCACCCGTTAAGGCCACCAGTGGCCATCCCTAGAGCTGATGCACTTGGACACAGATCTGAGGTCTCTGTCCATGAGTGGTTTCTGGAACACAGCTTGTCCCTTGTTTAAGTTGCTTCTTGGTCTAAAAAAGGCAGGTGGGGGGGAGTCTTTTGCATAGAACACAGCACCATACACAGTATAAAGCATGGCGTTTGTGTCCCGATTCCCTTTCTAGAGACAGTGCTCACCATGGCCAGGTCTTACTGGGCTTGGAGAGCTCTCAAGATCCCAGGGCGAGGGCGAGGGTGAGGGCAGGGGTGGTCAGGAGTCTCCCAGATGCCAGACAAGTCATGGGGAAAGATGAGAGGACCAGGAAGCTGATTCCAAGGGCATAATCATGGCCTGGGATTTGCAGTCAGGTGCCTTTGAATAGCTGTCTCTATTGTTTTAGAGAACCAGAATAAAGGATGAATAGACAACTGTGCCCTGCACTCAGCACCATCTCTTCACACTCAAGTCACACGCAGCTATTAATTCTTACATTTAATGTATTGCATTTCATTCTTACAAGTTAAAATATTGAAGATGTCATGATTTCCCCCCCCAAAAAATTATGCCCATAGAGTTAAAGGGGGGAAAAAAAGAACATTCGCATATTATCAATGAACTACCACATGACCCAGCAATGCCTTTTCTGGGTAATACCCAAAGGAGACTAACTCACTGCCTCACAGAGATGTCTGCACTCTCAGGTTCATTGCAGCATTATTCACATAGCCAAGATATGGAAACAGCCTAAGTGGATGGATGAACGAATATAGAAAATGTGGTCCATCTACATACAATGGAATATTATTCAGCTGTTAAAAAAAAAAAAAGGCGATCCTGCCATTTCCATTTCCCACAACATGGATGGATCTGGAAGACATTATGCTAAGCAAAATAAGCCATATGCAGCAAAGAAAAATATTGCATAATCTCACTTATATGTGGAATCTTAAAAAAAAAAAAAACCCAAAACAGAGGAAAACTGGGTTACTGGAGTGGGATGGTGAGATGAGGGGAGGGGGAGAGAAAATGGGGAGATATAGTTCAAAGGATATAACGTAGCAGATATGTGGGATTGCAAGTCTAGAGATACCATGTACAACATGTGGATTACAGTTCATAAACTTGTACTGCATTAGGGATTTTTGTTAAACAGATTTTCAGCTGTTCTTGTCACAAAAAAAGTATATGAGATGATGAATATGTTCATTTGCATCACCAAAGTAACCATTTTACTATCTATGTGTATTTCATAATATCATGCTGCAAACCTCAAATGTACACAGTAAAATTTATTTTGGAAAAATAAATACTATCAATGAAGCAAATAACTCCTGTCTACCAACATGTGCCTCAGATCTATTTTCTAAACCACCTTCATGAAAATATGTAGAAGGCATTTTCTTTTAAATAATTTACAGTACCTTTTAAAAAATTCAGTGGACATTTAAAACCCAGGTTATATTATTTGAACTTGGATGAATGTCAAACAAGTAAACATCCCTCCCCTTACAGCTTGGTATCGGCAGCTACAAAATCAATACCAACAAAATTAGACAACTTTTCTTGCAGTTACCTTGATTCTGTTGGCCGATAGCCAAAGGTGTATATTTTTTTACTGAGCTTAATGTACTACACAGGGCCATTTCAGCAGATGGCTGAAACCAGGTGCTCCTTTTGAAGAACAAACGGAGTAGCCAAATCTCTCTGTGCTTTTTCTTTTCACTTCAGTTTTATAGAGGGAGCTATTCTCCTCCAGCTTGTCACTGTAGATCCTTCTCTTGTCCTTGCCCGATGCTGGAAAAATGAACTGCTGGCTTTCCAGGTCCTCAGCTGTTTCCAAAGCGTGCCCCCTCTTGTTGTGGGTGACAGTCAGGAGACTGGTAGAGACATCAGGAAATGCTGCCTCCTGAGCTCCTGGCTCCTCCCTGAGCTTCCAAAACAGTCCTCTAGATTTTTCTGCCTTCCACCTAGCCTCCCAGTGACTGGAGCCAGGCGGCCACTGACCCTTGCACGGCCACACGCACTGACCCAGTCCCTGGAGGCTATTCTCTGTCACAGGCAGCTTGTCTCAGTTGCTGCCAAAGAACCTTCCATGGACATTGGGCAACTGACTCATCAGCACTTTTTGCAATCAAGGCAGGAGTCTAGAGAGACTACAAAAAATGGCATTCTGGTCTTAGCTATACCACACAAATTTGACAGATTCTGAAGTCCTCAGATTGGAAGCGTTCCTAGCACTTTCCATTTAGTACTTCTTCAGGCATGTTTACTGTCTGACCATTTTGTTTTACCAGGTCCCTTTCATTATACAAGATAAGGTTGCTGGTATTCTTATAAGAGAGTACAAGCAATAAAATAAAAAGGATTCATTGCTTGAAGATTAGCAGCTGCACTTTAGCAAAACGATGAGGTTTTCTAAAAAGGCACCCCAGGAAGAGCTGGATGGGTCAGGAGTCATGTCCTATTCACTCTACCACTAAAGGTTGGAACAATAACCAGAGAATGCAAAAATATCAGAAAATGCACATGAAGTTATGTAAAATGGGTGTTATGATACAGGATGCTCTCAAATGAGAAAGTCCCCCATGAAAACCCTCGGGGCTGTGAGCCCACCAGAGGAGAAGAAGGGAGGCTGAGGGTTGTTTGGCCAGTCCTTATGTGGCCCAGCTGTAGAGGAAAACAATTCTTCTCAAGCCAACGATTCCAGAAAGTTCTCTTTATTTCGACCATTTTGGAGGGGACCAATTTCCATGTGGCTCTCACACTTCCCCATGTGCCTCAGCAGAATAAACTGAACATCACTATAAGATCCGTGCCATGGGGGGAAGGGGCTCCCAAGAGGGTGACTTTGGTCCCTGAGTCAGGTGCCCTGAGGCATAGCAAACCTCTTTAGTTCTTCTACCAGCTTTCCATCATTTTTCTGTCCTTTTTCGGGTCCCTGAGGGTCACCTCCCTCTCCTGGTGGCTGCAGTTCCTGCACCTCACAGTGCTTCTTGAGGCTTGAGCACCTGAGGCAGGTGACCACCACTCCAAGTCTGAGGAAAGAGACAGGGCGCGCTCTCTGCCTTCCTTAGGAGCTCAGCATAGATGGCTCTGGGACCTGTTTTGCTATGTTTTCCAGACTGGTGAAATGGTCAAAGAGGGGGCAGCCCAAAGCCACCTCAGCATACATACCCCTCCCGCCAACAGAAACAAGCAGCGGGATCTGAAGGACTCCCCTCCCCACCAACCATATACCAGGCCCACATCTAAGCTCCTTCTGAGTCACTGCTGCTGGGGAAGCACTGATTGAGGCCATGGTCCCCACATCCAGCTGGGCAGCAGCGTGACTTGGGTAGCAACTAAAATACAGATTCCTGAGCCCCTGGAGTGGCTGGAGATTCTGACGTACAGCCAGGGCGGAAGGCAGGGTCTGAAAGGAGGCGGCGGATACCTGACTGTGTGTTCTACTGAAAGCCTCTTAGCAAACATGGGAAGTCGACTGAACAAGTCACAAGAGTGGCAGGCCACGGAGACCAGGCCATCGCTGCATCTCTCCATGCAATGCATTCTGGTCCCACAAAACGATACTCAGGAGCTGCAAATCCCCTGCTTACCCTGGAGAAAGGTACTAAGTCCATCTGCAGGTCCAAGGTGTCACAACAAGTACCAGATTTGGGAAAAGGGAGAAGCAGAACAGAAAGGCCCTGTGGACCCCTAAAATAGGTCTCTCCATCTGATGTCAGCTGCCTCTGAGGCAGGCCTGCTCTCATTCACTCAAACAAAAAAATTAGAGTGGTAAAGGTAGAGAAAAGCAAATAATTTGATCCACTGGAGTGTAATGGGATAACAGGATTTATAGCATTTCTGAGGCTAAAAATAGCAGAAGAGCCCTCCCTCCAGAACTCTGGGCACTTCACACGGTTTTAACCCATCCTCCCAGTTCCCTTCTGTGCTAATATCATGTGGCTTGAAGTTTGCTTTCTGCGGTATTTGATTCCATGTGGGTGTTTTTTCCTCATCCGTCTTCCCTTTTGTTACTTCAAGAGAAAAATAGCCCTGGGAGAGCTTTCATGCCGCCTGTCATTGTTCTGTCTTTAAGGAAAAAAGTGCACGCCGCTTAATCTGGGCCTCGAGACCAGGCTGGCTGGCAAATTCCAGAAACTTGAAATCTTTGTTAAAAAATGCCAGAGTGAATGGGCTTCGGTCTATAAAACTAACAGAAGCAGCCCTGCCCGCGCCCTTCAAGCCTCGACAAGCTGCACGTCCAGGAGCCACGCCAGGTCGGAGCCAGCTGTGCAAAGCTGCCCCGTGTCCGTCGCCCTTGAGAAGCCAAGTAGTGGGGTTTCATGCTCAAAACTCTAGGATCCTCTAAGTGTCATGTGTGAGTGCTTAAGCTTCATGTTATTTTATCTTTTGAAGTGTGGAAAAACATGCATCACATTAAATTTACCACTTTAACCCCCGGTGAGTGCACAGGTCAGTGGCATTAAGTACATTCACACTGTTCTGCAGCCATCAGCCCCATCCGTCTCCAGAACTTTCTTATCCTCCCAAACAGAAATTGAACTCATTAAACACTAACTCCTCATTCCCTGCTTCCCCGGACCTCTGGCAAACCACATTTCTGCCTTCTTTGTCTACGAGTTTGACCACTCTAAGTATCCCACATAAGTGGAGCCATGCAATGTTTGTCTTTTTGTGACCCACTTATTTCGCTCAGCAGAAGGTCTTCAAGGTTGATCCAGGTGTAGCATGTCAGAATTTCCTTCCTTTTAAAGGCAGAATAGTATTCCACTGTATATATATTTACCACTCTAAAAGCTTTCCATTCTAAAAATGACAAACGATCAACCCGCCAACGTGTCTTGGATTTCATACTCATTTTCAGTAAGTACAAACTTGACAGCCAAATGGTCTAGCAGGAAGCCCACCACATGGTCACGAGGGCCCGCCCATCCCCTCAGGTACTCGGCATGGAACCTGGCATCAAAGCACCCCAAATTCTAAGGCAGGAATTTTTTTTTTCTGTGGGGAGGAGCCCCAGAGTTCTGGGTATTCTCTGCCTCATTGACTGTATTCTGCAGGGCTGTGAGAAAACTGATGTTTTTCCGTTATTTTTCTCTTTTAAATCGGTAACTGCCATACAAGAATGCCCAGTTTCTTGGGTGAGAGAGAGAGACCAGGCCTCCACTGTGCGTGTAAGGGAATGTGAGGTGATCAGGATCTGGCAAAATCAAACACAGTCAATCTTTGTTGCACTCCATTCTTGTGGGTCTCACTCCCTTACGCTTCCTTGCCCAACAATCAAGAGTTGATCATACATTTAAAACAGCAGGCTGACAACAGATACATTAAAAAAATGCTCAGCCTTGCTAGTCATCAAAGAGATGCAAAGTCAAACCACACTGAGATACCACCTCAGACAGGATGGCTATCATCAATAACTCAAAAAACAGCAGATGCTGGAGAGGATGTGGGGAAAAGGCAACACTTCTACACTGTTGGTGGGAGTATCAACTAGTACAGCCTCTGTGGAAATCAGTGTGGCGATTTCTAAAAAATCTAAAAATCGACCTTCCATACAACCCAGCAAACTCCCTTCTGGGAATATACCCGGAGGAACTCAAATCACTCTATAATAAAGATACCTACACGCGCATGTTTATTGCAGCATTATTCACAACAGCAAAAACATGGAACCGACTGTGATGCCCATCAAAAGTGGGCTGGATAAAGAAAATGTGGCACATTTACATGATGGTCTATTATGCAGCCATAAAGAAAAATAAAATTATGAGCTTTGCCGCAACCTGGATGAGATGAGAGTCTACGATACTCAGTGATTTATCACAGAAACAAAGAACAGAGTACCACACGTACTCACTCATAAGTGGATCCTGAACATTTGTCATAATACTATAAGAAAGGGATTGCCAATTGTGGGACACTGCCAGGGGAGGGGGGCACATAACATCAGTAAGGGTACCCACACTTTACCTGTATGATGACCACGTATGTACCTAATCCTCATTGGTACTCCAATGTTTAAAGTCAAATAAAATAATTATATTTTTAAAACTGCAGGCTGAAATAAGGCCTCCAGAAGGCCCTTCCATTTTTCAGGTTCCTGAAGCCCTTTAAGCTACAGACAGTTACAATGGGGAAGAAACAAGCAGGTGTCTCACTTAGATGAGGGAGTGGTTGGGATTTCTGAGCTTACTTGCACCACCCACTACATAGGTCCAGAAGCCCTGTTTATGGGGCAATCCTAACTCAATCACATGCAAAACCTACTACTTTGTTATAAAATTTAACACTTTACAATATCAGAGCTACAAAATAGTTATACAGACAGCAAAATAAAATGGAATGGCATTTGAACAAAATGTAAAGTATGGGAGAAAACACAGAGGTTTCGAGCATAACATATATGGTTGAGTGGGCATACGTATTTTGGGTGTTACTTTGTGTGCATAGTTCCATTCACTGAAATTTGGAGATGGTTTTAAAAAGGGATATGTTTATATAGTACTCTTGCGAGATTTAATATTGTTGCACTGAGAAAATGAACCATATTGCAAGTTTCTTTCTTTTTTTTTAAGCGGAGTCTCATTCTGTCACCCAGACTGGAGTGCAGTGGCTACCACAGTCTCAACTTGTTGGGTTATGGCGATCCTTCCACCTTAACCTTCCAAGTAGCTGAGACTATGGGCATGTGCCACCACGCCCTAAGTTTTTGATTTATTATAGAGATGAGGTCCTGCCATGTTGTCTAGGCTGGTCTCGAACTCCTGGGTTCAGGAAATCCTCTTGCCTCAGCCTCCCAAAGTGCTGGGATTGCAGGCATTGAGTCACCACGCATAGCCCATATTGCAAATTTCTTAAGACAAGTATCTTCGTCGTGCGTTCTCAGAGAACTTAATGAGCATTCATTCATTTTTTTCATGCACTGAACCAATATGTCTTTAGTACTTATTAGAACATAGTCTGTTAGTCACAGAGTAATAGAGATGCAGATGAATGACAACAGTCCCTGCTCCAGTAGACAGAGTCATCATGGGATGCCACTGAAGCACTAGGTGGTGAGCGCAGGGCAGGATCAGGGATGGCTGAAAGTGGAGGCGAAGTTTTGGCAAGGAGAGCTAGCAGACAAGAGAACTACTGCTATGGCACGAGGCAGTAAGAAGTCACTTAAGGTCCACCACACTAAGGATGAGCATAGCTGCAAGGTTCTAGATGTAGAAACCCCATTTCTGTTGAAAAAGAAATTTCTGAATAGCCTCAGAAAAAACAGGAAGGCAGAGAACCAATACTAATAGAACCCCAGAAAACAGCATCTACTTACATTTATTTGACTCCTAGAGTGTCCCACTTTGGTGCTTTTTTTTTTTTTTTTTTTTGAGTTGGAGTCTCACTCTGTCGCCCAGACTGGAGTGCAGTGGCCGCTCCCGGTCACTGCAGCCTCCACCTGCAGGGCTCTGGCGATCCTTCCGCCTCAGCCTTCCCAGCAGCTGGAATTACAGGTGTGCGCTACCACACCCGGCTGATTTTTTGATTTATTGTAGAGATGAGGTCTCGCCTGCCCAGGCGGGTCTCGAACCCGCGAGCTCAGGCAATCCACTCACCTCAGCCTCCCAAAGGCACGGGATTACAGGCTGAGCCACTGAGCCCGGCTTGGTGCTTTAAATGCATCACAGCTACTCCTCAAATAAAATAAAAGTGATTGTCATTTCCATTTTACAGATGAGGACACACAAAGTCAGATTAAATAATGTATGATGATGATGGCTAACATTTGAAGGCTTCCTAGGTTCCAGGCACCAGGTACTTAAAATATTTTTAAAATTTCTTATTTTTCATTATCATAGATACGTAATTGTAGTAAGTACGTATGAAGTTCGTGTGATGTTTTGATACAGGCATACAATGGGTAATGATCAGATCAGGGTAAGCGGGGTATACACTACCTCAATCTTTTTTAAATTTAATTTTAATTTTTTTTATTTTAAAGATGTGGGGTACAATTCAGGGCTAGGTACACAAATGTTCATTATGCAGGTGCCCTTGTTGATGAAGTGTGCCCCACCCTTTCCCGGGCAGATTCCCACTACTGCCAATCCCACTTCCCTGCCCCCCTCCTGGCAATTTCCCGCTACTGCCAATCCTTTTCTTATAGTATTACGATAATTGTTCAAAGCCCGCTTATGAGTGAGAACATGTGATACTCAGTTCACTACCTCAATCTTAAAATATGTGGTCTCATTGCATGTTAGTAACCCTATGACTCCTCTAACCAGTCAAGGAAACTGAGGCACAGTGAGATCAAGTGACCTGCTCGTGATCACCAGTCAGTACACAGCAGGATTCCCACCTAAGCAGTCTGACTCCACAGTGCACACACCTGACCACAAGGCCCTCCACAGCCTGTGCTCTATCAGCCACAGAAAGCAGACTGATCAGCCTCTTTTACAAAACAGACACACTTACTGGTGATTGTTTCTAGTACGAATTCATTATTCACCGCTCAAGCTGCTGTTTTAAAAGGAGAACTGCTCTGGTGCCATTACATACTATTTAACGTTACTGAAAAATCGTGTTCCGTGTTGGTGGTGGTGGTTGTATTTCCAAGACTGTGTCTGCTGCTTGACATGTGTATTTGGAGTGAATGTGTACATGGACGGAGGCAAGACAGCGGCCTTCCCCAAAGAGTCTGCAACTGAAGACCTACTGTAGAGTAGAGGAAGATTCCTGATGGAGTGGAGACTTTAAGTGTCTAACCAAATGAAGTGAGGGTTTCCAAGGGCAAGCCACTAAATGTCTCTTAACATGCAGAGATGCATTTCTAGTGTTTCAAAGGGCGAGTCCTGAGCAGGCTGAGAACAGGAGGGAGTTTTCAGAGGAGCAAGCCTGGAGCTGGGGAGGTTATAAGGGTGGTTAATGAGGAGGGGAAAGCCTGGATACAGGATGTGCCATGGAAGAGCTAGAGAGAGGTGAGCAGCCCAGTGCAGGGTCTCAGGGAATGGCCGAAAAGCTTTTCCTGTAAAGACACAGATAGCAAATATTTTCAGTTCTGTGGGTCATTGTAGTGAGAAAATAGCCAAAGGCAATATGAATGGGTGTGTTCCGATAAAACTTTATTTACAAAGACAGGCTGTGGGCGAGATGTGGCCTATAGATGGTAGCTCGCCAACCCCTGGTGTGGCAGAGAAGGCAACAGGCTGTTCAGGGTTAGAGTGACAGAACATCCAGCCACACCTGGGAGAAGGCTGTCAGAACAGCATTAACAGGAAAGCCAAGAGTCCTTGATTTCAGGTCTGAATGATAAAGGACCTGACTCTCTTCCAAAGTCCAAGGTGCCACTAGAGGCCACACAGCTCCACAAAGGAATCGTCCATCACCCGGAAGGGTCTGAAGCATTAATAGTTGCCACGAGAATACCTTTGTTATCCACATGGTCCCCTCATGCTACAGTGCTGATTGGGGGTGCATGTTGACCTACAGAGGACATGTAAGAAGAAAGGATCTCTCTATGCCATCCTTGAGTTGAAGAACTAAACAGAAGAGTTAAAGTCTCAATAAGATTTAATAAGGCTCAATCAATTCAATAAGATTGAGCCCCTTGGCCATGATAATACAGAACATTCATTAACTGAATGGGGGTCTGCTTCCAGATACCCTGGACAGCCCCCTGCTAAAGTCATCTAAAAATGAAGAAACAAAGGACAGAAAACATCTGAGTAACTGCTGAAATGATAAGAAGGTCAGGAGTCTGCACGGACCAAACACAAAGTAGAAATAGGAGTCCTGAGAGTAAGAAGGCTGTAGTGAACATTTTTCTCTGGAGGCAAACCCTGGCGACCTTACCCTTTGAAATGATGGCTGTGTGGGTGAGGCAGAAGACAAGAGATGAAGCTTGTCCTTGGTGGGGAGTCTAATAGGAGACCCTTGTGTAAAGCTCAGATCTCAAAGGAAGGCTATGTTTGGTGTAAGTGGAATGAGAAGCAAACCTGCCCACATAGAAGGGACAGGAAGGGAACTTGCCTTTTTCAATGCCAAGGAGAAAAATAGTCTCTCCCAAATAGTCATACCCCCAAATTGACCTTCACACGGGTTTCAGGCCCAAATTCCCACTGTGTGGTTTGAAAATCCTTAAGAGAGAGTTTCAAGTGGTTTCAGGTTGGCAGCACTCAGGTACGTAGTAGAACAAACACAGATTCTCTTTAGAGGAAAGTAACTTTAACCCAGGCTTCAAAAAATCCTCACAGATGAAGTTCTAAAGAATATAAGCCAGTAAAATTCATAAAATATACAAGAGAAAAGGACACTCTGACCAAGACCCAGCAGAAACAACAAGAGAGCAGATTTATGCTGACTTCACATATCGAAAGGATCATACATAAATCACAAGATGTTTGATATGTTTAAAGACATAAACATGCAGCTTGAAAATAAAAGCAGAGAATACGAAATTATTTTAAAAAAAAATAAGACCAGGGCTGCATTCAGCCGGCTGGAGCCCTCGGGTGGGACTGCCCGGCATGGAACAGGCATGATGTCTTCCAGGCTCGCAGCATAAAAGACAATCGCTTCCGGTGCACTGTTCCACACGATGACTCCTTAAGTGGCTCCTTGTCTGCCTCTTCGTGTGAAGCAGTCAGTGATTTCCCAACATCCTTCCGAAAATCTCCCTACTGGATGAAGATGAAAAGGATCAAGCTGGCTGCGGCTTCTCATGTTGAAGGGTCAGGTGGAGTATCAGCCAAAGGGAAAAGGAAACCCAGGCAGGAAGAAGATGAAGACTATGGAGAATTTCCTCAGAAGCAGCATAAGCTTTCTGGGAGGAAGCAACAGCCTAAAACGCAGCCAGTCCCAAGTCCCATGCTCGTCATACTTGAAAGGAGCCACCGGTTTATGTGGCAGGCAGTTTGGAGGAGCAGAGGTGTTTAGAAAATCCTGGATAAAGGCGGTGTCTCCTGCCCTACCTGCCAGGCAGCAGGGAGAAAGGCCACAGAGGGTCTGAAGAAACACATGGAAAACTGCAAACAGGAAATGTTTGTCACCACAGTGGGAAACAGCTTCGTTCACTGGCAGGAATGAGGTACCACGTCACGCCAAATCCTAACAGTTTGCCCATCTTGAAAGCCGGAGATGAGGTAGATGAACCTAGTGAGAGGCAGCAGCTCCGAACAGTTCTGAAGAGACTGGGTAAGCTCAGGTGCGTGCGTGAGAGTTGCTCACAGATCGTGAGACCATACACATCGAAGGCTGGACTTGCATATCACCTGAGGTCAGAGCACGGACCTATCTTCTTTCCAGAGTCAGGACAGGCAGAGCACTTGAAGATGAGCCTGGTGCCAAAGAGTGGGGACCGAGTTAAGAGATGGTCTGCCAAGATAGCTGCGTATCACCTGCAGGAACTGGCCTCTGCGGAGCTGGCCAAGGAGTGGCCCAAGAGGAAGGTGCTTCAGGACCTGGTGCCTGATGACCGAAAGTTAAAATATACCCGCCCTGGGCTGCCTACCTGCAGCCAGGAAGTACTACACAAATGGAAGTTAGATATCAAGAAGTACCATCCCATTCGGTGACCTAACCAGGATTATGAGGCTGTCTACAGTAGTGTATCTGGCCTTAAAGCTCACCTGGGCTCTTGACTATTGGGAAATTTTACGGCTGGAAAATCCAAGTGTCTTCTATGCCAGAAAGAATTTGGGTCAGAGAGTGGTGTCAAGTGTCGCATCAGCTCTCTCCATGCTGAGGACTGGTTCGTTGTAAACCCTACAACCACCAAAAGCATTCAAAAGGTGAGGAAGATGAAGCAGCAGCAGCAGCAGAAAGGCGGAGGCAGCAGCACCAGAGCCAAAGGCCCCTGTGAAGACAGCAGCAGCCTAGCATGGAGCCTTCTGAGGCAGAACTGAGTCTTACAGCAGGCAAGGATCAGAGGAGGACTCAGGACCTGGGGGTGTCAAGCTCCTGCAAGGAACCAGAGCAGGAGCCAGTGCCAGCGCTCCAGAAAGTAAAGCCCCCGAAGGCTAACCCTAAACGAGCAAAGAAATAGGCAGGCAGTTCTCAGGTGCTGCTAGAAGAGCGGATGGAATGCTGTTGTCACAGGACCTGTGCGGAAAGATGGAGTTGAGGGGCTGAGGGAACTTTCTTTCCGCTGCTGGCGTGAGGCCGTAACTTTCTCAGCTCCTTCCTCCTGTGTAGATTTCACTGTCTTCACATCTTGTTCACTTTCACTCCCTCGTCCCTTTAAGTAGGTTTTCTTGCTGTTCCTCCCTGGAGTACTCTTGTTTTTCTCTTATCTTGCCCAAAGAGCTCCCTCTTAAGGCCCACTACAGGCCACTCCTGCTCTGTACAAGAAACTTGTTTGGTCGTCCTTTTCCTTCCTGGTGGGTAGAATGTTCTTGAAAGCTTCATGGATCTAGTAGCTGCTCCACCATCTAGCTCATAAAACCATCCCAAACTAATTTTTAAAACCATGACTGATGTACTGTTTTGTATTTGTGATATAATAAACCTAGAAGCTAGAACTGTTGTCATTCATATAAGAAGTCACCATGTCTTCTTGGGAAACAAAATTTATGGAGGCTGTGTGTCCTCCCCATGTGGTTTCAGGATTGAAAGAAAGGAAGTGGACTTCGGATGAGAAAGCTAGAAGCTTTCTACACTGGTTATACCCGGAAATGCTTTGTTTGTACCAGGTAGCAGTGACTAGACCCACAGATTGAAAAAGCAGCCTCAGGGATAATGTGACCCAGGCATTGAAATGATTGGAAAGGAAAAGTAGAAGCCACAATAAATACGGCTCCCAACTTCCTGGGGCCCGAGGTTTCATTGGCCCCCTTTCGACTCTGTAACTTACTTTTGCTTCCTTGGTTTCAAATATTGAAAAGTGCCATATTGCCCCAGAGGTTTTTACTCAGTTTCCTGGAGCCCCTGGTAATGCCACTAAGACTGGAGACCAGGGTGCACATTCCTTTTCTTCTGGACTTTACCTCACTTGTGAGTCTGCACCTGCTAAGTCCTCATCCTTCTCTTTAGACACCCTCTGTCTCGAAATTTCCTGAGAATATTGTTCTTCTATCCTGTTTTGCATATGGAGTTCTGTCCTCTTTATATCCTGAGTCTTCAACACCAGATGTAGCTATTTCTCTGGAGCTGGAAAGAAAATTTCTTTTTCTGTATCTACTGCCTACCTGGCAATGTCTAATGGGCTGTTTCTCTGAGGGTGGCTTTTTCTGGAGCACTGGTTAGAGCAGCTTTGTTGTCGTGCTTCTGGATTCTCCCCTTTTGCATAAATATTGGTCTCATATATCCTTGCTTCCTTTGTGGCATGCACCACACAAAAACTAACCCTGGTAAGGACAGGTACTACCTTTTCAACTCCTGGAAGGCTGTCGTCACGCTTCAACTCTCTGTTCTCTGTGCTCCTCCAAATAGCTTTAAAATGTGGGCTTTTGTGAAGACCACTTTCAAACAAGGGAGCCCTGAAATCTGAATGGGGTCCTGCCAGAACAGGTAGTGGTGAAACAAGTACAGGATGTGGCACATCCGCTCTGCGTTTTCATCGGCAGTGTGCCCTTAAAGCTCTTTCAGCAGATGAGGGTTGTCAGAGAGGAGAAGTGAAGCAGCTATGTTAATTTCTGGTGAGTAAGACCTGGGAAATGTCTGGCAAGGACAAAAGAAATAAATGATTCTTGAAATGAAAAAATAAATAAAAATAAGAACAAGCGATTTTGAAATTTTGAAAAAGAAAAAATGAAGTCCTAGAATAAGAATATAATGAATTAATTTTTAAAAGCTCAATAGACTGGTTAAAATGAAGACACAGGTAGAGTGAGAATTACTAAAGTTTAAGACAGAGCTGAAGCAATTATCCAGACTGCAGGACAGAGAGACAAAAGAAAAATGTAAAAGGGAAGAGGCACAGGACAGAATGATACCTAACAGACAGTGATTTAGCACATATGAAACTGAAGTTCGAGTACGAGATGTTAGAGAAAATGGGTACAGAAAATATCCAAAAGGAAATTTTCAAAAACGTATGGAACTCACCAATTTTTAGATTCTGAAAGCCTAACGAGCCCGAGCCAAATAAACAAAAGTGTATCTACTCCGAGAGACAATCATCATGAAATTGCAGACTCAGACGACCAAAGACAAAGAGTTGACCTTAAATGCAGCCAGACAGAGAAAACATTGATAATCTAAAAGGGAACAGCATCTGGACGGGCAGCAGGCTTTGCAAGAGCAACAATGGACGCAAACAACAGGAAAATAATAACTTTAATGTGCTGAGAGAACATACCCATCATCCTAGATCTGTATACCCTACCAAAATATTTCAAGAATCAAAGGAAAATTATCCCAGATGGGAGTTCTGAGAGACAAGAAAAAATAGAGGAAAAAGACATTATGCTTTATAAAAAATAACACTGCATGACAACAGCATATAAATAATATGGACATTCTAAGGACTTTGTAAAAAATTATTAATATTAACTTTGTTAAGTATGCATATTAAAATACTAGGATAATCATTAAAATAAGAGGCATCGAAAGTATAAGATCCAATTAGTAGAGGAAAAACTGTAATGAAGAAAAATAGAATACAGGAAGGAAAAAAAGGCAGAAAAAGAAGGACAAATACCAACTATAATATAAAATGATTAGAAATAAAGTACTTGAGTAATGTATGAACTAATCTTTCCATTTTAAAGGTGTCACTAGACAGTATTTGCAAAAATCCATCAAAAATTGTTTATCAGTAACAATTCCTAAATGTAAGGGCAGAAAACTTGAAAGTAAAAGGAGAAAAATTAAACACTTGGTAAATACTAACAAAATAAATCTGCTGTTCCTATATTAATATCAGATAGACTTTAACTCAATAAGCAGAACTTATGAGCTTATAGGCCTAACTTAGAGATAAGAAAGTGTCACAAAACAAAGGTGAAAGTGTCAATTCACTAGGAAGAGAAAATAATCCTAAACATGTATGCACTTAGTAATTTAGCCTTAAAATACATAAAGCAAAAATATACATTCAAGCCTCAAGGAAAAAGTGATGGCTCTATTATAATCAGAAATTTCTGACATGTATCATCTCAAAACTAATATATCAGGCAACACAACAATTGGAATAAATAAAATTGAACAGCATAGATCTAATGGACAAATACAGAATATTGTATCAAAAAAAGGGAGACTAAACATTCTTTTCAAGCACATGACAAACAAATATTAACCATATAGAAGTGCTTCCTTAGGTCAGAGTAAACTGTTTTTCAGTCCTCCTGACAGGAGATTTGGAGCACCCATTTCAAATACAACTAGTTGAATTCAACTGGGTAACCAGATCTTACACTGGCTTCAAAATACATTAATTAAATAATTGCCTTTTGATTGGCATGCTTTATGAAGCATTTTTTACAAAGTCCTTAGAATGTCCAAAATTTTTTACAAAGTCCTTAGAATGACCAAAAAGAATAAGCATTGTTTTTCCCACTCATACTCCCTGGACTCAACAACCTGAACTGAGGGGAAAAAAAAACAACCACAAAACAAAACAGCAAATAATAAATAGTATAGAAGCTACAACATCCAAAATGATCATTAAGTCTACAAAAAAGATTCATTTCACCCAACAGTTTGGAAGAATGTTGATTTGTTACTGGCTAGAATGTCAGTACAAGGAGAGCAAAGATCTTTGTTTTGTTCACAAATGTATCAACGTCTGGCACAAACCAGCACTCAATAAATATTTCTGAATGACTGGATGAACACATGAATGAAGACGCTATACTACTACTAGATATTCTCTTGCCTTTCCTTGTGGCACTATAATAATTCTGAATATTTTTGTGATGTATATTCTGCTTGGCAAGTGAGTAATCTAATCATCCCACATTCAGGTTAAGACATGATATTTCAGAAAGAAAGCATTCAATATCTGTGTTGCTTTCCTGTCTCCACATGCTGGGTAAACTCTGACACCACTGGACAAATAAAGTGATGCCATGACAAACATATCTGGACCTGCTAATGGGAACAAAACCTGCTGGAAAAAGCAGAAAGAGGGTAGATAAAAGAAGAATGAACTCAACTCTACTTCCCTAGTATTTTTCTTACAGGGAGGGGAATGAATGAAATCACACAGTAAACAAGTGACTCATGAGTAGTCTGCTCTTGACAAACTGTGTCAGGAGTATCTGAGAAGAAAAGCAGAAGATGGATAGGAATCCTTTGCACTGATCAACTGTTCTCTTCCCTCTCTCTCTGGCCTCAGTGCCTCTGTCACACTGCTCACTCCAGTTCCAATCTTTCAGCTCTCATTGAGGCACCATGAAGGTCCAGCAGAGTATGGGGTCAAATAGCAAGGACCAGCACCAGGCAATGTCCATTTTGAAAGTGAAGAGCTAAGAATGAACACTCACGAGGGAGTGGAGAGTCACCCTGGGCTGTCAGGCTGAGGGCTGGGTCTCAGGCTGGTGTCAACGTCAACTAAGAGGCAGGAACAAGCAGGTATAGGGGCCAGAGTCTAGGCCAGCCCCTAGGATTATTAACAATTTTAGCTGTAGACAGCTAGAGTACCAGCTGAAGCAGTGCTCCAGGTGTGGCCTTCCAGAACTTAAGAGAGTCTGGTCCAAACAGGAGTGTCCTTGCTCCTAAAGTCAGCGGTTATCCTTCCTGGATAGACACCTTCAGTTTCTAAGTCAAATGGAAGCATGACATTGCATATGGGGTGGAGATCCAGTCAACAGCTGCACTTGGAATTGCCCCTTTCCCAAGTTCTTCTCTGAACTGGGCTCAGAAGTTTGGGTTTTTTAGTAGTGCTTGGGATGTTCGAGAGCTCACCTTCTTATTTTAATTAGAAGTCATTGTGATGACTGGTGTGACGAGGTTACATGACTTGGAAAAAGGTGTCCTACAAAGTACCACATGTCAGTAGTCACCGGGCAGGGAACCAGGTGAATTGTGGGAGCTGGCCAAAGGACATCAGCAGGTGGGTAGTAATAGCCTAAGAACACAAAGCAGGTAAGTAGGGCCTTAGCATTGCCCTAGCAGACAGAAGTCCGGGCTGCATTCCCAGTACAGAGGGAAGGTTGAACATCTGTCCAAAGGATCACACTGGCTCAGGCAGGAGGTACAACATGCTTCCTCCCACAGACTCCAAATGTCTTGGCACAGAGAACAGATCTGTACTTGAGTCAGGGTTCTTATGTCCAAGAGAATCTTAGTTCAGTGAATTACTCTCTATTAGCGGTTTACAAACTGTGGTCTGGTGACCTCTTAGGAGCTCATGACCTTTTCAGGGGAACTGCCAAGTCAAAACTATTTTCATAATAATACTAAGACATTATCTGTCTTTCTCAATCTCATTTTCTCACAAATGAACAGTGAAATTTCCCAGAAGATACTGACATCTGCTATCTGTCTTTGATGAAGGCAGATAGTGAAGAAAATTGCAAAAATTAAACAATGACACTCTTCTCACTATACTGTTTTGAGAAATATAGCTATTTTTGTGTTAAAATGAAATTTACTTTATTATTATTATTTTAAAGTGAATTGATAAACATCTTTAAGTGTTCTCAGTTTTAGTTTCTAGGATGGTAAACACCCATAGATAAAGCCCACATAAACAAAAATTCTTTGGGATTCTAAATAATTTTGAAGAATGTAAAGGAATCTTGAAATCAGTAAGTCTGGGAACTACTACTCTATATTTTCATCACAAATCCTTGGTTTAAAACCCTGGATCTCACCTGAAACACTTAGTAGACACTTTAAAGACCAAGGGAGTGTTGTGTCCCTTATTTTGGTTGCATAGATGTACGATCAACATAAGAGACTTGGCAACCATTTTTCAAGGCTGTTTTCTTTGTGCCTCAGAAATGGCTCCATAGTTTCAAAGCCTGACACTTCACACATGTGTCCCAGAATAGGGTTCTCATAAAGTTATTTATTCCAGGCAGTTGTTGGCTGATCTTATGGGAACCTAAGTCTGAACTCACCACCATTACATGTTATGGAGTTTTTACTTATACCCCAAATCTTACTATATCACACTATTTTGGATAACATTAAGGAAATTCAGGATCAATTTAAATATATTCCTAATATATTATCTTGATGGACTATTGGGTCTAGAATTTAAGGTAATTTGATAAACAACTAAAGCAATAACCACAATCAACATACAAATCAACAAGCCAGAAAAGATAAGAGGTATCCCACATGGGCTCTGAACTACTTATAACTTCCAAAGAAATAGGATACTAATTCTTAATAATCTAAGTCAACCAAATTCCTACCAAGCATCTGGCTACTGATAGCTGTAGTGTACTACACATCCCATCTTCAGGACATCTCAGCACAGCACTTTCACAGCTAGACCAGTCTCAACGAGGTAGAAATGTTTCATTCATTCATTTCAGGCAATACTTAAATGCTGAGTTGTATTTGGCTTAGGTTCAGCAATATGACAAATAGAAGTATGCTTTAGGTCCAAAGCTTGCATTCATGGAGGACACTGTCCAAGAAAGACAGAGAGAGAGACAGACACACAGAGACACACACAGAGAGAGACAGAGAGGCATACACACATACACACACACACACACACACACACACACACACACACACACACTCTGAGAGAGAACGAACACAAGAGCAAGAGCGATAACCACACTACAAAATGGAATTCAAAGAGTGCTGGATGAATTATATACATGTATACATTAGAGCTCACAGATGGAAGAGACTAAAATAAGAATGGTCAAAAAGGCAAAGATATAAAATATTTGTGCAAAAAAACATGTCTTCACCATTGTGTGAAAATGGTCCAGCTGTATTTAAAGATACAACTCTTTAGCATTTGTAATTCCCCATTCCTGTGTTTAGGCTAGTAGGAGGAAAGATGAAAAAGGTATTCAGAGTCGTTCACATGCCATTCTGACCCATTAGATATAATTCCCTATCAGAAGCTCACGCTGGGTTTCACATCCTGCTAATATGTTGAAAAAAGCAACACCACCACCCCTTCCCCCGCCGAGCATGGGTGCAGATGTGTAGGCCCTGGGTGGCACAGCCAGTGATACTCATGTCTTTCTACCTGCGGGAATCTCCTTCTCTGAGACATAGTCAGTAACGGAGGAAAGGGCTCATGGGTAACTGCATGGGGCTCCCATCAAACCAACCAACCAACCAACCATCAAAGTGAGGAAAAAGGAGCAGAGTCTGACTGCTGTGGCCCCCTTCTGCTTGAATGGAACCAGCGTGGCTGACGTCGGAATCCTACACCTGTGCGTGGCACTCCAGTACTCAAGATAAATGGTCACTGTTCAGTGCTACTAGCTGTAGGCCAGTAGCCCCTTCTGCTCTCTCCGTCATTTCTGGGGGGTGCTGTTTCAAAACAGTCTTGCAGAGGCATCAGATTAAACAAACAGATGAGTGGCTGCCATGATTGCACTGCATGGGCTGTGGTTCCTGATGGAGAAGAGAACACATATCCTTCCTCATCGGAGAGGACACCACCCTGCCACAAGGCTGGGCGTACTCTTTCGTGACTGAACACCATCACTTCACTAACAGCTCTACAAGTACCTGTCATTAATGCTGATAAAAGGCAGGGTAAGAAGAGGGTCACGTGCATACCCAACAGTTGCAGTTCTAGTCCGGGGAGGCTATTTCATGGAAGATGTACATGGGTGAAGAGCTCATTTAGAGGAAGCTGAGCACTCTCTGCACCTTTCCCTGTGGAACTTCATGCCAAGCTGATTGCATGCAAAAGTCAGACCTGACACGTGTTTCAGGTGTTGTAGAAAAGGAAGAGCAATGTGCTGACTTGCTGGAAAAGTGTGCCTGTGGTAAGTGTGGACAATCTGGGCAAACCTGGAAACCTCTTCTAGTCTACAGACGATTCGAGAAGATTATGATAAGGGAAGCTCTGGAAGTGACCCTTGAGTCCTCTGCTACCTCACCAGAGCCCACACCTCCAGCCCCGACCGTGGCCTGCCAAGTTGCCAAGCTACAGATAACACCAGCCCTCGAGTTAAAACAAAATTAAACCAAGAGGCAATGAAAGCATCTGACTTAGCTTTTCAGACAAAAGCAGAAGTTAAAAACAACCCCATGAACATCAGCTGTTTCTGATTTAGAGGCAAAAATAAAAAACCCTCAAGAAACATTACCCAAAATGCCAAAACAAATAACATCCACATCTACTGAGATGACTAAACCTACTCTTTGAAAGCCAGATCCTTTTCTTACGGTCTGTCTGAGAAGCAAGTCTTGGGCGACAGAACCACTATATGTCCGTGAACTATGCGTCTGTCTACTTGGCAGCAGTTCTGACTCTGGTCTTCCTTGTTTGAGCCATATTCTTCTCATCTTTTCCTTTTACTTATCCAATGGGTTGTGGGAGTGCCACGATTACAGTCTCTTTATCATGGATTCTTTATCTACCTTATGCTTTTAATAACCCCTTGTTGACCTTAATTTTGAGACAACGTATTATTTGACAGCAAACACTTGAAGAACTACCTATACACATACATGCACACACACACTCTTTTTCTTCTTGATGCACACATAGTTCAACACAGATCCCATCACACAAGAAGATGTGGCAATTACTATTGACATCTTCCTCAGCTTAATGGGGTTAGGCAGTCATGGGATGGCACAGAGAAGTAATCTGTTTACACTTCGTGATAAGCAAATCAAGGGCCAGGCTCAGAAAATGAGCCCCAAGGCTTTTAAATCTGTTGTGAAAATGCCAAGCATTTGCCAAGCATTGCAAAAAGAAAACAAGGCAGAATACGAGTTGAAGGACACTCTCTTCTATCCAGGAAGGCCTGATTCAACACTTGTAGAAGAGGCCCTCCAGCGTGTAGTCGAATCTCACTGCTCTCAGAAATGCGTCTCCAGCCCTGGCCTCTCTCCTGAGTTTTAGACTCCAGGGCCCACCTGCCCCCCACATGACTGCTTGGCTGACATAGAACTCTCAAGTTGTACAGGCCCAGACTGAAACTTCTGATCTTCCCTGCCCAAACCAGCTCCTCCCCTCTCCTGTGTTTCTTATCTCAGGAAAGGACACTCTCCCCCTCCCATCTCCTCCACCCATCATAACTCTGTCAGTTCTAGCTTTAAAATTCACCTTAAATCCATCCCATCTTCCATCGGCACTGCCACTATTTAGCCCAAGCCACAGAGTTTTGCAAGTGGCCTCCCTGATTCAGTTTGTGCCTCTTCCTCTGATACACTCTTCAAAGGGAAGACACAGTAATACTTTAGAAATGCCAATCAGATCAGGCCACTGCCCAACTCGGACCATTTCAGTATACCACTCTTCCCTAAAGGGAACGAGGTTGATTCCAGGGCTAAAGCAGAGAAAGGACAGGACGAGCCTGGAAAGTTAGAAGAGCTCAAAGAATGACTGGGACATGTTAAAAGCCAGCTCAAAAGAGCTCTCCCTGGCCAAATCTGGAACAATCTGAGCACCAAAACTGTACTTATAAGCTGCAGAATAAAAGAAACACACAGATCCACACTGATAAAGGAAAGAATGAGGAACGGGAAGGAAAAGAAAATAAAAAAGAGGAAAGCTCCTCCTCCAAGGAGGCTGCCAACTACTAGATGTAAACGGGAGGATGGATTTAGAAACTTACCATTTGGCATCCATCATAATAATGATGTTTCAAGCAAGAGGCATCAATGGACACTGAAACTAGTGGGTGCATACTTGATGAGCAAAAGTATATTTACACAGTCTCAAAATATCTCCCACAACATACTCATTAGTTAAAAAAGAAAAAGTAACTCAGTGAAGAAACCTGGCAGACACTGCCTTAATCGAGTGATCAAAGGTAACATCATCAGTAATGGACTAATCAACAGCATGTTCTTCTGATATGTTGCATCACTCTGTGATATTCCTGCCAAAAATACATAATCTGAATCAAATCATTAGAAGACATCAGACAAACCGCAACTGAGGGTCATTCTATAAAGTAAATGACCTGTAATCTTCCAAACTGTCTAGGTCATGAAAAACAAGTGAAGACTTACAGGGGCTGTCTCAGATGGCAGAGACCGAGAGCCCCAAGACAACTGACTGCAACATGTGACCATGGACCCATTGGGGACATTACTGGGACAATCTGTGAAATGTGAAGGATTAGAAGGAAATACCGTATCGGTGTTAACTGCCTTCTTTTGATGATTGTACCAAGGATACACACACAGGAAAGTGTCCTTAGGCCTCATATGTGCACTTTACCAGCAACTGGGACCAGGTGTTACCAGGGTGTAAAGCTGGTTGTACTATTCTTGCAACTTTTCTCTAAGTTTCAAATGATTCAGAATAAAGAGTTAAAACCCACCAACCAGTCTTCACCTCTTTCCCACTGCACTTCGGGCAAAATGCTAAAGGCAGAATCAGGCCAATGGTAATCTGGTCCCATCTATAACTCTAACTGCCCCTCAAGGTACATCTTCTCCGCTCAAGGTGTCCTTCAGTGCTGGGGAGCTCTCCTTGCTCGCCTGGTATCTCAGATTTCCAACCCCTCCCCCCACCATCCAGGTCTGTTTAAATCCAGCCACTTCCTCAGAAAGGCCATCCCTGTCTCCTAGACTGGACCAAAAACTCCCATCATGAGGTGACATGCTACACTGATTTAGGTGATCATCCATTTAATGCCCGTCTCTCCTACTCCTCTCCACGCTCTGAGTTCCACTCATTTTCCTCCCTTTCAATTCCCAGGACTGAAGCACAGTGTCCGGAGTGTGGATTGAAGAGAGGATCTCGACTGCAGAAACTTGGGCAGGCTTCCTCACAGAAGCAGTGGCCTTTCAATAACAAAATGAATGAATTTTATTTTATTTTACTCCGATGTCTTATTTTCTTGAGACCTTGATCTTACAACCTTACTTCGTTTTACCAAACACGCCGCTGTGCGGGAAAATTACCCCACAGAGGGCAAGGGCTGCTATATTTAAATCCAAATAAACAGGACGGAACGAGTACACTGACATGTAAAATGATCGTCCTTAATGACTTAAAACAACTGATGTCGGTAATTAGGACTATTTTCATAGTACAGAGAAGGTGATTAAAAAAATGAAGTAGGGAGTAATTAATTTCACATAATAGTCACACTGGGACCTATTGTGAGAGCTGACATTAATGATGTATTTCTTTTCTGTAATTAATTTTTACGTGCAGTCCTGGGGGCCCCCTGCCACCTTTTCCCGAATTTCTCCTTATCAGCACCCCGAACCCTCAGCCCCACCATGCCCGGCCAGCCTTCCCCATAAAGAAGGGGAACACGCAGACAACTGGAAATAGAGACCCTTGCAGTCAAACTTTAGTGTGACAAAGCTTTTCCCGTTCAGAGAGGAAATTAAAGTCCTTAACACAAAAGTACAAGTTGGAAGGAGTGTGTTTACCTCTGCAGCTCCTAAAGTGATAAAACAGAGGCATGAGAGAGGGAGAGAGCATTCAATAAAGAGAAAGGCAAGAGATCCAAATTCAAGTCTCACCGCTGCCATCACCTACCAGTCCAGCAAATCACTTTCTTTCTGTAGGTCTCACTTGTCACCGTTTTTATTATTTTTATTTTTGAGACAGGGTCTCACTCTGTCGCCCAGGCAAGTACAGTGGCAAGACCATAGCTCACTGCAGTCATGACCTTCTGGACTCAAGGGATCCTTCCCATCTGTCTCCCAAGTAGCTGAGACCATAGGCACATGCGACCCAGCCGTGCAACGAGGCCTCACTATGTTGCTCAGGCTGGTTTCAAACTTCTGGCCTCAAGTGAATCTCCCGCCTTGGCCTCCCAAAGTGCTGAGATTACAGGTGTGAGCCACCGTGCCAGCCATCACTTTTCACAGTTTTTAAATGTGATCCCTAAAAGCTGATCCCTAAAAGCTGATGGCCTCTGGTTTTTCTGGCAACGACTGTAAGCTATAGCGAAATCCTTGATAGGAAGCAAAAGAGAGCAAACAAGCCCCCTTTCCAGGGCTTATCGCCCTGTCTCTTTGTCTAGGACCCATCATGCAAACCAGCTGGGTAACACTGACTAAATCACGATTTTTAAAAAGTTGCGTCATTTTCCTGAGTACTGACCTTTTTCTTCCAGTTTCCTAAAGTATGCTTCGCAACCAGTTTTCCAGCTCACTGGTAACCCGTAATGATCAAATACACAATGTTAGGGCAACATGTTTGTTCTTCAACGCAAGGAGGCAGTTGGAGTTCTCCAAAGCAGATGTAAAGAAGACCAAAAGTTAGAGATCACAAAACAGGCACAAGTGGTCATTTTAGTGGGACACAGTGGAGTCACCTAGTGAGACACTGAAGGAAAGTCAAGTTCCAGAGTGAAGAGTGGCCTGCCGTGGCAGACACTGGGCCCACAGAAATGCTCACTGCAGCTGCCCAGCCCAGGTGAGCAGGGGCATGTACCTACACCTCTACTTGCAGAAGCCTGGCCTGGCTTCCACTCTGGGAGCCAGTGGTCTTTCACTGTGAGAATCCTCCCTGAAACAAACACCCAGTGACCCGTCGAACGGTTACCAAGTGGCCTGCTCTGGCCTGTCCCACCTCACTGAGCATGAACCCAGGATGTCCAATGCCAAATCCCAAGGGCAGCCATCATACTGAGTGGCTGCCCTCTCAGCTGCCTCTCCCATCAGCCAGCTTCTTGCCAGCAGGACTGCTTTTTATTTCGATGTCCCTGCCACCTAGTACACAGAAGGGTTCAGCAAATATGTTCAACGAATAAAAGCTCAGGGGATCTCCGAAAAGGACATCTTAGTCTTGTGCAGGGACATCGCGTCCTTTTCCTGCTGCATCATATCCTCCTAATTCCAGTGAAGACACACCCCTTCTCCATCACTTGTCCAGCTTATCCACCCAGAGCTGTCTGACTTACCCAAATTGAAATCTTTAAATGAGTCATAACTAATCCAAAAAGGTCAGGGCGCAGTAGTGCAGCTGCCAAGCAGAGTGGACACACCTCCCCCTTCTCATGGCATGGTACTCTCCAGCTGCTATGGATGCCCCCTTTTGATTCACGTGAACTGGGATTCTGCTGAACACATGCTCCCCACACCACAGATACACATTCTTCCTAGGCTGCTTCCTATGTTCGAGCCATTCAGAAGACACAACACACTGAGTTGCACTCAGAAGCAAGCCACATGGCTTAAGTGTGGTAAGCATTATTATTTTCCATTTATTTCATTTTTTTCAAAATCACAGTTGGAAAAATCAACTTCAGACGGTCTGAAGGGGAAAACGGTTCTTTCTGTTTCTTTATCCTGAGTCTTTGCTAAGTTAGTTCCAATGAGGTCTAAATGAACATTTAAATGCTCATCAAAGAACGCTTCTTCTGCATGCCACCAGCAGGTAACATGGCTGCCATGTAGGTGGGTCCATGCAGCAGACCATGGGTTGGTGAAAAAGGAGGGTAGACAGACAGCACTGGGAGATTTTGCTCAGGAATGTGGGCAATTGCTTGATGAAAGTTCTCAACCAACAATGACTATGTCCTTAACCCAGGAAAATAAATGCGAATAATTAGCAAGCAGAGTAAATGTGCGACTTAAGGGAAATCCTCAATTACGGTCCTGTCTGATTTTTACTAAGTCATAGGGGGAGTTACCTGAAACTGCCTCGCAGACCTGGATCCATTTTTCTGTTTTGGTTTTGGATGAGTTTCTCCCAATATGTCAACTTCTGACAAAGCTCCTTAATTTTTATTAAATAGGGATCTTAGCTCTGATCCATCTAAGCAAAATGTATTCTTGGAAGACAAGAGAACCAGGATGTGTTTGGCAGGATGGGGTCATTTAGAGCAGGAGCTCTCAGGATGGAGCAGCATGGAACCCCAGCCCTTACCCTAACCTTTCCCATTCAAGCTGAGTGGTCCGAAACCCTCTGTCCTAAGCACTGTACTTTTCCTGCAAGATGGGAAAATTGGTTAAGAGCCAGAGATTCATCAGATGTGAAGGAAAGCAGAGGCTGGTGCTACAGCCTACCAGCTCCACGAGTTTGGGGAATGGGCCTGGTTGGTTCATTGTAGTATTCAGCCTTGGACCTGGCACATACCAGGGACTGTCACAATTTGATGAATGGAGAGAGAGATAGATAATGAATGGATCGACTGAGGGAGGTAAGAATGAGGCCAATAAGTGGCAAAGAGTTTCCATTTTGACGAAGCTCTGAAATGCTTTCTTACATGTGGACTGCAGACTCAATGCTTGATGGGTGAACAAGAAGGTAAAAACAAAGTTCGTAAGAGCTAAAACAAAGCAACTCAGAATGCTGGTGGGTTTCATGGAGATGCACAGACTTTCACTGATTAGACCCAAGAATGACAGTGTGAAAGTTGTCAGTCATTATTTTCCCCTGACTCTGTGATGGTTGCAGACTGACCCACAGTCTAGACCTTCATGAGACAGACTACACAAGTCAAGAGGCTAGCCTAGGAACCATAACAGGAAAACGACTTGTTCACTAAAATCTCCAACACTCAAACGGGGAACGCACACCGAAATTTGAGAAAACACTTTCAAGGAAAATAAAAGTCCATGACCCAGTGAATACCAAACTTAAGGGTGAATATTCCCGAGATAGAAGTATGAACACAGTCTAAAACAGCATTGTCAAGTGAAATATAACGCAAGCCACATATGTAGTTTAAAATATCTAGAAGTCACATCCTAAAAAGTAACATGACATAGGTGAACATAATTTCAAAACCCTATTTTCTTTCACACAACATATACAAAATGCTATCATTTGAACATGGAATACGTGTTTTAAAACAGCAAAAGAGTTCACACTATTTTTTTCCTACCAAATCTTTGAAATCCAGTATGCTATTTTACACTTAGCACATCTCAGTTTGGACTGTTTCAAGGACTCCATAGGCACACTGTGTGCACAGGTGAATGAAAACACCTACACTAAGCATCATCAAAGGAAGCGGGAGGTTTGAAGTGTGCCCCCTTTGTGGGGTTCCAGTTATTTTGGTCTCTGTTTCTCTCCTGTGGATTCCCGTCATACAGCTTTAAAAAAGTTGTCACTCACAGCACCTGTCGCTTCACTCCTAGGGTGAGCACCTGACCCTGGCCTCCCAACCATAATTTATGATACCACAGAAGTCCAAAAGAAGGGCACGTGACCAGGCAGGGCCAGTCAGGATCCTTCCCTGGGACTGATACACGAAGCCAGGGGCAGAGCTGGTGTTCTCTTTTCCCGGAGGGTTGCTAGGATGTGATTCTAGGTCTCCCCATCCCAAGACAAGCCTGTCTCAGGAAGGGGCCAGAAAGGCACAAAGAAAAGCCCTAGTTCCAAGTCCTGAGGCCCAGCTGCAGGTCTCTCTTCTTGGATTCCACCACCTACTCCACTTCCTTCCCAGTACTTCCTCTCATTTGCTCGGACCTCTTCGAGTTGGGCTTCAGCCACTCCCATTAGACGGAGCCGCAACTCCAGCCCATCGCACATTCTCTTGCTCATGCCTGGGAGCCTGTCTCTGAGGCAGCATGCCAGGCCACAGGGGGACCACTGGCTGGACTCAAAGGCAGGCTTCATCTTTTAAGTTTCATCAATGCAGCACAGCTCTTGTCCCCTCCCTAGGTCACCACTGGTTCTCAGATCTCCGCCCTCACAGCTCCATCCAGCGGACAGCCATGTGTCAGAAAGCTGAGCTGCTCCACCTTGCCGTGGGCGCCTGGGGGCTCCCTTTTGTCTTCCTCCATGTGTCCGCTGTCTTATTTCATTGCCCCCTTCCAGCATCCTGCCTTGAGAACCAGAAGGGTGCCATGAGTTTGCCTTTTCACCATAGGATCTAACTGGCCTCCTTGTGAACCATATGAAAGGCCTATTCTGGAACACTGACCTTTTAGAATCAAGCGAACACAAAAAGAGACTGTTCCAGGCCTGAGGTTATAATCACAAAAATGACAATCATGTCCTCAGTGCATGCATGAGATTTTCACCGGTATTCTCAGCATGACAGCAAATGTGTACTATGTGTTCACGCAGGAAACAGCCACTTAGGGCACTGGTGCATCGCCCCTTGGAGGACTGTGGAAATAAAGCCTAGATCTGGCCTGGACATCATCGGAGAGGATGATTTACTAACAGATTCAAATACATTTAGAATCCAATTAATATACCTTGCCCAAAAAACAAGGCTCATTAGCTCAATGCTAAGGACATACCAACTCTCCCTCCAGTTTAGGTCTTGTTCTCTCCTGAGCAAGTTTTGCACAGAAGCTGACACAGTTGTCTTCTGGCATTTGATCCATACGTTCCCACAACAACAATTTATTCACTGTAGTTATAATAGTTTTATGAAATCTTAAATAGGCCCCTTGAAAGTCCATGGGGTGTAGACACGGTTTCTTCACTCTACCTCACACAACAGAAATTTGTAAGAGAGGTAATTAAAATCCACGGTACAAATTATTCTTGCTCCTCTTAGGAAGTTCAGCACACTAATTAATGCTTAATGTTTTAAGGGATTTGAAAGGCGAACTTCCTATCAAGACATTCATATTTTTTTACACCTACTGAATTCGTGCTAACTCACCAGTCTGGTGCTCTGGAGAGGGCAGATGCCAGAGATTCACACATACTCTTCTTCCTCCCATAGCTTTGAAAGGTGGGGAACATGGCTGGGTTCGGTGGATCAGCCTGGAATCCTATAACTGGGAGGCCAAGGCGAGTGGATTGCCTGAGGCCGCGGGCTTGAGACCAGCCCGGGCAACCTGGCGAGACCTTGTCTCTACAATAAATAAAAAATTAGCCAGGCATGGTAGCGTGCGCCTGTGGTTCTGGCTACTTGGAAGGCTAAGGTGGAAGGATCGCCGGAGCCCAGCAGGTCAATCCTGGGGTGGCCTTGAGCGTGCCACCAAACTCCAGCCTGGGTGAAAGAGTAAGATTCCAACTCAAAAAAAAAAAGGTGGGGTACACTGAGACAGGGAGCAGCACCCCACCTCTCTCCACAGTGTCAAGGCAGCAACTCCAGTTTAAGCGTGCAAATTTCCTCTTCGGATTGCTCCATCACAAGGTGTCTCATTGTCTCCCTTCATTCTCACATTAGTCCAGGTTTGTGGGCTGAATGGGTTACCCTGGGCTATCCTGAGGTCCCTGCACTGATAGATGTAAGCATCTGTAAAATGAGATCTTGTTCTTACACTGGAGGGCAGAGCTCCGTGGAGAAAAATCTTGCCTCAAAATGGCCAGGACACCCACTCCTGGGGGCTTCCGAAAACTCTTACGTGCCGAGGAATCCAAGTCAAGTTATCTAACCTCCCGAAACTCACGTTCTCATCTTCAAAATGGGAGCAGAACCCTACGTATCTGGTTTGGTTATTGTGAGGACCACCTGAGATAACACTAGACTGCCTGAATCGCTTCTTTTAGTGGGGTCTACCCGCAGAAGGTCATCATTCTCTTTTTTTTCACTGAAGTGTGTTTTTTAGTTTTTTCCCAACCACCACCCATCTTCCCCAAGCAAATAAGACTACTTATTCAAAAACGTGGATAACTCAGAAAAGTGAAAAATAACATTTAAAAATCTTCCAAGGAAACTTGACCCAAGACAACTACTAACATCCTGTGGCTCTTCTCCTGGGCACTGGTGCACGTTATGTAGTAGAGATCACACTGTGAGCATCATTCTGTATATTCCCTTTTCACTCAAATTACATCACATGTTGCTCTGCAGTCCCCAGAGACAATTTTTTTGGTTTGTTTGTTTGTTTGTTTGGAGTCAGGGTCTCACTCTTTCACCCAGGCTGGAGTGTCATGGTGCCACTCCATGACTCACTGCAATCTTGGACTCCTGGGCTCAAGTGATCTTCCTGCCACAGTCTTCCAAGTAGCTGGGACTACAGGCATGCACCACCATGTCCAACTTATTTATTTCTGTAGAGATGGTGTCTCACTATGTTGCCCAGGCTGGTCTCAAATTCTTAGCCCCAGGCCATCCTCTTGCCTTGGCCTCCAAAGTGTTGGGATTATAGGCATGAGCCACCATGCCTAGCCCAGAAACAAGACTTTCAGTAGCTGTGTATGATTCCATCCAGCGGACGCTCAGGGTTTACTTAACCATACCAAACTTTTCAGACATCTTGGCTTCTGACTCTTTGCTGCCATAAACAGCACTGGTTGGCAAGGCCCTTTCTTGGTTGAGCTTATTCCCTTAGGAGCAGTCGTCAAAGAATTTTATAAAGTTCAAGGTGTAAATATGTCAAGGGCTCCTGACATATATTGCAGATGGCTTTCCCCGTACACAAGCCATAAACAATGCTAAACAGAGTCCATTGTACACCCCTAGGAAGTACCTGTTAGTATTTTTTAAATTATAGCAAAATACAAACATATAATTTACCATCCTAACCATTTTTAAGTGTACAGTGAGTAGCACTGAGTACATTCACACTGTTGTACAAACGACCTCCAAAATTTCTTCATCTTGCAAAACTGAAACTTTGTACTACTAAACACCAAATCCCACTCTCCCCTCCCCCTAGCCTCTGGCAACTCCCATTCTACTTTCTGTCTCTATCGATCTGATGATTCTAGGTACCTCAAATAAGCAGAACCATGCAGTATTTGTCCTTCTGTGACTGGCTTATCTCACAAGTGTAATGTTTTCAAAGTTCATCCACATTGTAGCCTGTGCCAGAATTTCCTTCTTTTAAAGCTGAATTATGTTCCATTGTATGGATAGACCACATTTTATTTACCCATTCATACATTGATGGATATTTGGATTGCTTCCACCTTTTGTCTACTGTGAATAATACTGATATGAACCTGGTTGTGCATCCTTTTAACAAATTTTAAGATAACTCGATTGACAAAAATGATCTCATTACTTTTATTTGTACTTCCTTGACTTCCAAATTTCTGCTAACCATACATTAGTACTCCTCACATGAACAAATACCCTCTGCCAGAGGCGGACAAGGGATCCCAACTTCCAGTGTCTGGAAGAATTGGCAGAAGAGTCTGGAGAAGGACAGGAATCTACATTTAAAACTAAATCTGATGCAACCTATTCTTGGACCAGAATTTGAGAAACTCTCAATTACAGTCTCAGTTTAAAATTTTGTTTCTAGAGTTTTCCTTGTACTAAAGATAGACTTTCTGCAAATATCCTCTAAAGGTTAATTATCTTTACATTTTGATTACTTTTATGAAGCACATGATTTTAACTCAAATCTGTTGATATTTTCTTCTGTTATTTCTTTCTGTTCTTTGAATCTTAGAAAATTTCTTACTCTTGGAGTTTCACAAATGTTTCCTTTTCTATTTTCTTCTGCTTTTCAAAAAAAAAAATTCACCAGTCACTGTCAGATCTATCTGGAATTTAAGTTGGCTATATAGGGTACAGTGAAGATGTAAAATTTTACATTTTGTTTTTCAAAGGTCCAACTACTTTTCCTGACCATTACCACATAATCTCTCCCTCCCCAGTGACTCTTGATGCCTCTTTTAGCCAACATCAAATTCTTACAGACAATAGGGCCTCTGTGGGGCCAGAACCATGCTGTGTCCGTTCCTCTCCTGTTCCCCAGCCTCCCCCCAGTTTTTCAAAACCTCTTTGTTGCAGACTTTAGCCCTGAGAAACCTGCTGGTACCTGAAACCTTCCACAGTCTTGCTTTAGAGCAAAGTATTTAATGATTTAGATTTCTTCCTGCAGATAGTTAGGAAATGCATTATGGCTTTTTGTAAATATAGAAAAGTCATACCATTTTATAATATGCTGTGAATACAGTTGAGGTAGAGATTTCAAAGCTGAAGGGACCCCAAGTACCACATATCTGGAGTTTCATTTATCTGGAAAAAAAAAAAATCAAAGATCCAGAAGATGGAACCAGCTGCTCAAATTCCTGCAGGTGATGGGTGGCAGAGCTGGAACTCACAGCTGGCCTTTGCGCGAAGCCATGCTCCTTCCACTGTGACCTGCTGTCACCATCCTTTCCTTTTTAGAAATTACAGGTGTCATGATCAGGCAGGGAGGCGACCATTTAGCTAAAGACACTATTTAGGGTCTTTTAATTAACTGTATTCATACACTGCTACCCAAAACCAAAACACCCAACTATCAACCCAAACAAGAAAAGGGAGATTTTAGATGGATGCACCACACCAGTCTACAAGAAATGCTTCTAGAATGCATCTAGGTGAAATCTTGCTTGTGGAACAGCACTTGAGAAAGGCAATGGAATACTTTCCTCTTCCTAGTGGTCTACAAACTCAGAACACACCTAGATTAAAACATATGAGAAATCTGAATTCCTGAGACGAACACCAGGAAAAGGTGGTGAGATGACATGCCACAGGGTGCCCTTGTGCCCTTACTGTCCTTCTAGACCACAATAGGCTGCACCCCACAGGGAGGATCTAGGGACTCAAGGCAGAAAATGGGTCAGCACAATTTGGGACAAATGACAGCAATAAGCTTCCCCCCCAAAAGAATTATTTTTACCAGGATACAATCTAACGTTAAGTAGAGAGAGTCTTGTTGGACATATGAAAAAGTTTCGTGACCATGTGAATGTTATAACTAAAATAATTTTCAACCACAGATCCACGTGTTCACCTAGAGGGAATGTCCTCTCTAGGTATCTCCAGCTTTCTGCTGCCTGATTGTGCAAGGAAGACTCTCAAATACCCACCTATTTCAGCAGAAAAGATCATGCTTTCAATCAATGACAGGTGGCACATGCATATTCCTGTCATTCAATAGGGTACTTTAGAAAAATAGCATGTGCTCTAGATGTGAAAGTAACCAACTAATGATAACTTGGCTTAGCTCAATGCAGATCACGTGGGTAAATCTGAGGTTCTGAAAATTCTTTTCACTGGCCATTTCCTTCTCCTTTAAATCTTCCCTTTCGGTTTTATGAGTTTCCTTGGAGCCCAGAAAGGCAAACAATCTCCGATCCAGAACTTGCTCTTTCCCCATTTCTGTAGGAAATTTCGATGGCATGACCTTGCCAGCTATGAGACCGGTGTTTCTTCTGGAATGCTATATGATCCTGAAAGATCACACCCCAAGAAAAACTGAGCTTATGGGAAAAATAGCTTGGTTTATCCCACTGAGGGCCTACGGGACTTTGTAATCAGGATCTTTGCAAAATCAAGAACAATCCCACTACAAATATGGGTTCAGTGGAATCTGGGCCCAGCCATTTTGTGCAGCCTCTGGGCTTCTGCTTCCTCCTTTAAAGGGAAAATCCTTGAAGACTTTCACTTCTACATAAAACCATATCTGTCAACATTAAAAATGTGGCCCAGGGGTCTTCTTCATCAATCTTTTTTTCTCTTCCTTTAACACAGAAGGACGAATCTTCACAGTGTCTTCGTCTGCATTTGCAGCTTTCCCAAACACAGTAGGAACTGAAGTCATTCTTAAGGTCGCTAATCAGCCACTTTTTGTACCAAAAAAGAATGCACGTTACACCTCCTTGGTTTTTCCTACATACATTGCTAAGGTTTTCTGATTACTTGGAGATCAACACAGAACACTAACATGGTGCGGAATTTCTCGCTCCAGCCTTCAAGTCCTACAGACATCACACCTTGCTGGGCAGTGCTCCTGAGCTCACTGGCTTTGAATGGAAATTTACTTATTTTTATATTTATGTATTTATTTTATCATGGTAAAACACACATAACATAAGCTTACCATTTTAAGTGATAGCTCAGGGGCATTAAGTATTTTACCACCGTTTTTAAAAAGTCTGCTAAAAACCTATTTAAAAAGGAATTCCAAAATAAGACAATCATACATTATTTTTACTACCATCATCCTCCTTGTTTTGTTTTAACTTGTCCATTCTCAAGTTTAGCTCTATGGATAGCAAACCAGCAGGAACCGTATCAGCAACAGTTGAGGTCAAATTCCAAGACAGAAACTGGTGATCCGTTATTATTTCTTATGCTCCAAAAGCTGGAAGGGTTCTGTGCTAAAAGTGCAGATAGTAAATAGTTCTTTTCCTTTCCCGGAGGCTTATGTTTTGGGAGAAGAGACAAACCAAATGCCTTGACAGCATGCAGAACCCTCTATGGTCAATGCTGGCTTATGGTGGATAACTGATGGCCCAGGTCCAAATTATGGTTGAGTGACCTCAGGCAAATGGCTGAACTTTTCTGGGCCTCAGTTTGCAAGCTATAAAAAAACAATAAAGTGACAAGTAGATGAATTAATATACTTAAAGCATTTACAACAGTTTGTGGCACACATAAGTCCTCACTAAATAATACTTATTATTATTGAAAGGCCACAACCCAAAATATTTCAGGTGAAGGACCTTCTAATAAAGTATTTTTATTTTGTGTGGCTGAACCTCCAAAAGCTTTATTCTTAGAATTCATAAAAACACATTAAGTAACTTAAAGACATGAATAATTGTTGTTCTTTCGGTGACCAAAATAAATATTCTTTTTAACTTAAAAAAAGGCTTATTGTTATTCTTGGTAGTCAATGGTACAAGAATTATCATTAGGAGGGAAAAAATCTTGACAGCTTTGACTTAACTCCTACACACAGTGGACGTCATTTAATTTAAAAGTACAAACACACACAAAGGCAAGAGAAGAAATGCTTATTCCCTCCCTCTTCAGAAATTACAGATGTCTTTCAAAACCCCACATACTATTTTTAGAGTTTATTTATAAAACTTAAATACTTTAAACACATTTTATGTAAAACTTAATGCTTTAAAACTCTGGAAACTTTTTGTCATATATTCTAGCAAGGTAAAGATTCGAGTGTCTCCCTTGACTACCAATGATGTTACCACTTAAGTATTTTCTCTAAATGTCACAGCAAGCACACAACAAATATAGAGAAAAAAAAAGCACGGGAGAGGGGACCAACTTCAGAAAACCTGCTAGTCCTGAAGCCAGGGGCACCGAGGGTTGGCACGGACATGGCCGAGCCATCTGGTAGAGCCTCCATTCACCTCAGGCCCTCACACAGTGGGGAAGAGGAAGAGGAAGGGGAAGGGAAGCCACAGCTCTGAGCTCTCAGAGGTGAAAAGAAACTGACTGAAGGAGGAACAGATTGCTATAGAAATTCCAAAGTGGTCTGGAATAATCCATTTCTGGCTGGAAAACCTCTGCCATGGTAAAGAATCATGTCAAGGCTGAGAACAGGTGTGAAATGACACACGGGAGAATCTTCTACTGTCAGGGGAGGCCTTGGATGATAAAGACAGTTGGCCACTACCAAAAATGGGTTACCCAGGATGAAGCTGTCCCTGCCCAATGAGAGCATATCTCTCAGAGCAGCAGCTTTCTGATGTGAATTCCAAGTTAAAAGGAAGGCAGTCAGGAGCTCATGGCATACCAATGCTGCAGTATCCACAAGCCCCACGGCCAAGTACTCAGCTGCCCACCAGGGGTGACACTGGATCCGGTGACCACCCGGAGCAGTGTGGACGCCTCGGGGTCCCCAGTCAGCTACCCGACTGGGTGACTCCTGTGCCATCGGGTGTGTTGGGTCTATTATTCATTCTTAGCCAGTGCTACAGTGGGACTGCGGGATTGAATATGCAAATGAACGATGGCTAGATTATGTGTAAAAGCCGAGGTCTGACCCACAACCAGCACCAACCGCCCAGGAAGTCAATCCCTTATCTACAATAATCAGCCAAGGAGCCAGCTTACTCCAAGTCAGATTTAGGAAGTCAGACTGGTATCCCCAGCCACAATCCAGAAAGCAAAGCAATACTTTTTGTAACAATCAGCTCCAAATGGCCAGGCTTCAATTACTGACAGGCGACCTAATCCACCCCCTCAGCCCCACATTCCACTTAGAAGCAACCAGAGAAAGCCAAACACGTCCCCCCAACCCATCACACATGAGGCCCAATTTCTAGTTCGCCATCCAAAGCTCCCCCACATAGCCTCTAATCTATTAGGGCACACCTGGAACCTCTCTGCTTTCCACTATGAGACCTCCCATTCCCGTCTGCCTGAGTCTCTGCCAAGCACAGGTGATGGTGGCCCACGCCCTTCCTAAACCAGGCTCTGAATCAACAGCCTTTGTGTGTTCTCATTTGGGTGGACTTCGTAGAGTGTCTCTCAAGCCTTCCTCACCCTTGCCTCTCTCTCTCCTCTAACCAAGTGACAAGAGGAAAACTGATTAATTTCAATGAGTCAACCACAGTTCTGGCAACAGGTGCAACTATACATGACCGAATCACAAAACATGCTCTTCTCACTTTCAAGGAGTAAGTACGACCATTGGGGCAGCATCGATACGAAAAACACACTGATCTAGATTTTGAACCATCCAAAGTTCCCCTCTACTCCTATAACGATCTAGGGGCAAAATGAAAAAAGGAAAGACGTTAAGGGTTTGTTTCAAAACGCACCCTACAGCTGATGAGTACCAGTGCTGCAACGGAAAGTCCTGTGCATCGCTAGGGACTGGCCAAGCAAAGAAAAGTGAACTTTCAGTGTATTGACACATACTTATGTTTTCGAATTCTCTGAAAATTGATGTTCCAAGTAAAAAAATATATGGTTAAGGAGAATTATCAAAATACTTGCTGCTGGTCAGAGTCCCCAACTGGCTAAACACTCCGGGTCAAGGCAGCTAGGGTCCCTCTGAGCATCCATCCTCCCTCGCAGGCTCTCCCCAGTGTCACCTGAGGGGTACCCCATCCCCAGCACGGCGTTGGGAACAATGGGAGACTGGCACCCAGTGGGTGAATGCGAGGTGGTTAAATTTCTTCCCTAATTATGGGGCTAATGACACAGACCATACACTAATTGGTTCAGCACTGAAGGAAAACTCAGGTGGCCAGGCTGGGAGCCTGCAGAAAGTGAAAGCCGATGTGGCCCTGTGAATCTGTGTATTACAGATGGCCCTATCAGGGAATCTGTGTATTACAGATGGCCCTATCAGGCAGGCGGCTCACCCCAGTTTCTCTTTTGTGTCTCCTCCTGGAGTATTTAATCAGCTGAATCTTCCACTTCTGTCTCCCTCTGGGCACAGGGAGGACATGGGGGCTGGAATACCTTAGTTCTGGTAGGGGTTATCAGGACACCATCTTCTCCTCTTCCAACCTATCTGAACAACTGATTGACGGGTGAGACAAAGGATGAGGCAGTTCCCTCATGAACCTCATCCACTTTCCTTTTAAAGGGATCCTTTAGACTTTTCCTCTTTTAATTTTTATCTTAAAATTGTGGGGTACAATTCAGGGTTAGGTATGCAAATATTCATGGTGCAGGTACACTTGTTGATGAGGTGTGCCCCCCCTTTCCAGGCAGATACTGACTACTGTCAATCCCACCTCCCAGACCCCCCCCCCGCAGCAGTTTCCCACTACTGTCAATCCTTTTCTTATAGTTATATAGTAGTTGCTCAAGGTCCACTTATGAGTGAGAACATGTGGTACTTAGCTCTTTGTTTCTGTGAGAGATCACTCAGTATTATAAACTCTAATTCCATCCAGGTTGCTGCAAAGTTCATGATTTTGTTCTTCTTTATGGCTGCGTAATATTCCATTGTGCATATGTACATTTTTTTCTCCAGTCCTCTTTTGATGGGCTGCACGGCTGGTTCCGTGTTCTTGCTATTGTGCACAATGCTGCAATAAACATGTGTGCAGATATCTTTTTTATAGAGTGACCTGAGTTCTTCTGGGTATATTCCCAGTAGGGGGTAGACATTCTTATAAATGCCATCTGCTTCCTTGAAGGAAATGGAAAATTGTTTCTTAATCAAGAAAAAGTTAAAATTAATACTAGAGTTTGGAAAGCATTTAAATTTGAATAATGCTTTTTTATTTTGCTCGACATAAGTGTTAAGAAATAACAGAAAACATGGGTCAGGGCTATTTCAGTAATTAGCAAAAATCAGTATATAGGACAAATGATCTCAAAACATACTAAAAACTTACATTAAAAACATTTTACATAAACTTTTACCTGAGTCCATCAAAACACCTTCTCATAATGAAGGTTCTGATTCCCTACTTATCTAAATATGTGCTTCCTACCCATGGCCCCCAAATCTAAATCGCTGTTTGGTTGTAACCTGATTTTAATGTGTGTGGAGCGGGGTTTTATTAGCCAATGATTAAAGCTCAAGCAAAGCAGACTTTGTTCAGATCATGTACGATATTCCCAGATGAGGCTGATCAAAAGTGCGGACACCAGGAGACAGATGCTGGCATTTTCCACCTCTTGCATTTCCTTAGAAGTGTACTTCTCCAAAAAAAAAATCCAACTACAATTTGTAAAAACTGTTGATTGATGGACCGAGTGTTTTTGCTATAAGAAGCAGTGCTGGAGGGGCCCCTCGGAGCCTCCTGCTCCTGACAAGGGACACAGGGGTTGAGCCGACCTATCATCCCAGTTCCTCAAACACATGCCAGAGGTTTGTCTGGGCCAGTGATGTGCCCAGTTTGACAGATCTGCACTGACCAACTGGTCAGTGGCCCCTCTGGCCACTGTGGGCTACACAAACCCACAATAAGGCAGCCACACAGATAAGGATTATCTGTGTAAGTCTGAGATGCTATCCTACTTGCACGGATAAGTACTGTATATAAATGAATACTGCAGAATTAGGAGGCAGCTGGGTCAGGGAAGAGCTCTTTCTTCACTGACACTCACACCCAGAGTCCAGCCCCCCAGACCTACACCAGGCGCAAAGTGATGAGAACTTGTCTATGTGGGTGCAGACTACCCCTCCCACAGATGAGGGATGCACCAAGGTGGATTTTCTTTAGGTGCAGGACAGAAGTAGCAGCCTCCTTCCCCATCTGGAAAGAAGGGGGATAAATCTTTGCTCCTTGGAGATGGAATGGAAAGGATCCTAGGTTCTTACCCTGACCTTTTAAAATATAAACAAAATATCGCCAGGGCTCAGAGAGCCCATGAGTCTGGGTTTTTATGACCTAGAGACATCTCCAAGGTCTGGAGACTTGTAAATACCTAGGGAGACAGCACTCCAGTCTTCCCAGCACAAGGGCTTAACTGTGTACATGTGCATGTATGCGCATATGTGTGCTTACATACATGTATGTTTATGTGTGTATATATACACATATGCGCATGTGTAAGTTGTACACGTGTATATGTATTTTTATGTGGCTATATGAGCATTTGTGTGTGCATGTGTGTGTCCATTTGTTTATGTGCAAATATATTTGTATGTGTGTGATGTGCACATGTGTAAGTATGTGTATACATATATTGTGGAAATGGACTTCTGCAGGGTCAGTTCACTATGGAATAGTCTAACTGGTCATACCAACTGGCCAGTGGCCCCTCTGGCCACTGTGGGCTACACAAACGCACAATAAGGCAGCCACACAGATAAGGATTATGTTTTTTTTAACACTTTCTCCAAAATCTCCATAGGTATATTTGGTATGAGCATACATGTTCACTGTAGAAAATTTAATCGTAAACAACCAACAGGCACTGTCCACTTTCTATATGCCAGGCACAGCTGAATGGGCTCTGCATGGCTCAGCACTACACCCTGAAACAGGTACTACAACGAGCCCTTTTTTCCAAGGGAGGAAACGGAGGCACTGGACTGAGGCAATTTTGTCAAGTCGCACAGCTAAGAAGCAGCTGAGCTGAGGCTGAATCCCAGGCAGCCTACCTCCAAGGCCCCGATTCGCAAGTGCCATGGGCTACACCACCTCACCTCTACGATCACTCCTTTTGTGTTTCCATTTTCCAACTAAATGGAATCAGCCTGTCGTTTGTCACTTGCTCTTTCCCTTCCTATGTGGCCTTCGTCGATGGATATGGTTCCCAATGTCCCTTGCCCAACCACTACAGGACTTGTGATTTCAGGCAGCTAATGTTCTCTGAGACACGGAATCTAGAATTCCAGATTCTAAACCCCAAACACAGGTTCAGGAGAATCAGGCTGCTGTGGATTAAGATAAGAGGAATGGCCTCAGAGAGCAGGTTGTCTGGAATATGAAGCGGCCACCAGAAGTAGCATTAGAGGGTTTTGAGGAACCAGGGCCTGTGAACACAAGTGGATTTAATAAAACGGAACATCCCTAGGCCCCCAAAATAAGTGACGTAACTTTTAAAAAGTAGGTCTCTGTTCAAATGAGCAGAGGCTTCTTGTCCTTCAGTTCAGTTCAATAAGCACTGATTGAGCATGTGTACTACACAACAGTTCCCGAAAGACAAAGAGAAAAAAGATTCAGTCTCTACTCCAGGGAACCCACAGTCTAAATGGAGACAGTCACAGAAGATGGTGACCTGAAAACTGTAAAATCCAGATGCTGCATGAAGCAGACACACAGGAGGTTCTGTAGGAACCTGGAGATCAGATAGTGGACTCCTCAGGAAAGGCTCTGAGAAGCCAGAGTTAAACAGGAATCAGCAGGTGATGACGGAAGGGAAAGGTTCCCCAGGCAGTGTAACAGAATGGGGCAAAGGCCCAGACGCTTGAAGAGGTGAACTAACTAATGCCAATAACATTTATTGGCCAAGTGCTGTGGCTCACACCTGTAATCCCGGCAATTTGGGAGGCAAAGGCGAAAGGACTGCCTGAGCCCAGGGGTTTGAGACCAGCCCAGGTAATTGGCGAGACCTTGTCTCTACAATAAAGCAAAAAATTAGCCAGGCATGGTGGTAAGCATCTGTAGTTCCAGCTACTTGGAAGGCTAAGGCAGAAGGATTGCCTGAGCCCAGCAGGTCAAGGCTGTGGTGGCTGTGAGCATGCAACTGCACTCCAGCCTGGGCAACAGAGTGAGACTCCAACTCAAAAAAGCAAAAAACTCATTTATCGCTTATGCTAAGTATCAAAATATAAAATCCCTGAGTCATGCACAGTGGCTCACTCCTGTAATCCCAGCACTTTGGGAGGCTGAGGCTGGAGGACTGCTTGAGCCCAGGAGTTCAAGACCAGCCTGAATAACATAGCGAGGCCTCATCTCTACAAAAACAAAAAAACCAAAACTAGCCAGGCATGGTGATGTACGCCTGTAGTTCCCAGCTACTTGGGAGGCTGAGGCAAAAGGACTGCCTGAGCCCAGGAGTTAAAGATTTTGAACATGCCACTGCACTCTAGCCTGGGTGACAGAGTGAGACCCCAACTCAAAAAAATAATAAAGGATAAGGTTTAAAAATACACACACACACACACACACACACACACACACACACACACACACACTCCCTGGATACAGATGAGAAAAATCTGCCTTAATATATGTAAATTTTAGTCAATCCTAAATTTCTTCAAAAAGAAAACAGTGTTATCTAAACATATAGTGGCTCTTTTAACTACTGGTCAAAGAGAGTCTACAGAAGAAGATTCACTTCAAAAGTCAAGTGCAAATATTCTGATATGAAACAAAAATTCTAGATAGGCCTGGTGTAAATTTTTGGTTAAAATGAAAGGGAAAAAAATTCTGAAGGACTACAAAAATAGTATGTACAGAAATAAATATATTTCTAAAAGTTAATCTTAAAATTTATCTGCATATTAAAAAAAACCAAAGCAATGGAGCAAAGGACCTCTCAACCTTCTTAAGTAGCACTAACAATTTCAAAGCAAGTTGACCATCATTCTTGCAACGGATTATTACAAACATCCCCTTGAGAAGGTGGGCCTTGTTATCTCAATTTCTCAGAGGACTTAAAGAAGAAAATCACCTCCCCACAGATAAAAGGTGTTACACCAGGGGTTCCCGGCCCTCAAATTGATCTCTCCAACTCAACTGACTATGCAAAGCAATCTTCAAGGAAAACAAACTAAATCAGCACACGTATATTCATGAAAGGCAAATTCTAAATATTCATCGTTACCCATCTGACTTGTGGGAATTATAAAAATAAGCCAACTCAGTGATGGTAATCTGGGGGCCTGAAAGATGCAGTCGTTTTCTTTTACATCACAGCTACAATCCTGTTTTCTGTTTCTAAAACAATCCACACCGCTACTGAAAGACGGTAGGGCAAGAAAGGAACCGTGGAGCAGAGAACGAGGTGATGAGGAGGCAGGCGATGACCTCACCGTAGAAGGCTGAAGACCTGTTTCCACCCTGGGCTCCGCCATTGCTGAGTCCTGGCCTCAGTTTCCCCTTCTGTAAAATGATAGTTCTGGCTTCCCGACTTCCAAGGTCTCTTCCAGCTGTGTCACTCCCTGACTCTCTCCCTGGCTCTCTGACACACTCCTGGATAAGAATCAAAGGTGAGGGTAACCTTTATCTCTCTTCCATGGCATCTCTTCTCAGTATACGCTCAATTTTTCTTTGCTTCAGCTTGAAGAGGACAAAAAGATCAATGTGAAGAAAATTCAGCTTGCCTTGAATGAGACTGGAAGCTATCCCCCAATACTGCCCAGAAATTTCCAGATAGCTATCAAAAGAGAACACTGCAAAAGTAAAATGTAAACTGTCTACAAATGGCAATCCAAAGTTAGGTATGACAAAGAAAATAGGATATTAGGATAGATATGGACTTTTACAATCTAACTTTTAGACAGAATATAAAACAGACTTACTTCGGGACTCAAGCTATCTGAAAGAATTATCTATTCTGCCTGAATTCAAGCAAATTCAGGCTTCTACTTTCGCTGAAATAAAATCTCCTTGGGATACTGGATCTGCCCTAGAACATTAATAAACCCTGGAAGGACAGGGACTCATTGCAGTATGACTCCGGTGTCTGTAAGGGACTTGATTTACTGGGAATAGCAACACGGGTGTGCCTACCACTTGAGCTACACCGAGTGCTCAAAGGTATTCTTGATTCTGAATACTCTACCCCAGAATTAAGAGCAGTGCCATGTTTCATAATGCACAGATCTCACCTCATGTTCTTTCCATGGTTCTTTCGTATTTCTGACCAAAGCTTTCCCCATCCTGAAAAGTTAAGGAGAACCATTCCTCCTCCCAAGCCCTCTTTTGCCTGACATCACACTTGTGCCCTGGGGACTAATCTTCAGCAACACCACAGAAGCAGGGATGCACTGAAATCAAGATGCAAAAGCTCTGTGTGTACACGAAAAAAGAAGAAGGGCATTCTCCTGGTATGGTCTACCCCTGACTAGCATCGCTGGAACGCTGAGAGCGCCCTTGAACCATGAACTCCTCACCACATTATTCCACAGTTGGCCTTACAACAGATAATCCCAGCCAAATGTCCCGCCACCACTGCCCTCAGGTACAAGTGTAACCAGCTAAAAAACCTTCCTAAATCGGTTTGAGTGTAGGTTTCTCAGAACTCTCTGGAACTATACACAGCCCAGAATAATTCAGATAGATGCTATTAAAAGATTCTGAAAAACAAAACAAAACAAAATGAAATTGCTCAGGTGAGGGTAACAAGCTCACGCTGAGACAGGATTGGCTGGCTGATCCCCGCCTCTGTTGCGGGTGTGGTACAAATCTGAATAAGGTCACTGGAACCAATTTGATTTTGTGTATGTGTGTGTATGTCAATCAACAGATGGTCAAATTATCTCGCTGATGTTTACTTTCAGATTTTGTTTCTGTCTTCATAAACGGTGGTAGCAGGAAGGTAGACAAACACAGAACTGCCCTAACAAGGCTCCTCAATGCTTCCACACAAGAAGTGCTCAACCACCTCTGCCCACAGCCGCCAAAGCTGGTGGAGGGAAGAAGGGTTGGGGTACTCGGAGCTGCCCTCAATAAGTTCAGAGGACACTTCGGAGGTCCTCCCCTGGAGTCAAACCGAGGCACGGTGACTTCGAAAACCCCGTTTCCCAAAAGTCAGCAATACCCTGCTTGCACTTATCTCCCTTTATAATTACACTGAGTGCTAAGATCTGTGCTCGGGTGTGGAGGGGAAGGGGGAGAGGAGGACACATTTTGAGGCAACCCTGGGTGACTTCTTGGAGGCTCCCCCGAAAGCAGTCAGTCTTAGGTTTTCCAGACCCCGGGCTGAGGAGACCCAGGCGAAACTGTATTTTCCAAAGGTGGTGGCAGGCGGCCCCTCCCTTTTCATGCTGACTTCTAGGCTGAGCTCAGCTGAAGAAAGATGTACCTGACTGCAAGAAAATGAGGAGAGATGCAATGAGTGTCCTGATTTAACAGTCCTTATTACAGCCAGAGAAACAATTTTGGAAAGCTGGTTAGCTACTAAAAGACAGCAAGGAACAGAATAATGATTTTGCCCTAAAAAAGATTTTCCTGCAAGTGTTCTGTTCCTCTTTTGTACCCTTTCACACGCAGCCTCCTCCTTCGAAGGGCGGGGTTGAGCACGGACACCAAATGGGAGTCGTCTTCTGCCCCAGCAGGTACCCAGCGGTCACACGGTCACCTCACGCTCGAGGAAGCCACTTAGGCTAAAGGAATCAGTTTCCAGACGTTCCACGTGTCATGTGCACATCCTATCTTCTTGGAGGCAGCATTTCAGAAAAAAGTAAACAAAAACAGGCCGTTCTAATTCTGGCCCTTCTTTAAAGGGCTACGTTCCATGCCTGCTCTGAATGTCCTCGTGCGAGTCACTTACCTTCTCTGAGCCTCTGTGTCCTGTATGTAAAATGAAAATAACATAGTGCTTTCCTCAAGAGGCTGTTATCAAATGAACATACGTGTGTGACAATGACAGTTAAACGCAGGGTTCCTCTTCCCAAATGACCCTTAGGCCCAGAGTATTTTTAGCTTGCCTAATTTGTTAAGGAAAAATGATACAGAGATGCTCAAAGAGTGACAGTGACAAAGATACAGGACAAAGAAGTGCAGGTGAGAAAATCCTACAGGTGACCCTAACCCCCCTGCCCCGCCATGTTGTGCATGAGAAGCACTATTAAAAACTGTTAAATACGTGGGAATTTCATCCTTCTTGGTAGGCATGAGTGAGCTCTGTGCATCTGTTTTGTTTCTCTGAAAGAAACTGAGATCTCAGGGCCTAAGAGAGTGAGCTGGTTCCCAGACGTCCAAGTGCACAGTCTGTGCCCAGCCTTGTCCTTGTTACTGCCTGTACCCAGGAACCTCTTCCTTATCTTATTATACTCGTGGTGGAGAGCAGATTGTGAAAAGCATGCTGAGGAATAAGGCGATTTAGACCAAGCTGGCCGTTGGTCTGCAGTATGGCCCTCCCAGGACTTCTGGGTGGTCAGTGCCCTGGTGGAGGCCTGGAAAGTCTTCTTATGGACTCTCTGGAACCAGGGCCTGAGAAGCCCCTGATTTTCCAGGTGAAGAAACCTCAGGTCTCAGAAGAGAAAGAGAAGTAATGAACTGCCTACGAGGGCTCAGCAGGCCAGCCTGTCCCCACTGCAAACTCCAAGACTCAGCAAAGGCCCCCTTTGCTTTCTGAACCTCCAATTTTCATCTGAAAAGTATGAGCTACGTTGTACCAGATAGTCACTGAGGTCCTCTCCTTCTGCCTTAAAACCAACTTATTAGCCAGAATAGTATGTGTATCTCTAATCCAAATAATAAGCTCCCGGTTTCACTGAAGAATCAGGGGGTCCTCGTTCTTTAGGGGATCCTGACACAGGAGAAAAATAACAGGATCCTTTTGGGACAGCAGGAGCTGAGCCCAAGTTCTGCAGTCAGCCCTCTTTAGAAAAAACAAAAGGTCACACAAAATAGCACATGTCACATTCATCATGGCAAAACACCCCCCTCACACCCCATAAAAACCTCAGAATCCATGGGAGCATGCAGAGGCTATTTGATTTGAATTGAAACCTCAGACACAAAAGGTTATCAGGGTACTTTGTTCTTATAAATGGCAAAAGCTTTCAAAAGCAAACTGTGCGACTCCAAGCCACTGCCAAGACATTCTAAGGGTGTTTGGCTTCCCCAGTTGAAGTATTTCACTTTTCCCCCTTAAGTTAGCTTTCTAGAGAACACTGGGATATGTTGTGTATATAATTGCTAGCATGTACCTTGTCTGGAAAAAAATCCAAGTACTTCACTCAAGAAGAAAACACCTCGAAGCTGGCATTTACCCAGCTGGGTGTGCAGGCATCTTGAGTGGTGACCTGGTCAAAGCAGCAAGTAATAAAACAGCAATATTACTTTTATTTTTATGGAACTCCTTAATAAGCATTCTCTTCTCTTGATTTGCACCTGAGTACTAACATCTCCCTTTCACAGATGAGGCAGGTGAGTCTTGAGGCTTGTGCTGCTTGCCAGGGTCACCTAGTCACAGAGACCACCACATCAGGGTCCAAAGCCCTCTGCTATGAGCCACAAGCTGTCTTTGCTACACCATTTAAAAGTGTCCCTGATCCAAGCGGCGATAGCCACTCACACGTTGTGATTTAAAACCAGGTCATAGGGCAATGCTGGCACACCCAAGGAACAGGCTGAATATTTTTATAGGTATCTCATATAAACAGGATGCGATATGTACAAGAGCTGCCAAAGCCCGAGCTGTTAGAAAACACAGACATAGCCTCAGGGAAGTACATCCTAAGGATACTACCCAAAGAAGTGCAAAATGGACAATGAGACGCCGTTGCTCAACAGTTATATACTGAGACACACAGCAAGATAGACGCATAAGGAGGTTTTGTACACGGAGGGTAGACAGCTGACCACTGTGAACAGCTAACCCAAGCAAACACAGCATAGCTTCACAGAAACTGGAAACTCAAAAAGAACCATTCTTTTTAAAACTTAAGCACGATGTCTCCTTCAGAAGGCACCCCAGAGTCTTTGCCAGGAAGGAGTTGATCTAGGTCTTTTCAGTGGGCTTGCAGCAACGTTCTAGTTGTGGGAATGCCACCAGCCCAGGCACGGAGAGATAAGGAAACCCACTGCACAGGTGAAGAGTGACAGATGATTGCCGGCGAGTGACCCCGTGTATACCAAACAGCACAAGTCCAAATAGATGTGGTGCATACTGGAGCACACCCCGTAGATGCCCAAGGCATCCCCGTTTTCACAGAACACCAGGGAAACAACGCTCAGGACTTGCACAGCAATAGCTGCAAGCCCTGGATAAGGAGGAGTCAACTCAGAGCACGGAAGCCACCAGGTGAATGCGTGGAGAAGGTTTCTAAAAAATCAGACAAGAATGGCCGACGACCTGTTGAGGTGAGAAGGCACGCACCAGTTGTTCAGTTTGTCCATAGAGGAATCAGGGTGCTGTGCGTTTCCTTATACACTCATTGCGGGACTCACATCTGTGAGTTTCCTTAGACACTCGGTTGCGGGGCTCACAGTTCTTCTCTCATTTCCTCGATAGAATGCTACGGAATACCTATGTGCCCACCCTGCACAAGGTGCAGGGGTCTAGGGGGACTAACCCGATCAGGGCCCAGCTTGGTCATGAGGTTTACGCACACATGTAGGGATAAGAGCAACGATTCCTGCAGCTGAAGCCCTGCCAGGAAATATCCAGGAATGACTGGAGAGCAAGTGAAGGACAGGGCTCTGGGCTGAGAGTCAGCAAGCTGAGGAGAAATGATGGCCAACCAGGTGAGACGAAGGGGGGCGTTGCAGGCCTGAGTAGAAGTCAGGAAGAAGATATGCCATGCAGGAAAGGGATCTGTTTTCATCAAGACCACCTTGAACTCCAAATCCAGGAGTCCCAGGCTGCCCCTGGACGCAGTTTCCAAAAGGGATGTCTTTTCAGATCAAATGAAAGTAAGATAGCCAAAGGGTGGAGGTTGTTTTTTTCTAATGAGCGGCCACCCTGTTGGTAAGCCTTGTGTGTGGGAGTGAACTGTATGTTCCAGAAGAGGAGAGTAGGTCAGGGGAAAAGCAATTCCATAATCTGAGAATCAGGGGGATCCAAGCCACCTCACCACTCTCAGCGTGAAAAACTGAGACACAAAGCCAAGGATGGAAAGTCCTAGAAGCAGCTCAAAAATAAGCAGCTCTCTCACCTCCAATGAAACCAGTTTACTTTGAGCCATAAATCCAAGAGATTTTTTAAGTCAAGGGCTACATCTGATTGGAAACAGAAGCAAATTCTTTTGCTTGAGAGATCATAAAATCTCTACAAAATTGCCATGCAAATGGGCTGTAAATGAATTTCTTTCTCTGACAATGCTATGAAGGGGAAAGGGGAGAGCCATAAAAGCAAAACCCTCCCTAACCACTAAGACAGGTCATATAAAGACTGACATCTGCTTCTGGTTGTTAGATACGCTGATATTCCAGAAACACACAGCAACCATTCGCAGCAATGTTCCAGCAAACACATCTGCCCCCATGCCCACCACAAACACACCAAAACTTGGATTGGAAGGCTTTCCTTATATTTGTATTAGCTCTTGATCTCCAGGGAAACAGGCATCTTTTGCAGGAACTGATGATACTGTACGTCATGTCTTTCATAGACAGCACAAATAAAAGTGTTGACATGGCAAACATGATTCACTGGATCAGTGTAGCAGCCAGAGTGGCTCCTCCTTGTCCTCACTCGAACCCACCTCCTCAAAAAAACCTCTCTGGCTACAAGGTAAGGTCTCCCCCTCTCCCTCCCTCTGACAACAGGCCGTGATCAGAACTGTTCACCTTGCGATGTACAGACCTGAGATGCTGCCTATTTCTAAACAGGCCTTAAGCCTGCAAAATGGAATAGTCGAAAGTCGAAGCCACCAAGTGCTGAGACTGAAAAAATACTGGATAGATGTTTCTATTCCACACTAAAGACAAATCTGAACTCTACTGATGAGCGCTGTTTGTGAAATTACCCCAAAAGGACTGTAGGCCCATATAGGGGAACACTGACCAGGTCCCAGGCTTGAAATGGAATTAACCTGTCTGAATGGAGAATAAAACGTTTATGTTTGTATGCCAAAAATATAGCTGTCAATAAAATGTAATTTAAAATGGAGACATCCTTATTTTCTGGTGATCTCCAAGTTTCCCCTATCATCCATCATGTTATCGCATAGAGTTTAATGACTAATAATTCTATTCTTGTAAGGATATTTGGGATGCTTCAGTGTACCCTACAAAGACCAAAAAGCCATGCTGGCTGCCTCATGATGTTCCCAGGATATTGGTTTTGTGTTTTTAAGGTCTCTTTTTCCTGTGTGGTCTCTGTTTCCTCTAAGGCTTTTCCTCCTGTCGTTGTACCTTTCTCTTTTACATTGCATGGCAAGTGTTCCTGGGTTGTGTGGTAACAGCAGTGAGGAACTAGAAGGATGACCAGAAGTCCATGCACAAGAGTGGTACTTTTCAAATGTGCCTTTCTCTGAAGAGTGATTCACATTTCTTATGAGTTTCAACCATCCTGTTTGCTCTTCTGTCTTCTTTAGCAGAATTGAGACATTTCAAAGAAAACAGCAAATTCACTTTTTTGTCATGTCTCGCGCCATGCACAGAGTATTTAAGTGATGACTGTACATTCAGAGAACCGAATTAAGAATTGAATTGTAAACTCTATTGGTTCTAAAAGCAACAAATCTCAGCAACTTGGGAGATGAAGGGGAGAAGACTGCCTGAGCCCAGGGGATCAAGACCAGTGTTGGCAACTTGTTGAGACCTCATCTCTACAATATATCAGAAAAAATAAGCCAGGTGTGGTGGCGTGCACCTGTACTTCCAGTTACTTGGAAGGCTGAGGTGGAAGGATCACCTGAGCCCTGAGGGTGGACACTGGGGTGGCCGCGAGCATATCACTGCACTCCAGACTGGGTGACAGAATGAGACTCTGACTCCAAAAAAATAAACAATTAGCTGGGCCTGGTGGTGTTCACCTGTAGTCCAAGCTACTTGGGAGACTGAGGCAGGAGGATCGCTTGAGGCCAGGAGCTCTTCTGTGTCCTCACATACCACTGAAAAACTCCAAAAATAAGTATCATAGGCTACTATTTAGCTATTAAGATTATGTTTACATGAGATTTTTAATGACATGGTAAAATGCTTATGTTCAGGTTAAGGCAATCAATCAGCATATAAAACTGCACAGAGTTCGCACCTGTAGTTTCAGCTACTTAGAAGGCTGAGGCAGAAGGATCGCCAGAGCCCAGCAGGTCAAGGCTGCGGTGGCCGGGAGAGGCCACTGCACTCCACTCTGGGCGACAGAGTGAGACTCCAACTCAAAAAAAAAAAAAAGAAAGAATTGAAAAAAAATGCAGATTTAAAAGATGGGTAATACATAATGATAGTTAAGACATGGAGACAAGCCACCCTTACACACTGTGGGTAGGAAGGTGAATGGCCATAGCCTTCTTAATCATCAATTTATCTATCAATAGACAGGGAATCTACTGCCCAGGAATCCCTTCCTAGTATCCCTGACCTGGAAAAAATTGAAATTTACATGATGATATACAGATAAAGAAGTTAATACAAACACTAATAGTGAAAAAGTGGAAATAAAAGGTAATACAAGTTTACAGGGAAGGATTAAGCAAGTTATGCCCTATCCATACTTCTGAATAACACTCTGTGGCCTATAAAAATAAAGTAGCAGCCAGGCTTGGTGCTGTAATCCCATGCCTTTGGGAGGCTGAGGTGAGTGGATTGCCTGAGCCTGCGGGTTCGAGACCTGCCTGGGCAACTTGGCGAGACCTCATCTCTACAATAAATCAAAAATTAGCCGGACGTGGTAGCGCGCCTGTAGTTCCAGCTACTTGGAAGGCTGAGGCGGAAGGATCGTTGGAGCCCAGCAGGTGGAGGCTGTGGTGGCCGGGAGCGGCCACTGCACTCCAGTCTGGGCGACAGAGCAAGACTCCAACCCCCCAAAAAATAAAAAAAATAAAAATAAAAAATAAAGTAGCTATAAGTTATGACTAAAAAAAAAAAAAAAAAATCGATGCCATATTATTGTTTCTCCAAAGTTGCTAAATTACATAAAATGGGTTGCTTTTTAGAAATTTACACTTGTGTGTATATATGTAAATGTGCCAAAACGTGACTAGCAGAATATACCACATCATGGTTAGCACTAGTTAACTCCTGAGAAGGGTGGAGAGTTATGGGGTGCAGGGTTAGGATGCCTTTGGCTACAGCTAACATAAAACCTAACTCAACCTGCTTAACCTGGTAATGAAGGTTCCAGGATCTCACAACATCCCAGACTCCTTCTTGGGAAATGCAGAGGGTCAAGATTACCACAGGGGTGCCATTATGGATCTTTGCATGCTTCTGCAGGTTGGCGCTAAGACCTGGCCCAGTTCCTCTGGTGACTGTTGGCTGCCCAGTTTACAGGCATGGTGGTCACACATCATGGTATCCAGGAAAAGAAATGGGCTGCTTGTTTCCTTGTCTCTTTTTAAGAGGCAGAGAAACTTTCCCAATGCCTCCCGAATAGCCACATTTCATTGGCTAGGACACAGTCCACATGGTCACACCAAGCCAATCACTAGAAAGGGCAACTGGCCCACCAGGGTTGCTTGGCCAATGAGGTAAAGCTCCTGAGACAGGTGGGGGAGAGGAGACTCCCACACAAAATCAGCTTTCTGCCAGGCAAAAAAAAAAAAAAAAAAAAGAAAAATGACTATTAGGTAGGCCACAGGGATGAAGGGAATCTTTCTCTTTTACTAGAAACGATTCTGTTATTTGAAAATTTTTACAAGATTATATCCATGTTTTTTTTAAAAAAAACTAATATAAAAACATTTTAATGCATGCCAAAGACACTGAAAAGAAAATACATCTTGAAATTGTGGGTAATCTTCCTTTTCTTCACTCTTTTCTACCTTTTCCAAAAATTATTTACTTTTATAAACAGAAAAGTGATCATTTTAAAAATGATCTGCAGCTCTCGGTATTACACCACCAAGGAGCATAAATATCCTTCACAAAACTGTATGCACCATTTTTTGATTCAGAAAAGGCTGGGACAATCATGCTGCTAAGCTGTGTCACCTGCTTTTGGGTGAGCTTATGGTTTTGGAAGCCTGTATGATCATACAATGGCCTGGGAACGTTATCTGCCATGACCTTTAGCAAAGCAAAAAAGTCCACAACGCAAGCTCCCACCACGGCTATGATCTCCATCTTGGGTACTCAGATGCGTGATGCTCTTCCTTCTCCCCCTTGTTTCTCCCTCCTCACCAGGCCTGCCTTGGCTCCAGTTGTTCCTCTGCTTTTCTTTCCCCCCAAACATCAAACTGCCACTGCTATTCTCTTAGAACTCAGTCTTCAAGGTTTACTTTTAGAGGGCATGAAAGGTGAGCGGTAGCAAAGAAATCTCTTCTTTGCAAATAATAAATAGAACCCCTAAATATCATGAAATGCAGAATGACATTTATTAAAGTATTTTCATGGCTACCCAGATAACTCTTTCTAAGGTCAGGGTGAAGGAAATTGCTACCTTGGAATCTCATCTCCCCGAGAGGTCAGGAGGAAGCAACCATCTCAGAATGCAAAGAGTAAAAAGCACCTCAGGTGAATTCCACCGTGCTTGGCACTAACGTCAGGCAACTCCTATGGTGAAAAGGCCTATTGGTGGGTTTGATTCTTGAAAGCGCCCCACCAAGGAATGAATCAACGCCCCTCATAGAGGAGAGGTGCTTGCCTGCTACACCACATTTTTAAGGATTACCTGATTGCCACTAACAGTCTTGATCAACAGAACCTGCATGCTAAGTAACAGGAACAGCCTCAGGTGAAAGTACTGCAAGAAGGGCTAACCAGAAGGGTGGAGATAAGCATGTTCCCAATAATTCTATTTTGCATCTGATTAATTTCCACAGCTGCCCGCCCTCCAGCCCTAGCCCAGTTCTCTGCTGCCAGCCTTAGGTTTGCTGGTAAACCAAACTGAATCTCTAATGAGTAAACTACATGGAAAATATTTTAGCATCCTCCTTGCTTTCTAGTCCTGTCTCCCATTAAGAGTAATAAAAGCAATCCCTTTTGTTAGGCCAACAGGCACCCTTTATTGGTAATCCTCCCATTGTGGTGAGGCAGGCATCATTTGCACTATTTTTTGACAAGGACTCGGGCTCTCAAAGAGGTTAAAAAGTTGCTCCAAGCCACAATGCAGCCAAGTAGGAAGGTTACCTACTTCCTACAGTCTGACTTCAAAATCTGCATTTTATTTCCTGCTGAGTCACAGGGCTCTCCATTCAGACATGACTATAGGTCAAGGTCAACCAGTTGGAAGCCCTACCAGAAAATCCCCTTTCCCAGGTGCCTCCCTGGTCACCACCCCGCAGAGAGGCACCCAGAACCTCATTTTCGGTCGAGGAAGAATCACTCAATCTCTTAGCGCTCTTCCTCTTCTTGTCAGCTCCTCAAAGGCAGGTATGACCTGTCTTCTTAACTTTCGTATCATCTGGGCCTGCTGTACAGTATATGCTCAGTAAACATGCTGAATTGGCTTATGTGCATCCCAGAATCCTTCTAGTGTGTAGCATGTGGGAGCTTGTGAGAAATGTAGACACTGGGCCCCATCCAAGATGTCTTGAGTTAGAATCTGGGTTTAACAAGGGCCCCAGGTGATTCACGTGAGCTATGATGTCCAGCCCCCTCCATCTCCTTAAACACACTGCTTTTTTCATACCAGTATAGATCAACTCTCTCCTTCCTATTTTGAATCACCAAATGGAACCATCCATTGTTTAAAGACCTGCAAGAGTTCAAGTGGTCTGAGGGAACTTTACCTAAGAAATGACTGCTTAAAATGTCAAGTGGTCCCTAATCTCTGTCAAAGAATTCACGTGAGAATCCCTAATCTCTGTCAAAGAATTCACGTGAGAATCAGTAGTGCCTTAGCTAAAGACTGCACTAAAAAATTCCCCTTTTAAGCATAGGCTCATATGTAATAAATGTCTATTTAGTGCTCTAAGGTACTCTTAATCACTATCAGATTTAAAACAGAATTACTCATAGTTAAGTGCCCTATTAGTATTCTGAAATTTCTAACCTTTGGATAGTCAGCACCAACAATCCAGTTCATTGCCCACACCTATTTATTGAGCAGCCATTCTGAACAAGGCCACACAGGGATACGATGCCGGGGGTGGGGTTCCCTGACCTCCCATCTTTGTACCATTTGTACTATTTAAATGTGAGACTCAATTAGACGCTTGCTACGATGCAGCCAATTAGACCACTGGTGTAAAGCAGCCAGAATACTGAGTCACTGGGCTATTTTCAACACCTCACAATCTGACCTCTTGGGAAAGAGAAGTCGCAGCGTGCATGGGATCGGCATGGGACAGCCAGTGGTACAATCACATCAGAAGAACTGACGATTCGTGTACAGAACAAAATACATGCTTATTTTAGAAACTAAGCAAGAAGACTTAGCTCTGGGGTTCTTAAGGTTCCAAAGGAAAGCTCTGAAAAAATTAACATATGAAGACGGTGATACAAAAAGTATACGCATGCATTATTATTTTAATCTGAAGAAACTGACTTAGAATCTTTTAACCTAAGAACAAGTAGCAGTGTTATGAGTGAGCTGTGAAGAGTACCAAGAGCTAAGAAAGACTGCTCCAAAAAAAGATGAATTCAACTTAATAATGACATATATCATCTCACCATCTTTATCATTTTCATTATTAAACAGCCAGAAATATAAAAATGGTCGAAACTGTATTAAAAGAACCAAATGAACTTAAGCAGTTATTATTTTTCACATAAAGATCAAATCTTAAGTCACCATCCAAACACGCTCTCTCATCAGACCAGGGAATTTTTTTCATCATACTAATTAGTAAAGCCTCACTTGGCTCTTTCCGGCATGGTTAACTCTTTGGGGGGTAACATTTTATTAATAACATATTTCCTCTAGAATGTATTCTTTTCTTCGGCCTCCACGGGAGTCACTCTGGGGAGCAGTGAGAATAAAACCGATTCTACATTTACACACAGTGGGATAGATCAGCAAATAAATAGAGGCATCGATTTTCAAGAAGAAAATGGCTAAAAGCAGCGCATTGCTAATTCTTCTAAGCCACACTCCACATCTCTCTGTGAGAAGATAATTACTGAATGTCTTTAAGTTGCACACTTTATTTTTAACTAAATCTTTAAGTAGACTGCTGAGAAATACCAATACTACAACTGGTCCCGGTTCAGCCCTGTAATGAAATACAGTTTTTTTCTTTTGCAAAACAGTGGCCTAGGTCAGAATAAGTCTTTTAAACATTATATTTATGGGGGGGGGCGGGGAGAGCACTATTTTAAAAGTAAATTTGGGGGTTATTTTTGGCAAACTTTTTCCTTTAAGGAAATCTCAGTGGCAGAAAGATGGAGCTGGCATGTGTGCTTGAAACTGAATGGTGCCTCTCTAAGAGGGCAGCTGTGTTTAATACAAGCCTTAATTAGCTGGTCAATTCACTGTTGGGACTAAGTTACTGTGAGACAGCCAGGTGCTGGCAGAGCTCAGTCTTGCAGGAACTACTTTAGAACTAATTACCTGGGAAGTCCAAAGGGGAAAAAACCAAGGAAAAGGTTTGGGTTCTAAATGATCAAGACGGTTCAGCTCGCCTCTGCTGATTAATGTAAGAACTACTCACTATTTTGCCTGTAAAGAAAACAGGCAAACCACTTCCATGAGTTTGGAGTGGACACTAAGGCAAAGACGAAGACCCTTCTTGAACACCTGTTGAACTCCAAGGCTTTTATTTCGGTATTAACCTTCCGGATACAACCTTGGAAGTTTTTGGACATAGGGGAAGTGCGTGTGTATGCTTCAGGTTTCCATATTGCTTAATCAACAAAACTGGTTACTAATTATTGATGAATCACAGGGCTGAAAACAAACTTTCTTACCTTGAGCACTTAAGGATTGCTGGTTTTGCATTTAGGCCCTTGGTGTCGGTCCCTCCCCCTTGGCTACCGACCAGGCAGGCGCAGCCCTTCAGAAAGGTCAAGGGGGCGCCCACTTCGGCTCAGGGGAAGGGGCACACCTCCCGGCATAAGCCACACGCTAGCATCCAACCTGGGGTGCTCCGGGGAGGCAGGCGACGCAAGGAACGGGGCGACGCGCTCTCTGAGCACAGCGGGGCACACTCGGCACCCAGTCCAGCCCGGAACCAATTCCGACGCGGGGACCCAGAATCACTGCGGGCCCAGGGCGCGCACGCCGCCCTCTCCGGGGTCCCGAGCTCCTCGCGTTTCGAGGGGGCGCGCGGGGGAGCTCGGGGAGGGCAGCGGGCAGTCCCCAGAGCCGCTGCCCCGGAGCCCGACCCCGTTCCCACCCGAGGCGGCACCCCGAGGACCCCCAAATTCCGAGGCTTGGCGTGCCTGGTCCTCCGCCTCCCGCGCCGCCCCACCTTGGCTACCGTCTTGCAGGACGCGATGCTCCTAGTGGCCTGACGCGGGCGGGCGGGGGAGGAACCTGCGCCCCCGCGCCCCGGGGCGCCGCGCAGCCTCGCGCCGGGGCGTCCCTCCCAGTCCCGTGCGCCCCCGCGCCCGCCAGCCGGGGACCGAGCCCCGCGCCCCTGCGCGCGCGCGCGCTCCCACCCGGCCCCGGCGCCCCGCGGCGCGGCCCTTTACCTTGGAGCGGGCCGGGGCGGCCCCGCGGGGCCGGGCGCGGACTGGGCCGGGGAGGCGCGCCTCCCGCCGCCGCTGGGAGCCGGGGCGGCGAGCGGGCGCGGCGAGCTCCTCCCGGGCGGCGGCGGGAGGCGCTGCTCTCGCGGCCGCCGCCGCCGCCGCCGCCCCCGGGCTGCGGGTCTCCGAGCTCCGCGGCCGCCGCGCCTGGGCCGCCGCCGCGCGTCCCTCGGCTCCTGCGGGAGGCCGGTGCTCGCGCGGCAAACTCTTCCGCACGCAGAGCCGGCGGGGAGCGCCGCCTCCGCCTCTGCCTCCGCCCCTCCCGCCGTCCTCCGCCCTCCGCCCGCCGCCTCCTCCCTCGTCCCCGCCCCCTTCCCCGCCCCCGCCCCCGCCCCGCCGCCTCCGCCCGCGGGGTCCGGCCTGGCCGCGCCCCAGCCCCGGACGCGCCCCCCGCGCGCGCCCGGGCCGACGCGCCCCGGACCCCGGGCTTCCCCGGGCGGCGCGGGCCCCCGCCCGTCGCCCCCGCCGGCCCCCGGCCTCCGCCGGCCCGGCTGGGCTCCGGGGCCGCGCGCCAGGGTCCGGCCCGGGACGCGGGGTCGGGGCCGGGGGCAGGGGGACGGGGAGTGTCGTGCTTCGAGGTGAACCGGCCGAGCGTGGAGGCAAGCGGACGCCGGGCTGCCACCCGAGCTCCCGTTCAAGTTGTCACTAGGGGGTAGCAGTCTTCCGCCCCTGCCCGGGGCGACCCCTCGTGCCGCCGCCGCCGCCTTGCTGTCCCGCGCGTGGCGGTGCGTGGGGGTGGGGGCGGGCACGCGATCACCACCCCCTCCACGCTGTCCTCCAGGGACGCGTCTCTGCGGGCACCACTGCGCTTTCTCAGGCAGCGGCGGGGGTGGGACGCGCGGCAGGTGGGAGTCGAGGGTCGGGGGTATTCGGGCGAGCGCTGTTCCGGAAGGGCAGCAGCGACTGCTGGGGAGGAAGAATCGGAGCCTCTTCCAGGCGAACGTAGCTGGTCTGGAAAATGGGTCAAGGATGGAGAGGAACCGGCTGGTTGCCCCCCTGTCCAGCCGAGGCGCGTAGGGGTCGGGGGCTGCGGCCAGGAGCGCGCACTCCGAGCTCCGCTCTGCCTCTCCCTCCCCTCCTCCGCTGTCCTCCTCTCCTTTTGCACCAGTGCAGGAAATGTTCCACTGACCTACATATTTTTCCAAACATACGTGACCTTTTTTTTTCCTCTGTGGGAGGAGACAGGCGAGAATCCAAGAAAAAGAGAAGCCAGGGAGAGAGGCGCGCGCGAGAAAACAGGGAGGCTTTGAGCGAGGCTCCCGCAAACACGGAGCGGTGACAGAGGCGCATAAACAGTGCCCAGGACCCGGGGGCCGCTGTGTGACTGTCTGCGGGGCTCCGAGGTGGGGTGGGGTGGAGAGGAGAGCCCGAGTGCCCCGCCGAGGTCCGGAACGTCGGCCGGTTCCTCCTAGACTCGCAGTCCCCCTTCCCCTCGATGGTGGCGCTCACCGCGGGGAGGGGCCTGGGTGGATGCCCTAAGGAGGGGAGAAGTCCCCTCTCCCCCGGGAGGCCACCTCTTCCCTGACATCGCTTAGGTGCATTGCCTGGCTCTCAGCAGGCTTTTCCAGACGTCCCTCGGTCCCTTGCACACCCCGGAAAGTGGCTCTGGAAAGGAAAGCGCCCCTGCTGGTCCTTTGCTGTCACGCTCGGTTTTGCGGCCAGAAGGTGCCTCCGAGGGTCTTTGCCCCGAGCGCCAACCCAAAGGTGCACTGGGGTGTCCCCCACGCGGTTCCTCGGGCTTTCTCCTCCACGCCCTCGAGGGTCAGACCTGCCCTCTCCGTCGCAGACCCGACCAGCAGCGCCTTATTTGGGCATGCAACACCACACCGTCAATTAGATCAAAACGCTCACACAGAGCTCCTTTTTCCCCCCCTTAAAGTAGGTCATTCTCTTTATTTCCCACTTGTATTATTTTTGTCTAATTCTCCTCCTGAAAAATAATCAGCCGCAAGGAGCTTTGAGCATCCTAAGAGCAGCTGTTATTCTTAGGCTTACTTCTGACTTGGAGGGCTTTTCAAAAACGAGGAGGAGGCGTTTTGGCCTGTCTTGATTTTGAAGTCCCTCCCTTTCTAAAAGAAGAAAGATTTTTTTTGACTTATTATATTTTGTTTTTCTACCCAGTCCTTTTCCTTCAGGCAAGAAAATTTCACCCTGCCCTTAGAGAGTGGCCATGACTAATATCTATTAAACGATGAAGTTGTGTACTTTGAACCGGATTTAATGGAGAATTTAAAGCCATCTCCCTTTTTTGCTTTGGAAGACATTTCAGCTCCCTTCCCCCACTCCCTTTTGGGAACTTGTTGAACAATCCTTAAGCAATCTTTTAGAAAAGTAGAAATGGCCTGCAGTAACAACTCACCACATAATTCTGCCGTACAAGTATTTTTGCTATGCTCTGTCTTCGTTTATTGCCCAGAAAGATACCTTACTAGTGTGTAGTTTCCATCTCTTAGTCATGGAGATGGTATATACGTTTTTGTTGTACTTATTCCAAACTCCATCCCACCTCCTAGTTTTAATCCCGCCAGGGAGGAAGGACACCTGTCTGACCATAAGGCAGAGTGGAGTCTGCAGCACAGAACTCAATTAGTGGTAGAAGAGGACAGGATCCCTAGAATAACGCGCCCTTCCCCCCAAATATACAGGGGAGTGGCAGAGGAATCTACTCCCTGTTTGTTCTGTGCATTTGATTTGACTCTCTGCATCAGTTCCTGTTACTGACATTTGTAGAAGGCTGGCCAAGAGTCTAGCTGGTCTAGGCCTATCAAGGGTCAAGGGAACATTAAGGCAGTTTCTGTACACGAAGGACTTACAACGTGGAGGCTGGAATAAATATGAGCCAGATAGGGCTTGTGCCAGAAGACAAAATGCCACATGGGTTCAGAGAAAGAAATCAGGATGGGTTTCTTGCATTGGTGCTAGGATTTTTCATAATCTATGCATTATTCAAAATGTGTAGCATGAAACAGAAGAGCCATTTCAAAACAGAATTGCCAGTTCTCACATGGTCCCGGTCATTGGTCTTTTAAAAGAATATGGCTTTATTGATTGAGGGTTGCATCCTGGAAATATCCAGGAGTCCCAAATAGTTTTTGAAATGTCTGGAAGGGAGGATTAAATTTTTTTGTAGTCAGTCAATCTCTGGAGATATGAGTGAAATAACTCAAAGTTTCCACAGTCTAATTGCATATTATTTTCCACCAGAAAAGTTGAATCTGTAGCATATCCTAATTAAAAATATCTATCCAATTAAATGCTCAAAATATGGATTGGGTGTCTATGGGTGTCCGTTTGAGATGTTACATGAGGGCAGGAATGTGTGGGCTACTCTGATAATCACAGGACTAGCCCAGGCATGTCTATTCATTCCCTCCCCACATGCAACTTCTGCCGCTATCAACACCCCCCTACTGGAGTGGTAAGTTTGTTATACACAGTGAACCTATGTTGACACATTATCATCACCCAGAGTCCAACATTAGCCCAGCACCAGCCCAGGGCTTATGCATGTTGGGCACATATATTCAATGGCCTACACACAAACTTCAGAACAAACAATAAAAACAGGGTTTTATGCCAGATGTTATCAGTTCTTCCAGTCAGTGATTGGGTGGGAACTCCCTCTTTTTTTTTTTTTTTTTTTCCTGAATGTCCAGAGGTCCATTTACGGATTCTTACCTCTCACTCTCAGTTTTCCCTTCAAAATTCAAAATAAAAATAAAACTCAGTACTGTGCATTGTTCAGTAGAATGACATTATGCTGAGAAAGAAAAATATAGCAACCAAGGCAAAGAAAAGTTGGGTCCGTGTAATTATGAAAAAGTGGCCTTAGAACCCAGTAATTGGAGACTGAGTTGGAGGTCAGGGCTTATGATGAGCACCTTTAGAAGAAAAAATCAGGAATGTCCACTCTGTGTTTCAAACATCAAGATTAGTACCGGACTGCCCTGGTTCTGCAGAAGCTTCATAGAATAGGACAGTGCAGGAAGAGCAGACTCTCTCCTGGGCCTGAGGATTCTACCAGGAGACAGTCAAGACCTTGTGCAGCCTGCCTAGGAGGGTTAAGACTTGGTGTTTGTGCCTATTAGTTACGTAGTTGGCAAACGAAAGAATGAAGTAAAGACTTCCTTACAAAGCCAACGTGGAGGACCCAGGGAGGGAAACTGGCCTGGAGGAGTCTGGAGATGACAAAACCCTAAAGCCTCAGCATGCATGTACACACACACACACACACACACACACACACACACACACACACACACACCTGAAAAAGAGGTGATGAGACTTATCGATATGGACACTTGAGAATATTTCCTTATATTTAAGTTCCCTGAGAAAATTCTTTCATGTATATTTTTTCTAATGATAAAGTTTGATTTTACGTCCCATCTTCTAAGAAGATTTTTAAAAGTAGGCATTATTTTTGAGAGCAGCTTTGGGTTCTAGAAAATTGAGAGGAAATACAGAGGGTTCTTAGGTTCCCCTGGTCCCTCCCCACATATAAACCTCTCCCACTATCAGGGTCCCCCACCTGAGTGGTAAGTTTGTTATACCCGGTGATCCTGTATTGACACGTCATCTCCACCCAGAGTCTATAGTTTACATGAAGGTTCACTCTCAGTGTTGTTCAGTTTGTGGGTTTGGTCAAGTGTATAATGACATGTATACCGTTATAATATCACCCAGAAGAGTTCTATTGCCCTAAAAATCCTCTGCTTTCTGCCTAATCATCCCTCCCTTCGCCCAATCCCTGGCAACCACTGATCTTTTTATTGTCCCCAAAGTTTTGCCTTTTCTAGGCTATCATATAGTTGGAATCATACGGTGTGTAGCCTTTCCCGGTTGGTTCCTTTCACTTATGAATGTACATGTACGTGTCATGATAGCTCCTTTTATAAAAAGCATTGAATAATATTCCATTGTCTGGGTAAGAGGATTTTTTAGAAAACGATGTTTTAGTAAATAATGTTTTCAGTAATAAAAGGTGACATTTATCTAATACTTATGTGTCAGGTATTTACATTACCTCATTTCATCTTCATAAGGTCCTGTAAAAAAGTGATTTATTATTTCCAGCTGGCAGATAAGGAATCTGACTTAGAAGCTCAAGGTGCCCTCAGTCACTTGGCAAATACGTGGCAGAGCAGGGGTCGAGCCTGACTCCGATGATTGCCAAGTCTGTGCTCCCTCCCACCCAGCCCACCACTTTACCACGACCAGATGCCAACTCAAAGATATTCACGGCATCATTCACTCCCCATGGGTTCTTCCTGGGTGATGAACTGATATGAAAGCAGTGCTACACGTTTTTTGTCTCTGTTTTTGCTTGTTCTCCCCCAAATGCATCAGTTATTAATATCTTTACTCCATTCTTACAGCAGCTGTCTTCCAAGTGCTTGAAATAGAATTCCAGGATAAAAGATTGGATTGGCAAAAGAGCAATCCTTGGTCCTGATAATTCATAGAAAGAAATGAAGGCAGTGGGTCTACACCTGGGTTATCGACAGGTTGGCATCTCATCAAGGGCATGGTTTGGACTTTGGCATCAGAGTGGATGGGAGTGTCCCTTTGTAAACATACATGATCTTCAAACCAACTATGGGTCTCAGGTTGGGAAAGGATACGGGTTTCTCTCTCGTTAAGGGGAAAGTTTGGGTGCAGCTCAAGACCCCTTCTCTTGGCCCAGGGATGTGAGACCAGGGTGGGCAGGCTCAAGGAGGGTGCTCTGTTCCACTGTTACCTCTGGTCACTCGCTGGATAAGGCAGTAGCCCGGGATGTGGGTCTCTTCACTGGCGTGGGAGCATACATTTGTTCAATGCTCAGCTCAGACTGTGAGTGTTCCAAGGAGGTATTTAAACGACCCCATCTTAGTGAACAGCCATCACGAAGGAACCTATGGAATGTCGAGGGGACACCAGTTTCAGAGCATGTGGCAAATAGAATGAAGAGAAGTCTTTGGTGCATCAGATGCTGAGAGTTGCGGGGGTGGGGGGGAAGGTGGGAGGGCAGCAAATGTGGGGGAACTGCAAATGTACCAGAAGGAGGGGAGGTGTTGTTCAGCTCCTGCAATTAGCTGAGAGGATTTCAGAAGTCACTGTAGAGTCAGAGCTAAAGTGCAACGAACATAGGAAAAAAAAATCTCTTCAGCTCTCTACAGCGTTTGCTCCTGGCTCTCATTCGTGGAGGCACTGGCAAGCTGTTGAGACATGCGCTTATCCAACAAGTGCAAGGAGCATCCTTTAAGAACAGGGCAGACAGCCGGGCTCGGTGGCTCAGCCTGTCACACCGCGCCTTTGGGAGGCTGAGGTGAGTGGACTGCCTGAGCCCGCGGGTTCGAGACCCGCCTGGGCAGCGAGACCTCATCTCTACAATAAATCAAAAAATCAGCCGGGCGTGGTAGCGCATGCCTATAATTCCGGCTACTCGGAGGGCCGAGGCAGAAGGATCGCCGGAGCCCAGCAGGTCGAGGCTGCGGTGGCCAGGAGCGGCCACTGCACTCCAGTCTGGGCGACAGAGTGAGACTCTAACTCAAAAAAAAAAAAAAAGAACAGTGCAGAGAAACAGCTGTGTTGACACTCAAGCAGCTATTGTCTTGAGCTGCTCTCAGCTTACGGCCCATTGAACTCACCTATGAGGAGGTACCTTAATGTGTTCACACGCATCTGTTTGTAAGAGCACGTACCCCCTCCCAAATTTCCGGCCAATTTCCCAGCCTGGTTTACATCTCTCTCTCTCCTTCTGAAATTCTCTAACTTCTGTGCGATGCTGTTTGAATAGTTCACTTTCTACACTAACAAAATGCATAATCTGCCATGTACATTGCCCAGGAAGAACATCTAGTGATATGAAATTCATTACACACAGTTCACTTGAAGTGAAAAGCCAATTATAGAACAATGTTCTCCAAGGAGCTATTTATAGCCCCTCCCAAGCAGGCAGCAGACCACGTACTTCCTGTATGGGCAAGCGTTATTTTATTAGTATGTTTTGTTGCAAGATTTTGGTGAGAAAGAAGTTTTTCTCAATGGCCCCAGTCGAACACTTATGTTGACAACCAACATGATTCAGTGATAAAGATGACCTCATTTGATGTTTTCAATGCACATCTACTATTGAACGTTACCTCAGATTTCTTCCTTTCCAGACAAATGAAGTCTTTAAAAGATGATGCTTTTATCACAGCCACTGAGCTTGACTGCATTTTTACATTCCAGAAATTCATAATCAAAGTCGCTTTTCCTTTGTATTAGTGAGGTTCAGATGGTCCATAATGTTTATGTCCAGGATTATTAGAGCTTTTATTTCAAGACTTTTCAAGATGGGTGGCATTTTGTGTTCTTGACCCTTCATAACTCAGAGTGGTGGTCCTTAAAGTGTGTTCCTTAGAACGTGGAAACGTGTTAGAAATGCAAATTCACAAGCCCCACCCCCAGACCTGCTGAATGGGAAACAGTGGGAAACCAGGCCAGCACACTGTGTTAACTAGCCTTTCAGGAGACTCTAATGCATATTAAGTTTGAGATCCACTGGTTCAGACAATTGATGTTGAAGCAGGTAGGGGTTATCCAACTACCAAAAGGTCTGAGCTAATTTTATCAGTCTTCCTATGGCAGGCCCTAGGCTAAGAGCACTGCATGCATTAATATATTTAATCCTCACAACTATCCCCTGAGGACAGTTTTCTTATTATCCCATTTGGCAGATGATGGAATGGAGGCCTAGAGGGGTTAAGGTCCTTGTATAAAGCAAAAAAAAAAAAAAACTGGCGGGGAGCAGAGCCAGGATGGAGACATGGGCCTCTCTACTATCCACACTTGTGCTTTGAGCAACCTACTGTCATGCTGGCTTATGGAGATGCTGTGTCAGGTGATAAGAATTGTAATGAGCCTTCCTGAATTCTTCCCCTTCTTTTCCTATGCCCTTATTTCTTCCCTTTCTCTCATTGATGCCTTGTCATTTCTTCTTTCTCTTGCTCTCACTCTCTCCTTCCCTCCCTCCTTGCTCTGTGAAAGTGAACCCTTTAGCATATTATCACCCTCTCTTTGATCTCTTTTTCATTGAGCTCCTCATCAAAGTCCAGTTTGGCCAAGTCTAAATCCTAGTGCTGAGCCAAGACCTGGTGATTTCAGGTTGTGTGGCAAGCCAATTGGCTTGATGGTGGCTCTCAGTTAAGGGGAAGCTGGCATAGTAGGACATGAAGTTAAAAGGCACAGTAGCAGGGGGATTTTCAAACCACAATGAGCTATGTCTGTCACGGTGCAAAGCAGCTTCAGTAGGCATTATTTAAACTCACGGGAGCTGGTAGTCTAAGGGAAATGACACTGACGTGGGTCACCAAACCAAGAATTAGACGTTTGTACCTAAATTAACATAAAAATAAAAATATTGGCCTAGTGCATAGGTGGCAACTGTAAACCACTAAAGAAATAGAATGAGAGCTCTGAAATAAATCCTCATATTTGTGGTCAATTGATTTTGACAAGCGCACCAGGACAATTAAATGAGGAAAGAGAATAGTCTTTCTAACAAATAAACACTTCTGGGACAACTGGATATCAACATGCTTGTCAAAATCAATTGACCATAAATGGGGAAAGAACAGTGTTGCTAACAAACAAATAGTACTGGAGCAACTTGATGTCAACACACAAAAGAATTAAGTTGGACTCATCTCACATAATATTCAAAAATTAACTCAAAATTGATCAAATGCATAAATGTGAGTCAAAACTATAAAACCATTAAAAGAAAACATAGGAAGTAAATCTTCATGACCCTGGATTTGGCAAAACAAATTTTAATTGGCAAAGGATTCTTAAATATTACACCAAAAGTACAAGGAACCAAAGAAAAATTTGGATAAATTAAACTTCATTGAAAGGGATACCTTGTGATGATATTATCAAGAGAATGAAAAGACAGCTCACAGAGTGGGATAAAATATTTGCAGGGCGAATATCTGGTAAGGGACTTGTATCTGGAATATATAAACTAACTATATAACTTAGTAATGAAAGATAAATAATCCAATTTAAAAATAACCAAGAAATCTGGATAGACTTAGCTCCAAAGGAGGTATACATTTGGTCAATATGCACATGAAAAAGATGCTCAACTTTATGAGTCATTAAGGAGATGCGAGTTAAAATCATAATGAGGTACCACTTCACACTCACCAGGTTGGCTACAATTAAACAAACGAACAACAAAATGGAAAATAACAAGCGTTGGCGAGGATACGGAGAAATCAAAACCCTCACACACTGCTGGTGGGAATGTAAAACTTTGCATTGACTTTGGAAAGTGATCAGGCAGTTCCTCCAAAAGTTAAGCATAGAGTTAACGTATAATCTGGTAATTCCACTCCTAGATATATGCCCAAAAGAGATGAAAACAAATGTCCACACAAAGACTTGTACATAAATGTCCAAAGCAGCATTATTCATAATAAGCAAAATTTTATTCATTATTCATAATAAGCAAAAATTGAAAACAACGAAATGTCTGTCAATTGATGCATGGATAAACTAAATGTAGTCTATCTATACATTAGAATATTACTTGGTCTTAAAAAAGAATGAAGTACTGACACATGGCGAAACATGAATGGATCTTGAAAACATTACGCTAAGTGAAAGAAGGCAGTCACAAAAGACCCATAACTGAGGATTCCATTTATATGAAACTCTAGAATAGGCGAACCTATGGAGACAGAAAGTAGATCTTGGCTGCTTATTTTTGGAAACATGGGGACTGGTGATGGATAAAGGGGTGGGGTTTTGGAGGGTGATGAAAATGTTCTTAAATTGATTGTGGTCAAAGTTGTATAACTGTGAATACACTAAAGAGCATTGGATTGCACACATTAAATGGGTTCATTGCATGGCATGTGAGTTGTGGCTGAATAAAGTTATTAACAAAAAAATAAAAACGGTTCCCAGTTCTTTCTTCTTGGAGCCTCATCCATCCTTTGCAGCCAAGGCGTGACCTCTACTCCTGCTCCCCATGACCACCTCCTTTCCTCTTCTTTCACTTCTTCCTGCTGCCTGACAGGTGAGCAGGTCTCCGAGGTTCTGTCTTCAGCCTTTTGGTCTTCTTCTCTCTTGGGAGAATCTGGCCCTGTGGTTCTCATTCCAGATGTTCTCTAGTCTCTACCTCTAATCCTCACAGCTTCTCTCAGCTCTGTTCCCACATTCCCGACTGCCTGCCTGCTGGTATTTCCATTTGGATGGCTCCAGCCTGACTTGTCTAACGCTACACTGATTTCTCCTTTTTTTTTTTTTCTCCCTAACTTACCTCGTTCTCCCAACTTTGCTAGTCCTATGAATGAGGTTACTTTTCTCCCAGTTACCTGAGATTGAAAGCTGAACTCTGCCTTTGTTTTTGTTTTTTTACTTTTTATTTAAAAAAAAAATTTTTTTTTTTTTTTTGAGTTGGAGTCTCACTCTTTCACCCAGACTGGAGTGCAGCGGCCGCTCCCGGCCACCGCAGCCTTGACCTGCTGGGCTCCGGCGATCCTTCCACCTCAGCCTTCCAAGTAGCTGGAACTACAGGCGCGCGCTACCACGCCCGGCTAATTTTTTTGATTTATTGTAGAGAAGAGGTCTCACCAAGTTGCTCGGGTGGGTCTCGAACCCGCGGGCTCAGGCAATCCACTCACCTCAGCCTCCCAAAGTGCGGGATTACAGGTTGAGCCACCAAGCCTGGCCAATTTTTTTTTTTTTAATTTTAAAGATATGGGGTACAATTCAGGATTAGGTACATAAGTGGTCATCGTACAGGTGAAGTTTGGGCATCCCTTGGGTCCCCACTTCGCCTGGTTTGAGACCAGGTACCCTTATTGATGTTATGTGCCCCCCTCCCCTGGCGGTGTCCCACTACCGCCAGTCCCTTTCTTATAGTATTATGCTACGTGTTTTGGGTCCTCTTATGAGTGAGAGTCTTGCATTCTATTGTTGCTTTCACTCATGTCTTCCTTCCCATTCCCAATGTCTCTCTCTTCTTTGGGTTAACCCTAATGAGGAATAGTCACTAACCTTCTTCCTGGCCATGGTAACCCTAAAATATGAACTGTGTAAGAAAAAGGAATTTTGCATCCTAAGGGAGGGCTTCAAAATTCCTGCTGTGATCTCCAGCATGGAGGTTTTACAAGAGAGTTGTACAAAAGAAGATGACAACCAGGGGTCTAGAAAGAAACCCATTATTAATGATGCAAGTCATCTTGGAAAAACTGAAATGCATGCTCAAGGAAGTGGGCTTAGAAACCCCACTGACCGGGCTGTTGTTGAGCCAGTATACGCGGGTACCACCGGACTGTTGGTTGACATACTGAAATATTTTGTATTGCTTGGTATCAGCCACGATCCTGAGCCCCCTGACTGTTCTCCACCTTCCTGCTGCTCCTGCAGGGCTCTCTGCAACTCCCCACCGCACAGCAATCAGAGTCCCAGAGGCTTGTGGGTAGTTGTGCCGTCATGTACTCTCCCAGCATCACATCTTTGCATCGGCCTCCTTCCTTCTCTGCCTGCTGAAATCCTTCTTGTCCCTTGAGATCTTGATCATGTGCCACCACTCCCAAGAAGTCATCTCTGAGTCCAGTCAAAAGTGGCCTTTTCCTTCATTCCTGTTATTTTTATGCACGTATAGATGGATATTTTGTTGCACATTTTATTACTTCTGTTTTTGTGGTCAGGTGCCAAAAGTTATTATATCAATTAAGGCTGGAGGCGTGGTGATGCATACCAGCTACTCGGGAGGCTGAGGCGAGAATCACTTGAGCCCAGGAGTTCACGACCAGCCTGGGCAACATAGTGAGACCCTGTCTTATTAAAAAAAATAACATCAGTTAAGGTTGTTTTTGGTGTAGATACAGAAACCAACTCTGCTTCCAGGGCCCATGCCCCAAATCTCTCCTATACTTACCGTACTTACTAATCTGGTCGGTTCCTCTAGCTCTATGACTGTAAATCCTGCCCAATCCATTGGCCAATGGCTCCTGGATGGGTAACTCCAGCCTTAAATACCCCATTGCCTACTTGGCAAAGTAAATTTCCTAAGTCCTAACTTAGGCAGTGGGAGAATGGTGTCCAACATATGCAAAATTCACAGCTTTTCCCTGCTACACTTCATACTTAAATGTCTTCTCTTAAATTAAACCTCATGTGCTTTGAGTTGTAAGCTATACTGTGTCTGTGAGCAAAATATTTTAACAGCTTCCATTTTTTAAAGAAAAACGTAGTGACTCTTCTGGATTTCTGAACCGGTGAGCAAAGGACATTTCACATACAAAGTCAATGTCCAGTCGGAAGAAGGGCAGTGGGGGGGGGAGCGGGGAATCACAATGCCCTCTCAGAGGACTAGGGCTCACATTTTGTGTCTTAGATCCCGGGTTGAGAACTTCAGAGTGGGTTCAGTTGGAATGCCCTCTCCTGGCATTCTCAGGGTCAGAGAGCATTCCTGGCTCTACTTCCTTCCTTCTGTGGCACAATTTCATAGCCCTAAGTCCTACACACACACACAGATGCAGTTGTGTGATGGAGACCTAGAGACCATTTTCAGGTGTTACAATGTTTTAACATTGTTAATGCTCATAACAACCTGCTGAGGTTGTTACTTCTCTATTTTGCTGATGAGGAAACTATGGCTCAGACAGACTAAGTCATATTCTCGATGTCACCCCTATGGATGCAGTAGGCCTGGAATGATGAATCATGAGTCGTACATGATTATGCCCTCAGCCTTCCTCTGAGTTTCCTGACTCCCTTAGAAATAACTTCTCACCCTCAGGTTCCCCGTTGACTACCTTCCTCTCTCTTCCTGAGCCCCTAGGACCAGAAGTCTTGGTTACATCCACCCACGGGGTTCTCCAGCTCGTGACCCTCCCCACAGAGTTTATCCACTCGCTGGTTTTACGGAGACCCATTCATTTCCTTTTGAAGGAGACCTGTAGCCCAGCCATGTCCCCTCTATGCCTGGTTCTACTTGGCTCAGCACCAGCATCATCTGGTGCACCTGGAATGTCCAGTTTCAGAGTTGCTCGTGCTGAGATTCTGGCATGAGGTCGGCTGTAAACTTTTAGGACTTCTGTTGAAACCAAATGGATGAATTGAGAAGTTCCTGAAGCAGAGCTTCAATCCTGCTTTTATTATCAAGTATAAGGAAAGTGAGTTGGGGGATAGGGCGGGGCAAAGCAGGGCCAGAGGCCATTTGGGTCCTTTTGTGTCACACAGGTACTGGTGTCCTGGAATGTCCTGTTGTGGTTCAGCCAGTCTGCTTTTTCTGGTGTCATCTCTTCCTGACCCTGGTCATCCAAGCTTGCTTGCCCTTGGTCCTGGACCTTTAAGGCAAGCCCCATTTTCTACCAATGGAGAATGTGTGGTCAAAAGTCTGTAAAGGAATCCTGTTTACACATTGGTGAATTTTTGGGTGACGTTTCTTAAGTAACATAATGTGCTGACCAGAGCTCCAGCATTCAGCTGTGCAGATTGTACACTGCACAGCTCCAGAGATTGGTCACAAGGACTACCGATCCAGAAAAACACAAACTCAGGAAGCCCTTAGAGGGATGATGAAAAGGATGGGGAGTGGGTACACTTGCGAGAGAATTCCTGAAGGGGTGATATATTTTGTTGGAGGAGATAAGTGTAACCTGCGGCAGGATCAAGAGCTCTAGAAAGAGACCAACCTGGTCTCAGTTCCCGTTGTCATCACGTCACCACTTAGTGCCTGGATCACCTAGGCCGTTTGCTCACCTTCTCTGAGTCTGTAAAAGGGAGGGTCGAAAAGATTTTTCAAGGTTGGGGGCAGGGTGGAGAGGATTAAATGAGATAAAACAAGTGAGCGCCCTGCACAGAGTACATGAATATATGTTTCTTTTTTTTAAAAAAAAAAGATAGGCTCTTGGTAATACTTCAAATTCCATCACGAGGACAAGCCCTTCATCCACCCTCTGATTTGATTAAAATGACAAATGCTTATGCCTATCTTATCATGATTTAAAAAGTGTGTGTGTGCGTGTGTGTGTGTGTGTGTGTGTGCATGTGCGCATGTGTGTGTACACAACTGCCTGAGGCCCTTTGCTTCTGGATTCAGGCAGTGAAGGATCTTTCAGATGAGTCATTGCTCCCTGAATTGTTCCCCAGCTGAGGATATAATGCAGAAAGCCAGAGGCCAGGCCACCGGAGCAAAGAGAATCTTTGGTGAAGTGCACAACTCAGTGGTTTAACTATATTCACGTTGTACAACTACCACTGCCATCCATCTCCAGAATGCCTCTCATTGTGCAAAAACTTGAATTCTGTACTCATTAAACATGAACTCTCCATCTCCCTCCCTTCAAGCCTGACAACCACCATTCTACTTCCAGTCTCCATGAAGTTGACGATTCTGGGGACTCCCATATGAGTGAAATCATAAAGAATTTGTCCTTTTGTGACTGGCTTATTTCACTAGCATAATGTTGTCAAGGTTCATCTATGTTATAGCATGTTTCAGCATTTCCTTGCTTTTTAAGGCTGAGTAATATTCCATTGAATGTGTATACCATATGTTGTTTATCCATTTGCTGTTGATAGACATTTGCTTCTACCTCTTGACGACTAAATGCTGCTGTGAACATGAGTACACAGCTCTCTGTCCAAGTTCTCACTCTCAGTTCTTTGGAAGATATACTCGGGAAGTAGATATTTGGTATGCTGGATTATATGGTAACACTATTTTAAAATTTTGGGGTACCTGCCGTACTGTTTTGTTTTGTTTTGTTTTGTTTTTGAGTTGGAGTCTCACTCTGTCGCCCAGACTGGAGTGCAGTGGCCACTCCCGGCCACCGCAGCCCCGACCCGCTGGGCTCCAGCGATCCTTCCACCTCAGCCTTCCAAGTAGCCGGAATTACAGGCATGCGCTACCACGCCCGGCTGATGTTTTGATTTATTGTAGAGATGAGGTCTCGCTGCCCAGGCGGGTCTCGAACCCGCGGGCTCAGGCAATCCACTCACCTCAGCCTCCCAAAGGCGCGGGATTACAGGCTGAGCCACCGAACCCGGTTCATACTGTTTATCATAGTGACTGTGCCATTCTACATCCTCTCCAGCATTTGTTACTTTCTGCTGCTTTTAAATAATAGCCATCCTTCCTTGGGAGGCTGAGGCGGAGGAACCTGAGCCCAGGAGATGGCGGCTGCCATGAACCATGATCATTGTGATCATGCCACTGCCCTCCAGCCTGGGTGATAGAGTGAGACCCCAACTCAAAAAAAAAAAAAAAAAAAAAAAAAAAGGTACCCATCCTAATGGATATTATGCACCTATTTTTAACATAAATAATGAAAATCTTCTTTTAGTTTTCCTGATTTCTTTGTGGCCTTCTTAGATTTCTGTAGACAATCTAAATTCCCCCATCTTTTCAGAACTGATGGGGCACAGGGGTCACTGTTGGTGAGTCTCGAGGTGTGTGTATCCTGTCCTAAAGGCTGGGGGATCGTGGGGTGAGGGGGGGGAACAAATCAGGGTCAGGTGTTCCTCCTGAATGAGGGTCCAAGAAAAGCTCTGAGAAGGGAATGACCCCAGAAGACAATGGTTTTGTCCTGCAAAAGCGTCTTTAATATTTCCATGACAGTAACGTGTGTTTGCTAATTTTTAAAAAATCTGGGCACAGTTTTGGCATTGCACTCCCAAGAGCAACATTGCCCTTTCATCCAAAGCAATCATTGGCAATATAGCACCAATCTTTTCTTCTTTTCTCCCTCCCCCCTCCTTTTTTCCCACTTCTGTTTTTATTTTCTTCATAAAATGGATGCTGAATTCTCACCCCAAAGGAACAAAGGGGCTGAGAGCAGCCTGGATTCAGCTCGAAGAACCCCCATGCATTACAGTTAAGGAATCACCATCCTCAAACAACAGAAGTTCGTGTGGGCCGTGCTCAAGTCCAGGACTCTCAGCCCTTGAAAGTTGTCTTCTTGGCCGGGCTCGGTGGCTCCGCCTGTAATCCCAGCGCTTTGGGAGGCCTAGGTGAGTGGATTGCCTGAGCCCGCGGGTTCGAGACCCGCCTGGGCAACTTGGCGAGACCTCATCTCTACAATAAATCAAAAAATCAGCCGGGCATGGTAGCGCGTGCCTGTAGTTCCAGCTGCTTGGAAGGCTGAGGTGGAAGGATCGCCGGAGCCCAGCAGGTCGAGGCTGCGGTGGCCGGGAGCGGCCACTGCACTCCAGTCTGGGCGACAGAGTGAGACTCCGACTCAAAAAAAAAAAAAAAAAGTTGCCTTCTCAGGTGAACACGACTCAGGTTTAGTGCTGGACATCAAGCACAGGATCCCAACCCCCAGGTATTACTTGAGATTGGGATGCTCAAACGGTGGCAGGACTTGGCCATTCGGCCTCAGCCATCTGCAGTTCTGGACTACCAGCTGAAGGATTGCTTCACTTGGAACCCCATTGTGGCCTTTCCTGCCTCTGTGCCCCAGATTTTCCCAACAAACCCTCTCTCCCAGCTGCATTGGTACCCTCATGGGGGAAAGAACAGAAGAATTCTGCATGCGTTCATCTTCACAGAAATGTCACGGGGAGTCACACAGTGACCAAGAGGGGGAGAGTTGTACTGTTCGCTCGCTAAACCTAACCCCTGGCTTTCCTGGCCAGAATCATCCTGAGACTCCCGGGACCCTCACCCTTCCCTCAGGCTCTCGGTGGGTGGGGCAGTTGGGGCGTGCACCTTCATCACCTACCCTTCACCCTCCGGAGCATCTTTCCTCTGATTGATGTGCTATTAAGCAATGCTGAAGTATCACACCTCGATTCTTAACCGATGAACATTGAAAGATAGACCGACGCAATCTGGAGTGTGCTGTCGCCATCAAGAGAAACAGAGAGCAGGCCAATTTTAAAAACTCAAGTTTGACTTAGATCCTGATGCACACCCCTACAACTACTGGCACCTCCCACTCCCTAACAGTCGGATCCAGGCAAAGGTGACAATAACTGCTGGGAAATAATAGTCAGCCAGCCCCTTCTTGTGCAAGGTCTGGGCTACCCAGTAGGGCTTCTGGAATAAAGAAGTGCTTCCATCTGAGTGCCTGAGCTGAGAGGAACGGCCCCTGCATGGGTGTGGGAGCCGTGCCTGGCTCTTGGGCTGAATTTATAGTCTTCATCTGCAATTAGCCCATCACTCCTTCTGAAAACATGAATAGTTCACTCTGTCTTTAACGGGAGTGCTGTTCTCACCCCAATGGGAGGAAAAATGCCCAGAAACATGTTTAATGGATTTTTTTTGATACTTAAAAAACATTGCAGTGATTTTCTGCTTCCAAAAAGGACATGTTGATATCTTTTCCATATGGTAGTTTTCTGCTATGATTGCTAGTGGCTTGGCAATTTTTATTATTAAATTCCTAATGGTAAGCAGAGTTTCATCCGGTTTTAAATCCATAAGACCAGTTAAATTTTTCAGAGAAACCATTATTTTTTTCTTCTTCTTCTTATTCATATTGAAAAAGTATCTCTGTCACTTTCATATGATGAAATCCTTACTCCCAAGGTGATAGTGTTAGGCGTGGGGTCTGGGGACGTGATTTGGTAATGGGGCTGGAGCCTGCATGAATGGGATTAGTGTATGAAAGAGGCCTGAGAGAGACTCCTGGCCCCTTCCACCATGTGAGGAGACAGTGAGAAGGTGCCATCTGTGAACCAGAAGCACCCCATTGGCACCCTGATCTTGGACTTCTGGACTCCAGAACCGAAAGAAAGAAATTTCCATTGTTTATAAGCTTGTAGTATGGTAACTTTGGTATTTTGTTATGGTACGGTATTTTGTTACAACAACCTGAACAGACTAAGACACGATTGCCTCATCTTTTCAGATGTGGCTTCAGGCTCATGGAAGATCTGGGATGTGGACGCAAAGGCACCCTGAGGGGCGTGTCATTCTCATGGTTCAGAGATGCAGGCATCGCCGTTCCCCAAATTACCTTTTCCAATTCCAATAACATTCTGTGCGTCAGCGTTGCCAGGGCAGATGCAGCCAGGCCCAGTATAGAAACCTTTTTTTCCACGCAGAGATGACTCTCATGCAAGCAGACCCGCTTCTCTGCCCAACAACAGGCTGTCTCACACAACTGAAAAATTCAAAATGCCTTTTCCTAAAAATATCAGCAAAGATTCTTACAAGAATTGTTTGGTATCCCTTGTTTCCCCCTCCCGTGAGTGGTATTTACAGCGGAAGACATTACCTTTTAGAAATAATAAAGATGGTCTTAAGAAGGGTATTAGCTCTGGAAATAGCCCCGATATGAGTGACATCTGACATGAAAGCAGACCTTAGGCTTGAGATTTCCAGAACTTTTGAAATGATTTGCCACTCTCCCCTCAGAACTGTGAATTTTCATTTGTGAAAGTCAGGGAAGTCACACACGTCAAGTCTGAAAGACTACCTCAAGAAAAAGATAAATGAAAACCAGCCTTTTCAGACGTAGCTTGGGGCAACCCTTCACTTTTGTAAAAATTTTTTTTTTAATTGAGTCAGGATTTCACTCTGTTGCCCAGTCTGGAGTGCGGTGGTATGATCACAGTGATCATGGCTCACGGCAGCCTCAATCTTCTGGGCTCAGACAATTCTTCTACCTCGGTCTCCTGATTAGCTGGGACTATAGGCATGTACCACCATACCTGGCTAATTTTTTTGTAGAGACAAGGTGTCACTATGTTGCCCAGACCGGTCTTGGTCTTAAACTCCTGGGCTCAAGCAATCGGCCTGCCTTGGCCTCTCAAAGTACTGGGATTCCAGCAGTGAACCACCGTGACCTGCCTTTTTTTCTTCTTCTTCTTCTTTTACTTGCCTCTATAAGTTAAACTATTTTTGAGTCCAGGGCTGAGGCAAAGCGATGCATTTTTGAAGTCTTAGTTACCTTTTTATGCTGGATACTAGATATGTCATAATATATCAACCTGCTAATGCCAGGTTATGTTTTTTCTTGTTTTGTTTTTGTTTTTCAGCAAATCACTTCACAGAAACACTCCTAGACCGACTCCCTAGGCAAGGGCTTTTCTGGTATGTTGAAAGGAGTATTTATCTCAGGGATCTGCAAAATGCCACTGACAGTATTGGTCGAGGTTCTTAGTTGTGGGTGACAGCATCCATTCTGACTATTTAAGCAGAATGAGATTTATGAGGGATGGAGCTAGCCTTCAGAATTATCGGGAAGGATTTAAAAAAAGACTTTGCAATAAACTCACAGGAATAATGCCCCAAATCACACCACAGAGTCCGGCTGCCAAGGAAGCTACTGCCACAGCGGGCCCAGGACCACACCACCTTTGCCTCGACTGGCACTTGCAAGTGACTGTGCCCTTTCTCCACGTCACTCAGAACCCAAATCGCCTGTGCTTACATCTGATCTGGAGGTCCCAAGTCTCACCCCAATCCCTAGCTGCCAAGAAACCTGGAAAATGGAAACACAAGTTTTCCAGCTCCTTCTGTGCAGGAAGGTGCACGAGGACGGAATGAGAATTGAGGTCGAAAAACAGTAGCTACCACGTGTGAAGCAGAAACACCAGCACATGGTGGGCGGGAGGGGGGAGAAACAGATCACACATGCTGGGCAAATGACACCCGTCTCTCACCTGAGTTTAACAACACTCGGCCCTGGAGAACACGGTGTTAACCCGTTGAGGGAGAAGCTGGGATTGGTCAGTGGTCTTAACATCCTGAAGGAATCTAAGTAGCACAGTGCCTACCTGGCCACCTGCTACCCGCAACCCTCCCCCAGGTCTACCTTACAAACAATGCTTCAGGAAGTTCAGAGGATGTCATCACCAGTTGGGTCTACTGTCTGGAGAGGGTTTTTTCTTCCCGTCAAGGCATCCAGAAGCCTCTGGAATCCCCCCACCTCTGCCTCACCCCCCTCACTTGTGTCCAGGTCTTCTCCTGGGTGATCCCAACTCTTGGAAGGTGGCGGGTATGTCTATTCCAAGCAGAAACCCTGTCTGGACCCCCTCAGCATCTGAAGTGGACTAGGCAAGACCATACTTCTTTATTTCCATGTGTAGCTTGAGAAAGCAATCTCGTGATGGAACAGCTATTCCTTTTATATTTTCTCTGCTTTTTTTCTTTTTAGTTGGCCTTCATAAAAATCACCAGATTTCAAGGGAATTATGGATATATTTGAAAGAGGCAGTAAAAGCGACAGCATTATAATATTTTTACTATGCTCTTGCATCTGAATATATAAACATCTTGTGGGCTAGGTACAACTACCTTCAGTTGATAGATGAGGAAACTGATGTTCAGAAAGGTTAAGTGACTTGTGTAAAGTAACACAGCACCTCTAAAGTACAACCATGGTCTTGTGACCCTTGTGAACCTTGAGTACAGCAATAGAGGCCAATGGGAGGTTTGGTACTGGGATTAGGCATGTGTGTGTGTTTGTGTGTCTGTGTGAAGGGCTCATGCTAGGTTTTATGAATTTTATATAAGTGTGTGTGTGTGTGTGTGTGGTGTGTGTGTGTGTGTGTGTGTGTTAACCCAACCACAGTGCATGGCAGGTAGGGTGCTGCATTTTCAACAGAGATCTTACAACTTGGCAAATTATCCCATCATCACCCTGTGGTTCTACCTTAACAAAGCAAGGGTAGCGAGAGAAATCAGGCCAGGAATGTACACACGCCATTTATTTGCCGCATGGGGCCAATTGGCAAGATGCCCGTAGAGAGTTGATGCTCCAGGGAGCTAGAGAATGCTGATCAGTCCATGACGAGGTCAGATGCTACAAAGCATCTGTCTGGAAGAGTGAGTATTGCCTGGCTCTGCCTACTCACCCTCACCCTGGAACGGGAATTTCCGTTTGTAGTCTCAAGTCACCGATGAATTAAATGAAGAGGGGGACTGTGTGTCTTGCCCAAGGTCCTTTCGTGCGTGAGTGACCTGAGGGGCTCATTGGATCTAGTGGCCTTGTCTGGACGGTCCTGTGGGACTCAAAGAGCATCTCCTTCTGTTACTCCCTGGAGAGAGAGACCCTTCAGCCAGGGGCAGTGGTTCCTGGTCCCTGAGGAAAGGGGTCAAGAGTAGGAAGGAAAGGCTGGGCAGGCCCGGGGAGAGGCTGGGCAGTGGAGACATGAACTGTGTCTGGTTCACCCATTGGCATGGCATCCTTCCCTGCAGAGTGACGATGACCCTTGGGACACCATGCTGACCCCTGCGGCGTGCCCTCGGCAAACACCTCCTGCTTCTGGGGACCTTCTACTGATGACGATATGGACAGGGACAATGAATAACTAACACGTGGAGAGCATTCTACCACCCACAGAGCATTTTCAACCGCAGTGCCTGGTTTGGTCTGCTCGTCAAATTTCCCGAGGCAGAAAGAGCAGACCGATGATGATTTTTTTTATAGTGAGGATCTCTAAAGCTCAGAGAAGCAAGATCAAACCTATTCTTTCTGCTCTGCATCTTGGCATTTTTTATTTCCGTGACACCATTGGTTTCAAACCAGAAGCTGGTCATATTCATGGGAGGGAACATATTCATGGGAGGGAAGGAAAAATAGTGCAGACAGGGTAGGTGGGATACGGGGTTCCCATCCTCCAGCCCCACCAACAATAGCCAAGAGCTCACTCCCTGTCACTCCTGCAGTGGGACGCCGTGACAGCATTTCTTTCTGGCCCACTTCACGCGAGGCCTGCAGGCCCTCCAAAGTCCCCGTGCCCACCAGTAGGTGGCTTCCCTGTGTCACATCCTCCCCACCTGCCTGCGAGGATTCTTCCCCTAGCTTCCTGCTCAAACTTGTCCTCTGGGTAGGGTCCTGTAAGGAAGCCACAGGACTGTGCTGTGATGGCAAACAATTCGCCCAAGGGGTCAGAAGGAAGGCCACCTGACAGCCCCACACTCTATGCCAAAAAGTGTCTCCTGGCCCCTGGGCACAGTCCTGATCTCCCCTCCATCCTCTGTACACTCTCCAAGAAAAGGCGGCACAAAAGATGGAGATCATTGTTGTCATCCAGGCTTTAGGTGTCCAAGGAGTCGCTGAGGATCACAAGTCCCTGACGGACTCCAGGATAAAAGGGGAAACGGGACAATTGTCAGAGAGGTGGTAGACACGGGGCTGAGTCTGAAGGGTCAGGTGAGATTTGGAGAGACAAGGTGGGATATGCTGAAGCATTTATGGAGCTCTTCATATTATAGAGACTGCTGAAAAATTGCATCAACTGTATTAGTTTTCTAGGGCTGCTATAATGCGTACCATAAACTGGGTGGCACTTAAGACAAGAGAACTCTATTCTCTCATAATTCTGGAAGCCAGAAGTCCAAAATCAAGGTGTTGTGCTCCCTCTGATGGCTCTAGGGGAGGGTCCTGGCGATTGCTGGCAATCCTTGGGTTTTGGTGCTTGCAGTTTGCGGAAGCATCACTCCAGCTTCTGCTTTTATTGCTGCCTAGTATGGCTCTATGTCCAAACCTCCCTCTCCTTTTCCTCACAAGGACACTGGTCATGTTGGACAAGGGCCCTCTCTCATGCAGGATGACCTCATCTTGATTTGAGTGCATCTGCAAAGACAAAGACCCTATTTCCAAAGAAGGTCACATGCACAGGTACCTGAACATATCTTCTTGGGAGTTAGAATTCAACCCACAACAACAACGGAAACCTCTTACTAGTGTTCAACAACAGTGAAGAGAGGCAAGGGGATAGTTTCAAATGTTGGAAATCATACAGGGATTTATAGTGCAAAAAGGGACCAAGTTTATTAGCCTTGGGCAGAAGAAAAATGCAGTAAGTTTAACTTCAGGCGTGAGTGAAGAGATGATTAGCCAAAAGATTCGTAAATTATGTTTTATTCCTTGCACAGTTACCTAAAACATGTTCATGAATCTTGATATCTATAGTGGTATAATTATATACTGTGAAGTATAATATAGACGGTGGGAGTAAACATAATCTCTTGAAAAACAAAATGCTAGCAATACAGTCCTTATCATTTGATGCTGAATGGAAAATAAAGCGCAACAGTGTGAAAACTGTCACTGACGATGGTGACTAGAACATTTAATCTGATTTAAAGTCCTGTGTTTCAAACTGCTTATATGGCTAAACAAAACTCTTTAATGCATTAGATTGTATATTCGGCTGTTCTAAAAGATAAAGAAACGGCACAGCCTATCTCACAAATAAAGCGTTTTTCAGTTTAAGTGATTTATTTCATAGCTTAACTTAAAGCTAATGTCCTTCTCTGGTGAAGGCTCATGTTTCTGATTTCAGATTTTCCTGTTCTGAGAGAAGGAGCCTAGCGGGTTCTGTGTGTACAAGCGGGCAACATGCCTCTTAAAAGACCAGAATCACCAGACACTAAGAGTTGTGTTCTGAAAACAATGACTGGATGCAGCGTGATTTGGAACAGCTGGGCTGTGAGGATGGGGAGGGGACCAAGTGGGGACATCCTTTGACTCCTAGAATGTGGGTGCTCTGTCGATGCCCGATGACTGAAGGAAGAATAACAGAGAAGGCAGAGGTCCTTGCTAGACACGAAGATGGGAGACCTGGCCCGGAGCAGAATGGGATAGGGGAGGTGAGCTTTGTTTTGGAGATACTGACCTCAAGTCTCCAGAAAGATGATACTGGAAGGTGGAAATGCACAACTGGGGTTTAAGAGTGAGGTCGGGGTGGGGATAGCAGTTTGGAGCATCTACATGGAAATAATAATGAAGATTTGGTGAGCAACTGTTTGCTTTAATTATTTTTGCCACAGGTTTGGCCACCAGCTTCGCCTAGTTATAGAGATGCCACTCAGTAACTAACCACTGACTGACTGGCTGACACACACATGCAGAGGCATATGCTCGGGAATGTCTTCACAGTGCCGCTGGCTGTAACATTCCATGCGCACAACAGCCTTGCCACCATCGCCGCCCAAGGTCTCTGCCATAAAAATACATGGTGACTTGAAAAGCACAGCAGAGGAGACCCTGGATGCTTGGCTAGTGTCAGCCTTGGCCTTTCCTGGATGTCTGTTCTGGGAAGGTTTTGGTACAGATTTGGCAGGCCTGGAGAATCTAGGGGGGAGATCCAAGTCTCTCTGCTGCTCGTGTGTGACGGGAAGGCTGTGGGTGTCCTGGGACTCCTGATGCCCACACGCAGGTCAGGTGGGAAGTACTAGAGAATAGAGACCCTGGAGCCATCTTCAACCATTGGCCAATGGCTGCTGGTTTATCAACACGGCAGCTTCTTCGTGGGAGGTATCCAGGCTTTCCTTTATTGTCTGCCTTACCCTTCCACGTTCCATCTCTTCCACCGTTCTGTTACTCATATTTCCTAGGATCACCTCCCAAATAAGCCAGGCAGCAGAGCCAGAAACCACACAGAGATGCCTTCCTTCCTTCATTCAACAGCATTGGTTGAGGACCATGTAAGGCACCAGGCCTGCCGCAGTGAGCTGAGCGGGTCCTGCCCTCCTGGGGCTTCCAATCCAGTGAATACACAAGAGGAGCCCCCAAGGCTTCCCAGAAGGGATAATCTCAACACACAGTTAGCCCGAGAGGACATCTTTCTGTCGGCACCCTGTGCCCAGAACTCAGGAATCAAGACGTTTCCAGGAGCTCACCAAGGATGAAGTGGTGTGCAGACTGGGAGGGCAGACTTTTCTATTCTCAGGTTATCTGCTGCATTTTGCAAATTGCAGCAAAGTGGGAATTTGAAATGTACAGATATTTTGGGAACACACTATGCACACTCTGGTCTATTAAGAACAGTTTAGCCGGGCTTGGTGGCTCAGCCTGTAATCCCGCGCCTTTGGGAGGCTGAGGTGAGTGGATTGCCTGAGCCTGCGGGTTTGAGACCCGCCTGGGCAGCGAGACCTCATCTCTACAATAAATCAAAAAATCAGCTGGGCGTGGTAGCGTGCGCCTGTCATTCCGGCTACTCGGAAGGCTGAGGCGGAAGGATCGCCGGAGCCCAGCAGGCGAGGCTGCGGTGGCCGGAGCGGCCACTGCACTCCAGTCTGGGCGACAGAGTGAGACTCCAACTCAAAAAAAAAAGAACAGTTTAGAACTCGAGTAATTCAGGGACCCTAAGTTCTCTATTCTATTGCACTTGGTAAGGGAACCAGTTAGAAAGTCCATCATGAGAAGTCTCTCTGTACCTGAGAGAGAGAGAGAGAGAGAGAGAAAAAGACAGAGAGAGAGAGCCAGAGAGAGAGAGAGTTAGTTCTTTGAGTCAGAGTCTCTGCCTAGGCTGGAGGGCAGTGGTGCTGTCACCGCTCACTGCAGCTTCAACTTCTTGGGCTCAGGCAACACTTCCACCTCAGTCTCCCGAGTAGCTGGGACTACAGGTGTGTACCACCATGCCCAGCTAATTTTTGGATTTTTTGTAGAGATTTTTTGTCTTGCTGTGTTGCCCAAACTGGTCTTGATCTTCTGATCTCAAGCAGTCTTCCTGCCTCAGCCTCCCAAAGTGCTGGAATTACAGGCATGTGATACCACACCTGGCCAGTTAGTCAGTTCTAAGCCCACAGCTTCCTGCAAAATGCTGCTTGCTCTGAAGAATACAGATCAACTCTGAAGGCCAAGCTTGACTAACTCTACTTCACTCTCTGACCTAGGACCCCTGTCCTCCAGCCCCTAAAACTCCCCTGAAAGTAACTGATGTATTCCTGTGGAGCCTGGGGAAAGAAGAACTGGAGGAATTAGAATCCCTGAGAACTACACTAGACGGGACCACTAAGTAGGTGAGAATGACACTGTTCCCTGAGCTGAAGTACAGTTAACTCAACAGTTAACAACTAACAACCATTAACTGGTTTGCTGCCAATATTTATTGAATGACTGAGTAACTGAGTAACTGAAGATGAAATGTCCTTCTTCTTTGGCCAGATGTTGTTGGGATGACATGTGCTGCCTAGAATCATGGCAGCCATGTTGGGCCCATGAGGTGACAAACCTAAAATCCAAGTCCATGTGCAGAATGGCAGGGCCAGGAGACAGAGGGGGCCTGTGTTCTTGTAGGCTGGGTTGGGCGGCTGAGCCAGGCTACCCCCTGACTGGGACCTCCTCCTTAAGTGAGAAAATGAACCCCTGTGCTCAAGCATCCTCACCAATACAACAAGTGAGCAATGATCTTCCCATGGGTCCCCACTGCAGGCTTCTCTGAAGACAATAATGGCATGGCCTATAGATCCCTCCACGCCTTTTTATATTGCTGTTTTATTGTCTTCCTTGGTAGGGAGAGATGGTGAGGGCGGAATATGTTGGTTGTTTGGTAGAACAGAATTACCCAGTCGCCACTCTGAAACCGTTAAATACAGACATCTGGCTACTCTCCCCTTACAATGGTGCCACAGGGCTGGGGGTTGAGATTTGAAACAGGTGACCACCGACCTCCCCCCATGGTGAGGACATTTCCAGTTTCTCTTGGTTTCACCACCCAGCCACCTGTTTCATCTGCCCATTTCTGCTTTCACCACAGCGATCTTTCTTTTTTTTTTTTTCTTTTAATTTTTTTTATTTTTAAGATGTGGGGTCCAATTCAGGGTTAGGTATTCAAATGTTCATTATGCAAGTACCCTTGTTGATGAGGTGTGCCCCCCTGGCAGATTCCCACTACTGCCAGTCCTGCATCTCCTCCCCACCCCCCACCCCCGCCGCCTGGGCAGTTTCCTGCTACTGCCAATCTTTTTCTTATAATATTACCGTAATTGTTCGAGGTCTGCTTATGAGTGAGAACATGTAATACGCGGTTCTTTGTTTCTGTGAAAGATCACTCAGTATTATCGACTCTAAGTCCATTCAGGTTGCTACCACAGCAATCTTTCACCTGGGCAATGACAACAGCCTCCATTGCCATTGCTAACTCAGGTCATGCTTTGGTCTCTCTGATTTCTTCTCTCCCACAGTAACCATAGGGATCTGTTAAAAACATATACCTGACTGCACATTCCCCTGCTGAAAATCCTTGCCGGCCCTCAGCTCTAAAGTCCCACAGGGTACGGGGTCTAACCTCTTTACAGGGTAACGGTCCCCAGTCGTCCACCCACCCACCCAGCCACCTCTCTATTCCTCTTCCAGGAGGTCCAGAACATTCAGATGCAAGCCACATTGGCCTTCTCAGAGTCCCTTCAACCCACTGTGGTCCCCCAGCCTCAGAGTGTTTGCACAGGCTGTTTCTCCCTTTCAGAATGTTCTTTCTGCCTTACTTCGCCTGGTTAATTGACCTTCAGTGCTCAGGCATCACTTCCAGAGAGCAGCCTTCTCCAGCCATTCCCAAGGTTTCCTGACACTTATCAGTTGTCAGTTGCTGCAGAAAATGTCTGTTTCTCCCACAGGTCCTTAGGCTGAAGGAGGCCGGGTCTCTGTGTGTTTTGTTCGCTGTCACGTCTTCAGGAGGCAGCAGGGACAAGATGCATCACACACATTTTGGCACGGATGGTTGAAATTGCCTTTTAAAAAGAAAAACATTAAAAAATTTTTTTTTTGTTTTTTTTAGTTTTTATTTTCTCCCTTCAGGTGTGGAGAAGTATGTGGCCCAATTAGGTCAGTGACAATCTTGAGGAAAGGGGCCTCAAGATAAAATTTTACAAAGAAATTTACTGACTATAGCAAGAGTTGTCAAAGCTGACTGACAAGCTGTAAAACATTTGCTGTTGGTTCTGCTGTAAACAAAAAGCAGCTAACCATTGCTGTTAATTAACCCTGTCTTAAAGAAACAAAGCACATCAAAAAAAGAAACAAAACCCATCAGCCACTTTACAAACCTCTGGCACAACACATAGCTCTTTCCCTTTGCAAATGTCTTCATATCATGTAGGCAATTCCCCTGGCCCACACTAGACCCTAAAACAGCCTTATAAAACACCCCTCTAGCCTCTGCCTCTTTGCAAACAATAGACACTCTCTTGCTATTCTGCCTGTCAGATTTTTCACAATACCTCCTCCCTCGAATAAATCTACCTTTCTTAATTCGTTAACTGTCTTGGTGAATACTTTCACCCCCATGACACTGGCCATACCTAGCCCTACACACAGCATCAAGGTTATCTGATCTTATTAGGTTCTCCTCTCATCTTGAAGACGGAGACATCAGAGAGGGTATGGTGGTATCCAACAGATTTGTAAGGATGGGGTTAGGGAGGCCAAGAGGAAGGAGATGTCCAAGGAGGATGAATGACCAAAGTCTCCTACGGAGGTGGTGTTTGCGGACAGGGACTCCAAGAGTGGACAGAAACCCGCCTGGTCACTCGGCTAGCTAATACTTTAATGAATTATCTCAACAAACAGGTATGGTGGGCATTTACTCTGGCCAGTGTAAAGATGACACAGCAGAGACTGAGAAATAGATGGCTGATTGACAGCTATGGTGGCAGGTGCTCTGGGTGCTAAGTAGGGAGGGGCACCTCACCCAGAGAGGGCATGAGAAGTAGGTCCAAGGCTTCCCTAGGAGACATCGTTTTCAAAGATGCAGGAGAGCCTGTGACAGCAGGGGGGCAGTCAGTGTTCTGCACGGGGCTTGCCAGCTTAAAGCAGAGAGCTGGTGTGGGGCCAAGTCACTTGCACTCTGTCCTGACAGTCACCTTGGATGGGCCCAAGGTGGGGAGGCACTGGGTTCCATTTGCTTCTTTCTTCTCTTTCTTTCTTTCTTTCTTTCTTTCTTTCTTTCTTTCTTTCTTTCTTTCTTTCTTTCTTTCTTTCTTTCTTTCTTTCTTTTTGAGTTGGAGTCTCACTCTGTCACCCAGACTGGAGTGCGGTGGCCACTCCCAGCCACCGCAGCCTCGACCTGCTGGGCTCTGGCGATCCTTCCGCTTCAGCCTTCCAAGGAGCTGGAATTACAGGCATGCGCTACCATGCCCAGCTAATTTTTTGAGTTTATTGTAGAGATGAGGTCTCGCCTACCCAGGCGGGTCTCGAACCTGCGGGCTCAGGCAATCCACTCACCTCAGCCTCCCAAAGGCGCGGGATTACAGGCTGAGCCACCGAGCCCGGCGCTTCTTATTTCTTAATGTTGCTGCTCGAGTGATTGCAGGAGGTTGATTGGTGTCTTCCTCCATGGGTATCCGTGCCCCAGAACCTGTGAATGGGACCTTCTTTGGAAAGAAGGGACTTTGCAGATGTAATAACGTTAGGATCTTGAGATGAGATCATCCTGGATTAGGGTGGGCCCTAATTCCAGCGTCAAGTGCCCTAATAAGAGAATGGAAGAAGGTACGAAAACACAGGAGGCCTTGTGGAGATGGAGGCATAGACTGGAGTTTTGCAGCCACAAGCCAAGGGAAGCTGGAAGACGCAAGGAAGGATCTTCCCCTCTCTGAGCCCTTGGAGGGAGTATGGCCCTGCTGACACCTTGATGGTGGACTTCAGGCCTCCAGGACTGTTAGAGAAGACCTTTCTGTTGTTTTCAAGTCACCTCGTTTGTTGTTCTTTGTTACTGCAGGGCTAGGAAACAAGTACGGTGATCTTTCCAAGATAAAAACCTGAATGTGTTGCCCCTTGGTGCCTTTGGTGCTCAGGAGTTCTCTGTGGGTTCAGGGTCAAGTCATGCTTCTGGCACCACCATTCCGCCCTTCCGATCCTCCCATCCCCAATTTTCCCATACCTATGCTCTGGCTCCAGCCCTGGTGAACCACCTGCAGGCTCCTTTGGTCTCTGTATTGCCCAGACTGTTTCTTCAGTCTGGACTATCCTTCCTCACCTGTCCTCCCCCAAACCTTTCTTGGTCCTGCAAACTCGTAATGATCCCTCTGATCTCAGCTTGGCTGTCACCTTCTCCCGAAAGTCCTCCTCTATCTCCCAAGCCAGTGAGCAATGCCTCCCCAGGGTTATCAGAGAAGGCTCCCTAGCCCATTTTAAATGTAGTCACAGTCTCACCCAGATGGTCCCAAAGACTGCTGCAGGTTTCATTCAACCTGTTTCAGGACCTGGACCATGTCCTGCCTGTGCCTGGCAGCTTGGTTGAACACATGAAAAAGTAGAGAGAGGCCTCTGCCATATTGGTATGGCCATATTGTCTTTCCATTCATAAATACATGTTTACTATATAACTAAAAATGTATTCATACAGTGGACTTATTATTCAGTCTTAAAAAGGAAGGAAATTCTGACACATGTTACAACATGGATGAACCATGAAGACACTGTGCTAAGTGAAATAAGTCAGCCACAAAAACACAAATACCACATGGTTCCCCTTGTATGAAGTGTCTAGAGTTGTCAAAGCCATAGATACAGAGAGTAAAATGGTGGTTTCCAGGGGCTGAAGGGAGGGGAATGTAAAGTCAGTGCTGAATGGGTGCAGAGTTTCAGTTGAGGAGGTTGAAAAAGCTCTGGAGATAGATGGTGGTGATGGCTGCATGACATTATGAATGTATTTAATATCACTGAACTGTACACTATAAAATGGCTGAGATCTTACCTTTCATGTTACTCTTGTTTTACTACAATATAAAAATTGGAAAAATATATAAAACTTTTTGGGAAGAGTTTGAGTGTATATATTTCCAATCCACACTGGCCAGATTTCTTTAACAAGAAGGAGAGGGAAAAAAAATCACTTTGAGTATTGTAAAAAGAGAGACGGATAACTCCCTAGAATGGGTATTAAAAAATGACATTCCAACGTAGATGGAGAGGAACAGCAGGAACATCTGAATCTGGGAACAAGAGGACAGGGAGGCTCGGATGTAGCCAGACCAGCACCACCCCTGGGTCACAGCATGCCATAGAGATGAGGAGCGAATGCCAATTGACCTCTCTTTAGTTAGCATTCATAGCTGTGTGTAATTAACTATTCATTGTATTACAATATAATTATTCTTGGAGCTCATCTCATGGTGCGGGCTCAGACATTCTCAAGTATTCCTTCTGTGGCATCATTGAAGTCTGGAGCGAGGACTTCTTGGTATAGTTCTGAGCCCATTCCACAATCATGCTTTATCAGTCTATCAGTAAAAATTTCTGTGATGATAGAATGTTCTCTAATCTTTGCTACTCAATATCATGGCTACCAAATACTTGAAATGTGGCTAGTATGACTAAGGACCTGAGTTTGAAATTAATTAATTTGAGGCTGAGTCTTACTCCATCACCCAGGCTGGAGTGCAGTGGCACACTCATGGCTATCACAGCCTCGACCTACAGGGCTCAGGCAATCCTTCCTCCTTAGCCATCCAAGTAACTGAAACTACAGGCGCACACCACTATGCCTGGCCAATTATTTGATTTATTGTAGAGATGAGATCTTGCCAAGTTTCCAAGGCTGGTCGCAAACTTCTGGGCTCAGACAATTCACTTGCCTCTGCCTTCCAAAGTGCTGGGATTACAGGCGTGAGCCATTGCACCTGGCTGAAATTTTATTTAAATTTAAGTTCAAGCAGCCATATGGTTAGTGGCTACCATTTTGAACTACCCAGGCTAGACTCAAAGTAGGCGTGCCAGGTTGGATCTGCTTTCCAGATGGGGCTAGAACTCTCCAGATGGTTCAGGCCTGGCTGTTGTCTGTTACATGGGCCACACTGAATACTGGCTCTTTCACAGAAGTAGATGTTTGATCATGTAGGATGGAGCCACTGGGTAGGGAAGCAGAGTTTAGGGCAGTCTTTTATAATCAAGCTCTGTGAGAGAATTAAGCCCTGCAGAACATAGCAGGAGTGACTCTTTTCTCAGTGCTCTGAAGAACAGAACTTAGCAAGGACCATTCCAGGAGCGCAGTAAAAATGTGAACGGATTCTTTCCCATGGATGTCTTTGGGGCCTCAGGGCTTACTTTTCTACCAGAACTAAAATGATGCACTGTCTCCAACCTTCTAATTTTTTCCAAGGACATTTTTCTTGGAACTACATGAACACAGCAGGTGTCAGAATGAAGTGACAGCCTATCGTATGCCAAGTCCCTCGATATAGGCCTTGCCTGGTGACTCCTGGTAGAAAGAAACCTTTATTTCATCATCAAGGAAGCCAACCTCCACGCCATGGCCAACCTTGTCTTCCCTACCATTACCTATATCACCATCATTACCTCTCTATCACTGTCTCCAGGGCACTAGATGGGAACTCACTTCCTGGCCAATCATGCCAGGCCCACATGTGTGGGGTAGAACAAACATAACCTCTCAAGAGCTTACAAAGACAGGCAGATTCACAGAATGTAGGTCATGCTTGGCACATAAAATCTATCCTGAGAACTTATGTATAAATCAACTCATATTTTTAAGACAATACATAGCTTGTATTTAAATAGAACATAGAAAGGTATAATGAAGAAAAGAAACACACACACACACATATATTTACATATATAATTCAGACAATATAGAAATTCAATAAGGCACAAATTAAAAGTTCATTTCTTTCTCTTCTTACTCAATTTCTTCTTCAAAAAGGTGACTGTTATGTTTTCTTGATTCCATTCAGAAATGAAAGAAACACACCTGCATGTAGGTATTTATGTGTGTGTGTGGGCACGCACACACACACATAATTTACAGGAGATCAAAATACACAGGCATAAGGACTAGCTTTTTCACATACTCTGTGTGGAGACTTTTCCTCTCAGCACACACAGACACCCCTCTCTCTTTGTCCTGACTGCTTAGTATTCCATCATATGGCATTGTAGGTTGAATTTTGTCCCCCTGCTCCCAAAAGATATGTATCCCTAGTACTTCAGAAGGTGACCTTATTTGGAGATAGGGTACCTACAAAGGTAACTGATTTAAAATAAGGTCATTAAGGTGGGCGCTCATCCAAAATGACTGATGTTCTTATAAAAAAAGGAAATATAGACAGAGAGACAGACAGACACCCAGAGAAGATGATGTGAAGAGGCACAGGGAGAAGATGCCTGTCTACATGGCAAACAGAAAAGCCTCAGAAGAAACCAGCGCTACCAACACCTGATCTTGGACTTCCAGACTCCAGTACTGTGAGACACTCAAAATAAATCTCTGTTACTAACGTCACCCAGTCTGTGCTACTCTGTTATGGCAGTCTGAACAGACTAATACACATAGAGCATCGAAATTTATTTTACTTGTCCCTTAATGAACACGTTGAATTTAGAAGAATACTTTTAATGCATCAGGTAAGTCGAAATGGAAAGAACCCCTTCCCAGTAATTTCTTTTTTGTAGAACAAACAATTCTTTAGAGGGTGTTGATGAAGAAAAGTGCCAAACTCTTTAAAATATTTAAGATGCTTTATTCTGAGCCAAAATGTGAGTGGCCTTAGGACTGGGGACAGTATGCCCACCACGGTTGAACTGTGGCTTGGCTATATACATTTCAGGAGGACCGAAGTGACAAGAAACCATAAAGCAATGCAGGTGAGATTTACATTGGTTCAGCTCTGGGGAGTCAGAACTCCTTCAAGCAGGGGCTTGCAGGCTAGAAGGGGATTCAAAGATTTCTTGATTGGCAATTAGTTAGCTAGAGTTATCTAAGGAATTCTGAGAGCAGCAAAAGAAATGGGCAGCTTGAGGGGCTGTAAGAGAGTCAACTTTCTTGATATGTAGATGAAACTTCATAGGTGACAGACTTCAGAGAGAATAAGTTAAGTGTCTTAAAAGTCGCCCATAGTCCAGCAGTCCTCAAGAGACAGCTTTACAGGGTCATAAAATACTTCGATTTTCCTTTTTTATCTGTTACGTGATATTATGCTAGAGTCAGGTTGGAAAGTAAACTGCATGATATAGTTAATAAAAAGCCTGTCTCTCCAGGCCCCTTAGGAATTTGGCAAGGGAAGGAAAAAAGGTCAGAGTTTGGTCCTCAGTGTGAATACTTGTTTATTCATTTTTTTTAGTTTGGATTATTTGTATTTCAATACATCAAGTTTTCCCAAAGTGAGTCTGCCTATAAACGAGATTCCTAAGCAGGTAGACCGAGTGCAGTTACAGAGATTTCATGCTTCATATAGTGAGGTCATGGGTGAAAGTGAGTCAGAAGACATTATTAGGAATCTCTCAGTTGGAAGTGACAGAAACTCCACATAAGCTAACCTAAAGGGGAAAGGACACCTGTTTTAAGGCTAGGTGTCTTGCAGGATCTGAGGATAGCTGGGCTTCGGGAAAAATGAACTAGGGACCCAGCCACCATCAGAACACTCTTCCTCTGACTTTTCCTTACTCCTCTCTGGACATTTGATCAATTGTCTCTATCTTCCAGAGATCAGCTTCCCCCACTTTTGTGGCCTGGCTTTGAGAGGACTCTGATGGGCTCAGCTTGGGTCAGATGGTCATGCAGGGATCTCCTCCATTGCATCCTGAGAACAGAATCACTGGGTCTAAGCCGATGACCACCTTGGAAACCACTAGGATGATGGCAGTGGAGTAGCGTGAGGATAGAGGGACTAGGAACTCTCTCTGTAAGGAAGGGAGCATTTGAGCAGACAGTTTCTAATCAGTATTGATGAAAACTTCCTGACAGAGCTGGAATTTCAGCAGTGCCATAATTTGGAGAAGACCCAAGGCTTTATAATGCCCACCTGGAGGGCTCTGGTCGTGCAGTCTCCTTGGGCCTCAGAGAAGACCCCTACCCAAGCAGAGGCTCCTTTGACAGGTGGAGCCCACCAAACATACCTCTTCTCTGCAGCGGTGCCATCCTTCCAGATAGAAGCAAAAGCAGCAGGCATGACCGTCAAAACAAGGCCTGGCTCTGCCTGCAGGAAAATCCAGGCTGTGGCAGCAGCTCCGTGCCTGCCAAGCAAAATATCAGTTAGGAGATGTCGCTGGCATGCAATTTAAAGAATCACTTGACTAGTACTTGAGGTTATTTAGAAAAATACCTTTGGTCACATGCTTTCCAGAATGTTATGTACTTGAAATGAATCATCCCTACCCAGCCCAAAGCAGATTTAATTACAATCCCCTCCCGTGTTACTTCTTTTAAAACTTGACCTTCTTTTCTGGTTGCTATTCAAATTCGGCAAAATATCAACTTGGTTTTCTTTTTTGGAAGCCGAGGAGGAATCTTTCTATAGCTGAACAGCTTCAGACTGGAAGAGGGGACCGAGCTCCGCAGGGAGAGGCCTTACAATCTAGCCATGACTGCAGGTTCCTTTTAATAACTGGGAAAATGTCATTTATCCGTGAGGGCGGTAAGATAATTTGTCTCCATGCTGTACCCAGCCTGTAAGCAAAAACAAACATCCAGGGTGACACAAGCAGTATAGGTTCCTGTTAGCTTGGAGGGATTATGCTAGCCACACACACAACTCTAGATAAGAGTCACTGTTTTTACCCAATGCTGAGGTCTTAAGGGTGATGGACTTGGGCTTGATGTGAGCTTTGCTTTTCTGAACCCAAGCATTCTTGCTTGCCCATAGCATTGTATTTGGAGAACCACCCATGCCGGGGAGGTCTCCTCTAAGCTAGCACCCCCCTCTGGCTTACCTGAGCACCGGTCGTTTCAGTGGGTTAAAATGCCTGTCTGCTTTCAGTCCTAAGGTCGTTATTTTTGGTGGTACCCCGATTTCTGGAGGCATGATGTGGGCTCTGTAGTAAGACAGATCTGCAGCACGCTTCGGTTCTGCTGTTCACCTAAGCTCTCTGCATCTTAGCCTCTTTATTGGTCAAATAGGAATACTAATAATAGTATCCATGTTAGAGAGCTGTTTGAGGATTAAATGAGATAATCTATGCGCCTGCCACAAACCAGGAGTTTAATATATGGGAGTCTGTTTTGTAATAACCACAATACTCAGCTCCAATCAGAATTGAGCCAGTCTGGCAGTAAAGCAAAATGCAAAGATTTCTAGTTGTAAATGACAAGAAATAGCATTTTAGTCTTATGGATGCTTTTTATTTTGTAGTGATATTACCTCTATTACCTTGTTTTGTCTCTCTGCAAGCCCCATGAAACAGGCCCGACAAAGATGATCAGCCCAGTCTTTGGATAAAGTAGCTGAGGCTCAATAACCTTCACTGGTACATTCCAAGTGCCAAGGCACAGACCTGTCATGGGTTGGTGCCCTGTGAGTGCGTGATTGACAATGCATGGGGCATTGTAGCAATAGAGGCCTAAGGACAGGGTGACCATTGGGTGTGCAGGATGAGGGAAGCATCAAGACCAGCAAGATGTTAGGACCGGATTTTAAGCTCCAAGGGAAGGAATTGCAGCTTGAATTTCTTCACAAGCTCCACAGCTTGTGTTTAGCATGGGCTCTCCATACAGTAGACACTCAACAGTTACCTTTCCTGCTCGTTAACCTATTCCCTGAGTCCATGCTTAGGTTGCTCTGGTTAGCCTTTGTGACTGACCATTCACACTTTAAAAGTTATACGTTGACCAAAGTGGTTATTCCTCCGAAGGACCAAATGGGCTGTGCACGTGATTTAAGAGTAGCCTTTGACCCAGGACCTGCAGATGGCCAAGAGCCACGAGAATAAGCCCTGGGGTCAGACTTGGGAGAGTTCGTGAACCCCTTGGAACCTCATTTTCCTTAACTGTAAAGCAACCTGGAAAGATTTTTTTGTGCAATTGAGTGACGATGGATAAGATTGGCAAGTGATAGAAGCTTAATAATAGTGCTATTCCTTTTCAACCTGCTTTTTGGTTTCTGGTAGCCGAATTGTTTCCATCTCTGAATGTGAAGCAAACATTGCATGATTCAATACAACGTTGGAGAAGGTTTTCACTCTTATTTATTTATGTTCCAAATTAGTTGTTAGATCTGGTGAGATTTTGACCCGAAAGAACCACATTAGCAGATGTCAGTTGACCAAAACTCATTGTCTTCAGAGCAGCTCTCACTGTGAGACAGCTTGACACTGGGCAAATGTTTAACTCAGCCAGGAATCTCATCTTCCCAGAAAGGCACCACAGGTTGCTGGGGATCCAGAACCTTCCGTCCTTTCCTGGCCTACACCTCTCGCTGCCTTTATGGGGGTGTCATTCTTCCTCCCTCCTTCCTTCCAAGGATCATGCTTTGGAGGGGACACACAGTCATCTGGGAGGACACTTTCAGCTATAGGTCTTAGGACTTTTTTTTCCTTAGGTATTTGAGATAGGCTATGTGGAGAAACTAGGTCTTGAATCAGACGAACAAATCAACCAAGCCGTGGTTTCTGCTGTGTTCTGAGTAATTCTTTATAGTCATGGCCGAGGTGGTTAGCAGCAGCACACCCCACAGAACTCCCAGCTGCTTCCTCCTGTCTCTCTGTTCTTCCTCTCCATCGGCCCACCTTGGTGGAGAGCACGCCCACCTTCCCCACCTGTCCCTCGAGGACTTTAAATTGCCCTGTAATCCCTTACTGAACGTAATTCAGTAAGGAAAAAATGAAGCTAGAAAGAGAGGAGAACCCCATGAGGATAGGATAGCCTCTGAGGAGGCTGTTTCTTGACAGAGGTGAAATGGTGTGAAGGGGTCGTCAGAGGAAGACAGAGAAATGAAGGCCAGGAAGAGGACACAGCCCCCACAGAGTCCTGCAGTGGGAATCAGCACAGCCGTATGAGGTCAGAGTGAGCGGGTGGGTGGGCACATGCTTGGAGAGGCTGGCAGGGTGCTAACACCCTTTGGATCTTGGTTTTATACATGGATTTTATCCTAAATTCGATAAAAACACTTGGAGGTTTTTTATTTTTGACTGTGGTGAATTGTACATAACATAAAATTTACTATTTTCGCCATTCTTAAGGATACAATTCAGCAGGATTAAGCACATTCACATTGCTGTGCAGCCATCACTGCCAACCATCTCTAGGATTCTTTTAATCTTACAAAACTGAAACTCCGTACCTGCTAAATTCCCTTTCCCTTCAGTCCCTGGCAACCCTGGTTCTACGTTCTCTCTCTATGAATTTGGCTACACTGGGTGGCTCATGTAAATGCCATCTTACAGTGTTTGTCCTTCTGTGATGGGCTTATTTCACTTAGCACAGTGTCCTCAAGGTTCATTCACGTTGTAGCATGTGTCAGAATTTCCTTCCTTTTTAAGGCTGTAATATTTCATTGAATGGACGTACCACATCTTTTCTATTCGTTCATCCATTGATGGACCCCTGGGTTGTTTCCACCTTTTGGCCGTGGTGAATAATGCTGCTGTGAACATGGGTGTATATACCTGTTGGAGACTCTTTCAGTTTTTGTGGATAAATTCCCAGAAATGGGATAGTGGAGCCTATGGTAATTCTGTTTTATTTTCTTTTTTACTCTTTATAATTCCATTTTAAGTTTTCGAGGAACCACTGTACTGTCTCCCATAGCAGTTGCACCATTTTACGTTCCCACCAATAGTGCACCCCTTTGTTGGCACTTGTTTCCTGGGTTTTTTTTTTTTTTTTTTTTTATAAAAGCCATCCTAATGGGTTATTGAGGAGGAATCTGAGCAGGGGAGTGATGTGATCTGCTTTGTGTTTTTAAAGGTGTCCTCTGGCTGCTGTGTAGAGAATGAAGTATGGGGTGGAAAGGTCACATCATTTACCATCCCATCCCAGATGATTTTGAGAATAAGGAGGTCTGAATAAGCATGCAGGGACAATGTGCCAGCAATTTTCTTCTAGTCAAATCAGATGTGCAGTCACCTATGTTTGGGAGGCGAGAGTGGAGCACCTCTGGAGGCCCCCCAAGAGGCTGTGGCAGACAGCGATGAGGATGGTGGTTCTGGATGTGGGAAAGGAGGTAGGTTGTGCCATCAACAACAGGAAGAATTGAACACCAGGATTGATTTCACTGGTGAGAGAGTAGCTAGTAAGGCAAACTCAGGGTGGGGAGACAGGAAGCAACTGAGAAGAGAAAGAAAAAGGTGGTGTCACTGGGCCCCAGCCCCCACAGGCCTGTCCTACAGGAACTAGAGCCAGGGAGGGGTCTGGGCTGCGGCCATTGCCCCGAGGCTCCACCCAGCTCTCCCAACCATCATCCCTCACCTGCCTCCAATGGTTAAGCACGAAGTCTGAAGGGCTCAGTCTCCTGGGACAGTGAGGACAGCAAGAAGGGACCTAGACTGGCCCAGCCCTGACTCAGCACTCAGACAGAGCGAGTCTTGGGAGGCAGAATCAACAGGTCAGTGTGGCTGGGGTTGTGAGGGAGAAAGCAGAATCAAACAGACTGCCGGTGATTCTAGAGAGAGCCCTGGGTGAACAGAACCTTTCCTGAGGTGAAGCTGGGCGAGGGGAGGATAGACGACTGGCGGCAGGGGTTCATCCTACCATAACGCATTCAGCAGCACATCCTGTTGTACACTTTTCTGTATGAGTTTTATTGAATAACAAAATGGTAAATTAAACCAAAAAAGAAGCCACACGAGCGGTTGAACAACATTGTACTTTCTCTGTGCTCCCTAGCAGATAAGGCGGGAGGAAGAACCAGCGTTGCTCTTCTCTCCTCCTGGCAAGGAGGGTCCTCGGCTGTGACTGGAGCAGTGGCTGGGAGCTGAGGGAGGGACCAGGAGAGAGGTGCTTCCCCACCTGGGCAAAAACAGACTGAGGCAAAGGAAAAGCCGGAAGCGTTAGATCCAGCAGGTTGGGGAAGAAGCAACCACTGCACCTGTGGCCACTGAGTCAGCGAGAGGAGGGAGGTCAGGCCGGAAGCAGCTGGCGACTGGGGACACACAGCAGAAGCTGGCTGCTCCAGACTGTCCTCGTATGGGGTGAGCCGGCTTATTTGGTGAGAAAACAATTTTCTCGGCTTTACATTTGAAGCAGGATTTATCACCAAGTCCTTATGGAAAAGATGTTGAGTTACGCATGGGCCGATATCTTCATCATCAGTTTTTTGTTTTCTTTTTTTTTTTGAGTTGGAGTCTCACTGTCACCCAGACTGGAGTGCAGTGGCACGTTCCCGGCCACCGCAGCCTCGACCTACTGGGTTCTGGTGATCCTTCCTCCTCAGCCTTCCAAGTAGCTGGAACTACAGGTGCGCGCTACCACGCCTGGCTAATTTTTGATTTATTGTAGAGACGAGGTCTTGCCAAGTTGCCTGGGCGGGTCTCGAACCCATGGGTTCAGGCAATCCGCTCACCTCAGCCTCCCAAAGTGCTGGGATGACAGACTGAGCCACCGAGCTCGCCCTTCATCATCAGTTTTGCAGAAGAATTCAAGAAGATTCAGTGTTACCTTGCTTATTGTTGTTTTCTCATCTCCCCAACTCAAGCTAGACCTGTTTTTCTGACTGCCCATAACGCAGTGCTAAATACATGACTGGCTTGTGGTTGGATGGATGATTTATTTTTACCTGTTTTTTTGTTTTGTTTTGTTTTGTTTTTTTACTTTTTACTTGGGATGATGACATCGACGCTTGAGAAAAATGAAACTTCCAAGATGCGCTTTGCTCGAGGAGCTGGTGAGCCTTTGTGAGAAGAGCTCTTTTTCAATGCCCAGAGAGAGCAATCTATTTATACCCTGAAATTCAAGTTTTTAAGGAAATTTATCATTATTACAGCTGGCATAACTACAAGTATGTCAGAGAACGATTTCTACTGCCCTAGAATCATCTAAACCGTATTCTGAGGCCTCCAACCTGACAAGCGGAGTCTGTAAATTGTATCCTCTCTGCGTCAGCTGTGCGTGGACTTCCTTGTAACGCCTATCAGTGGCCCCTTTGTTCTAGGATTGTGCCACCGGATAACAAAGATGATTATTGCTTACCTTACCTCGTCACGACCATGAATCTGGCATTTTGAGCCTTGAAACTCATTTCCTCTCCTGGTTCTAGCTGCGAGTGAAACACCCTCATATCAGTGGAGCCAGTGTAGAGGCATCCAGCACCTCAAGTGTGCCATCAGCCCTGCTGGGCCGTACAGGGTGGAGGGAAGGGTGGGGAACAGACAATTCCAGCCCCAAGGAGGGCGGGGTTTGGAACGAGGCACACAAGCAAGAAAGGCTAACCTGGGTCAAATGAGAGCAGTGTCCAAAGAGGAAGCAGTTTGAGATGAGGCAGTTGAGAGAGAGAGATGGCTGAGGACTGAGGCAGCCTGGGAAGGGAAGGGTTGACTCACGGGAAAGACTTGGGGTGAAAAGCCATGAGGCTGGGTCCCACTGGCGGGAGCAGAGGATGGAAGAGGAGTGAGTGAGATTGCTGAATAGGTAGAGGTTAACGTGGTAAAGGTGGGTGCGAGATTGTAGAGAGCCCTATGCCATGCCAGGTAAAGGAGTTTGGACTTTGCCTCCAGTTAGGTGGTCACTGTCATCTTGGTTACTGCGATAAAGTTTAAAGTCTGGAAGTGTGATACCTCTGGATTTCACAGATTACTGATTTTTTTTTTTTTTGAGTTGGAGTCTCACTCTGTCGCTCAGAATGGAGTGCAGTGGCTGCTCCCGGCCACCGCAGCCTCGACCTGCTGGGCTCCGGCGATCCTTCCGCATCAGCCTTCCAAGTAGCTGGAACTACAGGCGCACTCTACCATGCCCAGCTAATTTTTTGATTTATTGTAGAGATGAGGTCTCACCAAGTTGCCCAGGCGGGTCTCAAATCGGCAGGCTCAGGCAATTCACTCACCTCAGCCTCCCAAAGCACGGGATTACAGGCTGAGCCACTGAACCCGGCTTTTTTTTAATAGTGCTAAGTTAGAGGGACATGAAAGTAGGTCACCAACTTAATTTTGCCATGTAAAGACACACAACTAACCCCCATCAACTATCATCCTACTTCCATAAATGAAAGGGAATGTTAACACCCTTCGAAATAAAAATAGGAAGAATGACATGCCAAGATAAAAGAGACTTCTTCTGAAAAAGGACAGTTGGTCACCATATATCCCGTTTGATGGGCGTGCTACACAGACCAGCTCTGCCAGGGGCAGTGGGAGCCGTGGGCCACATCACGCATGGGGACACAGCCTGGAGATCCTGGGCAGGCAGGGATCAGCTCAGAGGCAGCTCAGAATTTGCCATCTGAACCCATTCTCCTCCTGAAGTCCCATCCTCTAGCGTGGCTATCACCCTCGTCACCGTGTCCTCCTGGACCGTGCGTGGCCTGTGGGCTGCTCCTGGCTTCCGGCTCTTACCCTCCTAATCTATCCTCCACACAGCAGCCAAAACAGGTCTGGAAGAAATGCTTGGACCGTATTCTCCACCTGCTAGCATCCTTTTGTAGCTTGCCAGTGGATGGAGCATGAAGTGTAACTCTTGGCCCGATCTGCAGCTCCAACCTCATCGGCTCTCCCGGCTTGCAGGGCTGCCGCCAGCTGGATACTCTCCCATCTTCCAGGGAGCCACGGTCTCGGCTGTCAAGTCCTCTAACATGTCCTTCCTCTGTCTGGGATACATTCCCCCTGCTTGTGGCCTGGGGAACTCCTCCTTGTCCTTAGGTCTCAACTGAGCTGGGACTTCCACGGAAGGTTTTTCTGGAGCCTCCACACTACCAATGCCCCTGCTGTTTTCCTCTCATCACTTGTGCTATTCTTTCATGGCACTGATCATAGTTGTAGAGCTGAGGGTCCCCAAGACCATCCCCGAAATTGGGATTTTTGCTAGAAGGATCCCAAGACTCAGCATACAGTTGTAGTCACAGCTGAGATCTATGACAGTGACATAGGAAAGATACACAGCCGGCTCACAAGGGAGGGGAGGCAGAGTCTGGAGAACCCGTGAGGGGCTTTCTTACACTCCCTCCTGCTTGGGGCCCCACACAACACACTCTCCCTCCAGCAGTGAACTTGCAGCAACGTGTGTGAACTTTCCACACAAGGGAGCTCATTAGAGACTCGGCACCCAAATATTTGTTTATATTGGGGGCTGGTCACCTAGGCTCCCTCAGCTCTGCACGTGCCAACATTCCAGACGCCCGGAAGGCAGGCATTCAGCCTACACCACATTGTTTGCATAGGCTGGGCACGGGAGACATCTCATCAGTTCACTGTGGATTGGGAACGCTCTGGGAGCTAGTTCCCAGATGCCAGCCAAGGGCCACCTTGCAAGCAAGCCTGCTTGTTTGACTCTTTTCTGCGCAGTTGGTAATGAGAATGTTATCTCTCTGTCTCTTTGTCTATGGTCTGTTTTGTGTGCTGACAGAGCTGTGTGTGGTGGGAGATCAGGAGCCCTGTCTGCCCTGTTCTCCATTCCCAGCAGCTGGCACATAGTAAGTGTTTCTAGGCAAGTGCAAGGAGTATCTGTAGGGGTCTGAGTCCTGGGCCCTTACTTCTGAGCCGTGTGACTTTGAGCAATCTCCTTAACCTCTCTTGGCCTCAGGTTTCTTATCTGTAACAGGGTTATAATAGGCCCTCTGGTAGAACGGTTGCAATCGCTGTTACTATGATTTGTTCAATGGATGCAACCTGAGATGTGGGCTTGGATTTAGTTAACAGGTCCAGAAATGGAAACCAAGTATGAATTCTGAGCGATGGAGAATTAACAAACAAACAAGACCGGATTCGTCTTGGAGGCTGAGGAAGGAAGAGGATGAGGAGAACGGACGTGGTAGGTCTGAATGCTCAGAAGAGAAGATATCAATAGGCATGTAGTTGTTGAGTTTGGGACAAGGACTGGTGTTGACAAATTTTGACCCGTCCATCAGCGTCCTTGCTCCTAACCATCAGCCTTCTGGTCTCAGTAGATCATGTAGGTCCTCAGTCCCCCACTTATTCTGCAGGAGGAGGCTGGATTTGGTAACCTGGTCCTCGTGAGCAAGGCTTCTCCTGTGGGAATGTGCCAGAAACCCTGATCCTTGCCTGCTCTGTCTACCCATCTCCTCTCTTTCCAGGGACATCCACTCTGCCCCAGCCCCCACTGCTGAAGTGGCTATGTTCTGCTCCAGGGGACTCGCCTTGTCACAATGCTGGGTGGCCAGAGGGCTCTGACTTACAAGCCTGGCCTAAAGAATGAACCAGACCTTGAAGATTCTTTTCACACGAATTTGGAATCGCACTCTAAGAGACAGGCCTGCTGGTTAGCAGGTAGGTTCCAATTATAAGGGTACAGTGAGGTTGATTTGGGGGCCAGGGCAAGTCTTTGTAAGTCAAAGTTATGAGGGAGCCGAAACATCAGCGTACAGGGTAAGGAAGTGTGGACAGCAGTCGAAAGCTAAGAGAGAGAGATCTCTTAGTTCTGCCTTGGGCCTGGACAATTTTCTTGCATCAGCTCCAGTGCTCAGGCATTTTATAATTGGAGGTAGTTTAATCAAGTCACTTAAATTTTGGCCTCAGAATCTCTAACACTTAGAGATACAGACTCTACTCCAGGTAAGCTGTGTGCTTTCAGGCGAGGCCGTTAACCTCTCTGAACTTCAATTTCCTCAGTTGTGTAACAGAGGGTCTTATATGGCCAACCTCACAGGGTTATTGTGAGGTCTAAATGAGACCTGGCCTGCAAATGACTTAGCAGTTTCTGACATACGGTAAGTTCATAAAAAATGCTAGACAGTATTACAACGCCGACATGTGTCACTTAGCAATGGGTATATGGTCTGAGAAATGCGCCATTAGGCAATTTCACCATTTTGTGAACGTCATATAATGTACTTATGCAAACCTAGGTGGTACAGCCTACTACACACATAGGCTACTGGGGGTGGGGGGGATTCCCTAAAAGCCAGAATTATCTTTTGGAGGGCGGGTCCCTTGTAGTACAGGCTTCCCCAGCTGGGTTCTTAGATGGATTTCTAGCAGCCCAGTGTACCAACTAGCATCGTCGTGAGAGGCTGTGTTAGGCTTCAGTGAATTTTGGGGAGATTTTTTTCAACGCGTTTGCCCATTTCATGATGGGTGATTTACGAGCACACCCGCCCACACTGGGTTGAGTGTCCAGCAGTTTTTGACCCCAAATGTCACGACTCCTGTGCCTCACCTTCCCCATTTACCCGAGTGATTTTTTTTGTTTGTTTCTCTAGATGAAAAAAGTCCTCAAAGGGAAACATTTTGCCAATATGGAAGAGGTGAAACAAAAAGTGGTAGAAGCACTAAAGAGTGTCAAAATTGATGAGTTCAACAAGTTTTGAGCAGTGGAAAAAGCATCTCGATAGGTGTATTTCATCAAACAGAGAGTACTTTGAAGGGAACTGAAGTTTAAGCATGTAAGAATAAATACACAATTTTTGATAAATAAATTCGGTCTGTGGGTCCTCTTTGTATGTAGTATGATCTCTAGCTATTAGGTCACACACCTGTACAAGCATGTTACTGTACTGGATACTTTAGGCAATTGTCACACAAGGGTAAGTACAGTCACATGCTGCATGATGATGTTTCATTCAGTAATGGACCACATGCATGAAGGTGGTCTCATAAGATTAGGATGGAGCTGAAAAATTCCTGTTGCCTGGGATTTGTGTTACAGCTGCCTACAGTATTCAGAACAGTAACATGCTATACAGGTGCGTAGCCTAGGAACAGTAGATCATACCATGTAGCCTAGGTGTGTAGCAGGCTGTACCCTCCAGGTTTGTGTAATTAACTCTATGACATTTGTAAAATGGTGAAATTGTCTAATGGTGGTGATTTTTAAGTGACACATGACCATATCTGTTATCCAAACATACCTAGACATAAAAAAGTTACAGTAAAAATACTGTATGAAAGATAAAAATGGTAGCCCATACAGGCAGCTCTTACAGGACCACAGTCATATATATACAGTTTGTCATTGACATTGTCATGTAGCACATGACTATTTTCATAACTCTATTTTGTAAGGTCATTCTAGTGGCTCTCTGTGTCTGATGGCAACAAATCAAAACACTGATATGAAAGAAGATCCTATCCTCTTTAGGTGGCTTCTTATAGGGACATGACAGTTTTTACTGCTTCTGCTTCCAGGGTTTTGCCCCCTCACCTGTGAAGAATGCATACGATTTTCTCTCTTGGAAAGCATTTGGAATTCTTTTTCTGTGTTTTAACTGCAGTTAGAACACATCCATCAATTTCCACACAATCCCTTGGTGAATTTTACAGTTTATCTTGGAATCTGACTCTACATAAAGGATGGTAGTAGTCTGCCGAAGACTTCCTGAACACTGTTTTTTGATCAATGGAAGTGTGTTCTCACAATGCTACTTAATGTGTGTGACAAGGGCTCATGATCTATTTAGCATTTAGAAAAATGGAAGCCTTAAGAAATGAAGCAGTCAACAGGAGCAGCACAGGCTGGAGTCTTTTAGAGCCACTGGGCCTGCCAACATTCACATACACCCTCCCCCCAGCCCCCCACCAAGTTAGAGACACCAAGCCTCCTTCACCCATTTGTCAAAATATCTCCCTGCCACTAAGATGAGCCTTTCCATTAAAGTAGTGATGAAAATGACATTTCTTCCCATCTCAGAATTGAAACGTATTTTAATGATAGAGCTTTTAAATGTATCCAATGAAATAAGACACGGGGGGATTCGGAGAAGCGCATTTTCTCTCAGTGTATTATGCTTTTATTGCAGCTTCCTCTCTCAAACCTTTTTATCAGAGGAATGATGCACTCTCTGGTTAATAGAATTGAATGCCACCTTCTGACAGCCAAAAACATAGTCTTTTAGGTTATAGACAAATGCTTAGTTGAAAGAAAGATTTTTTCCTAATGCTGCCTTCTGGTTAGAATGGACCCAATACTTTCTCTTTCCTGGACTGTTGCATCTGATTTCCTATAAGTCTAACTTATTAGTGTCTTTCTTCCCCTCTTCCCATTTATAATTCACTCTAAAGCCAGGATGAACTTTCAAAGACCAGATATGATGCTTCTTGTGAAGAACTGCCGCTGGCTTCTCCCTGACCAGGATAAAATCTCACTTCTTTAGTACATCTTGGGAGGCCTTCAGGGTTCCTTCCCTTTCCAGTTACCTTCTCCCTGCTCTTGGCCTTGTAACCATCCTTCCAGCCACCCTCAACACGCTTCCCTCTGGGCTGCCTTGTCTTCAGGACAGCTCTTTTCTTTGTCTAGAATAACCTTCCCGCTGTTCTCTGCCTCTCAGGTCAAAGCACCTCTTAAATTGTCCCAACTCCGATGCCAACTACGTCCACCTTTTCTTCATAGCACTCATTGTGCTGGGACTATAGGTCTGGGGACAGACATGTAGCTGACGCAGAATGCTGGGCAGGGCTGACCCAAAGCGAAATCGTGAACAAAGTCAAATATCATCTCTGGCTTCTCCTCTCTTTTTCTTTCTTATCACAGAGCTTGCCCTTTCTTTTTTCCTTTTTTTTTAAAAGCTACTGCATTGAAATAGAATTTGCATGCCATAAATTCACCCATTTAAAGTATCCAGTTCAATAAATGTTATTATACAGACGGCCTCCGACTTGTGATAGTTTGACTTAGGATTTTTTGACTTTATGATGGTGCAGAAGCAATACACATTCAGTAGAAACCGTACTTCGAGTACCCAAAGAGTTTTTCACTTTCAGTACAGTATTCAGTAAATTACATGAGCTATTTAACACTTTATTGTAGAGTAGGCTTTGCATTAGATGATTCTGCCCAACTGGAGGCTAATGTAAGAGAGCCTTCCCCCCCACCCTTTATTTTATTTTAAAAATGTGGGCTACAGGTCAAGATTAGGTACATAAGTGGTCTACGTGCAGGTAACGTTTGGGCCTCTCACTGGTCCTCACTTAGGACCAGGTACCCTTAGCGATGTTATGTGCTCCCCCCGCCCCCGGCCTCGGCAGTGTCCTACTACTGCTGATCTCTTTCTTTTAGTATTGTGATAAATGTTCAGGACCCACTCTGAGCACCTTTTAAGATAAGCTCAGCTAAGCTGTTATGGTTGCTGGGTTAGGTATATTAAATGCATTTTCAATGTCTGATATTTTCAACTTATGATGGGTTTATCAGGACATAACCCCATCATAAGTGGTGGAGCATTTGTATTCAGAACTGTGCAACCATCACCACAATTTAATTTTAGAACATTTTTATCACACCAAAAAGAAACTTCCTACTCATCAGCAATCACTCTCTCTCCTCCCTCTCCCCAGTTCGAGGCTGTCACTAATCAGCTTTCTATATCTATAGGTTTGCTTATTCTAAACATTTCATATAAATAGAATCGCTGGATATGTGCTGGTTTGTGTCTGGCTTCTTTCACTTAGCATAATGTTTTCAAGGGTCATATGCGTTGTTGCTTGTATCAGTACTTCATTCCTTTTTATTGCTGAATAACATTCCATTGTATGAAAACACCACATTTTGTTTATCTATTCATCAGAAGAATGTTTGGGTTGTCTCCACCTTTTGGCTATTATAAATAATACTTCTATGAGCAGTCACATTTAATTTTTGTGTGGATATATGTCTCAATTTCACTTGGGTATATATGTAGGAGTGTGTTAATTTCCATGTTACTTATGGATGTTCCCAAAGTTCCTTCTGTTATTTATAATTTAACTCCTTCCCCCGCCAGCTACCTTCTACTTGCTCTTGGCCATGCACCTACCCTTCCAGCCACCCTCAATACATTTCACTCTCGGGGAGAATATATTTTGGTGGAAGAGTGAACATAGTTTGTGTTATTCCAATTCTTATATATTTATTGTAGATTATTTGATGGCCCAGTATATAGTTTATCTTAAAGAGTGTTCCATGTAGGCTTTAAATGTTCTCTAGTTCTCTGTTAACTTTAGTTGATCTGTTGTGCTCTTCATGTCTTCTAATGAATGTTTTACTCATTATTGAAACTGGGGTATTTCTCAACTATTACTGTTGAATTGTCTATTCCTGTCTTCAATTCTGTTAGGCTTTTGCTTCACGTATTTCGGGGTTGTGCTTTCAGCTGCATACATGTTTATAATTTCTTATAATTTTCTTCATAAACAGACTTTTATTATGAGATAATGTCCCTCTTTGTCTAATAATGATTGTCTTAGGGTTAATTTTGTCTGACATTAGTATTGCCACTTCAGCTTTCTCGGGTCTTTTTTTACTATTTGTATGTTTGCCTCCTTTTACTTCAACCTAAATGGGTCTCTGAATCTAAAGTGTGTCTCTTGTAGGGAGCATATAGTTGGATCCTGTTGTTTTATTCATTCTACCAATCTGCTTTTTTAAAAGAAACATTTGCATTTAACATAATTACTGATAAGTAGGATTTATGCCTGTCACTTGCTATGCGTTTTGTGGTTCCGAGGCTGGTTTTCAAGGCTGTTGCAGAGCTAGAGAGGGAAGAATAGGTTAGCAACAAACTGTGCTATTCTTGTGGAGGTCCAGCTTTTTTTCCTAAATATAATGCTTCTTAGATTGTTGCAAGTCTTTGGTTAATATTAGAGCTCTAAAATAGCTGATTTTGACCACTTTTGCCAGGGTTTTAGTTGCTTTTATGGATGGGCAGATTTACAGGTCCTTGGTCTACCATTCCTGAAGACCAGCCTTTTCACTGTTTCTGTACACGGTTGTTTCCTCATGACAAAGTGTGCTTTTTGAGGGTTAGAATCATTGCTATACTCATGGTTTTGTCTTCTCTACATGATCAGTATGAACATGTAGGAGGCATTCAATAAATGCTTATTAAATTAATTGTGGAAAAGGCTTAACATCTTGGATCTGCAAGGAACTCAAACGTGCTGAAAAGAAAAAAACAAACAACCCCATTATAAAATGGGCAAAAGATATGAACAGACACTTCACAAAGGAAGACATCCGAGCAGCCAACAGACACATGAAGAAATGTTCAACCTCACTAATCATCAGGGAGACACAAATCAAAACCACACTGAGATACCACCTAACTCCAGTCAGAATGGCAATTATCAATAACTCAAAAAATAACAGTTGCTGAAGAGGGTGTGGCGAAAAGGGAACACTTCTACACTGTTGGTGGGAGTGTAAACTAGTGCAACCTCTGTGGAAAGCAGTGTGGCGATTCCTAAAAGCTCTAAATATTGACCTCCCATATGACCCTGCAATCCCCCTACTGGGAATATATCCTGAAGAACTCAAATCACTCTATAAAAAAGATACCTGCACACGAATGTTTATCGCAGCATTGTTCACAATAGCAAGAACCTGGAACCAACCATGCTGTCCATCAAAAGAGGACTGGATTAAAAAAATGTCCATATACATAATGGAATACTATGCAGCCATAAAAAAGAACAAAATCATGAATTTCGCAGCAACCTGATTGGAACTAGAGTCTATGATACTGAGTGACCTCTCACAGAAGCAAAGATCTGAGTATCACATGTTCTCACTCATATAGTGGACCTTGATCATCCAACGATTACCATAAGAAAATGACTGACAGTGGTGAGAAACTATGGGGGGGGAGGGAGATGGGATTAATGGTAGTAAACATCTGTCTGGGGACGGGGAAGACACCTCTTATCAACGAGGGTGCCTGAACGAAGCATATTTGTATACCTAACCCTTAATTGTACCCTATGATATCATAATAAAAAATATTGATTATTAAAAAAAAGCTAATTTGAAGTACATAATAAAAAAAATAATTGTGGAGCAAAGTCTAAGAAAGTGAAGGTCTGTCCATAGCCTACACAGAGTTCCTTCATAATGATCTGGAAGAAGGAAGACAACTGTGTAAAACGGGCAAAGAGTATCTTTGATATGTCTCTCTCTGGGGCTGCAGTAGGGAAGAGATGGAAGTGGTGGTGGCAAAAGACCTATACACCTATTGGAAATTAATTGGAAATTAACTGTGAGTATTGCAGAGTGCTGCCAGAACTTAGTTCAGGTATTACCGCTCCAAGGTATATGAATTTCATTTATGCCCCTGATAGAACTTTACACAACTAGTAGGACCTTAAAGATGATCTGGAACAGTGCACCATTTTCAAATGACAACTCAGTTCAACAGGAATGTAAAGTGCTCAGAGTAATGCAGTTAGTTTGAAATAGAGCCTAACTTCATACTTATTTAGGGTCTGCCCCCAGTTTCTCACTGCTATTTTTCATGGTAGAAAAGGCATGGGAAACCACCATATGGGCCTCTATTGGGAAAGGAGGGCCAAGGATAGAGGTGAACAGGGCATTGGGTTTAGGTTTGGAACACAAAAGTTCAGCTCTGATTCTGCCACCACTAATAATGTGTGATTTGTTCAAATTCTTCATATTTTTAAGCTTTGGTTCCTCTAGTCCAAATTTTGATGATAACACCTACCCAAGTGAGTTATTGGGAGGATTAAAAGAAATAATGTGTGTGAATTCCATACTTACGTTCTTAACAGTCATAAGAGTGGAGAGAAAAAAAACATATAGAAGACAATGACCCTTATGCTTTCTTTTTCTTTGTTTCCTTCTTTTTTTGGTAAAAACTAAACTTATATGAGAAAATGTCTTTTAAGGCAACACATGAAGAGAGAAAAAAAACTTTCTTTAAAAAAGGAGGTTGTATGTTTTAGTTCACCCTAACTCCGGACACATGAGTCACTACACATCTTCATGACTGAGATTGGAGTCAAGGGCTGAATTAGGAAATAAAGCAATGGAACATTAACCTCCCCCACTTTTAGTCGTTGAAGACCTGAGCAGATGGAGGAAACGTATTTGGTCTGTGCGCTTGATTCCCTCACCCCTTTGTTTCTTTCTGTTCTCTATTAAGGGCCGAGGACTGTGGTAAGATCTGAGTAGTCAAAAGTGACGGAAGATCCCCTCTCAGCTCTTAGCTGTTCTAGATCTGTGGTTGGCACTACTAAAGGAATTTTCTATCTCTTAAAAAACAAATTCATGAGTGTAGTAGCACAGCCTAATAGACTCTTGTATGTGTTGAATTGTCTCCCCTCTAAAACCCTAATACCCAGTGCTTCAGAATGTCACTATTTTTGGAAGCAGGGTCTTTACAGAGGTAAATAAGTTAAAATGAGGTAACGGGCCCTAACTCACAATGACTGGTGTCCTTATGACAAGAGATTAGGACACAGACACGCACAGAGGGAAGACGGCCATCTATAAGCCAAGGAGAAAGGTCTCAGAATGAAACCAACCCTACTGACACCTTGACCTCAGACTTCTGGTCTCAAGAATGTAGATGAAATACAATTTACATTGTTTAAACCACTCCATCTGTAGTAATTTGTTATGCCAGCCCAAGCTAATCAACTTCTCCACCAGAACAGACCAGTTGGGACATTAGTACTGCCACGGTAGGTTAGACAGCATTTAGCATGTAGAAGTTAACTCATACTAAGGTGTAAGTGAATGCATTTTGTGTTAGAGTTCTTTAGAGAAATAAAACCAATAGAATATATAAATATATATGAGGCTGGTGTGGTGACTCACATTTGCATTTCTAGCACTTTGGAAGGTTAAGGCAAGAAGATTGCTCAAGGATAGGAGTTTGACACCAGCCTGGACAACACAGCAAGATTTCATCTCTACAAATACATTTAAAAAAAGGTTAGCTGGGCATGGTGGGACATGCCTGTAGTCCCAGCTACTTGGAAGCTGAGGCAGGAGGATGACTTGAGGCCAGGAGTTTGAGGTTACAGGGAGCTATGACCATGTCACTGCACTCAGAACTTGTAACAGTGCAAGACCTTGTCTCAAAAAATAAATAAATAAAATAAATACATATGAGAGGAGATTGATTATGACAATGAGCTCATGCAGTTATGGAGGCCAAGAAGTCCCATGACCTGCCATCTGCAAGCTGGAGAACCAGGAAAGACCTGAGAGCCAGGGGAGATGATGATGAAAGTCCTGGATCTGAAGGCCTGAGAACCAGGAACTCTGACGTCTGATGGCAGGAGAAAATGGGTATCCAAACTCAAGGAGAAGGAGAATTCTCCCTTCCTCCACCTTATTGTTCTATCCAGGTCCTCACAGGATTTGATGATGCCTGCCTAACATTGCTGAGGGAAACCTTTAGTCTACTGATTCAACTGCTAATCTCTTCCAGAAACACCCTCACAGACACACCTAGAAATAACATTTTACCAGCTATCTGGGCGTCTCTTAGCCCAGTCAAGTTGACACGTGAAATTAACCATCCTTGTATTATAGTTCTGGGAACTCTAAAAACATTTTATTAATCTAATTTTATTGTACCCAAGCCCACATACCTCCCCGGCTTCCCACCTTAAGGATGGAACAGGGTTTCTTGATCATATCTAATAGAAAGAGGAAGTTGGTGCAGGTATAGGGTACTCCCCACTGAACCCTGATTTATGAGGCAGGTTCTGAAGCATGGCACTAACATAGAGAAATGCTTATGCTATAAGAGGAAAGGAAAAAAATGGAAGATAACAATTCTTACATTTAATATCATTCTTACGTAAAAACAACAAAAGTTATGTAGTCTATGTATAGAGAAAGACTGGAAAGAAATATAGTACTTCATACCACTTTTCGGTAATTGATTTGGGAGCAGGTATTATGGTTTATTTTTTCTTCTTTTCTATTTCCTACTTTTCTGAATTTCCCATATTTTCCATAGTAAGTATATTTACTGCTTTATTATAAAAACAAGATCAATAAGCTATGTCCTTTTTAAAGAGTCCAGGTTTGACAGCAATTTTGTGGATATACATCTCTGCTTCACAAACTTGTCTCACATGCAAATCAGGTAAAGCAGAATATCCATCATTCAGACCGGGATGATTTGAACTTTGTGATGATTCGTTATACTGTTTATGAAGAGTCTACAAAGCAACTTTATACCCAAACCAATTCAATGACTGGTCTACTTTAAAAACCAAGTTGTTTCTAAATATTTAAAAAAACAACAAAAATCCTCCACTATAGCGGTATCAAGTCTGCATATGTAACAAAGACTTCTTTCTGATGTATTCATTAAAGGGGTGCTCAGAGTACCTCTTCTTAGTCTTTGGTTCTGTTACTGTACACCTGGAATACTAGCAAACATATACATATGTTATGGACACTGCTCTAACAAATGGTTTTACATATATTAAGGAGTCCTACAACCATCTTATGAGGGGACATCATTTATTTGTTTATTTCTATTTTTGAGTCAGAGTCTCACTTTGTCACCCAGGCTGGAGTGCAGCGGCACGATCACAGCTCACCGAAGCCTTGACCTCCTGGGCTCAGGTGATCCTCCCACCTCAGCCTCCTGAGTAGCTGGGATAACAGGCATGCCACCACACCCAGCTAATTTTAAATTTCTTTCTGTAGAGATGAGGTCTTGCTATGTTACCCAGGCTGGGCTTGAGCTCCTGGGCTCAAGCAATCCTCCCTCCTTGGCCTCCCAAATTGCTAGGACTATAAGTGTGAGTCATTGCTCATTCTTCTATGGAAGAATTTTTCTGTGGAGGAAACTGAGAGGTGGAATACCTTAGCAAGTGCTGGAGCTGGGATTTGAACCCTCCTAGTCTTGCTCCCAACCCCCACTGAGGCTTAAACACTCCCCACTGTTCTTATAAAGTTATTCACAATGTAGCTTGTGTCTGTTTAGCCAGGGCTTCACCCTCCCATCTTCTTCTCCTTACATGTGAATGAGTGAAACTTTCCTCTTTGTCTGTCTGGTGGGGAGTCGTAAGGTGGAATGAGCTGGCAGACAGCATGTCCCTGGAGACAGAAAAATCACTCTGTCGGTAGCAGTATCATCTCATGCTCCACCTCCATTGTTCCCTCATTTGGTATTTCCAAAATTCCAGAGGACTTTGTTAAAAGTTTCCGTCAGTTCAAGTGAACTCTGATTACACACCTCTCTCTTCTATTCATTTTCTAACAACTTTCTCAGGTTAGAGACGCCCGATTTAACAGAGAATAAATTAGGAGCCCTGTAATAAATCTTGGGAAAGTGTAGAGAAAAACGCTCCCTTGCTGCGTTTGGTAAATCGAATAAGCAAACGAGCTCATGTTCTTAGAAGAAACCCAATTCTTAGAAACTCTCCCCCTTCACACGGCTTTGAGGACAATTGCAGGTTAATTAATTTAAGTGAATTGGAAGAGATAAATACAAGAGAACATTTTCCAAAGATGGCTTTTAACTCGAAACTCTGTAGATGGAAAAGCCTATTTCAGTGGCCAGCCCATTGAGCAGGCTTCTTATTTGTATGCATGGAAAACCCCAGTCACCCATCCAAGGGCCTGGCCAAGAGGCTGCTGATGGCAGATGTTCATCACCGCTCACTCCTTCTCCTCCCGTGGAGGCCTGGGACACAAAGACAAGGCTCAGGGTTTCCTTGTTATTTATCTTTGATGAAGTTGTTTTCCACTTCCAGGGATGTGTCCCAGTTTATGTGTAAAGGTCAGCCAATGTTAGCTCAGAAGACTGGCCAGGCAGCTGATTCTAGTGTCGCCAAACTTGAGTGGCTGTGGCTGGGGGATGGGGAAGAGGTGTCAGTGACCTCACTAGGCTTTGTGTTGGAGGCTTCTGTAGTCCGTGCTGGGAAGTCAGACAGAGATGAGGTTCTGGAGCAGCTTATTAAATTTGGGTAAGGTTAAGAAGCCAAAGGACTGCCATTGGGGAGCAAAGCAACAGGAAGCTGGGTGCTGGGTTGCTGGCCTCTGCTTTGCTCTGCTTTACTGGGGGAACCGCCTGAATTGTCCCCTGAGTCTGTGGCCTGAAGTATGAGCTGAAAGACCTCCTGTCCATGGCTCCCCCAACAAAAAGTGCCAGGGCCCAAACGTGAGCCCCTTCTGAAACTCTCTTTCCTGAAGAAGCCCAGCGTTGGAGCTTGGCTCACTACTTAACTGTTTTAATATCTCCTCTTCATTTTCCTCTGGCCTCTAGCACCCACTGAGTAGCAATGGAGAATGGATTTGCTATGGGGTTACAAGGGCTCGTTTTGTTGTTAATGTATCGCTCTCAAACTTTATGATGAATAGAGAGCGCACCTACTCTATAGTAATCTGACAAGCATCTTGGGCTCCCAGCAAGGGATAGGCACCTCCCCCCTCTCATGAGCCCTGTGGCTCCTAGGTGAATCCAGGAGAGGAGGGGTTCACAGCTTTATTGGATGAAATTAAAATGTGGCATTTTAAAAAGTGCTTTGAAACTACAAATAAATCCTTCACATGCAAATAAGAACCCATTGCAGATGAAACCTACTGCCTTCTCATAACCATGATCCTATAGTTCCTGTGTGTGGAAATGTGGATATTAAGATCCAGGGTTGAATGGTGATCATTCTCTGCTAAGGCTGGGGATTTTATTCAGTCTGTTCTGTGGATCGAGGAAATTATACAGGACTTATCATACAAAGGTATTTAAATGGCCACCTCCTTCCCTCTGTAACTGATGGGAAGTTATAGCTAGGGACGGCCATTCTACATGCATTCATTCCACACACATTGTGAATCACTTGCTCTGCAGTCCTATGGATTTGATTCTACAGAGAGAGCCGAGCTCACTAACCCCTCCGTCAGACTTCCAGGAGGGAGGAGCAGTGAGGTCTTACTGCCTCTAATTCATGTTGGCATCTCCAGCACTCAGCACACGAGTCTGACAAATAGCAGATGCCCAAGAATCAGATGGATGAAAGGACAAATGGAAACACTGGGATGAACTGACTTCTTCCATTGTCTCTGTGGAATGTTTTCCAGGAGTCTACAATTGTCTTTCTTTAAAATAGAAAGATAGACTACACTTTGTCACCAATGGAAATCAGTTCAAGTGAAACCACAGGGTATGCAGACATTTAGAGGATAGGGTAGCAAGTTATTATAGGAAAGGCTTAAAACAACAGCAATCCTAAAACGTCTTGGCTTGCTTTTCATTCTCAGCATCAAGTCAGTGATGAATGACCATGCTCTAAACCAAGGCTACCGCCTGCAGGATACTGTAAGCACCAGAGTGAAGATGCTTTCCACAATACGCAAGAGCATCTGGGGACAACAGGGACATCCTCAAGGGCCTGTAGCTTTGAGTCCCCAGGGAGGAGGTTGTGATGAGGGGTGAGAGGACCCAGACACTTCTACTTTGTGAACAACAGAGGCCAGCATCCAATCCTATTGGGAGATAGGATTCCCTGCAATAACAATTATATGGGAGTCATTCACTGAAGGAACCGGGCTGGAACTCGCCCCCAGTAACTTTTTGCCCCTGACATATCAAGGACATGGAAATCTATTCTTGATCTCGTAGGATATCCAAGGCCTGGCTCTACCTTGTGTCTTCCTTTTCTTCTTTAACCGAGATTTCCTTTTCCTCAGGTTTTCAATGTCACTCATGAGTGGGCCTCATTCTGAACCAGGTGTTGAGCAAACAGACATAAGCACAGTCCTGTTCTCCAGGGGCCTACAGTCCCATGGGGAGGAACTATTCATGAATAATTACTCTCCAAGCATGACAGAGTAGGTGTCCTATAACCCATGTGCACAACACATTGAGCAGGGAGTGGTTTATTCACACCAGACGAGGGGGAAAGAGGGAGCTTCCCAGAGAAGACAGCCCTTGAGTGGGGCCCTGGAGGTCGGTCATGGAGAGAGAGACTGGGCATTCCAGGTTGAGGAAGGCCACAAGCAGAGGCCGGAAGTGGGAAAACTGAGAAGCCCAGACTAGAACCAAGGGGTAAATGTGAAGACAGCGCTGGGAAGGCAAGACTGCTGGTGGCAAGAATAGCCGGTATTTCTCATCTGCTCTGCTCAGGAAGTCTTGCCAAAGGTTTTTGAGAAGGAGAACATTATAACTAGGTCTGTATTTAGCAAGATCATGGAGGTCACCTCAAGGAGGGTAGATTAGGGGTAGGATGGGGACAGGGAAGTAGAGGCATGGAAACCTGTTAGGATGAGGTTGCAATTGTTCAAGTGAGAAATAATGAAGGGAAGAGAAACCAACACTTACCAAGGCTCTATTATGCACCAGACTGAGCATACTAGGTGCCTTGACTTGCTACCTAATTTAATTCCCTTGAAAGCCCTGAAAAGAAGCTATTATGGTTGCCACACTACCTACGCGGGACTGAGAAATGCTACTGTGCCAAGGTTGTATGACAAGAGATGTCCCCTCTGCCTCCACGGGGCCCACCAGCTGGAGCAGAGGGTCACAGAAGCCTGGTGTGAGTGGGATCCTGAGGAAGGCTAGGAGAGGTACAGGGTGGGACTGGATGAGGGGAGGTGGGGCAGAAAGGTACCAAGGACTTTAAGCTTGAAGAGGTAGTTGACTGGGGTCCAGCCAACAAAAGGTGTTGAGAGCAAGTTTCAGGCCAAGGAGGAAGAGTTGGTTTGCCATACCCAGGCACACACCATTATTAATACCAGACAGCATTCTTTTTGATGAAATTTGTCTTTGTGCATTAAGGGTTTGAAGTCTAACATCTAAAGCAAAACAGTCTACTAAAGTCAATTATTCAAATTTAAATATTTTAAAAAACTTACAAGGGCCTTTGCCATGATTTGTTATTAGCAAAATCATCAATAAATTTTCAACTTCCTTTTTTTTTTTTTTGAAAGCAGGATTTATTGAGAGGACAGAAAAGCTCCCATAGTGGGAAGGGACCTAAAAGGGTTGCCCTCAACTTCCTTTTTCTTTCATCTGCTTGAGTTTAGGTGCTCGGTATTAATTCCGTTAAAAGTTATTGCATCATGGATTCTCTTAAATAATACTAAATGAGTTATAACTTTAAAAAATGTTCTGTTTAGGGAAATTATGGGGATTGTTGAAAATAAAGGGAGTAAAAAGCTCATTAAAATGTATTCATGCTTCAGAGTTTATGATAACTCTCAGTGAATTAATAGATATTTTAAATATTTTCAATTTCACTTTCTAACAACATTATACACAGAAGTAATTGCACCAGTAATGATTCTGCTTGGTTTTATGAGAGTTTGTTTTGCATATTCTATGTTGTTGTTGATCATAACTTTTCATCACCTTAAATTGATTGGGTTGGAATAAGAAATGTAACTAAGAGAGCAATTTGGCTTAACCCTTGAACTCTTCAGTCTAGCTATGTGTTTACTATATCAATTGGCCTATATGCCTTATGCCTTGTATTTTCTCCAGAGAAACAAAGTCAATAAGATTTTCACATTGCTAGTTAAGATTCTAGAGCAGTTTAGTAAGATTTTTTTCTGTAAAGGGCCAGATAGTATTTCAGGCTCTGTGGGCCTGAGGGCCACCATAGCAGCTCTTCCACCGCAATGCAAAAAACAACCAATGCCATACTGTACGTGAACCATCTGCAGTTCCATTCCAATAAAACTTTATTTCAAAAACTGGGATTGGCATGGGAGTAGGGAGGAGGATAAGGAAGGGTGGGATTTGGCCAGAGATCTGCTCTGGACCATGGAAAGAATTAAAATTATAAAAAGAGCACATGGGGTGTACATTGTCCAAAAGAAAACCTGGAAAACGCCACCATCTAAGGCAAAGGTGGAGAAAACTCCAGGGAAGGAAAGAGAGGCATTTTGAGAGGAAGAGGGGAACTCAAAAACCCAAGTACCTCATGCTGTGTGTGGTGGGCTAGGTAGGCCGGAGTTGCAGGGGTGAAAGAATTCACCGAGACAGTTAGGAATTAAGAAAGGTAGATTTATTCAAGGGAAGATACACTGTGAAGGGCAGGAGAGCAGGGAGAGTATCTGCTATCTGCCAAGAGACACAGGGGTTAAACAGAAGCACTTATACTAGTGTGTTGGGATTCAGTGTGGGCCCAATTCACAGAATTGCCCGTGGGGGAGGAATCTTGCAAATCGACTACAGGGTTCCTGGAGGTTTGTAAAGCAGCTGATAGATTGTAGGGTTTTGTCTCTTTAACAGCAATAGCTGACTGCCTTTTTTGTCATGGGGCCAGCAGCAAGTTGTTAATTGCCTTTTTTTGTTTGCTGTGGAACTAACAGCAAACATTTTACAGAGGGTTATCCTGCCTTTACAATTCTTATCATTATCTCTTTCTGAGATTTCCTTCCTTGATGTAATTTATCCAGTTTATCATATTAATGCTCTCCTAATTGGGCATCATACTCCTCCACCCCTTAGAGACAAGGAGCTGGCATTTTAAGAATGAGGAGCAGGCAACAGTGTTAAAATACCTCCTGAAGGTTCAGTGGGCCCGCATTGAGACTGGTGGAGTCAGTGGTGAGGATGACCTTTCTGATTTTTAAGCATGTAGTTTTAGCCGGGCTCGGTGGCTCAGCCTGTAATCTCACGCTTTGGGAGGCCAAGGTGAGTGGATGGCCTGAGCCCGCGGGTTCGAGACCCACCTGGGCAACTTGGCGAGCCCTCATCTCTACAATAAATCAAAAAATCAGCCGGGCGTGGTAGTGCGCGCCTGTAGTTCCAGGTACGATCTGGAAGGTTGAGGCGGAAGGATCGCCGGAGCCCAGCAGGTTGAGGCTGCGGTGGCCAGGAGCGGCCACTGCACACCAGTCTGGGTGACAGAGTGAGACTCTAACTCAAAAAAAAAAAAAAAAAAAAAGGAGAAAGTAGTTTTAGGGAAGGCTTGGGCACCTGAACCCATTACATGCAGGTGGTTTTTAAGGTATTGGGGATGGGTTAGGGGGAGGCCAGGAAGAGAAAGTCTCTCAGACTTAGAGAGATGAGTAAATTGGGAAGGGAAGAAGCCAGCACCTTAGATTATTCAAGACACCAGAGAGAAGAAACTCTAAATGCAGCAGCTCCCAGAGGGGATGCAATCAGGACCCTATGTCAGGTGTTTGCTGGGCATAGTGCTTCATCAAGCTTCATTAAATGCCATCACAAAGGCACGGCATTGATCTTTGTATCAGACACTGCTACAGGTGACCCAGTATCCATTCCTCCCTGTTTTCTTACTGATAACCCTCAGCTTTGCTCAGGGCAACAATGTGCCCTGCTAGAATACTCACCTTGCCATACTCCCGAACTGCCAGGGGTGTACCATGACCCAGATCTGATCAGTATGCAGCACACAGATGTCTAGAGGGCGGGGATGTTGGGTTATTATTTATCCTGATTTTTGAAAAACAGAGTCAGCTGGCACACGTCTTTTGCCCTTTGCTCTTTGACCTTCCTCTCTGCCTAGAAGGCAGAGGCCCAGAGGTAGAGCCACTGTCTGGTGGCTTTGAGGATAAAACTCTGTTTGCTAGGGGTTGTAGAGCAGGAAGAATCAAGGAGCCTGGATTCTTGAGCAGCAGCACCAACCCTGGCCTCTCCATCCCTGGATGCCTTAAGTGAGAAAAATAACCGCTTACTTGTTTGCCATTGTTTGTCTGGCTGTTATTACATGGTGTTAAACGCAAATTTGACCTCCTATTCTGTAACCTCTTGTTTTTTCCTCGGGGGAGAAAATGGACTCAGTTTAAGTAGCTTGACCAAGATCTTAGACCCTTGAGACTTGCTACTTTGAGACCTTCTTCTCAAAGTATGGTCCACGGACCTGTAGCATCAGCATCACCTGGGAGCTTTTTAGCAAGGCAAAGATTTGGGTTCTTCTCCAGATCTACTGAATCAGAATCTGTTTTAACAAGATCCCCCAGCTGATTCCTCTTGGCCTGGATAATAAATAACAGAACTAGGATTTGATTCCAGCTCTTTACGATGTCAAAGTCCACACTCTTCCTCTGAAATAAGAGGAAATGATAAAATATCGATTTTTTTTTTTTCAGATTTGGGTGTCACTGAAGTAGAAGGAAAGGAAACCGAGACAGCCTGTGGCAGAAGGTCTCAATCTTCTCAGGATAAGGGAGTGCTAAAATGCTCATTCACCAAGAACTGCTTATCTGCTATGTGTGTGCATCAGGTACTAGAAGTCCAAGGCTATCTCTGTCTTCAAGAAGTTCAAGGGTAATGGGGATATTGTAGCAATGACCAATAGTTACAATATTATGATAAATGCTATAGGAGAGTCGGGAGGATGATGGAACAGCGTCTTTTCTCCTAACCCGACCTTCCAGGCCTTTAAGCCCTTGTATTGCATTTGTGGGTGTGACCACAATGCCCTAATTAACTTAAGGAGTTTAACAGAAGGCACAGTTGTTAACAGGTTGATTTGATCAGTACTGAGACACAGGCTGAGCTAAAGTCAGGCCCAAATTGATGCCATGACTCTGAGCTGTTTAATTCATTTGCTTTGTGTGGAGCAGGCACTTCTTGGTACAGTGGTTATTGCAATGTAGAGAAGAAAGAGGTGAGATATGGAAGGCTGAGAAGCGGGTGAGAACAGGGAACTGGACAAGGAGCTGCAGAAATGATCCCTTGAAGGAAGAGACTTTTTAAAAGTTTTTTTTTTTTTTAAATTAGTATTTCAAGTGTCTGACCTCAAAATGGGTCCCAGCTCTCCGGGTTATGACTCTCTAAGTGTTTGTATTTTATTTAACACTTTATATGGGTTTGAATCGTTTCTAATAAACTTGTAAGTTTCCTGAGGGATGAGATTCATACCTGTGCAATGTCTCATTCAATAAATTGTTGTTGATGGCATATTTCACTTGTCTGATCTCTCAGTTCATTTATTTAGTAGGAGGAATGTATGGCTATGTCAACATCTTGCCAAACAAATGATTGAAAAATGAAAACTATGAACTGGTGAACTGGATTTTGTAGTCGTCGTTCATTTGTTTCTTCATATGGCTGACTGTTTTTTGAGCAAATGATCCATTGTTTAGGCAATAAACATAACCTAGGAAGGCTAGAAAGGAGCACTGGGCCCCAATTACTCTTTCATCTTAGGAAAGGAAAGATGATAAAATGGGGCCAATAAGCTGAGAAAATTAAGGGTTGAGGGAAGAAGAGAAAATACGCAAAAGTCTTCTTGATAAAGCTAAAACACTTATTTTTTAGACAGTGGCTCTCAATTCTTTTTTCCCCAAACCTCTAAGAAACGCCTTTTGTGTAACAGTTCGGTTGCACACATCCACACAGAAAAATAAGGCAAGTTTCACAAAATGATATTTAGTCTTCACTATATGCCCTGATGATTCCCATTCTATTCACTTCTATTTCACCAAAAGAAAAATGATCGAAAGACTAACTGTTGGGTTAGTACTCCTGAGTTGAAGAATATCAATTTAAACTCTCAAAAGCAGTGTTCTGTGATACCATGGAGAATTCTGAGGGTCAGGGGGAAGTTTTGCTCACACATTGCTGTTCCCAGTCGGCATCAATGAGATGCAGTGTGTGATACGTTTTCTTCAAGTCTGTTACTTGTATTTGTGTTCATCAGAGGGCAGGGGGGGTAGAAATGGTCATCCAAGGACTGCCTTGCTTGTGGGGAGAGGCTAACAGACATTAGTATTACTCTGAAGGGTGCTTGAAGTTAGATTTACAATACTTGGGATTTATATATATGCCTGAAAAAATATAACAAATAAAGTCTAAAGGCTATATGGAATTTGGATAAAATTCTTGCCTGTTTCCTTGTGTATTTCAGAAAAAGTAGCCAACTATGGACAGAGGATCAGATAGAATTACATGGTGACACAAACTTCATTCTAGTAATGAAAGACCTATGCCCAACTCTATTTTCTCCTACACAATCAAGAAATGTTATTTTGCAGTTGGCCAAGGGAACTGCAGAGAAACAAGCACTGCCAAGTCAAAGTCCAGAATGTTGACTTGTAGCCAATAAAGCTTATTTTATGGACACTGTGTAGGCGACAGCTTCACATAAGTTAAAGAGCATGGAGCTTGATTCCTAAAGACTTGAGTTCGGAGGTTGGGTTCATGTACTAGCTCTGTCATTTATCTTGAGCCTTATCGGAGGTTGGCTTGCTCATAAAACAGATACCAACACCAGGATTTGAGTGCAAAAATTTATGTGGGAAGTGAGACAGGCTAGGGAAAGAAGCCAAAACAAGTTCTCTTTTTTCCCCCTAATTTTTTTATTGTGGTAAAATATAACACAAAATGTACCATTTTAACTCTTTTTGAGTGTACAATTCAGTGGCGGTAAGCATACTGCCGTGCAATTATTACCACTGCTCATCTCCTCGGTTTTCCTTTGTCCCAAACTAAAACTCTGTTAAACAACAACTCCCCATGTTCCCTCCTTCAGGAGGGGTTGCAGGGGCCACCCCCCACACAGTGCAAGGGACTGTCAGAACCATTGGGATGACTTTTGAAGACCCTTCCCAAATACAGCCTCCTATAGTGTCCCCAAGGCAGTCACACGATGAATGGTCTCAGTCCAGTTACCCAGTCCAAAAGGCCAGTAAGGGAAGTGGGAGTGAGGCAGTGAAACCAGCAGCGTCAAGGAAGCACGAGGAGCTGATATTGATATTTCCGAAGCATGAGAGATGATGGGTGAGCAGATGGGTAGGGAAACTGGTGATTCCCCTGAATAGACCAATCTAGTAAATGCCACTCTACTTTCTGTCTCTACAAAAATTTGACCACTCTAGGTCCCTCATATGAGTGGAATCATACAGTATTTGTCTGCTTGTGTTTGACTGATTTCACTTAGCATAATATTTTCAAAGTTCATTGTAGCGTGTGTCAGAAATTCCTTTCTCGTTAAGACTGAATCATATTCCCCCATGAATTCCCCCATGTTTGGACTGCTGTAACAAAATGCCATAAACTGAGTAGGTTTTAAACAATAGAAACTTATTTATCACGGTTCTGGAGGCTGGGAAATCCAAGACCAAGGTGATCAAGGTAGTCATGCAATGATCTAGGAGGAGGACACGTCGAGCTCCTGATCGTAGGTATTGGTAAGTAAACGGTCTCTGAGACGAAAGTACAGAGAGAAGGTCAGTGTGAAGAGTGGCCAGAAATGAAGTCAGGACATGACCATGAGCAACATGAACCTTGAAGACTGTCTCAAGAGGTTGGGCTTTTATCATGTTTGCAATTAAAAGTTATTAGAGGGCCTCACACAGGGCTCTCTCTGGCTGCTGGATGGAGAATTGAGCATAACACTGAGAGACACCTAGTTGGAGCCTGTGGTGGTTGTCCAGGTGACAGATGGCAATGAACTAGGATAATAGTGATGGTGTTCCTCTTTAGTTCAAGCGGTAGATATTTTATTAGTACAAATGCTTGTTTTTGTCTTCCCAGTCCAACCTCCAATGTGAAGGCCATAGAAATTAGTTTTCTGGTGTTAGAGTCTCTTCTCAACCAAGTTGGAGAAAATGCACCTTGGTTCAGGAAACTTGCAACAAAAGGTTCTTTTTCATGGGACTAGAAACAGAGAGTCTGAGGCGCAAAGAGTAGTGACGTGTCATTGATGTCATTGATCTTGGCATTGGCAAGATATCAGACACTGTTTCCCATGGCTCCTTTTGAAAAAAATGATGAAATGTCGTCTGCAAAACAGCACGATGAGGTGGGTTCATGGCTGGTTGGACAGCTCCACCTGACAGTATTGATTTATGGCTCTGTGAAGTCCTGGAGGGTCTCACTGCCTGTTTGTCCTTGTCAACACACTCATCAGGGACTTGAGAGAAGCTGTAGAAGTTTGTTTATCCTCTTTGCAAATGCTGTAGGGCAGGAAAGATGAGTCAAGGGTTGCCGAACAGACTTACTATTCAGAGTCCCAGAAGTTCCACCTTCGTGCCTTCCTATTCCCTCGATCTCCTGGTAGGTATCCAACATAATGTGCATAAAAATCAACCAGGACACTGCCTGAAATGCTGGTGTCCAGGTTCCACTCCTAGTAGTGTCAACACGATTCTGAGGTAGGTGGTCTGGAGTCGTGCTGAATAACCCTGCTTGATGTCACAGCATTGTCATGCTCGGTTTTTGACTGCTTGTGCCTGTGTTTATCTCCCCACTACAGTGTGAACTCTTTCTTTACCCATCTATCACCAGTGCCTAGTACAATACTTATACACAACAGAGAGCGAATCAGTGGTTGTTGGATGATCAGGCTGGAATGTTGTACTAAAACCAACAAAACTACACTTTATGGGGATATGAGTAAAGGCCATTTAAGATGAAAGCCTCAGTTGCATAAATACAAAATAGAAATTACTGGCTTGGAAACATTTCCTGGGGGAAAAGAGCCAGGGATTTGTCACCACACTAAAGGCTGTGAAATAATAGAATACAGTAGCATCAGGAGACTGAGAGTTCCTCATCACTGAAGATAATCAAGCAGAGGGTGTGATGAATATAGGAATCAAATATCATATGAGAAAGAGCCTTTTTCCATTTCTTTAGTGGTGGATCTCGATTTCTTAGCTAGAAAGGTGTCATAACCTTCTAGGTGATGTTTTTCCTTCAGATTCTTCCCTTGTAGAAAGTTCAGTAGGCCCTGTTTAATGTCTTCCCACTACCCATTTTTCCCTTCTTCCTTATTTGCATAAATTCTAATTTTGCTGGGGAATCCAGCCTTCCTCCCTTATTTTTCAGGGGTTAATAATTAGATAAAGCCAGTCATGGTGGTCCCATTCTCCTTATCATGACTGGTTTAGGCTGGGACATCTAACTCAACTCTGGCCAATGAGATATCAGAAGAAGACTACTGGAGGCTTCTGGGAATGATTCCCACATTTCTGAGAGGGACAGCAGGAAGGGATTGTTCTCTTCTTTATCTGGATGTGATTGCATACTACAGCCAGACTTGAGAATGAAGGCAACCTCTTTCACAGGGCAGCTACACTGAGTACAACACTGACATTCTGGAATGGCAAAGCAGAAATGTGGAGACCTGGAGTTTGAATAACCAACCCTGGGAGAGCCCAACTTTCCGGGCATCTTTAAAATGAGATAATCAATGCCATTGTTGACCAAGCCATATTGAAAGAGTTTTTCTCTTGCTTGTAGCCCAAGCATCTAAACAGATACACAAAATATCCTACTGTATATATTATTGCCAGATTAATTCTTATAAAAGGTAATTTTGATCATGCCATACCTCATTAAAAAAATCTTAATTGATCCCCTAAATTCCCACTATATTTAAAACAAATCCTTCCATTTGGTATTCAAATTCAAGCCTTGTTTTCCAAGATAATTTGTCTCTTACACACCAATAAAATTTAACTTCCTGATATTCTGTCCCCATGGTTGCTCTTGTTAGGGGCTTCCATTCCTAGAAGTCCCTTCTCTTCCACTCACCCTTGTTTTTTAACATGTGACTTCTAAGGCACCTTGTCAAATCCCACCTTTTCCGTGGCAACATTTTACAGTTAACATTTCTTTTTTGAACACCCTCCCTAATGCTTGTGGATACTTCTCTCAGCACTTAACATATTCTGCTGTGTTGTATTATCATCTGTACACCTTTCTAATTCTGCCTACTAGTTGGTGAGCCCGGGGCGGGGTGGGGGCGGGGAGCGCACATCTTGCTCATCTTGGCAGGTCCAGCAGCTCCCAATTTGCTGCTTCACACTGGACGGACGCTCAATAACCACTTGTTTGAATGCTGTAGCGGTGAGACATCACAGGCCCTTCCCATTTCTAAACACTGTGGTTTCTCTGTCTTGAGCTTTCTAATTTTGATGTAATTATTAGGAACAGAGAAGCATGGCAACCTCTAAGTAGAACTGTAAAATGGTTCCAATTGAGTTTGAATTCTTTAGGAAGACAATTCTTGAATCTTGATTTTGTTATAGTCTATGTACGGATAATCAGTCTCCCATTCATAAAATGGGGATAAGAGTAGCTACTTCATAAGATTGTTTTGGGAACTAAAGGAAACGGGTTATATGGGGCAGTTCCTTCTGCGTGTTCACTCACATCCACTCCTCTCCCTCCTGGTTTAGCTCAGATAATCTATCCCCTTTTTGCAATCAGGAGCACCCCCAAGCTAATCAACTAGTCCCATTCCCCTGCTGGTGGTATGTTGTGGTGAATTGTGGCTGATGTGATACGAGGGAACATCTACTTGGGGCATTCTTGGAGAGGTTTCTTCATCCACAGAAAGACTCACAGAGGAAGAGACAAGCTCTTCTACTGGGCGTCGTGGTCTTGAGCATAAGGGCAACCATATTGTAGCTGAGAGGGAAGCACAAGGGTGACAAACAGGAAGAGTGACTTTGATGTCATTAAGTCACTGAATGTGCCAATTAGGCGTTAACTTACTTTGGGTCTTCTATGATGCGAAATGGTAGATCTTCTTTACTACTTATGCCATTCATAGTTAAGTTTCCTGTTACTGCAGTTGAAAGCCTCGTTACTGCTACGGCACATGGTATACGATCCACAAATGCTAAGTTGTACTTCATATTGCATTTAGTTTTTTCCTATAATTCCAGACAAGAATATCTGAGAAATCCAGAGAGAATGAGACTTAATTAAATTAAAATGGTTTTGAATAAAACAACTTTTATAACTTGAAAATTCTTTCTTCATTTGTTTTTGCAAAGTCTGCTGATTATGAAATAAAAAATCGGTCAGGGACAAAGGCTAGAATAGGTGATAAACGCAGCCCATCTGGTGCTATAACAAATATTAAGAATAACAAGAAAAATACAAATAAGCATGAAATTTAACTTCACACCAATATCACCTACTGGAAACCAATGTCTTGTTAAAACTCCAACATATTTTATTTTCATAGGGCACTGTGAAAATAGAAAAATCATAAACCAGAACAAGAAAAATAAATGGAGGCTACACTTGGGATTGAAGATTATTGAGTGGTAACAAGCTAGGTTTCACTTTTTGTGTGTTTCATTTGTTTTAAAATCAATGGGCAGGCTTTTAATAAAAGAAGCTGACAAAATATCTCTGGAGAGATTCCTTGGGTCAGTAGGAGAGACTCTCCTTCCTCTTTCAGCATCTTAAGATACAAAAATTAAAAGCATATAAGATAGCATCGTTAAATAAATCTGCCCATCCACCAAACATCTGAAAGACTGACTCTTCTTTGCAAAGGACCCTGAAGTTGTTTACAAGCTAGATGTAAACAGGTTCTTCTACCATGCAGGCATCTCCCTGTCCTGACCTTAAATCTTGGAGTCTTGCAGGCTGCTGTCTTTTGTCTTGGCCATGTAAGATTGGACATTACAACTCCAAGGGACTTGGAAAATGGAAATGCATGGCCACGTGGCCCCAACTCTGGGGCAACTGAGGCCCATTTCTGATTCTTTACCTAAACATTAGCAGATAATGCCCGAAGGACTCAAAAAGAGTACCCAGAAGCCCAGCAAAGACTCTTGACTCTCTGTGCATAGCCTGAATGACAAGGCAACTTCTTTGAGCAGGCCCCTGGTTCAAGCCTGAGGGGCCTGTCACAGGCTCTGGAACTCCTGCCCTCCTGGAGGAAGAATTTCCTCCTTCTGCGCTCAGTCCCAGGGCTGCTCCTCCTCCTGGCAAGCCAATCAGCTTATGTATATGCAACAAGCCCCATAGGCTCAAGGTGCATCCGAGACTTGGCCGCCAGCTCTCCAAGTTTGCTTCTGGAAACTTCCCAAGTGTCTTGCTGTTTAGGTAAAGGCCTTCAGGGTGCTGAGGTGAACCTACCATTGTTTCATTTGGAATTTCAGTGAGCTAAAGGCAGATTTATGCTGCTAGAGAGAGCTTGATAGAAAATTAACTCTTAAAAAAATTTTTATTTTAAAGATGTGTGGTACAATTCAGGGTTAGGTATACAAATGTTCATTATGCAGGTACCCTTGTTGATGAGGTGTGCCCCCCTTCTCAGGCCAATTCCTACTACTGCCAGTCCTGCTTCCCTGCCCGCCTCCCAGCAATTTTCTACTGCTCCAATCTTTTTCTTATAATATTACAGTAATTGTTCAGGGTCCACTTATGAGTGAGAACATGCGATACTCAGTACTTCGTTTCTGTGAAAGATCACTCAGTAATATAGACTCTAAGTCCATCCAGGTTGCTGTGAAGTTTATGATTTTGTTCTTCTTTATGGCTGCGCAATATTCCATCATGTATATGTACCACATTTTTTTTTTTATTCAATCCACCTCTGACAGGCAGCACGCTTGGTTCCATGTTCTTGCTCTGCGATAAATATACGTGTGCAGGTATCTTTTTTTATAGAGTGATTTGAGTTCTTTCGGGTATATGCCCAGTAGGGGGATTGCAGGGTTGTGTGGAAGGTCTATCTTTAGATCTTTTGGGAATTGCCATGCTGTTTTCCACAGAGGCTGTACTAGTTTACACTCTCACCAACAGTGTAGAAGTGTTCCCTTTTCACTGCATTCTCTCCAGCATCTGTTGGTTTTTGAGTTATTGATGACAGCTATTCTGACTGGAGTTAGGTGGTATCTCAGTGTGGTTTTAATTTGCATTTCTTTGATGACTAGTGAGGCTGAGCATTTTTTCATGTGTCTGTTGGTTGCTTTTGTGTCTTCTTTTGAGAAATATCTTTTCATATCTTTTGTCCACTTTGTAATGGGGCTGTTTTTTTTTTTTGTTTTTTGTTTTTTTTCTTTTTGGCACATTTGAGTTCCTTGTAGATCCTAGATGTTAGACCTTTGTCAGACATACAGTTGGCAAATATTTTTTCCCAGTCCTTGGGCTATCTCCCTGCTCTCTTGATGGTTTCTTTGGCTTTGCAGAAGCGTGTCAGTTTGATGAGGTCAAACTTGTCTATCTTATGGCATGGGCACTTAAGGTTTTTGTCAGGAATTTGTTGCCAATTCCAATTTCCATAACGGAGTCACCTGCATTTTCTAAGGTTCTTATAGTCTGAGTTTTTATGTTTAGGTCTTTGATTCATTTAGAGTTGATTTTTGTGTATGGTGATAGGTAGGGGTCTTGTTTTAATCCTCTGCATGTGGTCAGCCAGTTTTCCCAGCACCATTCATCTACTGAATAAGTTCTCCTCTCCCCAGTTGTTGGTGGTGGAGGCTTTGTTGAAGATGAGTTGTTTGAGAAATTGAGGTTTTGCTTCTGGAATCTCTATCCTGTTCCATTGGTCTGTATGCCTGTTCTTATACCAATACCAGGCTGTTTTGATTATTGTAGCTTTATAATAGAGTTTAAAGTCTGGGAGTGTGATACCGCCTGCTCTGTTTTTTTTGGCTGAGGATTGTTTTGGTGATTCGTGGTCGTTTATGTTTCCATATGAATTCCCATTTTGTCGTTTCCAGGTATGAGCAGAGCTGCTGGTAATTTAATGGGTATTGCGTTAAATCTGCAGATTGCCTTGGGTAGGATAGACATCTTAACAATGTTGATTCTTCTCATCCATGAGCATGGAATATTTTTCCATTTGTTTGTGTCATCTTTGACTTCTTTGAGCAAAAAAAAGATATGTTATATACAAAGGAACAAAGACAAAGATGACAGATTTCTCTTTCAAATAAAAAGATAGTGGAACAGTGTCTTTTCTTTCAGAACCTTAAACTTTCAACCTAAGACTCTATTTGGCAAAAATATCATCTTTGATTTCTTTGAGCAGTGTTTTGTAATTTTCGTTGTAAAGGTCTTTCACATCCCTGGTTAGGAAGATGCCAATTTATTTCATTTTTTTGTGGCTATCGTGAATGGGATTGTGCCTTTTATTTGTTTTTTTTATTGTTGGTGTATAGAAATGCAGCTGTCTTTTGCACATTTATTTTATACCCTGAGACTTTGCCAAAATCCTTGATCAGTGCAAAGAGGTTTTTGATAGATTCTCTTGGGTTTTTGAGGTATTGGAGCATGTTGTCTGCAAAGAGGGATAACTTGACTTCCTCTTTTTCTATTTGGATACCCCTGATCTCCTCCTCTTGTCTGATTACTCTAGCTAGGACTTCCAAAACTATGTTGAAAAGGAGGGGTAAGAGTGGGCATCTTTGTCTTGTTCCGGTTTTCAGGGGAAATGGTTCTATTTTCTGTCTGTTTAGCAGTATGCTGGCTATGGGTTTCTCATAGATGGCTCTTACCATTTTGAGATATGTTCCATCTATGGCTACATGTTCGAGGGTTTTTATCAAGAAGGGGTGCTGGATTTTATCAAAAGCTTTTTTGAGTCTAATGATATCATCATATGGTTTTTGTTTTTAATCTGTTGATATATTTAATTATGTTTGTGGTCTTGCGAATGCCGAACCAGTCCTGTGTCCCAAAGATGAAGCCTACTTGTTTTGGTGGGTGATTTCTGAGATGTGTTGTTGGATCCTGTTTGCTATGATCTTGCTGAAAATTTTAGCATCTATGTTTATCAAGGATATTGGCCTGTAGTTCTCTTTTTTTGTTGGATCTTTACCTGGTTTGGGTATCAATGTGATGTTAGCTTCAAAAAATGATTTGGGGAGAGTTTCGTCTTTTTCAATTGCCTGGTATACTTTCAGTAGGATTGGTATCAGTTCCTCCTTGCATGTTTTGTGATATTCTGCAGGAAAGCCATCTGGTCCAGGGCTCTTTTTTTGTAGGTAGTTTTCTTATGTCATAGTCAATTGCCTGGATTGTTACTGGTCTATTTAGGGTCTCAATTTTTTCTTGTTTCAACCTGGGGAGGTCGTGTGATATCAGAAAGTCCTCCATTTCCTTTAGGTTTTCAAGTTTGTTTCCATACGAGGGTACATAGTCATCTTGATAATCTTTTGTATTTCTTTGGGGTCAGTTGTGACTTGACCTTTTGTATTTCTGATTGTGTTTATTTGGGCTTTTTCTCTCTTTTTCTTTGTCTGTCTAGCAAGAGGTCCGTCAATCTTGTTTATCCTTTCAGAGAACCAGTTTTTTGTTTCGTTGATTTTTTACATTATATTTTTGTCTTCTATGTCTCGAATTTGGGCTTTTATTTTGGTGATCTGAATTCTTTTGCTTCAGTTAAGGTTTTTGTGGTCTTGCTTTTTCAGCTTGATTTATGGCCAAGGATGCGGTCGATCTTAGAGTAAGTTCCATGTTGTGATGAGTAGAATGTGTATTCTGTGGTTGTTGGGTGGAGTGTTCTGTAAGTATCAATTAAGTCCTTTTGTTCAAGCACCACGTGGAGGTTCCGGATCACCTTGTTGATTTTTTTTGTTTTGATGATCGGTCTAAGGTTGTTAGTGGGGTGTTTAGATCCCCAGTTATGATAGTATTAGAGTGAATATCTTTTTAAAGTTTACCTAGAAGCTGCTTTATGGAAGTTGGTGCTTCTATGTTGGGTACATATATGTTTAGGATGGATATTTCTTATGATGGATTGAACCTTTTATAATTATAGTGACCTTCCATATCTTTTTAAATTTTGTGATAACTTAAAGGGTATTTTGTCTGACATTAAGATCATGATTCCGGCTTTCTTTTTTGTTTCATTTGCCTGAAATTTTGTGTCCCATCCTCTTACTTTGAGTCTGTGAATGTCTTTTCTGGTGAGATGAGTTTCTTGGAGACAATATATTACTGCCTCGTGATATTTTATCCCCTTTGCCATTCTAAGTCTTTTCAGTGGTGCATTTAGTCCATTCACATTCAGGCTAATTATTGAGATGTGAGAGTTTATTCCTGTCATGAGGTTCTTATAAAGCTTGTTGTTATTTGTTTGTTTATTTGTTTGTTGTCTTTCTTTTGATTTTTGGGTGGATTCATGTGTGTTTTCAATCCTTTTTCTGCATTCTTGGGAAGGACAATGTCGTTCTTTTTTTCCTTTCTTTTATGTTTAATACTTTCTTAAGTGTTTCTTGTAGAGCTGGTATGGAAGTGGCATAAACTCTTAGGAATTATTGAATGTCCGGGAAGGATTTTAATTCTTCATCACTGATGAAGCTTAGCTTAGCTGGGTAGGTAATTCTTGGTTGAAATTGTTTATCTTTGAGTACTTTGAAGATTGAGCTCTAAGCTCCCTAACCTGAAGTGTTTCTGTAGATAAGTCTGCTGCTATTCTAATTGGTCTTCTCCGGTAGGTAGTCTGACCTTCTCTCTTGCTGCCTTTAGGATTTTTTCTTTTATACCTACTTTGTGTTGGTGAATTACTATGTGTCTAGGAGTTGGTCTTCTCATTTGTTGTCTTGCAGGGGTTCTCTGAATCTCTTGTGTTTGAATGGTCATGTCACTGATGCAATGGGGGGAGTTTTCTTGGATAATTTCATGGAATGTTTGTTCCAGGGTAGTCTCTGTCTCTGTATCTGCCTCAGGAATTCCAATTAATCTTAGGTTCAGTCTCTTGAAATAATTACTCATCTCTCAAAGGTTTTGTTCTGTTTTTTAAGCTTATTTTCTATGTTTTTAACAGTTTGTATTAGTTTCATATTTTGGTCCTCAAACTCTGAGAGTCTTTCTTTGGCTTGGTTAATTCTGCTTTCCATGCTTATCAGTTTGTTATTTCTTTCATTCACTGTATTCTTTATTGCTGTTATCTCAGTTATCAACTCCTTCATTCTTTACTCTTGTCTCTCCTCAATTCTATTTATTCTCTCTATTTATATCTTGACATCTGAGTTTGTGGTTGAAGACCAGTCATTCTGGGGGCTCTTCATTGTTTGCATTCTGAAGTCTATATTCTCAGTGGTTGACCTCCCAGAGGTCTGTGTGAGGCTCATATTCTTCCTTTGGTTTTTCTTTATTTGTGTAGATTTTCCTCCCCCTCTTCCCTTTGTTTTACCCTTTCCTTAATTCTGTTGTTCAGGGATGGGGGGTAGCTTTTACTTCTGTTTGCTCAGTCTCCTATTCTTCCTTATGTAGATCCACTGGCTTTGTTCAATTCTGAAGCTGGGCTGCGGGGGGGCTGTACTTTTTGAAGTTTTGGGATTTAATTGAGGGGGAGTTGTGGTTCAGAAACTATCTGCAGATCCAAGTATCCACTGACAGGTGTGTGGGCCTCCTGGAACCTACTTCCCACTGCCTTACAATCCATCCATACATGGGGTGGGGTATATGTTTGCCCCCTGAAAGCAAAATGAGGTAAGGAAAAGGAAAATAATCGAAAAAGGAAGGAGGAAAACAAGAGGAAGGTGGAAAGAGAGAGGGAGGGAGAAGAGGGAAGACAGATAGACATACCAACTAACAAACGAGCAGAGACACAAACAAAGACAGAAAAGATTAAAACAACAAAAACACACAAACGCACAAACCGACAAAACCTCCCTATTGATGTACTTTCCCTCAAAAATACCCACATACAAACAACAAGTCTAAAAAAAATTTAAAATAACAGAAACAAAGCAAGTATGAAAATGTAATTAAAAACAGAGATGAGAAAAAACGAAAACAAAAAACAAACAAAAAGTCAAGCAAAAACAAACAAACCAAAAAAAAAAAAAAAGCTCACTCTGAGATAGTTCCTGTAACTCAGCTTCCTTTCAGCTCTGGTCTCCAGCCCCTCCTCTCTGCTCTCAGTGCAGGCTGGTAGGGCTGCTCTCAGCATGGGTCAGATGCCCCACAGACTACTGTGGGAGGTAGGTGGATCAGATCTGGAATCCCCTGCTGACAAGTCTCCCACTCAGATCTGATGTGTCTGTGCCTGGTCCAGTGTGGGAGAGGGGTGTCAGTCTCTCCAAGTTTGATGAGGAGATTACCTCTAGGTCCCAGGTTGGAGGCTGGGTGAAGCTGGGCGTCGCAATGCAGGTCTTGGCCTGGTCCTGGGACAGAGGAAATGGCACCGGTTGGTGTTTCCTCCCTGGTGTCAGGTCTTCTTTCCAGCTTTCCATGTCCTGCTGTCTCCATGATCCTGGGGCTCCTGCCATTCTCCTGTCACAGGTGAGGGTGTGGGCCAGGTGGCAGGTATGAGGGTCGGCTATTTTCTGCAGCTTTCTCCTACCTCTTCTGAGGAGACCCTGAGAACAGCAGACAATTCTCCACGCCAGGGGCTCCAATCTCAGAGTCTTGGGGGTTGCAGTCAACTCCAGAGGAGAGCCCCAGGTGCATGAACCTGAGTCTCCCCTAAGATGGACTTTCATTCACCCACCGGCACACACTCACTCTCACAGTCTTTATGTACACTTGCTTTTACAGAGACTCACGGTCTGACCTGTTTCGTCACCATCTTGCCAGAAATCCAGATTAACTCTTGAGGTAATGACTACTTTTCATATCCTGCCCCCACTTGGATTTGGAGGAGTAGTATGGTGGTCTCAGCCACTCACCATAGTGTTGGGGACCACTGAAAATCCTAAAGAACCAAGGTTTTCTGTTGCACTCACTATTTGTAGTTGGTCTGAGGACAGGATGTTTCGGTTTGAGATTCCCAAAACCACAGAAAAACAGCAATGAACCTAGTCTGGTTTTCTTTGGTACTATGCTCATATTTCTGTTCTAACACTTACCATGTCTTGAGTGTTGAAAGAAACCTAGGCTTTGGTGATATGCAAATCTGTGTTTGAATTCTGATTCTGCCACTCACCAACTGGGTAACCTTAGGTGAGTTACTTACCCTCTGTGAACATTGGTTCCATCAAGTCTAATACTAATATTAAAACCCCCAATAATGAGCCTGTGGTGGAATTAAATGAGATAAAGTACATACAGTGGGTTGCATAGAGTTAGCGCATAGTAGATGCTGGAGAAATGGATGGATATTAATCCTTCCCATTTATAATGATTGTCTTTGACTTGGTTCCATCCTGTCTGAAGAGTTAGACAAGTTTTTTGAGAATAGGAACTATCATCTTCTGTTCTGCACATTCATCCCAGTATCTGATGCATAGGTGTTGCACAATAAATATTCTTTGCATAAATGGGAAAAAGATATTCATGAATCTGGAATTTTCACTCTTCTAAATGTAGACAACTGAAAAATTGTATTCCTTCATTTTTGTTTTTGTTGTTGTTTTGGAGATGTACAGATTTACTTTCAGTTTTCTCATCCAGACGATATTTTGAAATATCTCTCCACCTTCATACTGTATAATAACCCTAGAGTGAAATGCCATGTCTGCACTATGGTCTCGGTCTATCTTCGTGTTTGTTTTGTGTTTCTGTAGTAAGGATAGGCAAGGTTATGCTGCAGTAACAGTCCCCACATCTCAGCAATATGACAGGTTTCTTTCACTCTTGCCATATGTTTAATGTAGGCAGCAGTGGAGGTCAGAATGCCAGACTCCATCAGGGCATGCAGAGGAAATGGAAAGAGGTGAATGGTGCACTGGCAACTCTTAGAGCTTCCCGGAAGGGTTATATATCACTTGTCCTTGCATTTCAGTGGTCACCACAAATTGTGTGGCCAGGCAATCCTTTCTCAAGCCCAGAAGGAAGACAGACAGAATTACTTAGTGAATGTTGCAAGTAACTCCACAGTTCAGAACAGCAGAAGCCTAGCTGCCAAATGAAGAGTTTTAGCAGAGAGCATTAGCACCTTTACAATCACCAGGAGAGCTGACACCAGAGATCAGAGAAGCCACTCCCCAAAGTCTCGGGCTGTAGCACCACAGTTAGGGTAAAAGAGCTCCCCTGGATGTCGATAACAGTCCCAAGACACTTCAGGAAGCTCCTCTGATCTCAGCCTGCAGCATCTAAGAAGCTGCCACCTACTAGATTCACTGCCTGCATTTTCAGGCCGGTGATATTCACCTGGAAGCGGCTGCGAACCTCCCACCTGCCCACACATCTGCCAACAAAAATAACTTCTTCTCCACCCCCAGTTCTTTTCTTTGGCAGACTAACCTGCAGCCACACAGGGTGGGTGATTCTGGGAAATGCAGTTTATATCTCCCCTGCCATGGAGGCAGTACCTTGTCAATATCAGACAACACCGCACCATTTTAGTTGTCAGAAAAGATGATTGGCTGCTTCATTCTGGGGCTTGTCACCAGGAACTGTCGCCCACAAAATGATCTAAGGGATTATGGGGACAGAGTTATGGGATGAAGAAGGGTGCAGATCCAACACAACAACATGATATAAGTAAGAAAAATTCTTCCAGACAGGAATACTCCAGGTGTTAAGGGGGAGCTGCAGCTAGATCATGCATGTGAGGCATTTGTCTAATTCGATTCTCATTAAAGGTAAATGACCTCCTCCCACGTCCCCACTCCTGCTACATGCAAGGGGAAATATATCTCCAGAGTCTAGACAGGAGGGACAGCAGGATGATATGGGTGGGGGCTCTGTGCTGGGGCTGGGCGTGGAGTGCCAGAGACCTAGATCCTAGTCCCTGCCCTGCAACCAACTGGTCATGACTTGAAGCGAATTCCTTCCACTTTCAGAGCTTTGCTTCCTACAATTAATTTAAATGGAGTTTCTTATCAACAGCATATAGTTGAGTCTTAATGTTTTATTCACTCTCTCAATCCGTCTGTACTGGTGTATTTAGATTATTCACATTTAAGGTAATTGTTGACAAGTTAGCGCTTATGTCTACCATTTTATTATTTGCTTTCTATTTGTTTCCTCTGGTTTTTGTTCCTTTATTGCTATTTTCTTGCCTTCCTGCAATTGCTTGGGCATTTTCAGGATTCCATCTTGGTCTATTTGTGTGTTTTTGAGTGTATTTCTTGGTACTGTTTTCTAGTGATTACTCTGGTTATTATTATCACATCCTGCTGATATAAACATTTCCACTTCAAGTTGAAAAGATTCCTTTTACCTTCCTCTCTTTTAAATTTCATTCTCTTGAGGATCAGACACCATAATTTCTGCTCTTTCTGTTGTTCTTTCTTGAGACTATGCGATTCCTTCTTTTATCAGTTTATCACTTTGTGTCTTTTTTTTTTTTTAGTTGGAATCTCACTCTGTCACCCAGACTGGAGTGCAGTGGCCGCTCCCGGCCACCACAGTCTTGACCTGCTGGGCTCCAGCAATCCTTCCGCCTCAGCCTTCCAAGTAGTTGGAACTACAGGGGCGTGCTACCACTGCCCAGCTAATTTTTGGTTTATTGTAGAGATGAGGTCTCGCCAAGTTGCCCAGGCAGGTCTCGAACCCATGGGCTCAGGCAATTCACTCACCTCAGTCTCCCAAAGTGCAGGATTACAGGCTGAGCCACCGAGCCTGGCTCAGTTTGTGTCCTTAATTAATGTTTAAGGATAGGAGTACCAGTGACAAATTATCTTAGCTTTCCTTTGTCTGAGAATGTCTTTATTTCTCCTTTGATTACTGAAGGTTAGTTTTGCTAGATATAGAATTCATGGTTGACAATTCTTTTCTTTCCGCCCTTGAAAAATGCTGTGCCATTTTCTTCTGACCTCCATGGTTTCTGATGGAAAGTTCAAATTGGTACATCCTTATAGGCAATGCATCATTATTCTCTATTTGCTTTCAAGATTTTTATTTGTCTTTAGTTGTCAGAAATTAAGTAGTGAAGTTAGAAGAAGGGACATTTTTCTGAAAGCTGAGCCTCTTGTGGCCTCTCAAATCTTGCCAAGGAGGTAACTATCACCTTTAGGACATTTAGGTTAGGGCAGACTGGCTTGTCATAGGCCTTAATGTACAGCCTTAGGGGTCAGACTGGGCCTCTGTGAGGAAGCCATCTTTTCTCTCATTTAATTTATTGGAAGATAACTTTATTTTGTCTTTTCCTCTATTCTCTCTAGCAAATATCTACCAGATGCTTCTGAAGACCTCAGATCTGGAGACGACCTAGAGAGGACTGCCTCTGGCCTGCCCTTTTTTCTCACATGTGCAAAGAAGGGACACCCCTGGACCCACGCTAGGAGGGAGGTGGGACAGGGACTTGGACCTGCATCCCCTCCCTGGCTCAAGGTTTCCCGTGGGTTATCCTGCCATCACCTTGTCATTTTAGCATAAGTGTGGCCAGAAACTGTTCATTTCAGGAAACACAGAGAACACAGAAATGATCCAAAAGAAAAAAGAAAAAACGAAAACCTGCCACTCAAAACCCTACTGCCCAGAGGTAACCATTGTCACTTGCCATATATGTTCCTCTAGTTCTAAAAGCTACACTTTAGAATTTAAATTAGGATTATGCCGAGCATTCACTTTTGGGTCTTATTTTAGAAAAAAATTAAAAATGTATTCGTGAAAATGTCTCATGTCATTCAGCTACTGCAGCAGGATGCTTAATGGTAGGAAAATAACCCGAATAGCGAACCCATATTGAAGTCCTAATACATGCCAGGGACTTTTCTAGGATCTGTGCTCTTTTTAGTCCCACTTTACAGATGGGGATATAGAGGTGCAGAATGCTAAGTACGTGCACAGCTGGCAATTGGCAGACCCAGGGTGGAGCCCAGGCAGCTTGACTTTAGGACCAGGGTTCTCAGCCTGTCTGCTGTATCACCTCTATCATGGTTGGCATGTCATCCAGCTGGTGTGGATTGTTAGGTTACTTATAATCCTCACTGTGATTAACAATACAGTTTGTATAAATCAGAGATTTATACAGACACATTTGTATACAGCTCTGATGGATTCCATCGCACAGATTCCTGGAAGTGCAATGGTCGAGTCGGCCATTTTGAAAGTTTTGTTCTGCATGTGCCAAACTGTTCTCCCCTCTTAGATGCGCAGAGCTTGAGAATGTCCTTGTTACTCACCCCCCTGGGCTGAGAAGGCACAACCTGGCACTTCTGCAGTTGTCTCTAAGATTACTGAAAGTATGCTCTCAAGTCAGATCCTCATCTTTTCAGCACACCTCATTCATTCAATAAACATCTTGGGCCAGGAACTAGGGACATAAGGACCAAAGGATAAAGACTTGTGAACAAATGGATGTACTAGACTAGACAGAAATATTTACATCAACTGAGGGTTTTCCTGTGTTACTTTCTACGCAGATATATCGTCTTTGCCTGTTAGGTAGATATTATTATTTCCATTTTCCAGTTGAGGAAACTGAGACTTGAAGAGCCTAATTTACCCGAATGCCCACCAGAAAGAAACAATATCAAAACCCCATGTATCTGACTCTCACATCTTGTGCACTTAATCATTGGCTTCTAATGCCTCCCAGGAACAATGGGCTCAGTGATGGAAGAAGGAATGGGGGCCAAAGCAGAGGCAGAAATGAAATGAATGTCTGTAAGTTACTGACAGGACAGGGAGAAGGAACCATTTAAGCCATTGTGCGGGCCCCAGCATGAACTGGCAAGCCCTGGACCTGAAATGTGGGGGTGTGGGTGGAGGGAAAGTAACCGTGAGAGAAGAATCTGGTGGATAGTCAGGTCACCAGCAGTCGGGTTACAGCTGTCTCTCTGTATATCACTCGGGGCTTTTAAAAAATTAGACTCCAACCCGTGAAATTACATTGGATCACATTTGTGCATGCACACGGGCATTGCAGGAAAAAGTCATGGTTGTACAAGTCGTATGGCTTTATTGCAGAGTCCAGAAGAGAAACTGCTTCCGGTTTCTCCACTTCCTGGTAAGGTAATCTCTCATTTGGAGGTAGCCCGGGTTGCCTAGAGCATTCCGTATTTAGCACCAACTGTTCTGCATCCTGGGAGACTCCTCGGTTCTAGGCTATTTGGGGGACAACCGTTTTGGGGGACAGCTATTTTGGGGAATAGAGAGCAGAGCAGCCAGTTTCAGAGGGGCATGGGTCTAGGTTGGTGGCAGTTGTAGCCAAGAACAAAGAGATTGGTCCCTGTTCAGTCGTTCGGCCTGAGTCCGGTGGTGGAAGTCTGAACGTGAAATCTGAAAGTTAAAATTCAGGAGGCAGGCCTGGGCCCGTTTGTCCTCAGCTGCCTTGGCAGTTCTTGGCACTGCAGGGCACAGAGGAGTTGTCTAACACATGTGGGGACGGAAAGACACCAGAGAAGATCATCGCATTTAGGCTGACGTTGATTTCTACGACTGCTTAACTGGCAGCTCCTTGGGTCTATGTGATTCCTAGTAAGGGCTTTTCAGCTTCTGTGATCCCTCAAGTAATCCCCTCTTTAGCCCCGAGGTCTGTAAAAGTGCAATATGTCTTGCAGTAGATTAAGGGACTCAAGTGGCAAGTCCCTACAAAAACAAATTTTGCCGTGTAGACATTGAGATGGACCAGAATACTGAGCCCCAGCCTGCCCTTGTATGTTTCCGGGTCCTCCTCATGGTACATGGGAACACACATATTTTGATTTGAGTTAAATTCTAAGGAGATTTGCAGCATTTATTAAAAATACGGGAAATGTGACTGGATACAGTGTGGCCGCCTGCAAGCACCAAGTTTGTCCTGGTCAAGACCTGAGAAAGGAAGAAGGGTTACTTAGCACAGCAGCAGACTTTGTTGCTGAACATCCCTCCTCAGCCTTCACATCCCCCAAGCAGCCCCTTTCTTGACTGTGCTCTAGAAATACAGAATTTTTTTAAAAATGGGTGTCTCTGATGGAAAGATGAGGAACTTTCCACCTCAGAATGGGGAAAGGACCAGACTAGCCATGTAGAGTGTCAGGTCATGGACCAGAAAAAAAATAGGGGAGGTGAGAATCTTACTTAATCATTCAAAACACAGAAGGGGTTGGTATTTAAGTTAATTTTGAACTTCTAGCTTGCATTGGAAATAAAGCATTCGATTGTTAGTCTTGCTTCTCTATTCACCCAGGACTCGAAGGCGTGAGGGCGTGTGGATGAATCAACATCCGGACTCTCACATCTGGTCTTCCATGTGCAGAAATATCTGGAAAAGGTCAGGCAAAGTGCTGTTCACCTACTTGGCCAATGTGCACAGTAAGTTGTTATGTGAATGAAAAAGCAGCTAGGGTTCCTTTATTTTACCACACTTGAGTTTCCCAGAAAAGCACAGACTGGTAGAAAAATGAGAATGAGTATATTTTACATATTATTATTATTATTATTATTTTTTTTTTTTTGAGTTGAAGTCTCACTCTGTCGCCCTGACTGGAGTGCAGTGGCCGCTCCTGGCCACCGCAGCCTCACCTGCTGGGCTCCGGCGATCCTTCCGCCTCAGCCTTCCAAGTAGCTGGAGCTACAGGCGCGCGCTACCACGCCCGGCTGATTTTTTGATTTGTTGTAGAGATGAGGTCTCACTGCCCAGGCGGGTCTCGAACCCGCGGGCTCAGGCAATCCACTCACCTCAGCCTCCCAAAGGTGCGGGATTACAGGCTGAGCCACCGAGCCCGGCTTACATATTATTTTTATGAGTGTGCCTATGTGAGTTTGTTCATGAAAACTCTCCTTCCAGGCTGGACTCGGTGGCTCAGTCTGTAATCCCAGCACTTTGGGATGCTGAGGCAAGTGGATTGCCTGAGGCTGCGGGTTCAAGACCTGCCTGGGCAACTTGGTGAGACCTCGTCTCTACAATAAATCAAAAAATTAGCCAGGTGTGGTAGCATGCCCCTGTTTTTCCAGCTACTTGGAAAGCTGCGGTGGAAGGATCCCAGCAGGTCAAGGCTGTGGTAGCTGGGAGCGGCCACTGCACTCCAGTCTGGGCGACCGAGTGAGACTTCAACTCAAAAAACAAAACAAAACAAAACAAAAACTCTCCTTCCAGGCAAGACATATTGTGTGGGGCAGAGGCTGCTGGTAATGTCCCCAGTACCCTAGTCTCCTGGTTTTTATTTTATTTATTTTATTTTTTTTTGAGTTGGAGTCTCACTCTGTCGCCCAGACTGGAGTGCAGTGGCCGCTCCCGGCCACTGCAGCCTCGACCTGCTGGGCTCCGGCGATCCTTCCGCCTCAGCCTTCCGAGTAGCCGGAATTACAGGCATGTGCTACCACACCCGGCTGATTTTTGATTTATTGTAGAGATGAGGTCTTGCTGCCCAGGCGGGTCTTGAACCCACGGGCTCAGGCAATCCACTCACCTCAGCCTCCCAAAGGCACGGGATTATAGGCTGAGCCACCGAGCCCGGCTCGTCTCCTGTTTTAGTGGAGCTAGAAAGATGTTTTTTGACTCCCCATGTACAGAGATTACAGAGTTTGTGTGTCTAATCAGACTATCAGATTCACAAACAATAATAGCAACACAATTGTGTGATGTTAGACTGAAGGTAAGAACAGTGAGCTGACCAGGTTTGGAAGTTCAGCCTGTAATCCCAGCACTTTGGGAGGCCAAGGCAAGTGGATTGCTGAGCCCGCGGGTTCGAGACCAGCCCCGGCAACTTGGTAAGACCTCGTCTCTACTGTAAATAAATAAATAAATAAATATATAAATAGCCAGGGATGGCAGTGCACACCTGTAGTTCTGGCTACTTGGAAGGCTGAGGCAGAAGGATCGCCTGAGCCCAGCAGGTCTGTGCAGAGGTGGCCGTGAGCATGCCATTGAGCCTGGGTGACAAAGTGAGACTCCAGCTCAAAAAAATGAGGAAAAAAAATCAGTGGACTTTGGCAATCACAGAGGAAGGAATTTCCAGTCCTGCCTGGGACGACGGTAAGACTCTTCCTTGCCCCCATAAAACTGAAAAGAAGCTCAGTCCAGCTGTCCTTAATCAAGGCTGGGAATTGTCAAGTGTAATGAGTGGCCTGACCGGACAGAAATGAGCAGAGGAGATGGTTTTCATAGTTTGGGCCACTTCTGGCACCATAGTGTTGATCACAGTTGTCTGTTTCAGTGAACTTGGCACAGAAATCCAGGGTCTGTAGAAACTCAGTCAGATTGGAATGCACAGTCTTCAATGGGGAATTTTGTGAAGGCCACAAAGAAGAAAAAAGCTCCGTTAAGACTGACTAACCCCACACAATGACAGAAGAACCACATAGTTTCATTTATTCCACTAACATTTACTGAGTGTGTGCTCTGGACCGGGTACTGTCAGCACTGAGGAAATAATGGGGAACAATGTGGCTGCAAGTCTCTGTGTTCAAGGGCTTATTTATTTATTTAGAGCTCCAGGACCATCCTTGTGTGTGTGTGTGTGTGTGTGTGTGTGTGTGTGTGTGTGTTGTGTGTGTGTAGAGCTGTGGGTACAAGTGAGGATTTACTACATAAGTAAGTTGCATGCAGGCAAAATTTGGATTTCTAGCCGGTCCTCTCTCCCCATGACAGTGGCTCAAGTACCAATGTGCGCCCCTCCCTCCCCTGTCCCTTCAGTGTCCAGCATCTGCCTATTCCACTCTTGTGCTTGAGGTGACCAGTGATCAGGGCCTACTTATAAGTGAGAACATGCAGTTTTCAGTTCTTTGTTTCTGTGATAGTTCACTTAGTATGATGGTCTCCAGCTGCATCCACGTTGCTGCAAAGGCCATGATTTTGTTCTTTATGGCTGTGTAATATTCCACCGTGTATATGTACCACATTTTCTTTATCTAGTCCACTTTGATGGGCATCTGAGTTCACCCATGTCTTTACTATTGTAAATAGTGCTGCAACGAACATATGTGTATGGTGTCTTTTTGGTACAATGAGTAATGTTCCTCTGGATATATTCCCAGAAAAGGGATTGCTGGATCATATAGAAGTTCAATTTTTAGTTCTTTGATAGATTGTCACACTATTTTCCACAAAGGTTGAACCAGCTTACATTCTTACCAAGAGTGGAGAAGCATTTCCTTTTCTCTGCAACTACACCAGCATCTGTTGTTCTTTTTGACTTTTAAATGATCGGTTTATACTTCAGGTGTGAAAACCCACAACTAAACAATCCATGACACTGATGTGCAAAAAGTGCTATGGAAAGGGAGATTTGGTGTTTCAGGATTCCATAACTGAGGTAGAAGATAGACCTTAGACAAATGGCCCATTGGAAGATCTATTTTTTAAAAAATTGTGATAAGAACACATAACATGAGATCTACCCTCAAACTTTTGAGTGTACAATACAGTATTGTTAACTATAATACAGCAAATCTTGTATAACAGAGACTTTATACCCTTTCACTAGCAACTTCCCATCGCTCCTCCCAGCCCCTGGCAACCACTATTCTACTTTCTGCTCATAGGAGATTGACTATTTTAGATACCTCACATAAGTGGAATCATACAGTATTTGTCCTGTGACTGGCTTATTTCACTTAGCGTAATGACTTCAAGGTTCATTCATCTTGTTGCAGATAGCGGGATTTCCTTTTTTAGGCTGAATAATATTCCATTCTATGTATATACCATATTTTCTTTATCCATGCCTCCATCTGTGGACATTTATGTTGTTTCCACATCTTGACTATTATGAATAATGTTGCAGTAAACGTGGGAGTGCAAATATCTCTGAGATCCTGATTTTAATTATTTTGGATAAACACCCAGAAGTGAGATTGCTGGACCATATACTAGTTGTATTTTTAGTTTTTTAAGTAACTGACACACTGTTTTCCGTTGTGGCCGTACCATTTAACATCTAACACCAACAACATATAGCGTTCCAATTATTACCCCTCCTTTTCAACACTTTATTTATATATGATAGTCATCTTAATAGGTGTGAGGTGGCATTTCATTGTGGCTCTGATTTGCATTTCCCTAATGATTAGTGACTCTGAGGATATTTTCATATATCTGTTGGTCGTTTGTTCGACTTCTTTGGAGAAATGTCTACTCAAGTGCTTAGCCCATATTTTAATCTGGTTGTTTTGGTTTTTTGCTATTGAGCTGTAGGAGTTCCTTATATATTTTTACTATTAGCCCCTTATCAGATATGTCACTCGAAAATATTTTCTCCCATCACATAGGCTGCATTTTTACTCTGTTAATTGTTCCCTTGCGGTGTAGAAGCTTTTTAGTTTGATGTACTCCCACTCGTCTATTTTTGCTTTTGTGTACTATGCTTTGGTGTCATATCCAAGAAATCACTGCCAATACCAACGTCATGAAGCATTCCTCTTATGTTTTCTCCTGGGAGTTTCACAGTTTAAGTCTTTAATCCACTTTGAGATCACTTAAAAAGATCAACTTTATCAAGGAATAATTTACATACAACATAATGTACCAATTCTAAGTAAACAGTTCAAAGAATTTTGATAGTTGGTTGTAAATACTGTCACAGTCAAGATGTGGAACTTGTTCACCTCTTCCAAAAGTCAGCCCTGTGAGCCTTTGCTGCAATTCTAACCCCATGTCCCTAGTTTTAGATGACCACAGATCTATTTTCTATGATCATAGATTGTATTTGTGTTTTCTGGAGTTTAATATAAAAGGAATCATGTGTTATTTTATATCTGACCTCTTTCCGTCAACACGATGTTTCTGACAGTCATTAATGTTGTCGCATGTGTTCGTGGTTCATTCCTCCTTATTACTGAGTAGTATTCTACTGTATAGATATTCCACACTTTGTCTATGGATGGACATTTGAGTTGTTTCTAGTTGTGGGCTACTGTGTATAAAGTTGCTATAAATATTGATGTATCAGTCTTTGTACAAACATATATCTCATTTTTCTTAGGTAAATACCTAGAGTGCAATTGCTGGGCATGAGGGCAAGTGTGTTTTTCACTTTCTAAGAAACTGTCAAACTGTTTTCTAAAATGTTTGCGCCATTTTGTGCCCCACTATAAGTGTATGAATGTTCCAATAATTCCATCTCTTAGTTATCTATTGTTGCACAACAAATTGTGACAAAGAGGAATAAGATAATGTACATTGATTATCCACAGTTTCTGCAGGTCAAGAATTTTGGTACAGACTATTTGGGTCCTTTGTTTCAAAGGCTTTCATGAGGCTGCACTAAAGGGTGTGATTCACCTGAGGCTCGACTGGAGAAACACCTACTTCCAAGCTCTTGGGGGCATTGGCCAGATTCGCTTCTTTATGTGTCAGGACTCAGCTCCTTGCCAGGTGTTGGTCACACTCAGTTTTTGGTCTGATGGGACTTTTCATATCGTGGCTTATTTCATCATATCCAGCAAGGGAGATAATTGATAGAGAGAGTGGGCTAGCAAGATGGAAGTTAGAGTCTTATGTGATACAAATACAGGAGTGACATCCGATCCCCTTTGCTATATTCTAGTGGTTTGAATCAAGTCATAGGTCACACCCACACTCAAGGGGAAGGATTCCACAAGGGATGGAATATCAGGAAGTGGGGATCAAAGGGGGCTGTGTTAGAGCTTGGCTGCCACACTATATATCATCAATCTTTTTATTTGAGCCTTTCTGGTGGTTGTGTGCTGCTGTGTTGTAATTGTAATTTGCATCTCTGACTGTTAATATGTTAAAAATCTTTTATTGTGTTAGCTTAACACTTGAATATCTTTTTATGCAAAATATATGTTCATATCTTGTGTTCTCATCTCTTTTAAAATTGAGTTCTTTTATTTCTGAGCTCCAGAGGTTTTTCTTTCCTTTGGACACAAGTTCCTTGTCCAATAAAGTTTCTGTTAACATTGTAGCACATTTATAGCTTTGCTGTTCATTTTCTTAGTGATGTCTTTTGATTGGAAGGAGTTTATATTTGGTTAAGTGTAATGTATCAATTTTTCCTTTAAGGGTTGTTGCTTTCTGTGTCCTGACTATGAAATTGCTGCCTAATTCCAAGTCAGGGAAGTATTCTATATTTTCTTCTAAAAGTTTTATGCTTTTAGTTTTTACACTTAGGTCTGGGATCCATTTTGAGTTTTACCTTGAGTTTATTTGCTTATGCTGAGAAGAGGCTGGGATTAATTTCTTTCCAATATAAGTGTACAGTTGTCCTCGCACTATGTACTGAAAAGACTCTTTCTTTTTAAATTATTTTAGCCCTATTGTTAAAAATCAACTGATGATGTGTGGATGAATATCTAGACAATTTTTTCTGTTCTGTTGGTCTGTATGTCTATTCTTACACCTCTACCACATTGTCATGTTCACTGCAGGTTTAGCAGTGAGTCTTTAAGTCAGGCAGTGTAAACGGTCTAATTGTGTTCTATTCAAAATTCTTGGGATATTCTAGGTTCTTTGCATTTCCATTTATATTATAGAATTATCTAATATTTCAGAAGAACCCTGTTGAGATTCCCTTGATTGGGACTGTATTAAGTCAATAGATCAATCTAAGGAGAATTGCCATCTTAATAATATTAGTCTTTTTCTCTCCATGGATGTGATATAGCTCTTTAATTTCTATCAGTATTGCTTTGTAGTATACAGTGTATAGCTCTTTAATATATTTTGTTTAAACATATCCTTATGTATGCTACTTGGTGATACTGTAAATAGTATTGTTTTTAAAGTTAAGTTTCAGTTGTTTGTTTCTAGTATATAGAAATACAATTTATTTTGTTTATTGACCTGTGACCTTTCTAAACTTGAGTTTGTCAGTTCTGGTGGCTTTTTTCTTTTCTTTTCTTTTTTCTTTCTTTGTTTTCCTTTTTCTTTTTCTTTTTTTTTTGCAGATTCTAAAGGTCTTCTTTGTACAAATAGACTGTCTCCTATTGCGGGCAGTGCGTCTTCCCAGCAGACACCCTGTGCTCTCTCTGGTGGCTGGGCTGGTGACACCCTTCCCCCAGGCCCTGGGTTCCTCAGAACGAAAAGGGTGTAGGGCACCATGGGGTGAGATGAGAGCCTGGGATTTGGTCTGTTTGCTCTTCTGGGAAGAGGAATTTAGGGATTCCAGAAGGGGGTGGTGAAATAAATGGCACCTAGAATGAGGAAAAAAAAAAATACACACACACACACACACACACACACACACACACACACACACACACACAGTCTCTCAATAATGACAGTTATACTTTCTCCTTTCCAGTCTGTATGCCTTTTATACCTTTTTTCTTTGCCTTATTACACTGACTATGACTTCCAGTACAGAGCCACATGAAGCAGTGAAAGTAGACACACTGCCTTGTTGCTGAGTTAAGAGGGAATCAAATGCTCTGTTTATCACTGGAGGTTTTTCAGAGATGCCTTTTAGCGGGTTGAGACAGTTCTCTTCTGCTTTTAGTTTGCTGAGACTTTTTTTCATAAGTGGAGTTTTAATTTTGCCAAATGATTTTCCTGCATCTATTGATTTTGCTTTATTTTTAATTCTGTTAATATGATGAGTTATAAGGATGAATTTTCCAATGTTAAACAAAGGTTGCATTTCTTGGATGGAACCCAAGTGTTATTATTTTCACATATTGCTAGAATTGATTTTTGAAGATTCTTGTACAATTTTCAAATCTATGTTCATGAGGGATGTTGCTCTGTAGTTTTATTTTCTTAGAATGTCTTTGTCTGGTTTTGGTGTCAGAGTAATTCTGGTCCCATGAAATAAGTTGGAAAGTATTCCTCTAATTTCTGAAAGAATTTGAGTAGGATTGGTGTTATTTCTTCCTTAAATGTTTCAGAAATTTATCAGTGAAATCATCTGTGCCTGTAATTTTCCTTGCGAGAATGTTATAATTATGAATTTAATTTTTTACACAGATGTAGAATTCTTCAGTTGTCTATTTCTTCTTAAGACAGTTTTAGTACTTGTGTTTTTCTGAGAATTTGTCCATTTGTTGAATTTCTTGGCAAAAAGTTGTTCATGTTTCCTTATCTTTTCTAAAGCAGCTTTATTGAGCTACAATTAACATACGATAAATTGTGCATATTTAAGTGTAAAATTCGTCAAGTTTTGACATCTGTCTAGCCCTGTAAAACCATTTAGGATAATTTTTGTCCACTGTGTAGGCAAGACCCTTCTAAGTATTCTATCCGGTGCCCTCTCAAATATAAGCTTTTCCTGTCTGACTGGTTGGAACAGCACTACTTTTGGCGTTGTAGAAGCTCCAGGTAATAATGACGTGTTCTTTTGGGGTGGTTCTTTCCCCAGTCTCATGCGTTTGCTCTGATCGGTCCTCTATTTGTAGTCAATGGGGCATTCCAACTTATTTCATGGGACCAGAATTATTACTCTGATACCAAGACCAGACAAAGACATTCTAAGAAAATAAAATTACAGAGCAACATCCCTCATGAACGTAGATTTGAAAATTGTACAAGAATCTTCGAAAGTCAATTCCAGCAATATGTGAAAATAATAACACTTGGATTCCATCCAAGGAAGGCAACCTTTGTTTAACATTGGAAAATTCATCATTCTAACTCACCATGTTCATAGAATTAAAAATAAAGCAAAATCAATAGACGCAGGAAAATCATTTGGCAGAATTAAAACTCTCCTTTGAAAAATAATCTCGACCAACCAGAAACAGAAGAGAACTGTCTCAACCCGATTAAAGGCAGCTCTGAAAAACCTCCAGTGATGGAGTCAATGGGAAACTTTGCAATTCTCCCTGTGCGGCGCTCTCTTCTCTGGCACTCTGTTCTGTAATCTCTAAGCTACCTTCATTTCCCTGGGCCATCAGTTCCATCTCTTCGACTCGGAAAATTCACTCGGTTCTACCTGTGTTCCTCATCCCTGAGCCAGGGTCTAGAAACTCTCTCCAGGCACTAAGACAGGCAATTGTAGGACTCACCTCATTGATTTCTTGTCTCTTGGGGATCACTGTCCTTTGTTGTCTGCTGTCTAGTGCCTTGAAAATCATGGCTTCACATATTTTGTCCAGTTTTGTGTGTTGTTTCACGCAGGAGGGTATATTCTGTGTTGTGTTTCATGGGTTTTGAATCTCTGTTATTGGGTGCAACCATTTTTAGTATTATTAAGTCCTCTCGAATTGATCTATTTATTATTTTTGTAATATTCCTTTTTATCCTTGGCTATATGCCTTGTTCTGCAGTTTGAAAAACGTCTTTGTCTGACATGAATAGAACCACTCTAGCTTTCTTATAAATAATGTTTGCATGATGTATCTTTTTCTATATTCTTTAGCTTTTGGTCTCTCCTCTCTTGCTCTTCCTCCCGTCTCCTCTTTCTCCTCTCTGTCTTTCTCTCTGTTCTTTTGAAAGATAGTTCTTGCTTTTTTATTCATTCTCATAATAGCATTTAATTGAAGTTCTCAGACTAACCCTTTTCAATAGACCTTTCTGTGATGACGGAAATGTTATAATGCTCTGTCTAATATGCTTTCCACTAACCAGATGGCTATTGAGCACTTGAAATATGGCTAATATGACTGAGGACCTAAATTGTTGATTTTATTAAATTTTAAATTAACTTAAATAGCCCCATGTGTCTAGTGGCTTGTGCACTAGACAGTACAGGTTAACTGTTTACATTTAATGTAATTATTGATACAGTTCGGTTTAATTTTACCATTTTGCTATTTTTTACTTTTAAAAATAGTTTTCGTCTCTTCTTTATCCATTTTTTTCTCTTTTCCTCCTTATTTTGTATTCAATTTATTTTATTATTCCATCATTGACTTATTAGCTATATCTCTTGTTTGTGTGTGTGTTGGTTCTTGGATTTATCATATTCATCTTTAATTATCAAAGTCTACCTTTAATGATATCATACCTCTTCATATAAAAGAATCTTCCCTTCTTCTAATCTTTTGTGCTATTGTTATGCATTTACTTTTACTTATGTTATAAACTCCACGATATATTGTTATTATTTTTGTCATAAGCAGTCAATTGCCTTTTAAGGAGTTTTTTTCTAACTAAGATAAACGTATTTTTGTTTACCCCCATACTTAAAATTTCTGTTTCTTCTCACTTCTTTGTGAATCAAAATTCCCATCTGGTATTATTTTTCTTCACCTTAGAGAACTATGTTTACCATTTCTGATAGCAAGTCTGCTGAAGAAGAATTATCTTAGCTTTATCTTTGTCTGAAGGTCTTCCATTTTATATATATATATATAATTCTAGGGGTGATCCTTTTTTGTTATATTACCATAAATACTTTGTTCCCTTCTCTTGTTTTTTATAATTTCTTATTAAAAATTTACAGTCATTCTTAATTTGTTTCTTTGTATGTCTTTTCTGTCTGATTGCTCCTAAGATCTTTCTATGCTGGGGTTTCAGGAATTTGATTATGGTATGGTTTGCTATGGTTTTCTTTATGTATTGTCTCCTGGAATTTGTTGATCTTCATGGAGCTTAGCATTTATAGTTTTTATAAAGTTTTTATAAAGTTTGAAAAAGATCATTTCTTTGTATATTTTTTCCTCCCCTTCCCTCTTTTTTGGGGGGGATTCCAGTATTAGACTGCCTGATTTGTCTCACAAGTAAGTGATGTTTTGTTCATTTTTAAGGTTTTTCTCTCTGTGTTCTACATTTTGGATAGTTTATTTTGCTATGCCTTTATCTTCAGGTTCACACATCTTTTCTTCTGCAGTGTCTAATCTCTGTTGGTCCCACCCAGGTCAGGGGGAGAGACTGTGCAAAGTAGATACCAGAGACCAGCAGCAGCCCGGGGAGTAGAAGCCAGGGAGAAGGGGAGAGTAGGGGGAGAGTCCGGGAACTGCTCTAGGCTTCACTGCACCTCAGCCATGCAGAGAGAAGCTCTGTATTCTGATCTACTGAGAGGAGCCTTTGCAGGCAACTGCGTGGAAATGCAGCCACTTCTCAACTGTGAACTCTCCCCAGAGGGTCAAATCCTCTTCCTTTTTGTAGTGCTAAGGGAGTAGTCATCTTCCCACCTCTCTTGGAGGCAGCCTCCCGCTCTCACCTAATTGGAGATATCTCCTGGTCCACACAATGCCACCGCTGGCAGTCCCCTCAGTTCCCTCTTTTCAACAGAGCTGCTTAACTCAACTGCTGTGAATCTAAGCTACCTGGGAGAAATCTAAGCTACCTGGGAGTTGTGCCAGTGACCTTGGGATTTGAATGAAATTAACAATTGCCAAATGATTTGAGTTCTGATAATTTCTGTCCATGCACTTTAAAGTGTGGTCCTGAAAATTCATCCTGGGATCAGGCAAAGGCAATTTAAAAAAAAAAATTCAGTGTGCAAATCATTTGAAAATCTCTTCTAGATGATTCAGTATCTTCGATCACTCATTTGTAATTTTCCTGTAAGGAAATGTTCAAGGGATGGGGACATGACCTTCCAAAGAAAGTGCTTTGTTGCTATTCCAAGACTTTTCAGCACTTTTACTGAATTAATGCCAATGCAGGAGCTTATGTGGGAAAGATTCAACTCCATGAAGGCATTATTAAAAATATGACAGCACCCAAACCCTCGAGATTCCCGGACCTCCTGTGCTTGCAGCAAACCAACTGGGAAAAACCAACTCAGCCTGGCTCATCTTATTATCAACTCTCTAAATTTAGCACTTAGAACTAAAGCTAGAAAAATGCGCCTTACTTTGTGCAGTCAATCTTTTCCAGAAAATAAACTTCAAATTTTTTTTTTTTGCTAAATAACATCATTTTCAGTTGGCACTAGGTATGTAATATACATTTAATAAATTCATCTGAATGAGTACTATCATGGATGAATTGTTTTAACACAATGGGCAACATAGGAGGCAAACAAAATGTGATTTTTATGATCAAACACTTGGAAAGATTAAACTAACAACCTTGACACCTACAGAAGTTAAATGGATCTTTGTGTGTGTGTGTGTGTGTGTGTGTGTGTGTGTGTGTGTGTGTGTGTGTGTCATTCACTGCTAGGTCCCCAGTGCCAAGAAAGATGCCTGGCATACAGTAGGCACTTAATTCACAAATGATGCATAAGGGCTAGGACCCTTCCTAAGGGAATCAGCCAGGTAGGGTAGAAATTGAGAGTACTTTGGAGGAGGGAGACCTAGGCCCCAGAACTGCCAGTTATGGGCCGAGGAATAATTGTGAATCATTTAATATTCTAAAGTGGTAGCTTTTCCCTTTGTAAAATGATACCATGAGTGTTGAATGCCAAAATACATACAGTGGTACTGTAAAGCGCTGTTACTACCAAGAGGGACCAGATTTCAAAGAAAGTGGAGGCTCTTATGGGCTGCTATTGCCAGAGAAAATATTTGGGCATAGAGAGCCTGAAGATTGGTTGGACCTTGGAAGGATTGCAGAGAGGAAGAAGAACACTCCACAGAGGACGGAGGGGTGGTATGACCAAAGAACTCCACACCGCCGGGAAGCAGCCTGCTTCTCCTATGGGAATGTTTCTCATCTCCTATCGTGATCACCATTCTTCAGACTCTGGATGAAGTGACAAGCTGGCCCTACGATGGCACAGCATCCTGACCATTCCTGCCTGGTAGCATGAGGTGGTTCATGACTTGGTATAAGGGTGAAATTAGTGGCTCCCAACATTGAGTGCACATCGAAATCACCCTGGAACGTTGCAAGAATGCCCAGTCTCCTCCCAGAGCTGCACTACTCAGGCTTTCTGGGATGTGAGGACTTGGGTGTTGTCGTTGTTATAGATCTAAAAGTGATTATGTTGCAATAACTGATTCTTGAATTTTTAAAAAATGATTCTGATGAAAAACAGTCGACACTAAAAATTTGTTCCCAATGGAAACATTCTGCCATCCACTAGTTAGGAAAAATTATTCTGTTTGTTAGTGGTCTCCAAAGGGGCCATCTGGACTCCTCTGAGAAGGCCCAGGAGATCTCACACTTTGTTGGTATACCCTGGACTTCTCCCTGCTCCCCATGCCCTTGGCAGTCTAGATTCCTCTTCCTGCCATGTAATCACAGTGTGCTGGCAGGTGATGGTTTCAGCTATGTTCTCAGAGGAGAACATTTAACACCCAAAGTGGGACACCTGCCATGGCTTGCAAAGTTGAACACTGTACAAGTTCTCCTGTGAAGCATCCACTCACATCCTTGCTGTCTACACGCACCCTAACTAGCTTTATGCACGAACCCTGGCAGGACTGAAGGAAAAAACAGGATCCAAACATCCTCATACATGCCAATGCTATTATTATGTTCAACAAGTCTGTCTATCCATCTTAATTTCATCAGATCTATTATCATTTTAAAACTTGGTTTAGCCGGGCTCGGTGGCTCAGCCTGTAATCCCACGCCTTTGGGAGGCTGAGGTGAGTGGATTGCCTGAGCCCATGGATTCGAGACCCGCCTGGGCAGGTGAGACCTCATCTCTACAATAAATCAAAAAATTAGCCGGGCGTGGTAGCGTGAGCCTGTAATTCCCGCTACTAGGAAGGCTGAGACGGAAGGATTATCAGAGCCCAGCAGGTCGAGGCTACGGTGGCCGGGACCAGCCACTTCACTCTAGTTTGGGCGACAGAGTGAGACTCCAACTCAAAAAAACAACAAACAAACAAACAACTTGGTTTATTGTGCTTCTCCTCCACTGGAGATTAAGACCCATGAGAGCAAGGATCTTTGTGTGTGTGTGTGTGTGTGTGTGTGTGTGTGTGTGTGTGTGTGTGTGTGTGTGTCATTCACTGCTAGGTCCCCAGTGCCAAGAAAGATGCCTGGCATACAGTAGGCACTTAATTCACAAATGATGCATAATGAATGATGGGATAGCACCCATTTGTGCCAGGCACCGTGCCCTATCTTTACATGTATCATCACATTTAATTCTCACAATAACCTTAGGAGGGAGATGCTACTATTTATTCCCATTTTAGAGAAGAAGAAATTGAAATTCAGACAAGTGAAGACATCTACCTGAGGTTACACAGGTAACCTGGTAGCTAGAAGCAAAACTAGGACTCGAACCCATGGCTTTCCCACTCCAAAGACCAAACTTTTAACTATATCGTACTAACTCTGCTCACTGGGAATGGTATAGTGACATGATCTAAGCAGAGATTGGCTGCTTGACGGTCAACTGATCAGAATTGGGTTGACTCTGTCACCAAGTCATAATGTGTTAGGGGCATAGTCTGCAGAGGGAGTTATTGCAATTTAAGGTATGAAAAGGAATGACATCTATAGCCTATTCCCCAAATCCAGAATTCTTCAATAAATCTACCATAATCTTGACAAGCTCATATTCATTGACTCTTAAAAAAATGTTGCACTACCAGCATATTGAAAGGGCAAGATGAGATCAAAGTGTGTCTGTCTTGGGTGGTGAGACCACAGATGGCTTTTATTTTACCCTTTATATTTTTCTGCAATGACTATATATATTCACTATGACAAAGAGATCCCCAAGCGCCTAAGTCCATTTAAATTCAAAGTTTATTTTCCCCTCAGGTTTAAGGCACCTGTTCCAGTTGTTCTCAATCTTGTGACTGAGAGAAGCTTACCTGTACCACCTCAAGGAGAGGAGATGGAGGATTGGAAAGATCTCAACAGTTTCATTTTCAGGGAATTACTTATATCCCACTGCCCCAAATCTAGTTCCATGGTTACATTTAGCTGCAAGGTCGAGGTTCATTTTTTAGTGTGTATGAATGCCAGCACCATTTGTTGAAAATACTATTTCTCCACAGAACTGCCTTTGCACGTTTGACAAAATAATTCGTATTTGTTTGGGTCTATTTCTGTAGTCTGTTTGGTTCTATTGATCTATATATCTCTTTCTCTGCTAGTACCACACTGTCTTGATTACTGCAGTTTTATAGTAAGTCTTAAATGGAATAGTACGATTCTTCCAAAGCCAATATTATTTTGGCTATTCTAGTTTCTTTGCCTGTTATATGAATTTCAAAATCAGCTTGTCAAATATCTACAAAAAATTTGGCTAGGATTTTGATTGAATTACATCAAAACCATAGATCAATATTGAGGACACTGACCCTTTGCTTAGTGAGTATTCCAATTCATGAACATGGTAGGTCTCTCCATGTATCTACGTCTTCTTTGATATCTTTCATTTGTATTTTAGAGTTTCCCACACATAGATTCTATGCGTGTTTTGTTAGAATTATACCTACATATTTCCTTTTGGGGGGAGCTCTTGTACAAAGGGCTTTTAGCTGTTTACTACTGGTCTTTAGAAATCTTTAGAGACATAATTTATTTTTGCAGATTGACCTTACATCTTAGAATGTGACTAAATTTGGTATTATATTTTTCTCTAAAATTCATATGTAAAAGCCATAACCCTTTGTGTAACTGTCTTCGGAGATAGAGGCTTTAGGGTTAATTAGGTTAAATGAGGTCATAATGGTAGGGCCCCAATCCAATAGGACTGGTATCCTATTCAGAAAAAGAGAAGACATCAGGAATGTACATGTACAGAGCAAAGGTCATGTGAGGACAGAGAGAGAAGGCAGCCATCTGCAAGCAAAGGTGAAAAGTCTCACTAGAAAACAACTTGTTAGCACCTTGATTTTGGACTGCTAGCCTGCAGAAGTGTGAGAAAATACATTTCCGTTGTCTATGCCACTCTGTGGTATTTTGTTATGATAGCCATAGTGGGCTAATACGCTCACTTATTATCTTTAGGAGGTTTTAGTAGATTTCTTGGAATTTTCCTATGTAGACAATCATGTCAACTGCAAATAGGGAAAGTTGTATGTCTTCCTTTCTATCTGTATGTCTTTTTTATGCCTTTGCAGAGTCTAGAACTTCCAGTAGTATATTGAATACTGTGGTAAGAGTGAACATCCTTCCCTTACCTCCTTCCTGATCTTAGGGGCAAAGCATTCAGTTTTTCCTCTTTAAGTATGTTGTAAGCTGTAGGATTTTTGTTGATGCTCTTTATCAGATTGAAGTGATTGTCTTCTTTTTCTAACTTGCTGAGAACTTGTATCATAAGTTGGTGTTGGAGTTTGTAAAAATTTTTTCTGTGTCCATTTATATGCTCATATAACATTTCATATTAGCATGTTGATAAAGTGGGTAACTTTGAATGATGAACCAGTCTTACATATCTAGAATAAATACCACTTGGTCATACTGGTATAATTGCTTTATATATTGCTAATATTTTGCTGAATATTTCTGCATTTAAATTTGTGAGATATATTAGTCTATAGATTTAATTTTTTGTGCTGCTTTTGTCCAGTTTTGGTATCAGGATAAAACTGGACTTATAAAATTAGGTAAATTGTAAATGCTTCCCACTCAGCTCCTACACAAAACTCCAGGAGCATGAATTAACACCGCTTTCAAAGAGTTGGTGATTGGAGCGACTTGGGCAACAAAAAAGTTTATCTCTTCTTTTTCCACAACTAGTTGGGAGGGAACTTGCACATTATCTTCGAGAAGTTTCTGTTGGAATCCATCCCATGGGCTGCTTCCAGGCCAGTAGCAAGGAAGCAATGGGGATGATGTCAGGGGAGGGAAGAGGAACTGCCAGAGCACAGAAGGAAAAGTACAAATTAGCCAAACTGCACTTCCAAGAGGGAGAGAGCAGTCAGGGCAGATGTCCAGAGCCTGGGATTTCTGGTAAATGTCAGACCTCCCAAAAGAGAAGCTGCCCTGCTGGGAGTAGGGGTGTCAGGGCAGAGGTGGGACTGCTGAGAACAGAAGACATACAACATGGCCACAGGGGTCTTTGGGTTGATCAGATACTCTTAGGCTAGTGGGTTTGGGGGTGACCTGACTGCATTGCTAAATTCAGGGGAAAATGCAAGTCTATGGCAATATTTAGGGGCCAAGAAGTCATGCTCTTGGCAGCCCTCCTTTCTTCCTCACCTCTGTGTACGATAGCGTACAGCCCTTTCCTTTGCTGCAGTATGTCAGTCCAGACCATAGTTGCCTATAGTGAAGTTCAAGTGGTTTGTCTATTTGGAGAAGCAATCAATGAGAATCGGGGGTCATGAAACAAGTAAATACATGGAAGTAAAAACTGCGTGGTGTGGTCCAGTCTCAATGACTTGCCCCGGGGTTATGTGCAGACAACCTCCCTGCACAGCAGCTTTCTAGACAGCTTGTCCTCTGTGACAAGTTAACTCTAAAAATTCCTACATCTGCATTGCTCAGGCTGTCTCTAAAATCTGCCAACATCCCCAGAGGAACCTTGACACAATTGTTTTTCTAGTAGAGGTAAATATTTGAAAGTGTCATGTAAGCACTCCAATAGCCCTCCCTGAGGTCACTGACAACCTTCTGCTGGGCTCAATCTATGGCTATATCGGAAATAAACTAAACTCTTTGGGGTCAGGTTTTCAAAACAGTTGAAATTAGGAGGGAGAAGGAAGTTAGACATATTGAGTGTCAACCATGAGCCAGGCACTATTCTAGGTCTTGAGAATAGGGAATCTAAATTTGAATTTAAAAGTGGATTCAAATTTACATAAGAACAGGGCAACATGGATAATTGGTATAAGCACTGTAGATATTTCTGCAGACTTTGAAGACTCCACTGGGGTTGAAGGCTGATGTGTGGGTGAATGGGGTGGCCCTTTATAGGAATGTTGTCTTTGTCACTAGGGGAACTGTAAATGTCTTTGTCCCAAAGAGCCTAGTGAAGACCTCTGGTCTCTTTTCATACCATGAGGACATTTGGTAAGCTGCTCTGAGAAATTTCCTCTGATATGAAAGCAGAGGGGCTGTTGATAGATTTCTGGAGGAGGGACTGTTGTCTGTTCTCTTCACTTGCCCTACTCAGAAAAATGTTCAGATTTCTTTTTAAGGCATTGCATATAGGATCATTCTTGTTGCAAGCCATGCATATGTATCCGTTTAATTTTAACTCAAGCTCTATACCAAAAGGCAAGTTCATTTACTCAGAGCCTAGACAGAAGGCTTTCCCAGGCCTGACACCTTGCTTATTTGCTACTTAAAGTCTCTTGGAAGAAAAGAACAGATTTTTGCATTTTCTTCCCTTTCCTATTTCAGGAAAAAAAAAATTTTTTTAATCCACACAACTGTCCTAATTGGAAGTGATTCTTGATCTGCTTCATTGCAGTCTGTTTATTTCTGGTAGGTGTCCAGAACACTTGGCCTCCACCCCTGCCAGGCTGCTCGCCAACAACATCCCAACTCTGTTCCAGAGCAGTTGGGAGCCCACAGCAGTCCAGGAATCTCCATGCAGCCCCAGGTGGCATGCCGGGCTATGTCTCCTCTCTAGGGCCGTACCTAGCCTCCCTTTTATCCCCACCCTGGCTGGCCTGCCTCACTAGCCTTTCTTTGTCTCATTTTGTTTACGTCACCAAGCTTGACTTGTTCCATGCAGAGCTGCCCCATCCTACTTTCTCTGTACTCTGTGTATAGGCATGAGACCTGGGAAGCTTGGGTGGCCGAAGTCTCCCTCTGGAAATATCTAGAGCCTCCCTCATGTGGTACATGAGCCCAGGCCAGCTCCAGCCTGCACAGAGCTGCTACGGGCTAAGGACTTGCATGATAACAAGGTACCAGTTAAAGGCAAAGAGCTCAGACTGGGAAAGGATCCAAGCTAGCATCGTAGGATACATATGAAAAAACAGTGTTTCTCCGCAAATCCATTGTGATACAGATGAAATCAGCATCAAGGACAGACTTAGAGATTGGTAGGAGGTGTGGCTAAGGTAACAGTCGTGATGGTTGTTAAAATAAAAGCTTTAAACAAAATGAACTTTACGGAGTTGGTTGGAGCAGAGAACAATTCATGAATTTGGAAGCACTAAGAACCAGAAGAGGTTCAGAGAGTTCCACCGCAACAGTGTGGGCAGTGGGCTTTTATAGGCTGACGAGGAAGGAAGACAAAGAAAATATGTTTCATTGGTTAGAATGGAAAGTCCCTGGCCAGAGATCAGTTGGGTGTTGCTGAATGGTAGAGTCTCTAGGTTTGTTTTTGCTGTTTCCATGAGGCTTAGGTAGAAACTTAAAGCACTGAGCCACCCCGGACTAATGACCTCCCAGTTAAAATTGCTTTTTTTAACATGGGGAGGGGTGGCTGGAGCCTCCATACAAGATGGCAGAGAAGGACCCTAGAGGTAGTCTAGATCACAGGTGGTAGGTACACCAGTGACCTCCAAGTAGGTTCTATTTGGTTCATGCAGCTTGTGTGTGTGTGTGTGTGTGTGTGTGTGTGTGTGTGTGTGTGTGTGTCTTTACATGTACATTTTCTCCTTAATTGGCGCTGAATGCGTTTAGCTGGTACATGAGTTTTCTACCTTGCTATAGCTCCTACCACTCCTGGATGTCCTTGCTGACCTCCTCTTACCTGCTGAGTATTACCACATTACCTGTTGGAATAGTGATGTAGGGTCCAGAGAGCGGGAAGACAAGTGGTGAAGGAAGAACATTCCTTCATTGTGCCGCAGTTGCACCTTGCCAAAAGCCTTGGGAGGGATGACTTGGAAACTCAGTATCAACTCCCCAAAGCCATCAGGCTTGGAAATGAGCAAGGTGGTAGTGCTTCCTTTTCCTAATGGAAATCACACACAGCTTCAGGGAGTTTTATTTGCATTGAAACTTAGAGACAGATATAATCTGTAGACTCCAAAACATGCGTAAGGGTGCCAAGAGCAGGAAGCTCGCAGGAAGAGGAGCGGAATTTCTAAAAGGGGCAGCAGAACTTCAAAAGTGCAAGCAAAAGTACACTTCCTAAGGACAGAGCTCTCACTGGATCCTTGTTTGCACCAGCTGGGAAGAAGCTGGAGGTCCCAGGACTGGCAGCAGAGGCCTTCAAAGACCCGATTTGGTTCAGAGAAGCTGTGAGGCAGAGCTCTATAAAGCATTACACCATATTCCCAGGACGCAGTCTGTCTCCGTGGAAACAAGGAGAGGTCCTGTGGGATTAAGAATTCTGGGCGGGGCGTGGTGGCTCAGCCTGTAATCCCAGCACTTTGGGAGGCCAAGGTGAGAGGATTGCCTGAGTCCAGGGGTTCGAGACAAGCCCGGGCAACTTGGTGAGATCTCATCTCTACAATAAATCACAAAAATTAGCTGGGTGTGGTGGCATGTGTCTGTAGCTCCAGTTACTTGAAAGGCTGAGGCGGAAGGATCACCTAAGCCCAGCAGGTCGAGGCTGCGGTGGCCGTGAGCGTGCCACTTCACTCCACGCTGGGCGACAGAGTGAGACTCCAACTTAAAAAAAAAAAAATGAAGACGTCTGGAAGACTGTCCTTGACCCACCCTTTGATAGAATATCCTGTATAAAGATGATCTAGGGACGTTCAACCGTAAGCTTCATGAATATTGTAAAAGAAGACGGAATAAATTTGATGCAAACATGGTATAAGACACAAAGAGCAGTGAATCATGCAACAGAAGAACATGCGCCAGAATAATGTGGCCTGGAAGTGATAAAAATTATGGTCAAACATTTCACCATGAATTAGAAACAAAACCAAACAGCACACCTTAACAAGACAGTTTGATCTCTAAAGGAAATCCGCAAAGCACAGATGCAGGAACTCAAATAAAAGGTGACAAGGTGATGGGAGGTGATAAGACAGAACTAGGAGACTCAGGAAAAAAGCAGAAGAAAATAAGGGAGCCAAGTCACTGAAGAAAGCATGTAAGAGAAGCCAAGGATGGAAATGTGAAATGCAAATCTGTTGTCATAGTAAAAGGGAGATACTATTAGAGGGAAAGTGGCAGTAATAGCAGGGAGGTGAAGGAGAGCATCATGGGCACAATTGGCGTCCCTGAAGAAACCAAAACCACAGAATGCAAAACATGTTTAAAAAATACAAATCAAGCAGGGCTCGGTGGCTCAGCCTGTCATCCCGCGCCTTTGGGAGGCTGAGGTGAGTGGATTGCCTGAGCCCGTGGGTTCGAGACCCGCCTGGGCAGCGAGACCTCATCTCTACAATAAATCAAAAAATCGGCCGGGCGTGGTAGCGCATGCCTGTAATTCCGGCTACTCGGAAGACTGAGGCGGAAGGATCGCCGGAGCCCAGCAGGTCGAGGCTGCGGAGGCCGGGAGCGGCCACTGCACTCCAGTCTGGGCGACAGAGTGAGACTTCAACTCAAAAAAAAAAAAAAAATACAAATCAAAACATTTCTTTATAGAATATTCACACCACTTCCCAGGGAAACATGATTTAGGACAGTCTCCACCTGAGACATAGTCTAGTAAAGTTACTGGATTTAAAGAAAGTATCCTTTGGGCAGCAAAGCACCGAAAATTAAGTCACTTGTAAGGAGGAAAAAAAAGTCAGGTGGCGCTCAGACTTCACCAAAACATCATTTAACGTTAGAAGAGGATACAGAAACATTTAGAAGATATTTAAGGAAAGTGCAAACCAAGGATGTTGTATCATTCAAGCTGTTCAGCAATTATAAAGGCTATAGCAAAATGTTGTAAACATATAAGAACTTAGGAAGCATAGACCTTGTGAACCTTAGGAAATGACCAGAAAATGCACGTCAGCCAGTTGAGAGTCAACTATGGAGACTTTAGTCAAAAGTCTGATTGAATTAAGTCAGAATTCAATCAGACAAGAGAAGAGGTAGGAGAAAGGAAAGAAAATACATTCTAATATGATTATTGCTCAATCCTATTTAAAAAGCAGATGACCAAGGATTTTCTAAGGCAATATAATTATAAAGAAGTCTTAGGAGCTGGCCTCGGTGGCTCAGCCTGTAATCCTGTGTTTTTGGGAGGCCGAGGTGAATGGATTGCCTGAGCCTGCGGGTTCGAGACCTGCCTGGGCAACTTGGCGAGACCTCATCTCTACAATAAATCAAAAATGAGCCGGGCGTGGTAGCGCGCGCCTGTAGTTCCAGCTACTTGGAAGGCTGAGCGGAAGGATCGTTGGAGCCCAGCAGGTCGAGAGTGCAGTGGCCGCTCCCGGGAGCGGCCACTGCAGTCCAGTCTGGGCGACAGAGTGAGACTCCGACTCAAAAAAAAAAAAAAAGAAGTCATCGGAGAAACATTACAAGTCTTCCTAAATACCAGAACTTAATTTGCTTCTCTTTGCTTGGATGCTACTGCTCAGAAAAAAGGCTCGATTCTGACGCCTTTTAGTGCTTCTGCTGCTTTTTTGTTTCACCTTTTCCACATCAGCAAAATGCTTCCCTTTGAGGACTTATTTTTATCCTGGGAAATAAACAAACAAATCACTTTCCCTCCCCTCCCCTTCCCTCCCTTCTCCTCTCCTCTCCTCTCTTCTCTTTCCTTGCTCTGCCCACCCCCTAAAACAGCAAACAGACCTTATATTGCAAGATTTTAAGTAACTGTATTCAGAGAGCCAAATGATAGAGCAGATCTAAGATCAACTAGCCTATCATATAAATAAATATAAAAGGGATTAACTCATTGTGGTATTATGAGATATACATGGGCAGACACACACGCAAAATGGAACTTATTTATTAAAAGTTGTGTATTTATTCTTACATGTTTAAACTTCAGTCACCTTCCAAGTACTCTGCATTTGATGCAATACACCTATCGAGATGCTTTTGCTACTGCTTAGAAAAAAGGCTCGATTCTGACGCCTTTTGGTGCTTCTGCTGCTTTTTTGTTTCACCTCTTCCACATCAGCAAAATGCTTCCCTTTGAGGACTTATTTTTATCCTGGGAAACAAACAAACAAACAAATCACTTGGGGCGAGATTGGGTAAATAGGGAGGATGGGACACGTGGATCTTGCTGTTTTGGGTCAAAAACTGCTGAACATTCAGTGCGGTGTGGGCAGGTGCAGTTGTAAATCACCCATCATGAAATGGGCAAGTGCGTTGAGAGAATCTCCAAAAAAATATTAACTGAAGTGGAACACATCTCACGAAAATGCTAGCTGGTCCACTGATGCCAACGGGTTCCCAGAACACTTACCTAGCAGGGGAAGCTTGTGCTACAAGGATCCCACTCCCCAAAAATAATTCTGTTTTTTTGGGGGGGGGTCCCACCTCATATATAAATATCGGTTTTAGTCCATGGTCCCTGGTTCATAACTCCCATGGCCCTTTATAACGTTGGACACTTTAGGCGTCAGGAGCAGAGCTCAGAAAACAGACTCTCTCCCTCTGACCTTCTCCTCCCCTCTTTCCCACCTGCTCTGTTTTCTCTTGCAAGGCAGGGTTCCAATCTTCCCCCGCCTTTCCGTCTTGGAGTTGACCATGTAGAAAGTCTCTGACCTATCTTGTCTGATTGTAGGTCGTCAGACCTTCATTTCAGAAAGTTCCCGTCCAACACCTGGGAGGAAGAAGTGCTGCACAGAGAGGTTAAAAAGAATTTGAACAGAAAGAGCTTGACGGGTTTCCCCACTCAATCTATTCATATTAGATCATAACCTTTTTGCCCAATCACAGCTTTGCATGGCTGTCAATCATGCCTATCCAAGGAAGTCTTCATAAAAGCTTAGGGAACTTCCAGATAACTGGACGTGGGGAGACTTCTTGAGGGTGGTACAACCTGGCAGGGCATGGAAGCTCTCTACCCCTTTCCACAGGCCCTACCCTGTGCATCTCTTCATCTGTATTCTTTGTAATATCCTTCATTCCAAACTACTAAATATACGTAAGTATTTCTCAGAGATCTGTGAGCCATGACAGCCAATTAGTAGAACCTAAGGAGGAGGTCATGGGATCCCTATTTATAGCAGGTTGGTCAGAGGCGGAGGTGACGCAACCTGGGACTTGTGATGGCATTGGAAATGGGGCACGGTTTTGGGGACTGAGACCTCAGTTTGTGGCATCTGACATTGTCTCCAGGTGGATAGTGTCAGAACTGAATCAGAGGACACCCAGCCGGTGTCCACTGCAGTACTGATGGCTTGCTTGATGTGTGGCGAGCCCTCACTCACACACACATTGGGTCACAAAAGTCTTCTGAGTCGGTTTTGTTGGCGCAAGGGCAGAGGAAACAGTTTGTGTTTTTTTCCCCTCAGACTCATCCATTAAGATCAGTGATTTTTCACATTGTATCGCACAGCAGACTCCAATTCTGTGATGTTTAACGGAAATATCTAAAACAAATGAAGCATAAAATTGAAAATTAAAAGAATGGACAGTGGTCTACCAGGCAAGCACAAATCCGAAGCAAGGAAGTCTTGCCAGCTTACTTTCAAAGAAGAAGAAATTCAGGACAAAAAAAACCCCGTTAAATGAGACAAAGGAATGCTGAGGGATACATTGTACAACAAAGATAGAAGAGTTATGAATGTCTATGAGTAAAATCACATAGCAACAATATTCATAAGGCAGAAATTATAGAGAACGTAAGAAGAAATAGAAACACACTTAAATTAGGCAATTTTTCAGAGCTGTTAATTCATATCAGGTCAAATAACAGAGAAAAGTAGAAAGTAAGAAAGTTGATCTAGCTGATATATGTTAAAATCTATAACCTGAAAATGAAGAATTTACCTCTTGTGCAAAGGTCAGTGAAACATCCACCAAAACTGATCATATAAATTGTCCATGATGAAAATGTCAACAAATTCCGTCAAATAGGAATATTATAAACAAAATCCTCTGATCATATTATTAAACTAAGCACGAAAACAAAATAAAGAACAAGAAAAATATGTATCTGAAATTTTTTCAAAAGAAGTAACTCTCTCTTAAACAACGGTTAGGTCAAAAGAGAAACTTTAGAAAACAACAATTTAAAAAAGCTATCACAGAAATTTTGAGTTACAGCAGTACTCAAAGGAAATGCATATCCTTATATATTTATGCCAACAAAAACAAAAAGAATAAAATAAATTATTTGAAACTTCTAACTGAATTTGACAGCCCTGATTATTTTAAAATCTTCAACTTTAATATTTTATTTTATTTCAAGTCGGAGGTCTAGGCAGGACTATAGTGTCGTGATCATGGCTCACCATAGTCTTGACCTTCCAGGCTCAGCTGATTCTTCCATCTCAGTCTCTTGAGTAGCGGGGACTACAGGCATGCATCACCATGCCTGGCTAATTTTTTTATTTCTTTGTCGAGACGTGATCTTGCAAGGTTATCCAAGCTGGTCTCGAACACCTGATCTCAAGCAGTCCTCCCACCTCAGCCACCCAAAGTGCTGGGATGACAGGTGTGACCACTGCATCCTGCCTAATTCTTTTATAATGCTTCCCTCTTTCCTCTCTCAATCTTGTCCCCAGTCACTGATCAACTTTCTGTCGATATAGATTAGCTTGGATGTTCTAGAATTCTAAATAAAGGCAATTATGAAACACATATATCCTTTTTGTCTAGCTTTTGTCACTCATCATAATTACTTTGGGATTCATCGATATGAGGTCTGAGTTATACCTCAAAATTATGAGGGTAGAGCCAGGCTTGGTGGCTCAGCCTGTAATCCCGCGCCTTTGGGAGGCTGAGGTGAGTGGATTGCCTGAGCCCACAGGTTCGAGACCCACCTGGGCAGCGAGATCTCAGCTCTACAATAAATCAAAAAATCAGCCGGGCGTGGTAGTGCATGCCTGTAATTCCGGCTAATTGGAAGGCTGAGGCGGAAGGATCACCGGAGCCCAGCAGGTGGAGGCTGTGGTGGCTGGGAGCGGCCACTGCACTCCAGTCTGGGTGACAGAGTGAGACTCCAACTCAAAAAAAAAAAAAAAAATTATGAGGGTGAGGGTGCATGAATGGAGGTAAAGCTGAACAGAGCTTAGCTATGAATTCATAATTATTGAAGCTGGATCAAGAGATTCCTGATACTATTCTGGCTACTTATATAATTGTCTCACATTTTGCATAAGGAAAAGTTTAAAAAAAAAACAACAAAACTTCTGCTACACCTTGCCTCTCTTATGCTATTTTAAGTCATACTACTGTAAGGTTTTTCTCAAATTCTTATCTCAATGCTATCCAAAATAATTGTCCCGAATTTACTCTTTGAGGCTTTAAGATCCATAACTTTTTTTTTCTGCATGACTCTAGAACACTGGATCAACTCTACTTAAAAACTGAATAAGACAAAACACTTATTTGGTGTACTTTAAAGCACCAGTTGCTGGACATCATGGTTACCTGTGCCTCAGAGAGGGGCTGCTCCAGCCGACTGGATGTGTGACAATGGCATGTGTGACCAGCTCCAGATGGCAAAGATTTTTCTGAGGAATCTGCTTGCAAACTTGTAGTCTTTGTTTCTCAGGAGAGGGAAGCATGAGGAAAGATTGTGGGCCAGAGGTCATATAAATAGTTATTACCAATCAAGCCTAGTGGTTTGAAGAATGTAATCAGTGTACTATGCTCCATATCATTACTTTTTCAATTAAAATGTTATGAACAATTATAAAATCAAAAGGACAAAATGAAGCAGACCCAAGATGTGCTCAAACTTCCTTTGGTGCTAATGAGAGTGTGCCTGTTTAAAGAGAGCAGGCCAGCTCTTCCTTTTACACCCGATGGCTCTATGTGTGTTCTAGTTCCCTCCCTGAGAAAAGGGGACACCAAGACTTCCTCACAGTGTTTGATATGTGCCAGACTTGGTTATCCTTACGTGGGTTGCATATGTGGAATGATCGGTGTGGTAGACTGTTACGTTCGCAGCTCCCCAGGAAGCCTTCTGGTATTTTCCACAGTCTCTGGGTTTAGCCATGTGACTGGCTATGGGAAAGGGACGTTAGCAGGAGGAATGCTAGCGGAGGCTTGGCAAGCCTTTGCACACTGAGGCTTGTCCTCTTGGAGTGCTTGCTCCTGGAATCAGCTGCCATGCGGAAAGACCAGGTGAATTGAACAAGAAAGGCCAGGTTTCCAGCCAACCCCAGCAAGACACCCATCATGGGAGCAGAGCCGTCCACGACGTCCCAGACCGCAGACTGAAGCAAGATACCCCGAATAAGTCAAGCAGAAGAAACTTCCAGCTGAGGTCTAGTAAACACATTGAATCATGAGAAATATAAAGTGGCTGTTTTAAACCAGTAAATTTGGAATGGTTTCTTACACAGTAGTAGATAACAGAAAGAACAGGATTATATGTGATTGTGTATTTCTCTGGAAAGTCAGAGAAGCTTTGCACAGGTGGGCTACAGTTTACGAGAATTAGTCATGAAAACAAAACTTCTGCAAGTTCTAAGATCATTATTTGCTTTCAGTACAAAGCTAGATTTTTAAAGTTTCTCTCGCACATAACTTTCCCGGAAGGCATCTATTGTGTAGTGCCAGCTGTCCAAGAGATGGCTTGCCCAGGATGCCCAGAGAAGAGGATGCTGGGAAGGCCTGTGGGTAATAGGTGTTAATCCAGGCTAACATGACCGACCGTGGCTTCTCAAGATAATAAAACACCATGGTGGAGTCGACGCTAGTCTACTGAGCCTATTTTGCAATGCCCAGATGAGTTGATCCAGGCAGCGCTACAGAGAGGAAAAAGGAAGTCCAAACAGGGCGGCTGCAGAAATGTTGAGATCTCAGACCCTGGAGTAAACCCACAGCAGCTCTGGGATATGTGATCTCTGGACACTAGGTTAGGGTATGAGCTCAGGAGCTGCTGGGGGCATAAGGGATGCTTCACATCAGTGGAGGCTGGAACCCTTGACCTTGTGGGCCCGGGCTGCAGCAGACACTAAAGTCACAGCTCGGCCACAGCCATAGAAGGAAAACCCAAAGAGAATGGAGTAATTCTGTGAAAGTACTGCCTTCCTCTGCTTTGCAATCATTTCCTGTCTGTATTCTTTTTTTTCCCAAAGTGAGTGAAATTGTTCTAGCTCACCGCAGTGGGTGCAAACAGACCCCACCCACCATTTCCTGGGTGTGGGTGCTGTGGGCAGATGCCAGGAGGGCTTTTAAAAGAAGCTGTGCTATTTTGGGTATTAGGATTTGCCATAATGCCAAAGCAGCAATATGTCTGCCCAGGCGAGATTCCCACCATCCAGCCGCAGATCTTCAGCCCAAGCGGCATTCACGTTTCGTTAACCTTGTCTTTCCAGCACAGTCCTCTGTGGAGTCACTCTGGGGTCGTCTCACGATTCCCATCTCAGCACTGGGGCTCGTGCCTCGGTTCTTCATGTGGCTCCGGAGAGGGTGCTCTGTCCCCTGCCTGGCCTGGTTGCTTTCAAATCTCCAACGTGTTTTTACCTCATGGGCTAATGTCAAAGGTGGGCGACGCGGCCTCATCTGCAAGCAAGTCCGACTTTGCCAGGAAGGTTCCAGATCTGCTCTGTCCCCAGAGGTGGTCGGATCACCGGTCGGAACAGAAAACCCGAGAAGAGTGACTGGGGCAGGTGGGCCAGCGCTTTCCCCTGACCAGCGCTTGGAGTCAGTGCACATCAGGAAAATCAGGTCGTTCTGAAAAGAATGGAGGGCTATTTTGGGGAAAGTAAAGGCAAAACGGATGTCAGTAGGCAAGCCAGGAAGACCTCCAGTAATACGTATATATATTTTCTCGTTTTGGAGAATTTCGCGGAGCTCAGAAGCAGAGCCCTATTTTTAGTGTCTATTGTGTGAGGCTATGGCAGGGATGTGTGGAGCTGCAGTTATCTTCTGACAATGATTACACTTTAAATAGGGAAAGAAGGTAATGAGGGCAGAAATAATAACCATTTTTCAATCCTCAAAATTCAGGGTTTTCTAAAACGCCAGCCTAGTGGAAGAACCATTTTTCTTCTTGCTTTTTACCCGAGGGCCATCTCACAGATGACTCATGCTGGGGGAGGCGACCTGGCCTTCCTGCTTTCTCCTCAAGCCCCTCCTAAGGCCCAGCTGTCTGGTTTCTGCTAATATGGGAGGGGAGAGAGAGGAAGCACCCACAGACCATGGAGATTCTCAAACTTTGGTGCCTTGGAATGCAGCAGGGACTGAATAAAATGCAGATTCCCTGGCCTTGGGTCTGGTTCCGTTGGTCTGGGAGAAGCTTGGAATTCTGGATCTGGCTTATTTTTTCTAAATGACTATCTCCAAGGGATTGGGTCATGGATGGTTCCTGGACCCCATTTTGTAAAACTCTACCTTGTAGCCATTGCCCCTACACATGATACTCGTGCATTAATGAACTTGGAGTCTGAGATACTCAGAATGAGAAGGCACTGGCTGTCACATGGGGTAGGGCTAAGAGGTGACATGGGGCAAAGCTGTGGACTCTAGAATCAGGCTGACCTGGTTAGAAGCTGAGTCCAGAGGGCTATTCGCTGGGTGACTGTCACCACTATCAGAGCCCCAGCTAGTTAAAATGGGCCCTAGCTCAAATAACTCACCTGCTAAGGATTTCCTTTTTTTTTTCCTACAAACTTGGGAACAAAGATGCTGTTGTGGAGTGCCCTTTGGGGAGAAGAAAAGCCCAGTTGAGGGTGGGTGAAAACCCCACTGGATGGAGAAAGGACGTCACACTGTGGCTCAGTAAGGTTGGCCAGTCTCTTCCAGGGCTGGTTGAAGGGACAACGTACAGAAGAATGGCCTATACATCAATGATATTTGTGCAAGGTTGCCATACCATTGGAAGGAGGTAAGCACTGTTAGATTCCAAAAGAACCTGAATTAAGGGTTGATGGAAATAGTTTCTTAGTATTAATTTGCTACAATTCGATCTCTGACTACATAAAATGGAAGGTCATGATTATTATCAGAAAGGGCCCATTTCTTACCATGTAAAGCAAAGGTGATGGTATTATAGTCCTTCTCTGACCTCTTTAGAGGACTCCATGATGTGCTTTCTTTTGATTTAAGCATGACAGCACCAAGCCTCCTTCTCCCTATAGTAACTGTGATGTCCTAGGGTTCCTGGAGATGCCTGGTTCTCCATTCTTTATTGACCAAAACAGAAGGATGCCCAGACCCCCTTCCAGTTCTGTGGAATCAGAATCTCCTGGGATGGGACCTAGACTCTGTATCATTTTATAAATCCTACAGGGGATTATGGTACATAATCAGGGTCGACTACCACCCATCATTGCTGGTGTCATGGCCTTTGCTTGTGGTCTCTGTCTGAGTAGGAGGATAGTATGCATTAGGCAGGACTTTTTAGTAGCAGGAAACAGAAATCCAACTTAAAGTAACTTGGATTTCTGTTTCCTGCTACTAAAAAGTCCTGCCTAATGCATACTATCCTATATGGGCTCCTATACGGGAATATTTCAGAGGGTGGTACTGGCTCCTTGCTTGGCTGGAACCTAAGGCTCGAAAGGAGCCTTCAGATTCTCTCACTCCATCTCTCAGCTCTGATTTCTCCCCTTTCTCCAATTCTTAGGCAGATTCTCTCCAGGGAGGAGGCAGAGACGACCCCTCAACATCACCACACAGAGAGTAATTCCAGAGACAGGAGCATCACCCAAGAGGATCACTTGCCACCCAATCCACGTCTATGGGGCAGAAGAAGAGATGTGCTGATTGGCCAGGATGGTCAGGTGTCTGTTTCTGGGGCAGCCACCCACATGAAGGGAGAGATCTGCCAAGGAAAAGAAGCAGAGACCAAAGAGTTAGTAGTAGTCTCCACTGGAGACCAGAAAGACGATGTCAACAGCCAGCGCTTTCCCGAGTACTTGGTGTATGTGTACGTGTGGAGCACTTTGAAATAAGCATTTCATACATTTTGTGTTTTAAAATCCTACCAACAATATAACAAGATATGCCCCTTGTTACCCTCCCTTACGAGAGGAGGAGAGAAAGTTCTGGAAAGGTGGTGTGCTTACTTAGGCTTGTCAACTAGTTGCTCTTGGCACTGGGAATTGAACCCAGGACTCTGATGTCAGAATCGAGTGGTGCCTCCAAGGCTGGTATGGGCACAAGTCTCCCCTTCTTCTCTGACTCACCAAGAGCTTCCCTTTGGTCAGAGCAAGGCTGACCATTACTCCTTTCTTATTTGACTTAAAAGACACCCCTTCCCCATTCTGAAGCTTCCAGAAGAGCCACCTTCTAGCAGCTTATGAATTTTGACCTCCCTCCTGCAGGTCCTTCAGATTAGCTGGCCATGTGACTAGTATTGGATTTATAGACTTGAGGGTAGTTCCAACAGCTGGGCAGCAGGCACCCCCAAGTCCATTCACGGATGCAGTTCCTTTTTGTTGTTGTTGTTGATTTATTGTAGAGAAGGGGTCTCACCAAGTTGCCCAGATTGGTCTCGAACTCCTGGCCTCAGGCAGTTCTCTCGCCTCGGCCTCCCAAAGTGCTGGGATTACAGCAGAGATGCAGTTCCTATGGGAAAAGTGTTACAGAGGGCTTTAAGTTTTTATTTTATTTTTCATTACAACCCCTATTCACACAGAGAATTCCTCCCCGCCTCCATTCTTGCTCTTTGTTGTCATAAGGTTTAAGATTCTCTGCAGGAAATGGGAAGGTTTCAGATGCCTGCATCTCAACTCTGGGAGAGCACACACAGAATTCAGAGGGGTCAGAGGAACCTGGGTAAGCACCTCGTGTCTCCTTTCTTCCCCATCGACCTGCACTACTTCTTGTATTTTTATCTTCTCCTCTTAAATCCTGCAGCCATTTCCATCGTTCATTCACTCAGAGGCAGCTCTATTAGTTCTAAAGTGCATTATGTACTCTTATGATTTTGCCTTCCTGCTGTGTCATCAGGACTAAACTTTAATAAGACCGTAAATACCCTTTTTAAATCCTTTCTCGGGCTTTCACTTTTTACATTATACCGCATGCTTGTCTCTTTATGAATAAACAAGTCACGCACCAAGCAGGGTGAGAAAATGAATTTCCTTTGTCATTACAGTGGTTCTTGCTGGAGGCACTGTGACTCGTAACATAGATTTGTTTCAACTCCCCTTCTGTCTCTGACATGAACAAGAAAATAAGGGCAAAATCCAAACCACTACCTTTCTCCAAAGGCTGCAGAGTGAAAATGACACACTGTAATCTGTCTGTGCCTGACATCCCAATCCATAAACTCTAAGATGAGAAATGGGGTGCTTCTGGGTGCTGTCCATAAGTGGTATCAGACAGTGAGAGGAAACAAGCAGAAAGAGTTTGGGTTGGCAAACTGCCGATGAATGTGAAGGAGAGAAGAGGGTTGTATAACACTCAGTGGGCACCCAACAGAGACAGCACTTTACAGTGTCAGTGCATCCTTTTTTGTGATTAGGGCAATATTTAATAGTAATATGACATGCAAATACCTTGAGGAAAAGAAGAGAATAATTTGAAAGCCTTTAACTGCGTGTCTCAATCTGTTTAGTGTTGCTGGAAAGGAATATCTGAGGCTGGGTAATTTATAAAGAAGGGAGGTTTATTTGGCTCACAGCTCTTCAGGCTGTACAAGAAGCAGGTCACCAATATCTTCTTCTGATGAGGGCCTCAAGTGCTTCCACTCATGGTGGAAGGCAAAGGAGAGCCAGTATGTGCAGAGATCACATGGCGAGAGAGGAAGCAAGAGAAAGGGGTCAGTGCCAGGCACTTTTTAGCAACCAGTTCTCATGGGATCTAATAAGAGTAATCACTCGTTCACTAACTTCACCTCCACCAGGGAGGACTTTAATCTATTCATGAGGGATTAGTCCCATGATCCAAACACCTCCCAGTAGGCCTCACCTTCAACATTAGAAATCAATGTGAGGCCAGCCTCGGTGGCTCATCCTGTAATCCCAGCACTTTGGGAGGCCGAGGTGAGTGGATTGCCTGAGCCTGTGGGTTCGAGACCCATCTGGGAAACTCGGCGAGACCTCGTTTCTACAATAAATAAAAAATTAGCTGAGTGTGGTAGCACACGCCTGTGGTTCCAGCTACTTGGAAGGCTGAGGTGGAAGGATCGCTGGAGCCCAGCAGGTTGAGGCTGTGGTGGCTAGGAGTGTGCCACTGCACTTCAGTCCGGGCAACAGAGTGAGACTCCAGCTCAAAAAAAAAAAAAAAAAAAGAAAGAAATCAACATGAGATATGGAAAACACAAACAAAAACTACTTTGGTCACTAACCTATAACCTCAAACTGTGCACTCGTTTTGAGATAGGAGAGAGGAAGTTGTGAGCTTCCCTCTTCTCTATCACAATATTTAGTTGGAGGGGCATGCCAAAAAAAGTTCCAATTTGACAGGTTGAATTCAAGGCATCTGAAAACTTCCCTCCTCCAAGGAGAAATGTCTGGCGGGCAGTTTGAAATCTGGTGTCCAGAGCTCAGCTGCATTTGAGAATGGAGATCCTGATCATTCTCCAAGCTGCAAGAGAGAGGAGGCACTTTCTGGTGGAAACTGTAGCAAGAGGGGATATGTGGAATTTTCGGAGGGTGGTACCATTTGCAGAACAGTTGAAGGAAAAGGAAAAAGCAGTTGGAGAAAGAGAACCTGGAGAGAATGGGTAGGACAAAGAGGATGTGGTCAAGAAATTGAGGTTGGTGGAACACAGAATAGATTTAGCCTGATCCTACCCTTTAGGAGAGGCCAGCTTGCAGACTGACAGGGCTGAGCTAGGTCCAAGTAGGAAGGCCGGTTAATGAGAGCACCGTGGGGAATGACAAGAGACAGAGCCTGAGGGAGCATGCAGGAACTTGATGGAGACAAGGATCAAGGTTGAACCCAAAAAGCTGATTCTGGTCTTATTCAAGGGTGAGGGGTGTCCAAGACTGAAGTCAGAGGCCAAGTGGAATCGGAAAGGATGGTGGAATGGGATGAGAAGCCTTGTCTCACTAGGGAAGTAAGGCTCAGATTTTAAAGTGGATCTCAGCTTCTCAGAGCTCCCTCTTCAAAGGTGTTGGTTTAATCCTGTAGAGGGGGAACAGAGGTGGTGAGGTATACATGTTGAGTGGGAATGGGGAGGCAGGAGGCTAAGAGGTCATGACAAGAGAGGAAATACCAGACAAGGAGCAGCTCCTGCTGACAATTAAATCCTAGAGGGAGCTGAGATGAAGGAAACAGACCTCGGAATGGAGGGTCCCCAGGCTTGGTAAGGCTGGGGTGTTGGAGGAACCACTGGTGTGGACATTAGTGCTATGAAGAAGAAGCCTTAAAATCAGGGGACAAAAGCCATAAGGAATGTGACGCAGAGGCATAGAGGCTGTCCAGTGCTGGGAGTAAAGCTGGGAAAGGATTGGATACCCAAAAGGGGTTGGTTTGAAGGACACATGGTCATTGAAGAAAAAAGACCATGGAGAAGAGGGCGAGCCTCAACTGGGTGGATGTCTTAGCTACCGCACCCACAAAGCATCTGGCCATGAGTCGTGTACCCCATGCCTAGGACTTAGAGGTGTTCCCATGTGTCTAGGAACTCAGTTCATAAACCATCCTCAGCTTCCAGGGGTCCCGCTGAGAAGAGACTCAGCGAAGGCCTTGTGAGTTGGCTAGGCCACAGTCTGAGGGAAAACAGCTTCTGTGGGAATTCTGCCACATCAGGCATTCACTGTCCCTTCAGATGAGATGCTAGAAGAATACTGAAGTCCACTGTGTTAATTTGCTAAGGCTGTCATAACAAAATTCCACAGTCTGGGTGGCTCAAACAACAGAAATTTATTCTCTCCACAGTTCTGGAGGCTGGAAGTCCAAAATCAAAGTGTTGGCAGGGTTGGTTCCTTCTGGGGTCTTTGGGGGAAAGATCTGTTTCAGGAATCTTTCATTGGCTTGTACAAGGATATTGTCCTTGTGTCTCTGTGTCCAGACTTCCTTTTTTTAAAAAGTCACCAGTCATATTGGATTAGGCTCTACACTGATGACCTCATTTTAACTTGTTTGTCTCTATACAGACCCAGCCTCTACATTAGGTCCCATTCTGAGATCTCGGAGATTAGGATTTCACTATATGAATGGAGAGGGGGTGGCACAATTCAACCCAAAACACTTCCTTCCTTCTTCCTTTCTTTTTTTGGTGCTAATTTCTAGTTACTTTTTATTTTTTTATTATAAAGATGTGGGGTACAATTCAGGATTAGGTAGACAAACATTGATTATGCGGGTACCCTTGTTGATGGAAACACTTCCTTTCAAGGCAAGATTTTATCACACTTAAACATATGACCTTGGAGGGTTGTTTGTTTTATACAAATGAGTTTTCGTGGTTGTCTGATTTACAGCTTTTCTTGCTTAGAAGTTAAGAGCAAGTGGTCACTTTCAAAAGGAATAAGGTCAAAGTGCATGATGTTTATTGACCAGCAAGCAAACAGAGGCTCCTGGGGGTTCCCAGATCCATCTTTAGGCCCTAGGAATTCCCCAGCTATGAGGGTGGCCCCAGGGGTGGAGAGAAAGTGAAGAACATGGGGAACTCTCTCCTGTCTGCATCCCTCCACTCCCAGGTTGTCTGAAGCTCAAATGTCTGAAGGATTTGACATATAGGATTCTGTTCAGGCCAACTGTCCAAGGGTTCAGACAAGGACAGTGAGGCTCTAGGCAGGACTCCTTGGCCTCATTGGGACCACCTAATCCAGAACATTTAAGTAACATCTGGGGAAGTCTGGAGATGGTACCTGAAAACTGAACCAGACAAATCTCTTGGGTCTGGAGTCTGAGACTCTGAGACGGAGGCTTCTCGCTGCTCGGTTTATTTCTCTGCCAGTATCTACCAACTGCTCAGGGCAGGGGTGGTAAGCAGGGTTCACCTTCCTCCCAACTCCACTCAGTGAGGTAGCTGCTGGGGCACCATGTCAAGAACCATGTGCTCTCCTGGTCAAGTAGGAGTGCCAGGGCTGTTACAGAGTACCAGTCAAGGGTAGAAAACACACTGGAGACCACTCCAGAGTCCATAATGGGAGATAAACTCTTCTTTTGCCTTTCAATCGCATAGTGAAGGATGATGCTTTTCTGATTTTTACCTCAGGACAAATACCCAGTACAATGGCTAATACTTTTAATAAAGTCACAAGTCTCACATTCTCATGTGATTCATGAAATGGGCTTTTGTGATTTTTATAGCCCTGTGGGATGCACAGTAAAAATGATAATATTGCTATCTACCATTGAAAGATCATTGTATAGTTTAGCATGCTTTTAGATGTTTTCCCACAGAGAACGTTTTGCCTCATTAATGTTTTGGAGTTTAAAAATAAAAGTGTGTGTGTTTTTAAAAAATTATATCTTTTATTTTGATATTTGGTAACAGGAGAAGATTTGGCTCCCAGGACAAGTGTTATAACTCACAATGAGTTAAAAGGGAAAAAGCTGTGGGAAAATGCTGGGCTGTGTGTGGCCTGATGGAGTCATATGCCCTTACTGATTTCTAATATAGATCAATCAATTCTATACAAATCTGACTAGGATCACCAAACCATCTTAAAAACAACTTTATTAAGATACAGTTCAGACGCCACACAATTCTCCCATTTAAAGTATATAATTAATGCTTTTTTTAGTATTTTCAGAGTTGTGCAGCCATCACCTACATCTAATTTTAGAATATTTTCATCATCCCAAAAAGAAATCCATTAGCAATCACTGCCCATTTCTCCCACCTCCAACCTTAGACTACAGTCAATATATACTTTCTGCCTCTATAAATTTGCCTATTCTGGTTAATTCAAATAAATGGTTAATTCATGTTGTAGCATGTGGTAGCCCCTTATTTCCTTTCATTGCTGAATAATATCCCATTAAACAGATAGTCCATATTTTGTTCATCCATTATTAGTTGAAGAACACTTGCGTTGTTTACTCTTTGGTCATTATGAATATACTTTCTTTTTAGTATGTTAGCTGCTGCTATACAGAATACCTGAGGCTGGGCAATTTATAATAAAAAGAAATGTATTTGGCTCATGGTTCTGGAGGTTGAGAAGTCCAATAGCATGGGAAAGGCATCTGGTGAGGGCCCTCAGGTTGAGTTATTTTATGGTGGAAGGCAGAAGGGTAGGAGAGAGGATGGGGACTTAAATTTTAAAATCAGAAACCCACTCCCTTCATAAGTGACTAGTTCCTTCAATTACAGCATCATTTTATTCATAAGGGCAGAGACCTCATGACCCAATCACCTACTAAATGTCCCATATCTTAATACCATCAAAATGGCAACTAAATTTCAACATGAGTTTTTGAGGAAACATTCAAACCATAGCAGCTGCTATGAACATTTGTGTATAAATTTTGTGTATACATGTGTCTTTATTTTTCTTGGCTATATACCTAGGAGTGAAATTACTGGGTCATATTATAACTCTATGTTTAATAATTTGAGGAATTGCCAAAGGGTTTTCCAAAGTGGCTGAGCCTTTTTCCATCCCACCGGCAATGAATGAATGTCTCACTTTCTTCACATTCTTGTCAACACTTGTTATTCTTCTTTTGATTATTGCCTTCCTAGTGAGTGTGAGGTGGTATCTCACTGCAGTTCTGATTTGCATTTCTCTAACGGCTAATGACATTGAGCATCTCTTCACATGCTTATCGACCATCTGTATATCTTCTTTAGGAGAAATGTCATTCATATTGTTTACCCATGTTTTAAACTGGGTAATTTGTTTATTTTAAATATTGAGTTGTAATTTTTAAAATATATTCTAGATACAAGTCCTCTATTACAATACACAATTTACCGATTTACCAATAGTTACCAGTAGTTTCTCCCATGTGTTCTTTCAAGGATTTTATAGTTTAGCTCTTACCCTTGATAGATAATTCATTTTTTTGAATGAATGAGTGAATTTTCATATATGGTGTAAGAGTTTCATGTTTTGTTTTGATGCAGGTATCCAATTGTCCCAGCACCAATTGTTTCTTCTAAAAAGTTAAAAAAAAATTTTTTTTCGTAGAGATGGGGGTCTCACAATGTTGTACAGGCTGGTCTTGAACTCAAGCTATCCTCCCATCTCAATCTCTCAAAGTGATAGGGTTATAGACATGAGCCACAGATCACAGTCAGCTACTAGCACTGCACCTGGCCACCATCACCATTTGTTAAGCCCATTATTTTGTCATTGGGTGGTCTTGGCACCCTTGTCAAAAATCAATTGACCATAAATATATGGGTTTATTTCAGGATCCTCAGTTCTATTCCAATTGATCTATAGGTCTGCTCTTGGGCCAATACCACACCCTCTTGATTACTGTAGCTTTGTAGTAAAAGTTACTGGCTGTGAGTTTTGAAATTAGTAAATGTAAGTCTTGCAACTTCTTCTTCTTCTTGTATTGGTTATTCTGAGTTCTTTGCATTTCCATATGCATTTTAGAATCAGCATATCAATTGCTGCAACAAAAAAAATCTCATTTGGGATTTTTATAGGGATTGTATTTAACTGATAGATCAATTTAGGATCCTATCATGACAATATTAAGTTTCTGATTCATAAACATAAAATATCTTTTCATTCTTTGATTTATTTCAACAATGTTTTACTTTTTAGTGTACATGTGTTGCATTTCTTCTGTTATATTTATTCCTAGGTATTTTATTCTTTTTGATGCTATTATAAATGGAATGTTTATTCTATTTTTAGATTGTTCATTGCTAGGGCATAGAAATAAAATTGATTTCTGTGCATTGATCTTGCATTCTGCAACCTTATTTAAACTCATTTGTTATAGCTCTGTTCAGACTGTTCTCTTGAATTAGTTTCAGTAGTTAGTGTCTTTCTAGGAATTTGTTCATATCACCTAAATTATTTAAGTTATTATATAATTATTCATAATATTCCCTTTTAACCTTTTTTTGTTTATTTCTGTAAAGTAAGTAGTGATGTCCTGTTCCATTTCTGGTTTTAGTAATTTGAATAGTTTCTCTTTCTCCTACTTGGTGAGTCTAGCTAACAGTTTGTCAATTCTGTTGATTTTCTTCAAAAAACAACTCTTGGTTTTGTTGATTTTCTCTATTGCTTTTCTGTTTTTTAATTTACTCTGCTTCTAATCTAATTTTTATTGTTTCTTATTTCTACTTGATTGGAGTCTCATTTGCACTTCTTTTTTTGTTTAGCGTCTTAAGGTGGAAGTTTAAATTTTTGATTTGAGATTTTTCTTCTGTTTCAATACAGGTATTTAGAGTTATTCATTTTGCTCTGAGCACTGTGTTAGTTATATAATTGTTCATAATATTCCCTTTTAATCTTTTTTGTTTCTGTAAAGTAAGTACTGGTGCCCTATTTTGTTATGTTTTTGTTTTGTTTGATTTCAAAGTACTTTTGAATTTCCCTTGTGACTTCTTCTTTAACTCATTGGTTATTTAGAAGGGTGATATTTAATTTCCACATTTTTAGGTATTTATCTAATGTCTTTCCACTGTTAATTTCTTTTTTTTTTTTTTTTTTTTGAGTTGAAGTCTCACTCTCACCCAGACTGGAGTGCAGTGGCTGATCCCGGCCACTGCAACCTCGACCCGCTGGGTTCCAGCGATCCTTCCGCCCCAGCCTTCTGAGTAGCCGGAATTACAGGCACACGCTACGATGCCTGGCTGATTTTTTGACTTATTGTAGAGATGAGGTCTCGCCAAGTTGCCCAGGCAGGTCTCAAGCCCACGGTCCACTGTTAATTTCTAATTAAATTCCATTGCGGCCTGAGATCATACTCTGCATTATTTCAATTATTTTACATTTATTGAGGTTGGATTTTTGTTTTGTTTGGTTTGAGTTGGAGTCTCACTCTGTTGCCCAGGCTGGAGAGCAGTGGCACACTCATGGCCACCCCAGTATCAACCTGCTGGGCTCCGGCGATCCTTCCATCTCAGCTTTCCTAGTAGCCAAAATATAGGCGTGTGCTACCATGCCTGGCTAATTTTTTATTTATTGTAAAGATGAGGTCTTGTCAAGTTGCCTGGGCTGATCTTGAACCCACAGGCTCAGGTAATCCACTCGCCTTGGCCTCCCAAAGTTCTGGGATTATAGGCTGAGCCACTGAGCTCATCTGTGGCTGGTTTTATGGCCTTATAATCTGTCTTGGAGAATGTTCCATGGCACTTGAGAAGAATGTGCATTCTGCTTTTGCTGGGTGGAGTTTTCTATAGATGTTTGTTAGGTTTATGTTGTTAATGGATCTGTTCTAGTATTCTAGTTCCTTATTCATCTTCTACCTAGTTCTGTCCTTTATGGAAAGTGGGCTATGGAAGTGTCTATTACTCTTGAGTTGTCCATTTTTTTCCTTTATTCTGTCAGTTTTTTAAAAACGTATCTTGGTCTCTGTTGTTAAGTACATAAATGTTAATAACATTTTTTTTCCTGATAAATTTACCCTTTTATTGTTACAAAATGTATTTTTTTAATCTCTAGTAACTTTTTAAATTTTAGTGTCTATTTTGTCTGATATCAATATAGTAACTCCTACTATCTTATGGCTGCTGTTTGCATTGCATATCTTTTCCCATCCTTTTATTTTCAACCTCTCTGTATATTATATCATACTTTACATATAATATCCAGCTTTAAAGAGTCTGAGAGAAGATTGGAAGGCAGCTATATATTTAGAGAGTTTACCACATTAATCTTCTTCTTATTTATCTTTTCTGAGTCTCTTCATTTCTTCCTGTGGATTTGGCCAACTTGTTTCACTTCCTTACAGTTTTGTCCCCTCCAAAACTTCCTTTGTGTTGTTATTGTTAAACATAACTACATTTCTATAAGTTATAAGTTCAATAGTATGTATTGTTTTATGCAATTGCCGTTAAATTAGTTAAGAGAAGAAACATGCAATTATTTTATATTTTATAATTACTGGCTCATAATTATTATATACCATACAGACCTCTACTGGTGTTCTCTATTTTCTTGTGTGTGTATATTCAAATTATTTTCAGGTCTCACTTGCTTTCAGCCTGATGAATTTCCTTTAGAATATCTTGTAAGGCAGGTCTGCTAGCAACATATTTTCTGTTTCTGTTTGTCTGGGAATGTATTTTGCCTTCATTTTTGAAAACTAGTTTGGCTGGATATAAAATTTTTAGTCAACAGTTTTTGTTTTTTTCTTTTGTACCCTACCTTCTGACCTGAGTGGTTTCTGATGAGAAGTCAAATGTTAATCTTATTGAAGGTCCCTTGTATGTGATGAATCATTTTTGTCTTGCTGCTTTCAATTATCTTTACCTTTGGCTCTCAATAATTTGACCATGTGTCTGGGTGTACAATTCTTTGTTTATTCTACTTGGGGTTTATTGACATTCATACATGTATAGATTAATGTCTTTAAACAAATTTGAGACAATTTCAGTCATTATTTCTTGGAATATATTTTCTGTCTCTTTCTCTGCCTTCAACTTTAGAGATTCCCATTCCACACATATGTTGGTAACTTAATTGTGTTCTGTTTTTCTCTGATGGCCTGTTTATGTTTCTTCATTCTTTTCCTCTCTGTTCTTCAAACTGCATAATCTCAGTTGGTCTGTTTCACATTTATTGAATCTTTCTTGTGTCAGGAAAAATACTACTGAGCCCCTCTAGTGAAATTTTCATTGTAGTCATTGTACTTGTCAACTCTGCAATTTCCTAATGGTTTTTATTGTTAATTGCCCTGATCAGGTTGATGATTCTTTTTCTTGCCTGTGAAATAAAAATAAAACCCTAAGTCTCCCAACTGACTGAACGAATCCTCTCTTGGCTGAGGGGACAACAGAAAAGTCTTAAAAACTAAACACAGGGCCTTGACAGGAAGGGAATTCAGACACATTTTTGTTATATCCCCTTCCTCTTGGAGTGTAGACCCAACTGATCAGTATTAACATTAAAATGGAGATCATAAGACTGACAGAATGGACTTTTTGTGGCAATAAGATACCAAATTATAAATAAGATCTAAGGCCATACAAGGCAAGGGTTAAGTCATTCCCTATAAAATCTCATTGAATGGGCTTTCTTATTAATCTGGTGTAATGTAGCTTACTTTCCAACATGACTCTCATGTAGCATTACATGAGAGTTAGCAAACCCCTTATATTAACTTAACATTCCTTTGTACTTACTTCAAGTTTTTAGACACAGTTTAACTCTTTCAACAAATTGCCAACCAAAGTATCCCTGAAACCCACATAGACTGCAAGCTCTCATTTTGAGATGTTTCACCTTTTCAGGCTGAACCGATGTATACCTTCCAAAAATTGATTTATAATTTTGCCTGTAATTCTTGTCTCCATAAAATGTATAAAACCAAGCTGTAACCCAACTATCTTAGGACTACTTACTCAAGGCTTTTTGGGTTTGTGTTTTCTCTAGGCCATGGTCACTCATATTGGCTTAGAATATGTCTGATTATACCTTTGTACAAGAAACCCAAGAATGAGTTACAGCTAATAATTCAGTGGGTCTCTGTCTGTATTCCCTTCATAGCATTTCCCTTTGGAAACCAAGACCACTGGACACAATTCGGATTTGCCAGGATGGGAAGCACAAATTCTCCAAGTAAGGACACTCTCACTGCTACTCATTTGGTTACCAATTCATGTATTCTACCTACTGAGAACACAATGACATATAAAGATATACATATCATTGATTTAGATTATCCACTACCTTCTGAAAGTACCATCTTCACACCAGTGCCTAAGCTGTCTCTTCAACAAGCCTTGTATTAGTCTATCAGGTAAGTAGTTTTTTGGATGGAGTGAAAAATGGTATGATAGAACTTCAGGTTCTCAGGCAAAGCTTAACTCTTTCAAGTAATTGTAATGAGTGGGGAGTTATGATTAAAAATAATTTTAGCCCTTTTAAAAAATTCTCTTTTTAATGAAACATTGCAGTTTCATTAAAAAGAGAATTGTTTGGAAACACCCTCATGTCCCCTCCTACTCTAGGAGCTTTTGTGTCCTCTCAATAAATCCTGCTTTCTAAAAAGAGAGAGTGAGGGGAGAGAGAATTGTTGTCTCCTTTAATATTGTAGACATAATTTTTATTATTTCGTTGGACATATTTGTAATAGCTGATTTGAAATCGTTGTCAAGGAAGTTTAACATCTGGATCCCTTCATAGACTGTTTTATTGACTGCTTTTATATCTGAGTTTGGACCATATTAGCCTGTTTGGAAAGCCTTATAACTTTTACACGCCTTGTGGTTATTTTGTTAAAAATGTGGTCTTTTAGATAGCGTATTATAGTGACTGGATACTGATTCTCTTTCCCCACCCCCGCCTGATTTGATATTGTCATTGTTGTTTGTTTGGTTATTTATTAATTTGTTTAGTGATATAGCTGAACTGAGTCTGTGAAACCTATTTCCTATGCATGTGCAGCTTCTAATGTCCCTGCTCCAATTTTTTTTTTTGCCTTGTTTTATCTTTTAGCCTAGTTTTTTAGAGGTTACTCTAAGTCATCATAACATACTTGTTGGTCAAGGGTTATACTTAAGTCCTCTTGGTCCGTTAGTCTTTTTTTTTTTTTTTTTTTTACACTTTACTGTGTGTGTGACTTGGTGGCTGCTATTATAGTTCAAGGAGTTTATGTTTTGCCTTATGTTCAACTAAAGAGTAGCATCTTAGATGTTCCTTTTCTGATTACTGCTGAGAAGGCCCAGACTTGAGCATGCATACGGTCTTCCAGACTGTCAAGAATGCATGTAATTTTTTTGTTTAATACTGGCTTTTCATGAGTTTTTCCTAGACAAAGAAACTTATTGTGCAGCTAGTACTTGGTCGGGGAATTGTGATCAGGTTCCTTGTGAGTCTTCTGCGCTTTGGATAACGGATTTGTGTGCAACTTTGAATGTTTTTAAGTCTGCCTCAAAAGACACTCTGATTTTTCCTGAGTGGGTTTATCTTAGTCCATGCCCACAGCCTTCCCAACCCTCAGGGTTGGCTGTGATCTTAGGAGGGCTCTTCTTGGTTGTCTCTTTCCTGTGTTCTCCATTGTAAAGTTTTGGTCAGGTTGCTCTGCTATTTCGCTCATTGCAACCAGTACCACATATCTAGGAGAATCCTCTTAATTGTTCTCCACTAGGGATGAGGGGGGTGCTGTGGGCTGGAGGGCGGAGTGGAATGAAAGGGTAGTAGCCCCTATTCTTGGATTTGCCCTCCAGGTATTCAACTTCCACCCTTAGAGAAAGCTGGATCAGGGAGGAGAGGAAGGGAAATTGGGTCTCAATATTCTTGTCCTGCTGTTCCTGGAGTACAGCGTCTACTCTATGAGTAGGGACTGCATGTTGGGATGAGGGAAAGGGTCCCACACTCTTGACCACACCCACCAGAAGTAGAACTGTTGCAATGGGACAGGTGGGGTAGGGGAGGGGATGGGATGGTGAAGAGATGACATGCTAGTGGTTTGCCCTTTCCTGGATGAGACTGTAGCCTCAGATTAGGAATCTGGAAAAACAGGGAGCCCTCATCTTCTTGGAAGTCTGGTCTGGTTATAATACCGGGAGTAGAATTTTCCTAAGAGAGAGCTGGGGGAATGGTGGGGAAGAAGCAGGTCTGACTCCAATGCCACAGACTTTCACTGTTCTTACTAGGATGTACTAGATTTTATGAACATATATTTTTTTTCCTATCTGTCCTTATGGTAGTTTTCAGAAACTTGTAAATAATTGTGGTTGTTGTTTTTAAACTTTCTGCAGTTAACTGGTTGTTTTGTTGGGAGGTTTGTTATTTTGTTGGGAAATTCCCAGGTCATGCCTTTTCCATTATTTACCCCTAGTTGAACATAACCCTGTTTTCCTGTAAAGGGTCTTCACCAGTGTGAAGGCCGGGACAAGGCAAATAATTCCTCTGTGAGAGTCATGTTGAGTCACATTCTGGGGGCACCTTACTGTCTAGTCTCTTTAGACTTGCTTTGCTGATGAGGCAAGAGAAAGAGATGCGTAGCCCAGATTTACAGCCAGGTTTCTCATTTGCTTCTAAACACTCAGCATGGTGAAGTGGTCAAGAGCTGCCATTTGAGTCAGTGTGACAGGGTCCAAACCTGGCTCTACCTCTGGTTTACTGTAGGACTTTGGGCAAGTCACTTTCTCCTCTCTGGGCCTCCACATCTTTGCTATAGGCAGGTGAAGAGGGCAGATAGGATGGTCACTCTCCCCATTTGCTTAATGGGGCAGCAGCTCAAAGTGTTATTTGCTTTGCCTTGAACTCACAGAGCTGCTATGTGGAGTAGCAGAAATTAACTCCAATCTTGCTAAGCCTCTGTCATTCTGGCAGGCATTCTGAAGTATACCCCGAGAAAGATTTTGTCCTGCCGGGAAGATGAGGAGCCTGAAAAATTAATAGCTGGCCTGAGGTCACAATGGCAGCTGGTGGTGGGGCCAGGCCGAGTTTAGGTCCTGTGACAACCAGGAAAAGGACATTGAAAAGGACATTGTCTCCCCTTGGGGCTCTGAGTCTGGAGAGGTTGTTGGGGTGTGGGGTCCCTCTTTGGTGAGGGAGAGTTGAGAATCCCAGTGAGCTCAGATCCCAGGATGGTAGGAGCCAAGAAGGTCTAGGAGGCTTTATAGTGTCACGGTCCAGTACTTGGGCCCTGGGGTCAAACTTGTTGCGTTCAGATCCTCCTCACACCTCTTCTATTTCATAGCTGTGTGATTTTGAACAAAGTACTAAACCTTTCTGGGCCTCACGCTACCCACCTGTGGAATGGGAATATGCAAAGAACTCAGCGCAGAGCTGGGCATGTAGTATGTGTCCAATGAAAGTCAGCTGCTCTGATTAGCTGAAGCCAATTCACACTCATGTACTGGGGCTTGCTCTTAGAGCCCTTGTTAGGAACTGAAGACTCGGTGGATAGGTCAGACATGCTCACCACGCTCATGGAAAGTGGCCAGGAAGCCTGGAGAACACTGACGTTAAGTAGCTAACTGTTAGTATGGTGAGGGTTACAGCAGGGAAAGTTGTGGATGCTGTAGATTTTATGGGATGGGATCCCTCTCCCAGTCTGGGGGCCAGGACAGGCAGGTTGGAGGGGAGACTTGAAGGATGAGCTGCACTTGGTATGCGGAGGAAGCCTGGCCCTTGGGCTATGTTCAGCACAGGCCCTGGAGGATGGTGGTCTCCATAGCAGTTCTGGGCCCAGCAGGGTCTTTCATCAGCCTCCCAACAGTCCTCTTCAATGAGGCGCACATTCCACTCCTGACAAAACTCTCAATTTGTAGGTTTTCTGTCATTGCCCACAAAGCAGCAGAACTTTGCATTTGTTAGGGGAAAATTGCTGTTCAAATGATGTTGGCAGTGTTCTGAGTGGGTTATGTAGGTCAGGACTTCCCTTGTTTGTGTGTTTCTCCAAGGCGGGTGGACTGCTCTCTTGGGTTTAAAAAGACTCTTCAGAGAGCTCACTGTCTAAGAGAGGGTCTATAGGCAACCATCCTGGAAGTTCAGAGAGGGCATTCCAGGTGTGTGTGTGTGTGTGTGTGTGTGTGTGTGTGTGTGTGTGTGTGAGAGAGAGAGAGAGAGAGAGAGAGAGAGAGAGAGAGAGAGAGACAAAGAGAGAGACAGAGAGAGACCTCAGCAAATGTAGCATCCCTTAACCATGCTTGGTCATGGGCATGACCTACTTTAATTGTTGGAGGGTATGGAACAAGAGGACATCCCAGAGGCAAATAACTCGCTACATGGTAGTTGCAGCTAAAAATGAAAGCAACTCTCAAATCTGGAAGAGACAGACATGTAGTTGTTTACAAGCTATCCATTTGAATCTGGCCCATTCCTCTAGGCTGTTGTACCTGAATCCTGAATGCGAGAGACCACCAAAGAGCCAGCTCTGATGCAAATCACACGAGGGTCTTTATTCAGGCTCGAGTCTGGGCTCACGTCCGTAACCAGCGCAGCGGTACAGGAACGAGAGCCCCGACCCAGTGCAGCAAGCAGCTTATCTATACAGTTACAAGGGAGGGGAAAGAACTTTAAACTTGCTCACACATGATTGGGTAATTTCTCCTACTGGGTATGGGGGCGTTTGGGATTGGTTGGTTTGTATGGTCGCGGGTTGTGGCTGACCGCGGCTGACCATCAACGGTCAGGCGGGTTGGGTGGAACCGGTTGGGACATCTGGAATGTGAGATTACTAGGGGAGTGGAGCAGGAAATGGGGCCAGAGGGTCTGCACCCTGACTCTGCGGTTTTCTTTTGGTCTGTGAACTTGTTTACCAAAAGTATACTACTGGGCTTGGGTGGGAAAGCAAGCATACATCTGAGTTTTAAAAACAAGTTTCAATATACATTCAAAATAAGCTTCAACCTACACTTAAAACAAGATTTATCACACAATTATGAACTAGATGGCCCTTGAGCTCCTCAAGGCCTGGTTCTGAGCTCACTCAATGGCTCAAGGCTAGGGTCTGATGAAAAAGGAGGAATCTCCCAAGATTTGAAGCGGATTCAAGAATGAATGAGGAGATGGTTTGTGCCTCAAGGTCCTCATCTATAAAAAGAGAATAATAATACCTCTCACAAAGAGTTGACTTGAAGATGAAATGAGTTAGAGAATACATGGCTGGATAAATGCCTGGCACACATTCCGCTCTTGATAAACGCTATTGCTATTGTTGCCACTACGGTCTTGCTGTTGTTGTTACTGCCAATCTTTACCTTCTCTCTTTGCCATTAGTACCAGCAATTTGAGAGGCATAGGTAGAGGGGGGCGTGGCCTTCACCTGACCAGGTGCAGCCCGAAAAGGCCAATGCAGGCAGGAAGGATCCCACAAACCCAACCTTCTCAGAATCTATAATGACAACACTTTGTAGCCTCTAAATTCTCCGCCCAAAACAGAAGCTAGGGCATTTGCACCACTCAAACGCATCCCATAGATTAGCGCTCAGAGACTCCACTGGGTCTGGGTAGGGCGGTCTGAAGCGACAGAGTAGCTGTCCACAGAGCAGCAGACAGTGACGCTGACACTGGGGTTCGAGAGCCACGACAGGAGACACCTTGCTGTTGGAGAAAACAGGAGATAGACTAAGTTCACACTTAGCCTACTTTCCCGATAGTAAGTTTTGTTTGGATTTATAAGCCACGGCTCTTAACACCAGACTTAGCTCTCCCACCTGACTCAGAACATTTCAATCCACAAATTGGAAAATAAATGGGTTTGCACATCCTGGGACTGTCTTGCAAACCACTCCAATCAATTCTTCATCAGTGGCTCTCAGCTCTCAGGCACTTACCCTGAATTTGGGCTGCTCTGTGGGTTAGAGGTGAATAAATCATATTTGAGAGGGCTCCATTCTAGCAGCTACATTCTGCTCATTTGTCTCTCCTAGACACGTGAACTTGTGTACTTTGTTAAAATTAGCCAAAGACTGTTTGGCCTGTTTGACAGGTTAGGCTTTCTTGCTGGAATTCTCTCCTTGTCCAGAATGCTTACACACTAGCCTTCCCCGCCCCCAATCTGTGCCTTGTCCTCTCTTAAGCCCCTTTCAGCCTGCCTTTCTTTCTCTTGCAGCTGACTACCCTCCCTGCTGCTCCAGCAGAGGCCTGCTTTGCAATATTCCTAGGGAGTGAATTCCAGTGTGAAGGGGTTTTGTCTCCTAGCCTTTGAGATCAGCAGGCTTAGTAGATGACCACCTGGGCATAAGCAGAATATCTTCTCCTAAATAACTCTCAACACCCAAGTTTTCCACCATTTCATGACTTTAAACCTCAAACCACCCAGGGACAGAGTGGTGGCCCAGAACTGTTCCTGCCAGTCATCTGTAGTCCAGCATCACAGGTTATAATATCAGGTATGTGGAGTCCCTGGACTCTGGGTGGAAACAACAAATATACTAGCTATACTGAGTCAATAATGCCCCGGAGAATTCATGTCCTTTCAAGAACCTCAGAATGTGACCTTATGTGTAAATAAGGTTGTTGCAGATGTAATTAGTTAAGATGGGATCATACCTGAATAGGACCAATATGACTGGTGTCCCAGGAAGAGGAGAAAAGACAGAGACAGACAGGCACTGGGGAGGATGATGGGAAGACACCCAGGGAGAATGCCTTGGCGACAGAGATTGGAGTGATGAAGCTATAAGCCAAGGAACACCAAGGATTAATGTCAACAGCATTAATAGATAGGAAGAGAGGCATGAACAGAGTCTCCCTCTGAGCCCCCAAGAAAGAAACAACCCTGTGGATACCTTAACCTTGGACTTGTGGCTTTCTGAACTGTGGGAGAACACACTTCTCTAGTCTTAAGGGACCAGTTTGTGGTACTTGGTTATGGCAGCCCTAGGAAACAAATGCACCGGTCCTTCTGAATGAGTGAAAAGACAAGCATATACCAGGGTAGCTGAGGCTTTTTATAGCAAACCTGACTGCAAAAATCTTGTTCACCCTGGTCCTCTCTGTCTGGGATCCCCTGGGGTTGTAGAGCATTGACAAGACTGGAGTTTCTCAAATGGTGAGTCTTAATCCACTGGGGAGTTACAAAATAGATGTAGACTTTCATTAAAAACATAGAATAGAATGAAATAGAAATGTGTAGCAGAGAAAAGAAAGCAATCACAGAGCAATGCACAAATATACATATTTGTGATGCTTTCTATACAAGCTTAAAAACATATGGGTATGGTCCAAAAATTTGAAAAACCCTGTATTAGGCAGAGCTTGTGTCATTTTATTGTCACCATAAATAAAGTATGCAGTATTATTCCATTTTTGCAAAGCAGAAAGCTGCAGCTCAGAGCCTGTGTAGCCTGTCTATGCAGTAAGTGGTAGAGTTTAGAGATGAAACACAAAATTGTCCCAAGCCTGTACTTTTCCCCAACCCTACAGTGCTGCTGCCTGGCTCTAAGAACTAAATTAGAACCAAACAGGCCTCTGGCCTTGGGCGGGAGAGGACAACAAGGCACCACGCTGTGCGCTTGTCCCACTTCCCCAGAGGCTCATGGAGATGCCAATGGCCTAGGTGATCAAGCAGCCTGCCAACACTGACCCAGGAACCAGCAAATCTATCCCTTGGGACACAGATCAAAGGATGTCCCTTTACCCTAAGAGCCCAGCTATGAAAGGAGCTCACAGGGAAGTTTGATAACTTACCTGAGTCCAGGGGAGTGGGCTCATGGGCAGCCTCCCTCGAACCCCCAGCCTTGTTATTGGTCGATTTTTGCATTGTGTCACAAGGAGTTAGCAAGGAATATTTGCATTTTTATTTTTATTTTTTTTATTTTTTTATTTTTTTTTTGAGTTGGAGTCTCACTCTGTCACCCAGACTGGAGTGCAGTGGCCGCTCCCGGCCACCGCATCCTCGACCTGCTGGGCTCCGGCGATCCTTCCGCCTCAGCCTTCCGAGTAGCCGGAATGACAGGCGCGCGCTACCACGCCCGGCTGATTTTTTGATTTATTGTAGAGATGAGGACTCGCTGCCTAGGCGGGTCTCGAACCCACGGGCTCAGGCAATCCACTCACCTCAGCCTCCCAAAGGCACAGGATTACAGGCTGAGCCACCGAGCCCGGCTAATATTTGCATTTTTAAAAGACAATCCTGGGAAGAGAGCATGCCCACCCCCAATGCTGACAAATGGTGGGCTTTCAGGCATGCCATCTCCATGAAGATTAAGTGTTAAGATCTCACAGCTGCTAACAAGTGCCAATCAACCTAGATAAAAAGTGCGTGCTCTTTAAAGAGAACTAAACAAATTTTGGTCAAATTCAGCACACAAGAAGTACCCCATATGCTTTTCCTGTACAAGTGTGTCTAGGTAGAGTTTGGGGTAAGGAAGTCGAGAATCGAGGAACAATGTATACATTTAGGAATGGGTGCCCCAAGTTCTTAAAACTTAAGATCTGTTGGACTGCTTCTCACCTAACCTCAGGTTTAGGTGTTTCTGCCCCTCCTATTCCACACGGCCCAAGATAACATAGAAAGATAGAGGGACTATGAGATTAGCATCAATACAGGTTTTTTGCGGAGGTGAGTATAGAAAAAACCAGGCTATAAATGTCCACTTTAGGTAATTAGGCCAGGCATCCACCTACCAAAAGTGTCAGCCTTTGTGCACCAAGGGGAGCTACAGCAGGGTAGATCAGCTTCCTAATTTGAGGGCAAACAGCCACACAACTCAGGAATGCTCTGACTCACACCCTCTGTAAAACTCCAATATTTGCCCCCACGATTAGAAGGTCTTTGGGATTCATCTCCCCAGGCTTAGCCCAACAAGATGTGGGGAGGGATATGTGGCCATGAGGAAAGCCAGGGACTCCAGCCTGGCATGATGAGATGGCAATGACACAGTTTGGGTGTTTGTCCCCTCCAAATCTCACGCTGAAATGTGGTCCCCATTGCTGGAGGTAGGACCTCGCAAGAGGTGCTTGTGCCGTGGGGGTGGATCCCTAAAGAATGGCTTTTGGTGCCCACCCTGTGGTAATGAGTGAGTTTTCACTCTATTAATTCATGTGATAACTGACTGCTTGGAAGCTCCCGTCACCTCCTTCCCTCTCTGTTGCTCCCACTCTTGCCATGTGATATGTCTGCTCTGCCGTCCTGTAAGCTTCCGGAAGCCTCACCAGAAGCAGAGCAGGTGAAGCTTCCTGTACAGCCCGCAGAACTGTAAACCAAATAAACCTCTTTGCTTATAAATAACCCATCTTCAGCTATTCCTTGATAACAACACAAAACTGACGAATATGGGGGTTTCTTGTAGAAGTGCCAGCCAAACGGCCGCTTCTGCGTATGTGAGGGGGACCCCCAAAAATCTGGAATTATTTTCTGGAGGGTGGGCCTCCTGCTAAGTAAGTGCTCTAGAAACCCATTAGCAGCAGTGTTTCACCTAGTATTGTTGTGAGAGGCTGCCTTTGGCTTCTGTTAATTTTTTTTTTTTTAGATTCTTTCAACACAACTGCCAATTTCATGATGGGTGATTTACAAGTGTACCTTCCCACATTGTGCTGAATGTTCAGCAGTTTTTGACGAAAAACCGTATGACTCTCATGCCCCACCCTTTCTATTTACCTGATCTTGTCCTGAGTGACTTTTTTTAAATTTACCCTGACAAAAATAATCCTCAGAGGGGAAGGGTTTGCCGCTGTTGAAGAGGTGAAACAAAAAACGGCAGAAAATTTGGTATCAAAACTGACAAGTTCAAAAGCTGTTTTGAGCAGTGGAAAAAGTGCCTTGATAGGTGCATTGCATCAAACAGAGAGTACTTTGAAGGTGACTAAAATTTAAGCATGCAAGAATAAATACAAAATTTTTTTTACAAATAAATTCTGTTTGAGGCGATCTTCCCTCATAATCACTTTGAGATTTCAGCACGCTTTAGCTGTTCTGTCTTGTGCCAGATGTAGTTGGTCCAAGAGTCTCAAGAAGGTGCCATGACTCAAAACGCTGCTTGTTGTAAATGGCTGCAGAAGACTCCTAAAACATTAACATCTTCCTAGACACCAAAATTGCTATACGGGTAGATGCATTTGCACTGCACTTAATAGCTACAAAATGTGCTCATATGTATTCTTATGTGAGATAGATAGGAAAGCAATTATTACTATTTTATTTATTTATTCAATTAATTTGTGTCACTTTAATTTCACCTCCTATAGAATGTACAGATCCTAAGTGTACAGTTAGACAACTTTTAACAAATACAGTCATGCAACTTACACCCCTGCCGCATTAAAGAACACCAATATACCCCAGAACACCAATATACCCCAGTCTAGCTTTCAGTCAAGTCCCTATCTTCCCTGCCCACAGAAAACATCAAGGCTATATACTGAATGTCTATGTCTCTCCTCCACCAATTCTTGTGCTAAAACCTCACCCTCAATGTGATATTATTAGAAGATGAACCAATTCCATAATTCACATGGAAATTAAAAGGACCTAAAATAGCCATAGCAATGTTCTAAAAAACTAGTTGGGGTGTATATATCACCTGGTTTTAGGACTCGCTACAAAGCTACAGGATCAAAATGGTATGATATTAACATACAAATTGACAAATAAACAAATGAAATGGAATGTTATCCAGATATATACAAACACATATATATGGTCAATTGATTTTTAACACCACCAACAACAAATGCAATTCAATAGCAAAGATTTTTTTTTTTTTCATTAAATGGTGCTAAAACTGGACGTTCATATTGGGAGGTGATGAACCTTGGTGCCTACTTGACATCATTCAAAAACTAATTAAAAGTGGGTCACAGATCTAAATATAAGTGATAAAACTATAAGACTTCTCAACTAAAGCGTGGAAGACTATCATGACCTGAGGGTAGGCAAAGATATTTTGAAATTGAGCATCATCAAAATTAAAAAATCCCAAAAATGTATCATAGAATGGAGAAAATATTCCCAATCCATGTATCTGACAAAAATACCCTTTCCAGTATATATAAAGAACTCCTATGACTCAATATTAAAAAAAATCCTCCATTTTTCAAAAAAGCGATAGACTTAAACAGATACTTTACAAAGAAAGACATGCAGATGGTCAATAAACATGTGAAAACTGTTCAACATCTTTAGTCATCAGGGAAGTGCGAATTAAACCACAGTGACATACCACTACTTACCCACTAAAATGGCTAAAATTAAAAAGTCTTACAACACTGGTGATTAGGGAGAATGCAGAGCAAATGGAACTTTCATTCATGACTGATGGGGGTGTAAAGTGATTAAACTACCTAGGGAAACTTTTTGACAATTTTCTATAAAAATTAAACATATACTTCTTATGCTCCAGCAAATTCCATTTCCAGGTATTACATCAAGAGAAATAAAAAACTTATATACTCACACAAAAAAGACCAGCACAGAATGTTCATAGCTGTTTGAGTAAATCTAGAATAATCATGCAAAGGAATACTACTCGGTGATAAAAGGAATAAACCACAAATGCACCCAACAAAATTCATAAATCTCAGTGCATTATGCCAAACAATGGAAGCCAGAGACAAAAGAGTACATCCTGTATGATTTCATTTATATGAAATTCCAGAACAGGCACAATCAATCTATGGTGATTGTCAATAAGTGGTTGGTTGTCTTAGTCTGTTTGGGTGTCTATAACAGAGTACCGTGCAACAGGAGACTTACATAATTTATTTCTCATAGTTCTGGAGACTGGGAAATCCAAGATCAAAGTGCTGGCAGATTTGGTGTCTGTGAGGGCCCGCTTTCTGGTTCCTAGAAGGCACTTTCTCCCTGAGTTCTCACACAGAGAAAGAGGTAAGAGAGCTTTCTGGGATCATTTTGTGTGTGTGTGTGTGTGTGTGTGTGTGTGTGTGTGTGTGTGTGTGTGTGTAGTAATCCTGTTCATGAGAGCTCCACCCTCATGACCTAATAATAATGTATTACTGTTGTATATATTGCAAAATTATCTTTGCTGATATTTTCTCAAGGAGTTGTGTGTCTATGTTTATGAGTGACATTTGTCTGATATTTTCTTTTTTGGTAATACATTTGTTAGGCTTTGGTATCTAGGTGGGTTGAATTGGAAACTGTTTCTCTTTTATTTTCCAAAAAATGTTTCTGCAAAATTGTACTTAAATATGTAAATTAGCTGTTATTTCATCCTTACATGCTTGATATAATTCAAGTGAAGTCACATGGGTATAGAGTTTTCTTTGAGGGAATTTTTTTTAGTTATGAGTTCAATTTCTTTAGAAAATAAAAGGAATGTCAGAACTTCCATTTCCTTTTAGCTCAGATTAATAGTGTGTCTTTCAAGGAATTTATGCATTTCATATATTATTAAATTTATTGATATAAAATTTCCATGCTATTCCCTGATTATCTTTGATATATGTCATATTTGTAGTGTGACTCCTCTTAGATTTTTCAGATTGGCAATTTCTCTCTCTCTCTCTCTCTCTCTTTTTCTCAATGAGTCTGGCTATGGAGTTATCAATTTTATTAATATATTTAAAGAACCAACTTTTAAAAAATAAAGATATGGGGTACAGGTCAGGATTAGGTACACAAATGATGTATGATATGTATGTGCGGGCGAAGTTTGGGCCGTAACTGATCCTCACCTCCCCGTGGTTTAGGATCAGGTACCCTTTGTGTTGGTACATCTCTCCCTACCTTCTCTCTCCTCTAGCAGTGTCCTGTGACTGCCGATCCCTCCTTTGTGCTTTTGTGATCAATGTTCAGGTCCCACTTATGAGTGAGGAAATGTGGTATTTGGTTATTTGTTTCTGAGATAGATTGCTAAGAATGCTTATCTCCAATTCTCTCCAATTTGCTGAGAAGTCCATGATTTTTCCTTCTTTATGGCTGCATAATATTCCATCATTTTATTTATCTAGTCTACTTTTGATGGACATAAGGTTGGTTCCATGTTTTCGCTACTGTGAATAGTGTGGCAATAAACATGTGTGTACAGGTGTCTTTTTAGTAGAACGATTTGTGTTCTTTTGTGTATATTCCCAGGAAATGGATTGCTAGATCATATGGAATGTCAATTTCTAGTTCCTTTAGATTTGCCATACTATTTTCCAAAGAGGTTAGACAAGTTTGCACTCCCAACACCAGTGTAGAAGCATTCCCTTTTCTCTACACCCATGCTAGCAACTATTGTTTTTTTTATTTATTAATGATGACCATTCTTACTGGGGTAAGGTGGTATCTCACTGTGGTTTTGATTTGCATTTTTCTGATGATTAGTGAGACTGAGCATTTTTTTCATGTATCTGTTGACTGCTAGCATGTCTTCTTTTGAGAAGTATCTATTCATATCCTCTGCCCATTTTTTAAAAAATAAGGCTTTTTTTTTTCTTTCTGCTCATTTGAGTTCCTTGTAGATCCTGGATGTTAGGTCTTTGTCAAATACACAATTAGTAAATGTTTTTTCCCATTCTGTGGGTTGTCTCCCTGCTCTCTTAATGATTTATTTTGCTGTGCAGAAGCTTATCAGTTTGATGAGGTTCCACTTATCTATCTTATCTTTTATGGCATATGCTTTTGGGGATTTGATCAAGAATTGGTTGCCTACTTCAGTGTGCATAAGGGTGTCTCCTGTGTTTTCTTCCAGGATTCTTCCAGTTTGAGGTTTTACATTTAGGTCCTTGATCCATTTAAAGCTGATTTTTGTATATGGTGATAGGTAAGGGCCCTGTTTACTTCTTCTGCATGTAATCAGTCAGTTTTCTCAGCACCATTTGCTTAATAAGGTCTTCTCTCCTCATTGGTTGCTACTGATGGCTTTGTCAAAGATGAATAGGTTGAGAGAGCAAGTTTTTGCTTCTGGAATCTCTATCCTGTTCCATTGATCTATATGACTGTTCTTGTACCAATACCAGGCTATTTAGATTATTATAGACATAGTAAAATTTAAAGTCTGGAAGTGTGATACCTCCCACTTTGTTCCTTTTGCTGAGGATTATTTTGACTATTCATGGTTTTGTTGTTGTTGTTTCCATATGAATTTCTGTATTGTTGTTTCCAGGATTGAGAAGAATGATATTGTAATTTGATGGGTACTACATGGAATCTGTAGATTGCCTTGAGTAGGATGGACATCTTGACAACATTGATTCTTCCAATCCATGAGCATGAAATGTTTTTCCATTTGTTTGTATCCTCTTTGATTTCTTCGAGCAGTAGTTCTTGTTGTAAAGGTTGTTCACTTCTCTGGTTAGGAAGATGCCAAGGAATTTTTGTGTGTGTGTCTTTGTAGCTATTGTGACCAGGATTGTGCTTTTTATTTGGCTCTCTTCCTGTTCGTTACTGGTGTATAGAAATGCCACTGTCTTTTACATGCCAATTTTATGCCCTGAAACTTTACCAAAGTCATTTATCAGTGCAAGGAGGTTTTAGGCAGACTCCCTTGGATTTTTAAGGTATAGGATCATATCGTCAGCAAAGAGGGATAGCTTAACTTTCTCTTTTCCTATATGGATATGCCTGATTTCCTTCTCTTGTCTGACTGCTCTAGTAAGGACTTCCAGCGCTATGTTGAATAGAAAGATGAGAGTGAGCAACCTTGTCTTGTTCCTGTTTTCAGGGGGAATGCTTTTAACTTCTGTCCACTGAGCAATATGTTGGCTGTGGGTTTATCATAGATAGCTCTTACTGTTTTGAGGAATGTTCCTTTTATGCCTAGGCGTTCAAGGGTTTTTATCAAGAAGGCATGTTGGATTTTGTCAAAAGCTTTTTCTGCATCTAATGATATAATCATGTGATTCTTGTTTTCACATCTGTTAATGTATTGAATTATGCTTATGGTCTTCTGAATGTTGAACCAGTCTGCATCCCAGGAATGAAGCCGACTTGGTCATGGCAGATGATTCTTAAGATGCGTTGTTGGATCCAATTTTCTAGGATCTTATTGAGAATTTTTGCATCTATATTCATCAAGGCTTGTAATTCTCTTTCCTTGTTGGATTTTTACCAGGTTTGGGTATCCATGTGACGCTAGCTTCGTAGAATGATTTGGGGAGCATTCCATCTTTCTCGACTGCCCAGAATACTTTCAATAGGATTGGTATCAGCTCCTCCTTGTATGTTTTGTAGAATTCAGCTGGAAAGCCATCTGGCCCGGGGCTTTTTTTTTTTTTTTTTTGGTAGATTTCTTATGATGAAGTCAATTTCTTGAACTGTTGTTTGTCTGTTTAGGGTTTCAATTTCTTCTTGTTTCAACCTTGGAAGTTTGTGTGTTGTCAGAAAGTCCTCCATTTCCTTTAGGTTTTTGACTTTATTTCATATAGGTGTGCATAGTAATCTCTGATAATCTTTTGAATTTCTTCTGGGCCAGTTGTGACTTCATCTTTTGTGTTTCTAATTGTATTAATTTGTGTTTTCTCTCTCTTTTTCTTAGTCAATCTGCCTATGGGTCATTTGACTTTATTTATTCTCTCAAAGAACCAGCTTTTATCTTGTTGATTTTTCCTATTATATTTTTGTCTTCTATGCCCTGCAGCTGTGACTTTATTTTGGTGATCTGGATTAGTTAGGATTTTGGTGATCTTGCCTTTCAAGGTTCTTTAGGTATGATGTTAGGTTGTTTACTTGGATCTTTCAGTTATCTTAATGTGTGTGTGCAGAGCTATAAATCCTCCTCTTAAAACTGGTTTTATGGCATTCCAGAGATTCTGATAAGATGTGCTTTTGTTTTCATTTGTTCCAGGAATCTTTTAATTTCTGTCTTGATTTCTGTGTTAACCCAGAAGTCGTTCAGCAGTATGTTGTTTAGTATCCATGTCTTTCTGTATTTGGGGAGGATCTTGTTGGTAGTGATATTTATTTATTCCACTGTGATCTGAGAAGATTCATGGTATTATTTTAATTTTTTGGAATTTGTTCATGCTTGATTTATGTCCAAGAATGTGGTTGATCTTGGAGTATGATCCATGTGCTGATGAGTAGAATGTATACTCTGTAATTGTTGGGTGAAGTATTCTGTAGATGTCTATTAAGTCCATTTAACTGAGAACTGAGTTGAGTTTCCAGATCTCCTTACTGACTTTTTGCCTTGATGTTCTATCTGGGATTGCTAGTGGGGTATTTAAGTCTCCAGTTATGTTGCATGTGAGTCAATGTCTTCTTATAGTTTACTTAGCAGTTGATTTATTAAACCTTGTGCTCCTGTGTTGGGTACATATATGTTTAGGATGTTATTTCCTGCTGGTGGATTGAACCTTTTATCAATATGTAGTATACTTCTATATCCTTTTAAAATTTTGATTGCATGAAGGCTGTTTTATCTGATATTAGAATAGTTACTCCTGCCTTCTTCTGTTTTCCATTTGCCTGAAGGTTCATTTCTACAGTCTTCGATTTTGAGTCTGTAAGTGTCCTTTGTAATGAGATGTGTTTCCTGGAGGCAACATATTGCCGGATTGTGGCTTTTTTTTTTTTTGTTTGCTTTTTTTTTTTTTTTTTTTTTTTGAGTTGGAGTCTCACTCTGTTGCCCAGACTGGAGTGCAGTGGCTGCTCCCGGCCACCGCAGCCTTGACCGGCTGGGCTCCGGCGATCCTTCCGCCTCGGCCTTCCAAGTAGCTGGAACTACAGGTGCGCACTACCACACCTGGCTAATTTTTTGATTTATTGTGGAGATAAGGTCTTACCAAGTTGCCCAGATGGGTCTCGAACACACAGGCTCAGACAATCCACTCACCTCAGCCTCCCAAGGCGCGAGATTACAGACTGAGCCACCAAGCCTGGCGGATTGTGGTTTTTTAAAACCCAGTTTGCTACTTTATGTCTTTTTAGTGGTGCATTTAGTTCATTCACATTCAGGTTGATTATTGAAATATGAGAGTTTATCCCTGTCATAGGGCTCTTAGGATGCAATTTTGTTTTCTTTTAACTTAGCATTAATGATTGTATGTTTTTATTTCTGCAGGTGCACTGTATGCTCTGTTGACTCTGTGTTTTCTTGTACTCTTGTGAAGTGTGTGATTGAAAGAACCAGCTTTTGATTTAATTAATTTTTTCTGTTGTTTGTCTTCTCTTTCATTATTTTCTTTACTTATTGTTATTACTTTTGCTAATCTTTTCCTGCTAAACCTTCTCTTTTCTTCCCTAATTCCTTAAGGTAGTATCTTATATTTTTGGTTTGAAACCTTTCTTCTTTTCTCATGCAATTATTTGTTGCTATATATGTTTATTTTTTAACTTTTAATTTTAAAGATGTAGGGTACAATTCAGGGTTAGGAATACAAATGGTCATTGTACAAGTAAAGCTGGAGCCTCACTTTGATCCCCACTTCACCTAGTTGTTGCTGTGTATTTCCCTCTAAGCACTCCTTTAGCTGCATGTCACAACATTTTAATATGTTGTATTTTTATTATCATTCATTTAAAAATATTTTTAATTTATTTTGTGACTTCTTCTTTGACACAGAATATTTAGAAATATGTAGCTTCATTTAAAAATATTTGGAGATGTCTAGATATTGTTATTATTAATCTCCAATTTAATTCTGTTGTGGTTAAAGAAGAATCTCCGTATAATTTCAGTACTTTGAAATGTAGTGAGACATTTTTAATGACCCAGTATATCATCCATTGTAGTGCCTGTTCCATATGTGCCTGAAATGAATGTGTATGGGGTTGGACATTGTGTTATAAAAATACCAAATAAGTTGCTTGACATTGTTGTTTAAATATTCTCTTTGTCATTTTTTTTCATAAATTACTGAGAGAGGAGTGTAAGCATGTTTAGCTATAATTGTGAATTTGCCTATTTCTCTCTTTAGTTCTGTCCATTTTTTCTTCCTGGATATATTTTGATGCTCTTTTATTAAGAGCACAAACAAATAGGATTGTTATGTCTCCTGATGAATTGACCTTTTAATCATTATGAAATATTCCTCTTTACCTTTGGCAATATTCCTTGAGGTCTGCCTTGACACATTATTGTAAGTCCTTATGCTTTCTTATAGTTAGTGATTGCATGATATATCTTTTCACTTACTGTTGCTTTTCACTTCTCTGTGCCTTTGTTTTTAAAGTGTGTATCTAGTAAATAGTATATAGTTGAATACATATTTTTTTAAATTATTTTATTTTTAAAATGTGGGGTACAATGAGGGTAAGGTACATATGTGGTCATCATACAGGTAAAGTATGAGTACCCTTATTGATGTTATGTGCCCTCCCTTCCCCTGTCAGTGTCTCACTACTGCCAATCCCTTTCCTAGAGTATTATGATAAACGTTCAGGGTCCACTTATGAATGAGTACAGGGTACTCAGATCTTTGTTTCTGTGATAAATCACTGAGTATTATAGACTCTAATTTCATACAGGTTTCTGCAAAGTTCATAATTTTGCTTTCCTTTATGGCTATATGATATTCCATTATGTAAATGTACCACATTTTCTTTATCCAGTCCACTTTTGATGGGCAGCATTGTTGGTTCCATGTTTTTGCTATTGTGAATAATGCTGCAACAAATATGCAAGTGCAGGTGTCTTTATTATAGAGTGATTTGATATTCACAGAAGGGGGATTGCTGGGTCATATGAAAGGTCGATTTTCAGATTTTTTAGGAATTGCCACACTGTTTTCCATAGAGGTTGTACTGGTTTATGTTCCCACCATCAGTGTGGAAGTGTTTCCTTTTCCCCATATCCTCTCTAGCATCTGTTGTTTTTTGAGTTATTGTTGATGACCATCCTGACTGGAGTTAGGTGGTAGAATATGGTTTTAATTTGCATTTCTTTGCTAACTAGTGAGGCTGAGCATGTTTTCATGCATCTGTTGACTGTTCATATGTCTTCTTCTGAAAAGTGTTTATTCATATCTTTTGCCCATTTTTTAATAGGGTTGTTTGTTTTTTTTCTTTAGGCACATATGAATTTCCTATAGATCCTGGGGTGTTAGGCCTTTGTCAGATTTGCAGTTGGCAAATATTTTTTTCCATTCTGTGGACTGTCTCCCCACTCTCTTGATGGTTTCTTTTGCCTTGCAGAAGATTTTCAGTTTGATGAAGTCTTACTTGTCTATCTTATCTTTTATGACATTCGCTTTTAGAGAGTTGATCAGGAATTGGTTGCCAATTCCAATTTTCATAAGGGTGTTTCCTACATTTTCTTCTAGGATTTTTATAGTTTGAGGTTTTACATTTAGGTCTTTGATCCATTTAGAGTTGATTTTTGTGTATGGTGATAGATAGGAGTCCTGAATACGCATTTTTATCCAGTCTGACAAGATCTACTTTTTAAATGAAATGTTTAAGCAATTTTGCTACTTGTCTTCTATTTATTCCATCTGTTCTTTTGTTGTTCTTTGCTCTTCTTTTGAATTAATTTAATACTTCTTAGTATTCCATTATATCTCCTCTGTTGACTTTGGTTTTTCCAGTGGTTGCTCTAAAGGTTAAAGTATATATTCTTTTTTTTTTTTTTGAGTTGGAGTCTCACTCGGTCACCCAGACTAGAGTGCAGTGGCCACTCCCGGCCACCGCAGCCTTGCCTGCTGGGCTTCAGCGATCCTTCCACCTCAGCCTTCCGAGTAGCCGGAATTACAGGCACGCGGTACCACGCCCGGCTGAGTTTTTTATTTATTGTAGAGATGAGGTCTCGCTGCCCAGGCAGGTCTCGAACCCGCTGGCTCAGGAAATCCACTCACCTCAGCCTCCCAAAGGCGTGGGATGACAGGCTGAGCCATCGAGCCCGGCTAAAGTATATATTCTTATCATAGTCATTCTTTAGTTAATACTATACTTCATGTGAAATGTAAAACTTGGACAACAATATTCTTTTATTTATATCCTTCCCATCTTTGTTCTATATTTCTATATTTTAATTATAAATATGCTACAGACCTCTATATATTCTTATTTTTTAAAAAAACAGTCAATTGTCTTTAAAGAAATTCAGAAACAAAAATTGTTTATCTTTCTTTATTCCTTTATATACATTTAAGTTCCTATCTGGTTTCCTTTCCCTTCAGCCAAATGAATTTCTTTTAACATTTCTGGTAGTGCAGCTTATTGACACTTCTGCTTAGTTTGAAAATGTCTTCATTTCACCTCTGTTTTTTTAAGATTATATTTACTGGAAATATAATTCTTGAGTTTTTGGCTCAGCACTTTAAATAAAGATGTCTTTCTGTTTTTAGTTATTCTTTTCATTGTTTTATATACATGTCTCATTTTCTCTGCCTGATTTAAAATTTTCATTTACCTTTGGTGTTCATAAATTTTACTAAGATAGTCCAAGAAGTAGTTTCTATTTATTTATTCATTCATTCATTCATTCATTCATTATAGATATGTGGGGTACAAGTCAGTATTAGCTACACAAGCAGGCTGCATGCAAGTAAAGTTTGGACCTCCGACTAGCCCTAACTTCCCTGATTTAAGACTTCGTATCATATGTGCCCTTTCCCTCCCAGCTTCCCACACTTGGTAGTGTCCATTGACTGCCCATCCTTCCCTTGTGCAAATATGATTAATGTTCAGACCCCACTTATGACTGAGAACATTCAGTATTCAGTTCTTTGTTTCTGTGATAGATCACTAAGTATGATGGTCTCCAACTCCTTCCAATTTGCTGTGAATTCTATGATATTGCTTTTCATTATGGTTGCATAATACCCCATTGTGTATATATACCACATTTTCTTTATCCAGTCCATTTTTGATGGGCAGTGGGTTTGGTTCCATGTTTTTGGTATTGTGAATAGTGCAGCTATAAACATGCATGTGCAGGTGTCTTTTTGGTAGAATGATTTGTGTTCCTCTGGGTATATTCCCAGGAGAGGAATTGCTGGATCATATGGAAGGTTAAACTTTAGTTCTTTTAGGAATTGCTACACTGCTTTCCATAGAGGTTGAACCAGCCTGCTCCCCGACCAGCGGTGTAGAAGGAGTCCTTTTTCCCTTCACCCTTGCCAGCATCTGTTTTGATTTGCATTTCTATGATGATTAGTGAGGCTGAACATTTTATCCTTTTTTTTTTTTAATTTGGAGTCTCACTCTGACACCCAGGCTGGAGTGCCGTGGCACACTCACGGCCGCCCCAGCATCGACCTGCTGGGTTCTGGCGATCTTTCCACCTCAGCCTTCCAAGAAGCTGGAACTATAGGTGCACACTACCACGCCCAGCTAATTTTTGATTTATTATAAAGATGAGGTCTCGCCAAGTTGCCCGGGCTGATCTCAAACCCACGGGCTCAGGCAATCCACTTGCCTTGGTCTCCCAAAGTACTGGGATTACAGGCTGAACCACTGAGCCCAGCCTTGAACATTTTTTAGCTGTTGGCTGCTTTTATATCTTCTTTTGAGGAGTGTTTATTCATGTCCTTTGTCCACTTTTTAAAAATTTTTCCTTTCAGCTCATTTGAGTTCCTTGTAGATCTTGGATGTTAGACCTTTGTCAGATACATAATTAGCAAATATTTTTTTCCTACTCTCTGGGTTGTTGTCCCATTCTCTTGATGGTTTCCTTTGCTGTGCAGAATCTTTTCAGTTTGATGAGGTCCCACTTGTTTATCTTCTCTTTTATGGCATATGGTTTTGAGGATTTGATCAAGAATTGTTCGCCTACTCCAATGTGCATGAGTATTTCCTACGTTTTCTTCTAGGATTCTTATAGTTTGAGGTTTTATGTTTAGGTCTTTGATCCACTTGGAGTTGATTTTTGTATATGACGATAAGTAGAAGTCCTGTTTCATTCTTCTGCATGGGGTCAGTCAGTTTTCCCAGCACCATTTGCTAAATATGGTCTCCTTTCCCTAGTGTGTGTTATTGATGTCTTTGTCGAAGATGAGTTGGTTGAGAGATCACATTTTGCTCCACAATCTCTGCCCTGTTCTATTAGTTATTGTGTCTATTCTTGTACCAGTACCAGGCTGTTACTGTAGCCTTGTTATCAAGTTTAAAGCCTGAAAATGTGATACCTCTTACTTTGTTTCTTTCGCCGAGGGTTGTTTTGGCTATTCGTGCTCTTTTTTGTTTCCATATGAATTTCTGTATTGTTGTTACCCGGTCTGCGAAAAATGATGTTGGTAATTTGATGGGTATTGCATTGAGTTTGTAGACTGCCTTGGGTAGGATGGACATCTTGACAATATTGATTCTTCCAATTCATGAGCATGGAATGGAATGTTTTTCCATTTGTTTGTGTCATCCTTGATTTCTTTGAGCAGCATTTTGTAGTTCTCGCTGTAAAGGTCTTTAACTTCTCTGGTTAGGTGGATGCCAAGGTATTTCTGAGTGTGTGTGTGTGTGTGTGTGTGTGTGCGCGCGCGCCCACATGTGACTACTGTGAAGGGGATTGTGCTTTTTATTTGACACTCTTGTCTTCTTGTTGCTGGTGTATAGAAATGCAACTGTCAGCCGGATTCGGTGGCTCAGCCTGTAATCCCATGCTTTGGGAGGCTGAGGTGAGTGGATTGCCTGAGCCCGCGGGTTTGAGACACGCCTGGGCAACTTGGTGAGACCTCATCTCTATAATAAATCAAAAATTAGCCAGGCATGGTAGAGCGGGTCTGTAGTTCCAGCTACTTGGAAGGCTGAGGTGGAAGGATCACCGGAGCCCAGCAGGTCAAGGCCGCAGTGGCGGGGAGCATGCCACTGCACTCCAGTCTGGGCGACAGAGTGAGTCTCCAACTCAAAAAAAAAAAAAAAAAAGAAATGCAACTGTGTTTTGCTTATTGATTTTGTACCCTGAGACTTTACCAAAGTCAATTATCAGTGCTCAGGATTTGTGGAGCTTTTTAGATTTGGACTTGTTAGTTTGATATATTTAATCAAATTTGGAAAAATTTCTGTCATATTTTCAATTTTTTTTTCTGTAGTATCTCTTGGCTCTCCTGCTGAGACTATAATTACACACAAGTTAACAATTACATCAATTTCTCTGTTGAGAGTTATATCTGTTTGCTTATTATATCCACATTTTCTTAATAAATACTTGAATAAATATGTAACAGCTTTTTAAAGATTTTTGTGCCACTCATCAGCTGACCCTGAACATTTACCATAACACTATAAGAAAGAGATTGGAAGTAGCAGGATACTACCGGGGTGAGGAAGGGGTACACAGTCTCAATAAGGGTACCTGATCTCAAACCAGGTAAAGTGGGAACCAGAGGGAGACCCAGACCTTACCTGTACGATTTCCACTTTTTTTTAAGTTGGAGTCTCACTCCATTGCCCAGGTTGGAGTGCAGTGGCACGCACACTCACCGCCACTCCAGTGTCGACCTACCGGGCTCAGGTGATCCTTCCACCTCAGCCTTCCAAGTAGCAGGAACTGCAGGTACACACCACCACGCCTGGCAACTTTTTTGATTTATTGTTGAGATGAGGCCTTGCCAAGTTGCCCAGGCTGTTCTCAAATCCGTGGGCTCAGGCAGTCCCTCACCTTAGTCTCCCAAAGTGCTGGGATTACAGGCTTGAGCCACCATGCCCGGCCGTGATTTCCACTTTTATACCTAATCGTGAATTGTACCACACATTTTTAAAATAAAATATAAATTAAAAAAATAAAAATAGCCGGGCTCGGTGGCTCAGCCTGTAATCCCGCGCCTTTGGGAGGCTGAGGTGAGTGGATTGCCGGAGCCCGCGGGTTCGAGACTCGCCTGGGCAGGCGAGACCTCATCTCTACAATAAATCAAAAAATCAGCCGGGCGTGGTAGCACATGCCTGTAATTCCGGCTACTTGGAAGGCTGAGGCGGAAGGCTCGCCGGAGCCCAGCAGGTCGAGGCTGTGGTGGCCGGAAGCGGCCACTGCACTCCAGTCTGGGCGACAGAGTGAGACTCCAACTCAAAAAAATAAAATAAAATAAAATAAAAATAAAGATTTCTTGTGTCTTAATGTGACTATCTGTATCATCTCTGTTTTTATTGACTGGTCTTTCTCCTGGCATTAGGTCATATTTCTCACTTTTAATTTGTGTAGTGATTTTTTTTTATTGTGTACTGTACAATGTGAATGTAATATTGCTGAAGGCCTAAATTACATGTTCTTTTAAAGAATGTTGAGTTTTATTTTGGCAGGCAGTCAATTTACTGGCAAATAGGCTGGTTTTAGGCTTTGGTAGGACAGGCTAAAGTAGCCTCTATTTTAGGGAATAGCATTTCTGAGTTCTTAACTGAATACCAATAATTCTTTCCACTGACTAGTTGAACTTCCAACATTTCCCAGCATTGTGCTATCTCTGGAATCTTCATTCACTTTTCAGTTCCAGTAGTTGTTCTCTGCCAGGTCTTGTAGAATTTCACCTGTGCATATGTAGCTTAGTATTTCTCCATAGATTCAAGAAGTTTGTCATGCAGATTTCTGGGATTATTTTTTTTCTTCCTGCATAGCTGCTTCTTCTTTGGCATCCTCCTGCTCATATTCCAGCTAATTTATCAGCAACAAACTAATATTTCCCCAATGAGAACACTACTATTTCAGTTCCACTTTCGTGACACGACTTAGAAAGTGCTCTCAGGCAGAATTCTGGCATTGATGTGACATCTCTTCCATGTATTCTTCTCTCAAGGGCCACATCCCTGAACTATCCATTGTAAAATGACTGAAAATAGTTGGTTCCATTTTTTTTTTTTCAGTTTCGTAGTTGCTTAGGGCAAGAATCCAAGCCCAATACCCAATATTGCATCATGGACTAAACTGGAAGCCTCCAGTCGTTTCCATTTTACAGATGGGCATGTGGAGGCTTAAAAACCTCATACATTTTGCCGAGTCCAGATCATTCAAGCTGTGGGTGTCAAAATCTTGATTTCTATCTTGACTTTTAGATCTCTCTACCACATTTCACGTTATATCAGAGCATGGGGGTTTAGGCAGTGGGAGTCTCCTGTTCATGTCCTCATTGTGTCCTGTGCTAATGCTTCAATATATTGGAGACTTTAGATAGAAAAGTGCACGGGTACATGGAGGGGTCGGGGCAGGGGGTGCTTTGGGTCTGGCAGGCCTGGGGGAGAATCAGATCTTCCACTTACCAGCTGATTGACCTTAGATAAGTTTCTTTATCTCCACACCCTCATCTTCCTGTCTATAACGAAAACAAAAACTCTCATCTTTTGAAGAGTTTACAGTGATCAAATGTTCAGTCTCAGCATGTGCCTGCTGCAGAAATGTGCTTTGTAAATGTGAGCTGATCACCATCCGACTCTGAGAACTGGAGGTTGATGACAAACACTGCTCTCTCTCTCTCTCCCTCCGTCCCTCCCTCTCCACACACGTGGTAAGCTTGAGTTGTTTTGTTTACCGAAACATTTTGAGGCAATGGCACTTGGTGAATTCCAGGTGTTATTAATATCTCTGAATCACTATGCAGTTCTATAAATACCCTTCTCTCCTCTAACTATGCTATTTCTTCCCCATACCTCACAAAAATGTATGTCAGCAAGGAAGTTATGAATTACCAGCTTCCTTATTCTCTGTTTGTAATTAGGGATGCTCTAGGTAAAATAGCATGTGCTAGCCGGGCTCGGTGGCTCAGCCTGTAATCCCGTGCCTTTGGGAGGCTGAGGTGAGTGGATTGCCTGAACCCGCGGGTTCGAGACCCACCTGGGCAGCGAGACCTCATCTCTACAATAAATCAAAAAATCAGCTGGGCGTGGTAGTGCATGCCTGTAATTCCGGCTACTTGGAAGGCTGAGGCGAAGGATCGCCGGAGCCCAACATGTCGAGGCTGTGGTGGCCGGGAGCGGCCACTGCACTCCAGTCAGGGTGACAGAGAGAGACTCCAACTCAAAAAAAAAAAAAAAAAAAGATAGCATGTGCTGAGAAAGGGGGATGGGTGAGCACGGCAGGCAGTGGCCATGCAGGAGGGTGCAGTCGGCCTGCCCTTAAGGTGCCGATGGGAGAGTTCACTGTGGCAGAATCAGGTACCCAAATACTGTCATCAGTCTCAGCTCATGACGATTTTCCCTGTTGGGCATCAGTCTTGTCACAAACCAGTTTTCCAAACTGCCAAGCCTTTTGTTGAAGTCTTGAGCATTTTACTTGCATCTCTGTTTTGCTTCTCCATGAAGTTCCTACTACAGTCCGCCAGTCACCCATGGATGTCATACACCATGTCTGTTTTTTAGATGAGTGTGTAGCCTTCAGTAGATTACGTCCCTTACACATATCTAACCACTCAGAACCAAAAGAAGGATCTTTACTAAGCAAATCTGTCTTCAATCCCATTGGTTTTGTTTTTTTTTTTGAGTTGGAGTCTCACTTGGTCGCCCAGCTGGAGTGCAGTGGCTGCTCCCGGCCACCGCAGCCTCGCCTGCTGGTCTCCGGCGATCCTTCCGCCTCAGCCTTCCAAATAGCCAGAATGACAGGCATGTGCTACCACGCCTGGCTGATTTTTTTTATTTATTGTAGAGATGAGGTCTCGCTGCCCAGGCGGGTCTTGAACCCGCGGGCTCCGGCAATCCACTCACCTCAGGCCTCCCAAAGGCGCGGGATTCCATTGGTTTTTTAAAGACTCTAAATGATGAAGAGAAAAATGATGCTGTTAGGAAGGAAAAGGCAATCGTTTCCAACAACAAAACATGGCATTTGTTTTCTTCAATCAACACACTGACTTGTGGCTTAGTTACCTTGGGTTCTCAGAAAGAGAAAACTAGTAGCTCTCAAAGAAAATTGTGAAAAGAAGTGTTAAAGTAGCCTCTTTCAAGGGGATGCCTTCAAAGATGGGAGGTTTTGGAGTTGGACATGAGTTCAGATCCAACTCTGACCTTGGTAGCTCCGAACATAAGCAAGCCCTCTAATCCTCAATTTTCTTATCTGTAAAATGGGAATAAGAATGGCTAGCTGATAGAGTTATTAGGAATATTAGATAACAAGGTGTGGTTGATGTAGATGCTTAATAAATGATTATTATAATAATTGTTGTTACCACAGGGATGCTCAGCCTGCAGAGTCTGAGTGATGCCTGGGTTGTACATCAGGTTTGGGGAGGTTGTGCTTTGACTCTTTGGGGCCACTTCAAATGTTCGGTCCGTCCTTTCTTGACATTTAAGGCAGTGAATAGCGCTACTCCTTGGGACTGCCAGATGGGGTTAACAGCCTCCCTCGCCTCCTGTGAATCTGTTCCCAGGAGCACACAAGGAGCCCTGGCAGTCAACCACCTGGCTGCTTTCTTCTTCTTCTTCTTCTTCTTCTTCTTCTTCTTCTTCTTTATATTAGAAGGCTAGGAATCCTGTTCGTCTTTGCCATCTTCCTTTCCGGCATCTAAGCTGCCATTAGTCCCATCACTTCTTCATAATCTTAGAGCATCTCCCCTTGTGCTCCCCCTGTGGTCACCTACCTTGGGCCCTCAGCATGTCCCATCTGGATATCGCAGTAGCTTCTGGTTGGCATTTCCTACCCCTACTTAGGGCTGCCCATCGCCTCCCACTGGCTTCCTGATTCATCATGATCGAGACTTTGCAATGCCTCCTTAGGGCAGCGTCTTTCACAGTAAGGCCACCAGGTCACCTACTCCAAAGTCACCTGGGAGCTCCCTAAGCAGGCAGATATTCCGGTCCCAGTCTTTTCCTCCTGAATCAGAATCTCAAGGTGGGCTAGGAGAGGCATGTGCCGAGCCTGTGCCTTTTAATCAGCCTTCTCAAACAATTCTTAAGTCATATACTGAGTCTGAGAAATGCTTTCCTATTGCTGAACACCCAGCCTGGCTTTCAAGGCCTCCCAGGACCTGACTCCCTCTTCAAACCCTACTTATTTCCTCCTAAGTCCAGGAGCAGATCCTCTGGTTGGCCTATCCAATAGTCATCACTATCCCCCAGTCCTTTATTCCTACTGGCAGAGCTTGGCTCTCCACAGTTAAGGCTAAAAATGAGAGACGCACAGCACCCTTTGCAGGTAGGGGTGGGCAGGGCTTCCATGTCTTGCCAATGAGAGGAGGCCTTTGGGTAAGAGGAGATCCTGGTAAAAGTCCCCCACATCAATCAAAAGGGAGACATCTATTCTTGTCTTTCCATCTGCCACTCCCTTGCTTCCTGTAATTGAATGTGTTTGAGCAGGTTGTCCTTGGGGCTGTGGAGGCCATCTTGTGGCTTGAGGTGGCAAGTCTGTGGATGAGATGCCACCATGCTGGAGGAGGGTGCAGGGAAAGACGGATGGACCTGGGATCCTCGACAGGACTGCTGAGCTGTCACACTAACCAGAGCACAGCTGCCTCAGGCCTCTTGTCATGGAACATCTTCATTGCATGGGCCATGTCTGGCCTGGCTTCATCTTGCTTGTTACTGATTCATTCATCACAGTCAGGATGGACTCCTCACTGGTCTCTACCTGGTTCAGGTTTCGACACACCTCAGCCTTTGGCTTCACCCCGTTTCTGATACCCATTCCTTTTTCTCTGGGCTTCTCCAAATTGTGGGTGTTCTTTGAGAATTCATTTGAGTCTTGACACTCTTCTTCCGTGAATATTTACAGATGGCAATAGGCTACATTAACCTCTACTTCGCTGTCCTTATTCTGCACTTAAAGTCTGCATCCCAGAGATAATGTGAGAATTCATTTTCCTTGCCATCTAGATTTTGAGCACCTTATGCTGCCTTTGTTCCATCACATTTTTCAGCGTGGTGATGGGCATAAACAGATGCTCAGAAAATCACTGCTAAGAAGATCACTGTGATTGATTGTTGATCTAGGATAACTACGACTGAGCAACTTTTTAGGTCTTCATTGATTTGCTTCGCAAGCTCTTTCATGGATGACTGGAACATAAATATTCAGTTAGGCCGGTTCAAAGATCTCATGGACTTCAAATATTTCATTCAAGATTGGTACTTTATTAACCAGAGTCAGCAAATACTGTTCTTGATATCTATATAGATCTCCAGAGAGATGGAAAAAAAATTACTTAAGCAGGAACAAGAATAACAATAAAACAATTTAAATAGGAGATAAAGACCCTGCATGAAAAAGACCGAAATGGCATCAATTGAAGAAAGACCAGGAGCCCTTTGTTCAATGCCCCCTCTCCAAACACCAGCTCCACAATTTCCCACCCTGCAGGCAAAGTTCATAGGAGTCTGTTTAAAAGACTGGTTGACTTTATAGGGTAAATGCATTCTACTTACACATTTAAGTCGTGGGAGTTTCGAGATAGCTCAGAATACTTGCTAATTTTCTAACTGAGGTCTGAGTTTCCTGGTTTTCACTGACTGAACTTTTTGTGCCTACTTATACTCTGTTACCTGAGACAAGGGTCATTTTGTTATACTTTTATATCTTTTGCTTAATTCTCGCCACATGTTGTGTCTCTTAGATCCAGATTTCAGTTTTAAATTTGGAACCGGGGGAAGGGAGCTAACATTTATCGTGGGCCTACCATTTGCCAGCAGTTTACATAAGAATCACATCGGATCCTTCCAGCAGCCATGTGAGGTAGATAGTATTGTTCTCATTTTACTGATGAGAAAACTGAGACTCTGAGAGGTTAAACCCCCAGGACAGAGCGACTGGGATTCATACCCACATTAGAAACTTGTCAGTTCTAGGCCTCAGAAACCCAACTCAGACTGGCTTAGCAAGAAAGCGGCTTATTGATTCCTACAATGGGAGAAGTAGGTAATTCAGACACAGCTGGATCTGGAAGCAGAGGCTCCTCTCAGACTCAGGCCTGAACTCTGCTTCTTGCTGTCTCTTCTTCAACCTTGTCCTTCCTTACCTGGGAGAGTCGAGAAGGCTCCCAGCACTCTCGGTTTATAGCCTGCATTCTCAGCTGTCCCAGCAGGAAGAGCGTTTCTCTTTTTAATTGTTCCATCAGAGATCCAGAACTGCAACTCATTGGCCTGACTTAGGTGCTGTGTGCAAGGCGGGGTCTCTGAAAGGTGCTTAGGTCATGAGGCGGAGCTCTCATGAATGAGAGTAGTGCCTTTATCAAAGAGGCTCTGGAGAACTCCCTTCTCTTTTTCTCGTGTGAGACCCTAGGAAAAAGTCCTCCATGACCCAGGAAGCAGGCCCCCACCAGGGCCCAGACACCAAATCTGCCATTGCCTTGATTTTGGATTTTCAGCCTCCAGAACTGCAAGCAATTAAGTTTCTGGTGTTTCTAAGCCCCCTGGGTATGATATTCTGATACAACAGGCTGAGATTCAGACACCAAGTGTATCCCTGAAGGCTTACTCCCCTGGGGTCAGGCATAGGGGAGGCGTTGCCTCCAAAGTCAAGTCCAAGAAGCTGTTTTTCATAGAAGGAGGAATGCATGATGGGAAGGCAGAAACAATATCCCCAGCCCTCAGACCTACCCTGAAGTGGGATGCATAAGACGTCTCGACCAGGAAGCAAGAAAGAACAAGTTCTAACCAAACAGCCCTCCTCTGTCCTAACTCTATACATTATTTGTGGGAAAGTGGAAAGCAGACCTATTTCTCCCCCTCTGAGGAGGCCTTGTAGCTCATGGGATATGAATGTGTATTTGTGCTAGACAACGGAACAGAAATTAGGGGGATTCTGAAATTAGGGGGAGGGAGAATGCACACCGCAGAATGTTTCTTCCACGCCTCATCCTGTGGTGGAATGTGGCCTGAGGATGTCCTTCCTTTCCAGGGTCCACTACCGAGCCCTCCTCCTGGGCTCACCCTCCTCTGTTGGCCCAGAGGCTTTGACCCAGGGACACGCTCCTTCTGAGGGTCAGGAAAAGCCTTCAGATCTCCCGTCAGCCCGAAGTTCCCTCTCTGCACAGATTCTCAGTCACTCATATTTCACCCTTGGGCTTTGGATCCAGGTGACACTGTTGAGAGGAGTGTCCCTCAGCATCACTTCCTGATCTCTGACCTCAAGCAAGTTACTTATCTTCTCTGTGTCTCAGTTTGCCTTATTGGCAAATCAACTAAGATATGTAAAATCCTTGGCACAGCGCCTAGAGCACACTTGGTGTCAAATGAGACTTAGCTATTATTAGCGTTATGACCTCCTCTGGGCGTGGTGGAAGGGAAACGAGCTAATGTACTTGACGCCCTTAGAACAGTGACTGGCACAGAAGTCAATACTTGGTCAATGTTTGTCATTGCTATTTCTTAGAAACTTAGCAGGACATACTGACCCTCACTTCCTGGTCAATCTCACAGCCTTGGCTGCCTGTTAAGTCAATTTGAGGAGTTTTAAAAACATGCCTGTGTCTGGCTGCTCCTTGGAATCACTGGGGAACTTTAATAGCTATGGATACCTGAACCCCATTCCCAGAAACTCTCAAGGAAATGATCTGTGGTGTCAATGATCCTGGACACTGGAATGTGTCAAAGCTTCCTAGTTGTTTCCAGTGGGTGGCCAGAGCTGAGAACTCTGTCTTAGAAGACTCTAATCGAAAGAAGACATCATAGGTAAAATGATAGGATCATAATAGTTGAGAGAGGGAATACCCAGTGGCTCTGAGACTAGTGGAGATGTACAGGCAGCTCTGGGGGTCCCCTTGAGGACCTCCCAGTGGATATCAAGCCGAGGAGCAGCTGGTGGTGACTCCAGATTCCAGCCAAGGCCTGGGTCCTTCCAGGGAGAACAGAGCCTGCCCAGTCAGCTCGTGTGAACATAATTTTTCCAGGTCGGGTTACAGGGAGAAGACACTGTTCAACTCATTGACCTGCTGGATTTGGAAATCTAGAATCCCTGACCCTGACTCTGGACAAGAGAAGATGCTTCGGATTTACTGGGTCTAATTCCCACGGGAGTTGTCTTTTCATTCACACCCAATCCTTCCAGCATCCAGACTCTAGGCTAAGTATTGGAGCACTTGTCAGAGCCTGGCTGCATCGACCTGGAGGAGAAAGTTTAAATTTGCACGCACGCCCAGGTCTCACCCTCAGATCAAATAAGGCAGAATATGTAGGGGCGGGAACTGTGCTTCTGTGATTTTTAAATAGAAATCGCCTAGGGTTTACTATGAGGCAGGAGCTGTGCCAGGTGAACAAATTCAACACGGCCCCTGCCTTTGCGGGCTTGACAGTCTAGAGAGGGATTCAGATATGCAAACTGGAAGAACCCATAGAGGGACCTTGTTTATGGGGTGTAGACACCAACCGGCAAGCCGGCAGTACCACCAGGTTTAGAGTGGTATGTGTTCTTGGAGGGTGGGTGCTTGAAGTTCAGTCATTCATCTCTGCATCTCTGATGTGGTAGCTATCCTCGGCAGCATGTTCAAATCCTCTGGGAGCCTTTAAAAGTCCAGTCCCAAGCCGGGCTCAGTGGCTCAGCCTGTAATCCCGTGTCTTTGGGAGGCTGAGATGAGTGGATTGCCTGAGCCCGCGGGTTCGAGACCCGCCTGGGCAGCGAGACCTCATCTCTACAATAAATCAAAAAATCAGCCGGGCGTGGCAGCGCATGCCTGTAATTCCAGCTACTCGGAAGACTGAGGCGGAAGGATCGCCGGAGCCCGGGCAGGTCGAGGCTGCGGTGGCCGGGAGCGGCCACTGCACTCCAGTCTGGGCGACAGAGTGAGACTCCAACTCAAAAAAAAAAAAAAAAAAAGTCCAGTCCCCACCTCTACATAATCTACGTTATTTGGTCTGAAGGTGAGGCCTGGGCATGCACATTTAAATTTTCTCCTCCCGATGGATGTAGCCAGGCTCTGACAAGTGCTCTACTAGCATAAACCTGAATGACGAAGGACTGGGTGTGTCAGATGGGACTTTACAGGGCAAGTGTGTGTTGGGGGAGCCCTGGGGGTGCTGGTTGACCCTGTAGCCCCTCTAACCTTTTGGGATGGCTTCTTGAGGGGGCACTGAACTGCTGTTAAGTGTTGAGAGAGGAGAAAGCAGCTGAGGTCTGGGACAGGAGGCAGGGCTCCGATTTTTGTGGACTTGCCTAAATTTGAACAATTCGCCAGGCAGGCCGCGCTTGAACTCTTGGCTACAAAAGGAAGAGAAGGATCAGAATCAGACCATCTCCTTCTACCTTGAACTCAGCCGGGGCTGAACTTGCTAACCCAAGGATCCTGTGCCCAAATGGCCACGCTTCCCTGTAACCTACCCTAGGAACCCGATAATGCCCCGACTCTCAGAAACGGGAGGCTGGTCTTGAGAGCCACTGGAGACCCCAGAGGAATAAATGAATAAGCTCACTCCTCGGGGGAAAAGCAGGGCCGGGGCAGAAGCTACAGTCTGCCAGATGCGTTTTTCTCTGAAGCACCTCTCTGAAGATTCAGACTGTTCCCATGGTAATTTGAGTCTAACCGTGGGGGAAGCAGCTCGTCACTGCATGGTCAGTTAGACATAAAATGTGATTTTTAAAATAATTTTCTTTGACTACATCTGTTATCAAAAATCGCACCCACCTCCAGAGTATACATTGCTATTTTTTATAGTGAAAATTGTGAGAAAGTGCATCCTTTTCAAAATAGCCTACTTGTTCCCTCTCTCTCTCTCTCTCTCTCTGCCTTGAAGCCATCAAATTGATTCAGCTCAAGGCTAAATATAGGAATGACTAACAATGATTTCCACAAGAGTCTTAGAAATCGCTTGTAAGAGAGCAAACGGAAAATAGATTATCCAGCAGCCACATCAACCAGCATTTGAGACAACAGCCTAAATCCAGCCGCTCCACTGGAATGAAAAGTAATGCTCTTTCCTCGGCTGTGCTGGCAGACGGATGGCCGGAGCCGAAGGGAAGACACAGACTTCCAGACACAGAAGGGTGCCCAGTGTCCTCATGACGGGTCTGGTTGTGGCACGATTCCCGTTAGGAGATGCTCCCAGGAGGGACTGAGGGTGGAAGTGAGAAGTGCATTCATTCCACTGGGGCCCAGAGTGAGTTTTCTAGAAATCAGATCGCTTATGAGCCCTGGCCCTATTTATCACAGAAAATGCGACGTCCCTCGTGTTTCACATCTCTGAGGAGGCCAGGAATATTGGAAACAGCAGGTCGGAGGAGACAAAGGTAAGTGGTGGCATGATGGTGCAATATGCTGCTAAGAGGCCCAGTCCTAAATGGTAATCAGAACAACTCTTGTGACAGTAAAAGCTTCTCTTCACTAACTCCCGTTATGAACCTGTGCAAAATACCATGACTGTTCATGCCTGGCAGACCGCTTCAGTGCCATCCTGATGCCTGGGCAAGATGGGCTCCTGTCCTCAACCCTGTTTTTCCGAGGTCCCCACTCCACCCCCTGCCAGGAAGAGGTCCAGGGTTCACTGGGAGGTGCCCACCCCGGGTTCCTGCCTCTTCTTCCGGACCAGGGGTTTGCAAATGACGACTGGGACCACTGGTTATCACTCAACTCAGGAGCTAAGAATGGTTTTCAATGGTTGTAAAAAAAATCAAATGGAAGAACGGCACGTGAAAATTCCACGAGATTTAAATGTTGGTGTGCACAAGCTAAGTTTTACTGGAACATTATCATGTTTACTAGTTTGCCTCACGCCTGTGTCGCTCTCTCTGCTCAGCAGCAGGACCTGAGGAGTCGCCCGAGACCGTAGGGGCTGCACAGTCTGAAATACTTATCATGTGGCCGTTTGCAGATATGTGTGCCAGCCCCAGGTCTAGACCATGCCTAGTACACCTGGGTTCCCTGGGATTCCCCCGCGGGCCCCAAACCCCTTCCGTCTGCAGGACTAGGCTTCTCTGGGTTCTCTTCTGGGGGTCAGCCAAGAGCAACTGTTTGCAGGGAGCATGGGGGGGCTTCCACCTGAACTTGCCAGCCCTCGGTCTGGAGAAGAGGGGGTGAGAAAAGAAAGGAGGCCCACCTGAGCTGAGGGCCTCAAAGCCGGCCCTCTCTGGCTGCCGTAGTCCAGCATGGAACCAAAAAGAAGTTCCCGAATTCGATATGAAAGCTTGACCTTCTGGGTTTGCCGGGAGAGGAAGGTAGACTATTTTTTTCATGTTAGAGTTAGCTTGCTTTATAACTTTTAAATGTTTAGCAGCACGGCACAGGGGACTCCGTTTGTATTCCTTTTCTGGGGTTCAGTGTCATTCATGCTGTGTGAGGGGTCCAGGCCATTCCCTCCTGCCCCACGAGCAACAGAGATCCTTCCCAAACTCGCCCTGACCAGACAGACTTTCTATAGTATCTACACATTTTAATTCAGTATTTACAAATGATTGAATCATGAATGTGAAAATAAAGAGCTTTTTTTATTGAAAAGATCCAAGAAAGATGAGTCTCTAAAGAACAGTGGTATTTACATGGGTGTGGACAAGTTTATAGGAAGTTTTTGAATAGTCAAAGGAGTCACGCATGCCTGTAAACCTTCCTTCGCTCCATTTTTAGAATCAAAACTGCAGAGTGCAGCTTGTTGGTCATGCTTGTGATTTTAGGTGAGGAAGAGAGAACACGAAGTTCTGGTCTAAAGGACAAGACTCCAGCCCAGGGCCTTGACCTCACATCAAAAGACAAATCATAAGCTGGGCTCGGTGGCTCAGCCTATAATCCCGCGCCTTTGGGAGGCTGAGGTGAGTGGATGGCCTGAGCCCGCGGGTTCGAGACCCGCCTGGGCAGCGAGACCTCATCTCTACAATAAATCAAAAAAATCAGCCGGGCGTGGTAGTGCATGCCTGTAATTCCAGCTACTGGAAAGGCTGAGGCGGAAGGATCGCCGGAGCCCAGCGGGTCGAGGCTGCGGTGGCCGGGAGCGGCCACTGCACTCCAGTCTGGGCGACAGAGTGAGACTCCAACTCAAAACAAAACAAAACAAAAGACAAATCACATCAGTGTGCATTTATGCATTTTACATAAAATAAGTCTAATGTCTTTACCACTGTTTTTTATTCCCCCACTTGATATTTTTGACCCACACTATCCTGTATGAACATTTCCGTATAAGATGGATGACATGGTGTGCTGTCACATTGGACACAAGGCAGCCCTGAAGGGAACACTGTACCGGAAGGTACTAAAGCTTTATGGGCATTATTTCGTCTAATTCTCACAAGTTCAATGTGACATATGCTCCCATAGCCCTTGTGCTATAAATAAAACAACTAAAGCTCAGAGAAGGTAAGCCACTTGCCCTAAGTCACATAGCTGGTGAATAAGTAGAGATGTGAGAGTAAGTTGGCTTAGACTCTAAACTCATGAACTTAACTTCCAGGCCATCCTCCACATGGCAAGTTTCCCCAACACGTGCAGAACAAATGAATGAATGAACGATAACCCACAACCAGCAGCTCCCACTGACTGGGTCCTTGTTCTCTAGGGGAGTCGTTTTGCTGGGTGGAAGCAGAGACATCCTGGAGCGTTGATTTTCCTTGACAGTAAACAATAAAACACTAAAAAATGTTTAGGTGAACTTGTATAGATCATGGAATGAGATGCAAAACATCGTATGACTTCTAAATATAAAAACAGAAGACTTCAAAGAAACACTGAGGTTCTGGGCAGCTTTGGCCTACATTCTCACGTCCTGCGGGGTTGACTGCTGTTCTGGGCTCTTTGGTGGAAATTTTGAGAAGCACAGTCCTGTGGCGTACTACAGAGGACTGCCTCGGGGTCAGGGAGGAGAAGAAAGACACAGTCAAGAAGACTTCTTTGAGCCTTCCCCGGCATTGCCGGGTTTATTTTGACATGAGACAGAGGGCTTATGGGACAGGATGCTGAAAAGTGCTGTCTCCAGGTCCCAAACCTGTCTTGTAGCACAACCCAGGGGAGAGGGGCTAAGCGGTGGCAGATTCATTCTGGCATACAGGAAGATAAGCACCTGGTGTGGACCAGAGCCCAGGGAGCTGGAAAGAGGAGACGGCTGCCAAGGTTCAGGGGGCAGGAAGGGGCGCTGGAAAGAGAAGATGGCCGCCAGGGTGCACAGGTTAGGGGGGCGTAGGAGGGGTGGGTGGCTGGAAAGAGAAGATGACTGCCAGGGTGCACAGCATCTATGGAGGCTGCATCCTGACCGACCATGATGACCGATGCAGAGTGTTCTGGCAAAGACTGAAGAACGCCTCCTGCTTAAGAGGGTGAAGTTAGGGGAAGGATGCATTTGCAACATGCGTGCTTTATACACATCCCATTCTGCAGGGACAAATCAGGAAATCCAACAGGCCTGAGGCAGCCCTCCCCTGAGCCCTGGGCAGGGGGCCAGCTTCCCGTGCTTCCCTATAAAAGCCCTGTGGCGATTCATTTTACGTATCACCTTGATGGTCTGTGGGGTGCACAGATGAAATGTGATTTCTGGGAGTGTCTGTGAAGGTGTTTTCTGGGTGAGATTGGCATAAAAACTGGTGGCCTGAGTGAAGCAGAATGTCCGGTTCAAGGTGGATGTCATCATCCATTCTGTTGAGGGCCTGGGTGGAACAAGTAGAGGAAGGAGGAGTTTGTTCCTCTTTTTCTGTCTCAAACTGGGGCATCCCATTTCACCTTCTTCTGTCCTCAGATTGAGATTTATACTATCGGCTTCCCTGGGTCTCAGGACTTTGGGCTTGGACTGAATGATACCAGTGGCTTTCTGTTTCTCTGGAGAGCCCTGACTAATACAAGCCCAAACTCAACGTGGGTAATGATGACGCATTTGGGTGATTGTAAGTCCTGAAGCTGTGCATGTTCATGCATTGATGTAGGGAGGAGATTTGCGGGGGCACACCATTTCCCAAAAGGTGAAGAGCTGTTGCCTTCAGAGTCCCGGAGTAGAAAAAGCCAGGCTTGGAGGATTTAGGTAAACCTACAACAGACAGAGCCCGCCCTGCTCAGACCCTGCTGGGCCTGTGGGAGCCTTCCCAGAAGATTCTCTTTTCTTCACATAGCCTTGGCTTCAGCCTCTCCCACTGACAGAAACTGTTGGATTTATGAATGACACGTGTCCCAACCCCCAAAGAACTGATCAAGGCAAAAAGGCATTTATTTGATGAATGAATTCTGAGCTGTTCTTTGAGATGAGGCGAAGAAGAGTAATATCTTATATGTCCGTCCAGCTGAAGCATGTGTGAAATTACGTTGTGCATAGGACAGCATGATCAGGTTTGGAGGAAGAAACAGGTTCTGAGAAGTGAAGTATCCTTCTCAAAATCACACAACTACTGACCTAAGGCACACCCCCCCCATTAGCTGGATGAACTTGGACGAGTTGCTAATGGTCTCCAACGTTCCGGTCCCTCATCTATAAAATGGGATTAATAGAGTTGTTGTGATGATTTAATGATATGATGTAGAGATTAAATGATATAAGAGGTGTAAAGAGTCCACAGAGTGAAAGGTGAAGTCGCTGCTTCATAACTGTTATTATTATACTGACAATAATTATTTTCGTTGTTAAATGCTTCTGTCAAGGCCGAACTTGGTGGCTCAGCCTGTCATCCCAGCACTTTGGGAGGCCAAGGCGAGTCGATTGCCTGAGTCTGCGGGTTCAAGACCAGCCCAGGCAACTTAGTGAGACTTTGTCTCTACAACAAATCAAAAATTAGCCAGGCGTGGTAGCGTGCGTCTGTAGTTCCGGCCTCTTGGAAGACCGAGGCGGAAGGATTGCCAGAGCCCAGCAGGTCGATGCTGGTGTGGCCATGAGTGTGCCACTCTACTCCAGCCTGGGAGACAGAGTGAGACTCCAACCCAAAAATAAATAAATAAAAATGCTTCTGTCAGAGACAGTGGGCGGGAAAAGAAAGAATAGAAGGTACTATTAGAATCAGTCCCACAAATGCAGAGTGGCTGCTAAAAGGTATAAAGCTTTTTTATGGACTGATTAAAATGTTCTAACGTTAGATAATGGTGATGTGGCACAACTCTAAATATACTGAAATCCACTAAATTGTCAACTTTAAACAGGTGAACTGTATGGTATGTAAATTATGTATCAATAAAGCTGTTAAAAATGAAAAAAAGAAAGAATCCCACAATTGATTTGTAACGTGTCTCTGACCAGACTGAGTCGAATGACTGACCAAAAAGTGCGACAATAACAATTCCGTGAAGGGCTGCTTCTGTGTCCCACCCCACGTGCATGACCGAAGTGCTCAATTTAGTAACCCATCCTGCAGTCGAGGAAGCTGAGGCTCAAAATGAGAGCGAATTTCCCCGACTCCTCAACTTGAAACGTGGAGGCAGGACATTACCCGGACTCTGTAAACTGTCAGACACTGTTTCTGGAGCATAGATGTGTCTAGACCGCAGAGCATGAGCTGAGAGGGGCCTGATTCTTCATGAGTGACAGGGGTTGGGTCAGGTGAGAGGACTCTTGGATGTGCAGGTCGCCAGCCTCAACTCCCATCCTCACCTCATTAGAAGCGTCCTCTGAAATCCGCACCTTGCCATGAAGCAGAGCTAGAAAGTTCATAAATCAGCTGGACTCAGTGGCTCAGCCTGTAATCTCGCGCCTTTGGGAGGCTGAGGAGAGTGGATTGCCTGAGCCTGCGGGTTCAGAGACCTCATCTCTGTAATAAATCAAAAAATTAGCCGGGCATGGTAGCGCACACCTGTAGTTCCAGCTACTTGGAAGGCTGAGGCGGAAGGATCGCTGGAGCCCAGCAGGTCGAGGCTGCGGTGGCCGGGAGCGGCCACTGCACTCCAGTCTGGGCGACAGAGTGAGACTCTAACTCAAATAAAAAAAAAAAAAAGAAAGTTCATAAATCAAGGAATCGCTGAGTGGCAAACAAGCTCGCTTTTCAGAACTTGCAAAAAAGGAAGTGACATTTCCCCAGGGGCAACACAGATGCTGTTAGTGAGCAGAAAAGTGAGAAGGATTTGATTCTGTGCCCGCTCAGATACAGGTGTGCTCTGTCAGGGGGACCCCAAGCCGGCCGGGTCTATGCTTGCACACACTCTGCAGAGCCGCCTACCCAGCCACTCGGCCACATCCCTCCCAGCTGGGCCTGCTCACCTCCTCCTGTCACCCCAAGAATACACTTCAGACTCGGGGCCCGTGATCTGGCCCTGGCCCTGGCCACTTCTCCTTCCTCTTCAAACCACTTCCACCCACCACATCAGCCCTTGAGCTTTTCTGGAAAACCCCAAACATCCCCTGCCTGCATGGGCAGTTCTTTAAAGAGCTGATATCATTGAACGATTCAGATTTCAGCTCACTTCTTCAGAGAGTCCTGACCTCCTGATTTAAATTATACTCTAAACCCAATCACCATGACGTTGACCTTTGTCATTTTCTTATAAGGTTTTCAAAGTCATCACCTACGACTATTTTGTTATTTATTTCTCTTGCACCAGAAGGAGGACTTCTGGAGGCGAAGGCACGCCTGTCCTGATGGTTGGGTGTTCCAGGGTGGGAACAGCACCTAGACAGAGCAGACCCGCAGGAATACATGCCAAGTCAGCATCTGAATCCACGAATGAACGAAGGCTCTGGCCCCTTGGTGTGTGTGCTTGGTCGGTGCTCAAGACAGCAACTCCAGCTTCTGGGCAGCCCTCGCCCATGTTCGAAGCATTGCTGCTATAGGAAGACAATGGGAGATGGGCAGACGAGGTCTTCAACGTTCTCTGAGTTTTCATTTTTCCTCTAATACTAAAGAACTAGAAATAGTCATGCGTTCCTTAATGATAGGTATGTATTCTGAGAAATGTGCCGTTAGGTGATTTAATCACTGTGTGGACACTAAAGAAGATACTCACACAAACCTACAGGGCACAGCCCACTGTGCACCTGGGCTGTATAGTATGGCCTTCTGCTCCTAGGCTACAAACCTGAACTGCATGTGACTGCAACAGTAACACAATGGTAAGTGTTTGTGTATTTAACTATCTAAATTTGAAAAGGCACAGTGAAGACCGGGCGTGGTGGCTCACACCTATAATCCCAGCACTTTGGAAGGCTGAGGTGAGAGGAGTGCCTGAGCCCATTGGTTTGAGACTAGCCTGGGTAATGTGGCGAGACCTTGACTCTACAATAAATCAAAACAATTACCTGGGCGTGGTGGCACGTGCCTGTAGTTCCAGCTACTTGGAAGGCTGAGGTGGAAAGATCACCTGAGCCCAGCAGGTCGAGGCTGCGGTGGCCGGGAGCGTGCCACTGCCCTCCAGCCTGGGCAACAAAGTGAGACTCCAACTAAAAAAATAAAAAGCAAACAACAAAAAGAAAAGGTAAAGTGAAAATAGTGTATAAAAGATAAAAACGGCACACCAGTATAGGGCACTTACCATGAGCAGAGCTTGCAGGACTGGAAGTTGATCTGGGTGAGTCCGTGAGGGAGAGGCAAGTAAATGTGAAAGCCTTGGACATTACCACTCACTGCTGAAGACTAGACACACTGTTTACTTAGGCTACACTAAATTTATTAAAAATATTTTTTTCTTCAATAATAAATTAATCTTAGCTTACTGTAACTGTTTTACTTTAATTTTTTAAAAAACTTTTTGACTCTTGTAATAACACTTAGCTTAAAACACAAATACATGCTAAAGCTGTACAAAAATATTTTCTTTCTATCCTTATTCTATAAGCTGTTTTCTTTTTTAAAATTTTTTTTATTTTAAAGATGTGGGGTACAATTCAGGGTTAGGTTTACAAATGTTTATTATGCAGGTATCCTTGTTGATGAGGTATGCCCCTCCCTCCACTGGCAGATTCCCTCTACTGCCAATCTTTTTTTTTTATAGTATTGCCATAATTATTCAAGGTCCGCTCATGAGTGAGAACATGTGATTCTCAGTTCTTTGTCTCTGTGATAGATCACTCAGTATTACAGACTCTAATTCCATCCAGGTTGCTGCGAAGTTCATGATTTTGTCCTTATTTATGCCTGTGTAATATTCCATCAAAAGAGGACTGGATTTTAAAAATGTGGTACATATAAGCTGTTTTCTATTATGGCTTTTTTTTTTTTTTTTTTTACTTTTTAAACTTTTTGTTTTAAACTTTTTGTTAAAGACTAGGACATGAACACACACACGAGCCTAGGCCTACACAGGGTCGAGATCATCAATATCACTGTCTTCCACCTCCATATCTTGTCCCACTAGAAGGCTTTCAGGGACAATAACATGCATGGAGCTGTCATTGCCTGTGATAACAATGCCTTTTTCTGGAATACCTCCTGAAGCACCTGCCTGCAGCTGTTTTACAGTTAACTTTTCTTTCTCAAAAGTAGAAGAATTACACTCTAAAATAACAACGGGAAGTATATCATCATCAGTAAGTACATATTTGTGTGTGCTAGACTTTTAGAGGACTGGTCGTGCAGTAGATTTGTTTATACCAGCATCACCACAAACACTAAAGCATTGTGCTACGATGTTATGATGGCTTCTTTACTTTACTTTAGAAAGAATAATAGATGGTCATGGTAGTAAGGGTAGATGCTGGAGTTTATTTTTATCTCTCTAATGCTCTTATATGGCATAATATATTTTTTTCCCCAGACTTTTGTTGGTTTTTCAGTTTTAGGGAGAAGGCTGTGAAAGTTAGGGTCCTTATAATCCAAAAGTATGGGGAACCACTGATCTAGACTCTAGAATCTTCACCTGGTGTGCTTCAGTTGGCCGCTGTTTTTAAGGTAGGATCTTTGGGTTTAATTCCTTTCCATCTTCTTATCAACCTTGGTTCACTTGAGCTGGCTAACTCCCAAAGGCCTGGGGTAAATGGTGGGTCCACCCACCATCCTGCTGCCACCATACAAATCAATAGTAAGTGATTGGGAATCCACCGTCTGGCAGGCCCTGGGCAGAGACTATCAATATGGCGCAGTTGCCTCTTAGTAACTCAGAAGCCAAAGAGAAGCACATGGTGACAACCGCCCTACTCCATTTTTTTCTGCCTTCCCCTCCCAGATTCTTTTTAATTCAGTTTATGAATGGAAATATACAAGTTCCTTGTTCTTGTGAGGAAACCGTTCACATAGTTTGGCATCCCCAGCCTGATCAATTGGGTTATCTCTGCTTCCCACCTCGGATGCAGTGACTGGATCAGGATGGGCACAAGCCCAAGCTGGGCTAGTCAGATCACACCTGGGGGCTTTTATTTGTGCTTTGGGAATAGGCATGCTTTCTGTCTCATGGGGCACAGTAGCCCTGAGGACAATGTAAGCCTAGAACTGCCAATGGTCCCCTTTGCTACCCTGTGGTGACAGCCTGCTGGACAATAAAGATGACACAGAGAGAAGAAGTGAGAGAGATGGAGTGAGAGAGCTTTGAGAACACTGTTTGAATCGCTACTTTCCATCATGCCTAAAGCCAGCTGCACCCTGGGGATTCTCAGTATATTCCCTTAAAGCAGTTTGAGCTTGGCTTTGATCATTTGTACCCAAAAAAGTCCTGAAAAAGGCTCCCTAACATCTGATGCTCATTCTTTCCAGCCAGACTCTTGCTTCTACCCAAAAGCTCTCTGCGTGAGTTTCACTGGAAATTCACTGGCCCAAATGCAAAAGACTGAACTTAAGCCATTATCCTTAACATGTAAAATTCCATATACGAAATTCTTTCTTAAAATCAGTCAGACACTTGGGATCCCATGGTCCCACTTGGGATCATCATGGCTGCAAGATTTTGGTGAGGAATTTGCTAGCTTCTGCTTCTATATCTGTAAAGTGGGAATAGCAGTACCAGCCTTGCAGGCTTGTTCAATTTTGTTCAATGCAGTTCCATCTCTTTCCAAACAGTTCGGGTCAACTCAGCTCATCTAGTTCCACTCCTGTGAGTAAGAGCCAGGCAAGTGACACAGGCTATATATACTTCGACAATCTCCTTCATCCTCTGGCCATGACGATGGCCCAAGCTGGGCCAATCACATTACCTCGCCAAGGAATTGGAAACTATGTTGCAGTATCTCTACCTTAGAGCTAAACCTGGGGCACTAAGATGCATCCTCTGTGAGAGGCTCAGTGAATGGAACAAGGGGGTAGAAAAAAGCAGAGAGAGGCACATGTGACCACAGTTTCCCACACCTGTGAGGCTCAGGAGACCTCCCAGGTTGGGGTCCAGGAGGTCCTTCAGCATTTATCCATTAGAGATTCCTTTTGGGCTCTAGCTAGTTCCAGAGGTTGCTATTTACGACTCCTCAAAGCAGCAGCTAATCCCTGAGGACAGTTCTTAGCTGAAAACCACTTCCTGCCTGTGGTAGCCAAAGTCTACCCCTCTGTAAAATGGCCTACCAAAATTGCTTCCCTCAAAGGAATGGAGATCTGTTGGGATAATGGATATGAAAAGAAATCTTACACTTAGAAGGAATAATTTCCCCAGGGACAGTTGCGGTTTTTGGGACCCACTTTTGAGACTTTTGTACCAACGTAGGAGCACCCTGTGTCTCTTCACTGGCACTGTGGGTTCACATGAACCTCACATTTTGAGGTGACTCACAAGAAGCTAGTGAGGCTGAGCTGTGTGTAGGATGACTTAGGGTACAAAGAGGTCCCTTTTCTGATGCAGAATGCCCTCCCAACTACCCTGAGATTCCATAATTAGTTCATGTCCCCGTGATTTGAAAATGAAGTAGAATCGCTTACTAAAATGCAGACTAGGCAGAGAGTTCTTTAGATCTGACACCACAATCACGACCTATAAAAGAAAAGATTATGTATTGTTTAGTTTGGCCTGCCATCACGAAATATTACAGACTAGGGAGCTAAAACAACAGATGTTTATTTTCTCACAGTTTGCAGACTGGAAAGTCCAAGATCAAGATCTGGCAGGGTTTGGTTTCTGGTGAGGGCTCCCTTTCTGGCTGGTAGACGGCTGCCTTCTCTGTTCTCACGTGGCAAGGAGCTCTCGTGTCTCTTATAAGGGAACCAGTTTTACAGAATTAAGGTCTATCCTTCTGACCTCATTTAATCTTTGCCCTCGGGGATTTAGGGCTTCAACATATGGATTTTGCCAGAACGCAATTCAGTCCGTAGCAGATTGGTACATTGGACCCTATCGAAATTAAAAACTTTTGCCCTGCAAAAGACCCTGGAAAGACGATAAAAAGACAAGCTATAGGCTGGGAGAAAATATTTGCAACTTACATATTCAACAGAGAATTTGTATCTAGAATATATAAATCTCTCAAAACTCAACAGTAAAAAAAAAAAATCCAATCAGAAAATGGGCAAACATTTTCAATGAAATTTCAGCCAATTGAATCTAACAATTTATAAATTCCATGACCACATATTATTTATTCCATATATGCACAGCTGGCTCAGTATTTGACAGTCAATGTAATCCACCATGTCAACAGGATAAAGAAGAAAAATATGATGATATTAATTAATTGACACAGAAAGACCTTTGACAAACTTCAAACCCATCCATGATAAAAAGTACATCAGGAACTTCCTTGTCTTCATAAAGATAATCTACAGAAACCTACAGTTAACATTATACTCAGTGAAATATTGAATGCTTTCTTTCTAATATGGGAACAAGACAAGGTTGCCTGCTCTCGCCACTTTTATTCAACATAGTGCTGAAAGTTTCAGTCATTGAAACAAGGCAAGAAAAAGAAAAGGTAATTATAGTAGAAGAAATAAAAGTGTTTCTGTTTGCAGGTAATATGATTGAAATCCTAGGAAATCAACAACAACAAAAAAAAAACTCCTCCTAGAACGAATAAATGAGTTCAGTATGGTCACAGGATACAAGACCAATAAACAAAAATCAACTGCATTTCTATATACTAACAATGAAAAAGTAAACCAAGATGCAACACAATTAATAACTTCTCCAAAGAAAAGGAAATAATGATAAGTCTAATGAGATGCATATAGAATCCTTGTGCTGAAATTATGAAATGCTGATGAAAAGAATCAAAGAAGACCTAAATTTTTGGAAAGACACACTGTGTTCATGGATCGGAAAAGTCTGTATAATAAAGGTGTCAATCCTTTCTAAGTTGATTTATAGGTTTAATGTAGTTTTAGTCAAAATCCTAGCAAGGTGTTTTTTGTTGTTGTTTTCATTTTAATTGAGCAACAGCAAGGTGTTTTTGACATACACAGCTTATTCTAAAACTTATATGGAAAGGTCTTAGAATAGTCAAAATAACATTGACAAAGAAGTATAAAGTAGATACAGATTGGGGGAAAGTATTTGCAAATCACATATTAGGCAAAGGGCATGCATCTACAATACATAACTCTCAAAGCTCAACAATCTAATTAGAAAATGGGCAAAAGACATGAACAGATTTCACTAAAGTGGATATACAGATGGTAAATAAGCACACACAAAAAATCTTCAATATCATTAGCCACTGGAAAAATGCCAATGAAAATGACAATGAGATAGCATGACACACCAATCACAATGGCTAAAATAAAATATAGTGGCAATACCAAATGCTACTGAGCATGCAGAGAAATTGGATCAGTTACATATTGCTGGTGGGAACGAAAAATGGTATAGCCTGGGCACTTATCCCAGAGAAACGAAAACGTGTGTTTTTGCAAAAACTTATGCACAATGTTCATAGCAACTTTATTTGTTATAGCCAAAAAACTGGAGATCACACAGATGTCCTTTATCAGTGGCTAAATAAACTGTGGTACATTTATATCATGAAATACTACTCAGTAATAAAAACGGAGAAACTATTGCACAACAAGTAGGATAGATCTCAGTGGAGTTATGCCAAGTGAAAGGAGCCAGTCTTTAAAAGTTATATATTGTATGGTTCCATTTACAAAATATCTTTTAAATAAAAGATAAAATTGCAGAGATGGAGAACAAATTAGTGTCTGTCAAGGGTTCGATAAAAGAAGAGAAAGGGATGTGGTTGTGGCTGAAAAGGATCGCATAAGGGAAACTTGTGTTCTATATTCTGACTGTGGTGGAGGTCAAATAAACCCACATTGCATAGAACTAAGTCCACACACACACACACGAACACAACTGTGTGCATGAAAAGTAGTGAAAATTAAATAAGGTCAGTGTATCGTATCAATGTCAATTTCCTGATTGTTCTATCATGCTATAGTTATGCAAGATGCTATCTTTGGGGGAAACTGGGTAAAGGGTACATGGGATCTTTCTGTGTCTTATCATCGCATGTGAATCTACAATCATCTCAAAATATAAAATTGTTGTTTTTCTAAAGCGTTTACTCTCAGGAGAAAAGTATTCTAGTACAGATTCCTTTACCTCAGCTGTTCCCATTCCTAGGAAGCTAAGCAGTCTTGTTAGCCCCATTTTACGGGAGGAAGCCAGGGCAACAATATTGTGAATGTGACCAGGGAAATATCGTACCCTTGGTCCTGAGACTGTCCCTCTTCAATAGCTGTACATGGGTTATTGTTATTCCCATTTTACCTGTAAGAAAGTGGGGTCTCGGAAATATAATTTGTCCAAGTTTATATGCTTAGAACATAAAATGGAACTCTTTGGGTTATAAAATATAGGAATCAAACCCAAACTGGGTTAAGAAAAAAAAAAGTGGCATTGGCTCAGGTAACAAAATCTGTGGGTTTCAGGCACATCTTGACCCAGGAAATAGAACCATATTATCAAGAGTCCATAGCTTTTCATTTTAGCCCTGACTTCTTTTGCATTTGTTTTATTCCTAGGCAGGAATTCCCAAAGGATGGCAGAGGTTTGACATTATAGTTTAGCAACCTCACAAGAAGAGTTTCTCTTCCAACACCTTCAGAAATGTTCTGGATTGATTCTGACTGTTCCAACTTGAGTCACATACCCAGGAACATGGACAGTTCTAATTGGCCTGGTCTGGATCACATGCCCACCCTTGACCTGAACCATCTGGACAAAGAGTGGGAAGGACTGGTTCTACAGGGAGGCTAAGCAAACAGGAAACATGTCTGCAATGGACCCCCACAAGAACTCACAGGTAAGTTGGGGGGGGTCTTCCTACAGAGGGGCTGCATCGAGTGGCAGTGGCAGCTTTCCTCTTATGTTGGCCATCTCTTTTACCGGCCACTTCCTCTTCATGTACGTTTTGCCATTTTTGCAGGGGCCGAGGGGCTCCCTCTAAGCCACATAGCAACCTGAGGAGGATACGAGGGTCTGGACTGCTAAGCTGATTTAAGAAACGGCCACCTTCCCTCCAGAGCACACCATAAACCTGTCTGCTTTAAAGGGGAATGAGGAGACAAATGAGTTAATAAAGGCAAACGACTTTGCAACTTGCCTATAGCTGGCCATATGTAAACGCTAAGTGGCAATGCTCCCTTATTGTTATCTTCGCCTGTCAGGCCACTTAGAAGAATGCCAAGAGCCTGCAGTATTTCATCTCTGCTCTTACTTCATCAGAACAAAGCTCTAATCACTGTGTTGTATTGCTAACTGTGTGGGAGGATGCAGGATGCCTCTGCTAGGGCCCCCGAAGCAGGATGCCTCTGCAGGGGCGCCGCCTTCCAGAGCTGCTGTCCCTGCAGCATGGTGAGGGTGGCTCTGTTTATGCTGAGGTCCTACTGGGGACCCTATCCTATTTCCTGTGTGTGCTTTTGTCTGTTCCCTGGAACACCACTCATTAGACGTTCTCACTTTAATCTCCTTCTCCGGTTGACATATTTAAAATTAATGAGGAATTTGTTCTCATTCAACTAGCTAGTTAGGACAGGGGGCCCATTTCTCCCCCTCAAGTGAATCTTTTAGGTAAAATAATGGGGGAAAAAAACGTTCCTCTCTCTCACCCTGGCCCCACTTTTAATGCTTTCGGCAGTTCTGAACAGAGCCGATATGTAAAAATTAGGCATCTTATTGCTCAGTAATTAGCCCAAACTAGCCCAGGCAGACGGAGTTTGCTGGTGAAGAGAAGAAGGAATGGGCAGAGGAAGGGTACCCAGGGAAGTGGTAAGTGCTTGTGTGTAATGAGCTCTCGAACAAACAACTTCCTCTGTTGGATTTCTGTGAGCAAAAGGTGTCCCTGAGTAGGTTGTGCTAAGTTATTTTCTGAAAATGTGAACTCTTAAAAAAAATTCTTCCCGCAGTCTCAGGATGCTGTGGTTTGAATGTTTGTATCCCTCCCAAAAGTGATATGTTGAAATCCTCATCCCCAAGGGGATGGCATTAGGAGGTGGGGCTTTGGGAGGTGATCAGGTCATGAAGGTGGAGCCCTCACGAATGGGATCAGTGTCCTTATAAAAAGGACCCCAGAGAGCTCTCTTGCCTACTTTGCATCATGTGAGAACACAAAGAAAAGTCAGCAGTCTGCAGTGTGCAAAAGGGTCCTCGCCAGAGCCTGATCACGCTGCCACCCTGATCTTAGACTTCCAACCCCCAGAACTGTGAGAAATAAATTTATGTTGTTTATCAGCCACCTGGCCCATGATATTCTTTTATAGAAGCCCGAACAAAATACATGGTTTGAAATGACAGGCATGGCTGCTTCCTGGGGTCTCTGTGGGAGGTAAGATCTCACCTCGGAGGTAGCAGGGACAACCCTGGTGAAGGTCCCAGAACCTGCTGTCTGGGCTCCCACAGCACTCTGGGGGAGGATCTGGGAAAAGTGAAATGATACACTGAGTCCTGTCCCAGGACGTTTCCAGAATTAGGCTTCATTTTCAAGGATCCCTAGAATTTTCCCATGAACCCCAGAGAACCAAGGGAAACAGTTTGAAAAAAAGCAACCCTAGGGAGCCAGGCAGTTTTTATCATTTTTCACAAGTCAGACGCATGTCTTCGAGGACAGTGGAAATCGTCCCAGGATACCCAGACACCATGGCATCATCTGGTGAGTGAGAGGAATATTGGCTGCTCTGACCCCCTAGACTTTATTAAAGATTTATAGGATGAGTCGTGCAGCTCTGATGTGTTGTTGGAAGACTACTAGATCTCATAGATGATGCCTTGATTTTCATCTTGGGCGTGTCTGCTGGGTTGCTGTGACTTAACAGGCTCATTCATTTTATTAATAACAGGTCGACAATGCTGGAGTGTTTTGGCCTTGGGGTCTTGGGGAAGCAGTGGTGGGGAAGGAGGACATATATACCAAAGACGTCCAAGGCAGAAGAATCCAAAAGAGAGAAGGGGATATTCATCCACTTAACATTTACACTAAAGAAATATTGTTTTCTTTAAAACACTTGGCTTAACTACCACAAGGGAAAAGGTGCTCATGGCCTAATTCACGTGAAGGAGGCAGTGGTCGACAGATTGCTCACAAAGTAAGTGCCGGGCGCTATTCCAAGTGCTTTACCTACATCGAGTCATTGGTTCCCACAACTTTATGAGGGAGGTGCCATTCTGATCTCACTTGACAGAGAAGGAGACCGGGGCACAAAATGGTGATTCACTCACTCAAGTTTATACAGCTAGCAAGTGGCAGAGGTGGGATTCCAATCCTGACAATTCCACTCCCAGAGTCTAGACTCTGAATTACAATGATCTCAAAGGAAGTTTAAAAATACATAGAATTCAATGAAAATAATATCAAAACATTAATATTGATGGGATGCAGCCATTACTCATCCAGCACACATTACGTCCAAATGGCTTTAAGTCCATTATCTCTAGGAGGCAGGTTCACATGAGCCCGTCCACGCTCAGAGAGGTTAGGTACTTGTACAAGGTCACACAGCTAGCAGATGGAAGAGCCAGGATGAAAACACAGGTCTAGTTTCAAAACCTGCTCGTCTACCCACTAGTTCCTCCTGTGCACAAGCAGTGACTTTCGAGGTACATTTGCACTTGGGTGGGAGATAATCCATCCACCTAAGACATACAAATGGTGGGAATTGAATTCTAGAAATACTTTAGCTTGGGGAAGGCAGCTTCTGAGCATCCCTGAAATTACAGCTCACAATTTGCTGTTTCCTAAGTGTGGCTCGGGCTAGAAGGCAACAAAACATAAGACCTACTTGAGTAGTTCTCTTTCTCCCTGTTCCCTCAGGTGTGCTCTGTGGGAGGAAGGAGGAGCTCAAGGTCAGAAGAGCACAGTTCCCTGGGAGGCAAGTGCTACACTCAGCAACCCTGACTTCAGCTAACATCCTTCAGTGTGGGAGGCCGCCACATCTATCCCTGCAGGGCTTTGTTCCCCGCAGGCCTCTGAATGTGAATCCACCCTCTTTGGATTTACAGGGCAGTTTTTGCTTTGCTTTCTCACCTGACCCTTTGGTTTAAAACCCCAATAAGGAGTGGAAATTATTACCAGCGAAGTTAAAGAATGCTGGCTCTTAGGACTTGTGTTTTTCTGGTCAAGCTGAGAGAGGGAATCAAAGCTTCCATTCTTCTCCCTGGAAACAGAACTCAGAGAAGTGAGCCCTGTTACATCATTGTTGATAAAAAGCAAGTGAAAAGTACTGAGAAATGTGAAAAATTACAGAGCAATAGACTGTGAATTCCACAGCAGAAAGCCAATGTGTTACTTACTTCTTGAGACTTAAGAAGGTCCAGACTGAATTAAGAAGAGGGGGTAGGATGGAGATGCCAAGAATTGATGAAACTCTGTGTGGTGCAGCAAATGGAGGTGGTCCTTCACATCTGGCCTGAGGAACGCCAAATACTCAGTGGTACCTCTGTTTCCTAATTGGTCAAAATGTGAAGAAGTCAACGGTCTCAATTAAGTATTCATGGAGTGTCAGATATTCATGTATGTACCAGGTCAAACAAGAAGAAATGGAAAGCCTAAACAGACCAATAAAAACCCAGGAAATCGACTCAGTTATAAGAAACCTCCCAGCCAAAAAAAACCCTGGACCAGATGGCTTCTCAGCTGAATTCTATAAGACATACAGGGAAGAGCTGATACCAATCTTATGGAGGGTATTCCAGGCAATCGAGAAGGAAGGAATCCTCCCAAGCTCATTGTATGAAGCCAATGTTATCATGATTGTCAAAATTGGCAAAGACTCAACAAGGAAAGAGAATTATAGGCCAATTTCCCTGATGAACATAGTTGCAAAGATTATCTACGAGATTCTAGCAAATCTGAAATGTGTATCCAACAACATATTTCAAGGATCAGCTACCACAATCAGGTGGGCTTCATTTCTGGGATGCAGATCTGGTTCAACAGTCACAAGACCATACACATAATTCAGTACTTTAACAAGCATAAAACCAAGAACCACATGATTATCTTATTAGATGCAAAAAAAAAGCATTTGATAAAATCTAGCATCCCTTCTTGATAAAAACCCTCAAACATCCAGGAGCATTCAGGAACATTTGAAAGAACATTCCTCAAAACAATAAGAGCCATCTCTGACAAAACTGCAGCCAACATTATGCTTAATGGGCAGAAGCTGGAAGAAATCCCCCTAAGAACTGGAACAAGATAAGGATGCTCATTCTCACCCTTCCTAGTCAACATTGTATTGGAAGTCCTTGCCAGAGTAATCAAGCAGAAGAAGGAAATCAAGGGTATCCAAATAGGAAAGAGGAAGTCAAGTTATCCTCTTTGTGGATGATAGGATTCTATACCTAGAAAACCATAGTCTGCCAAAAACCTCCTGTCAAAAACCTCCTTGCTTTGATAAACAACTTTGGTAAAGTCCCGGATATAAAATCAATGCACAAAAGACAGTTGCATTTCTATACACCAGCAGCAAGCAGGCTGAGAAACAAATAAAAAACACAGTCCCATTCACAATAGTCACACACACACACACACACACACACACACACACACACACACACACACACACAAAGGAAATACCTTGGTATCCACCTAACCAGAGAATTGAAAAACTTTTACAGTTAGAACTACATAACACTACTCAAAGAAATCAAGGATAATACAAACAAATGGAAAAACATCCCATGATCATGGATTGGAAGAAACAATATCGTCAAAACGTCCATACTATCCAAGACAATCTACAGATTCAATTCAATAGCTATCAAATTGCCAACATCATTTTTCACAGACCTGGAAAAGACAATACAGAAATTCATATGGAGGCAAAAAAGAGCACAGATAGCCAAAGTAGTCCTCACCAAAAGGAACAAAGCTGGAGATTTCACACTTCCAGACTTTAAACTGTATTATAAGGCTTCAGTAACCAAGATGGCACGGCAGTGATAGAGGAATAGGTACATAGGCCAATGGAACAGGCCAAAAATAAAAACACAGTCCCTCATCCAATTCATCTTCAATAAAGTCATCAATAACAAACATTGAAGAAAGGAAACCATATTTAGCAAATGGTGCTGGGAAAACTGGCTAGCCACATTCAGAAGAATGAAACTGGACCTCTACCTATCACCATGTACAAAAATCTACTCAGAATCAATCAAGATCTAAAATGTAAAACCTCAAACAATAAGAATCTTAGAAGAAAGGCCAGGCTCGGTGACTCAGCCTGTAATCCCAGCACTTTGGGAGCCCAAGGTGAGTGGATTGCCTGAGTCCGCGGGTTTGAGACCAGCCCTGGCAACTTGGTGAGACCTCATCTCTACAATAAATTTTTAAAAATTAGCCAGGTGTGGTAGCGTGTACCTGTAGTTCTGGATACTTAGAAGGCTAAGGTGGAAGGATCTCCGGAGACCAGCAGGTCGATGCTGGGGTGGCTATGAGCGTGCCACTGCACTCCAGCCTGGGCGATGGAATGAGACTGGATCCATATCAAAAAAAAAAAAAAAAATCTTAGAAGAAAATGTAGGGAATTCACTTCTGGACATCGGGGTAGGCAATGAATTCATGATCAAGTCCTCAAAGCCAATTGCAACCAAAGCTAAGATAGACAGGTGGGACCTTATCAAACCGAAAAGTTTTTGCACAGCAAAACAGATCATCAAGAGAGTAAAGAGACAACCAACAGAAAAAAATGGAAAAAAAATATTTGCAAGTTATGCTTCTGACAAAGGTCTAACATCCAGGATCTACAAGAAACTCAAATGAATTGAAAGGAAAGGAAATAAACCTCATTAAAAAGTGGGCAAAGAGCTGGGCTCGGTGGCTCAGCCTGTAATCCCATGCCTTTGGGAGACTGAGGTGAGTAGATTGCCTGAGCCCACGGGTTCGAGACCCACCTGGGCAGCTAGACCTCATCTTTACAATAAATCAAAAAAATCAGCCAGGTGTGGTAGCACACGTCTGTAGTTCTGGCTACTTGGAGGGCTGAGGCGGAAGGATCGCCGGAGCCCAGCAGGTCGAGGCTGCGGTGGCCGGGAGCGGCCACTGCACTCTAGTCTGGGCGACAGAGTGAGACTCCAACTCAAAAAAAAAAAAAAAAAAAGTGGGCAAAGGACATGAACAGATACTTCTCAAAGGAGCAAACAAATGCATGAAAAATGTTCAGCCTCATTAATCATTGGAGAAATGCAAATCAAAACTATAGTGAGATACCACCTACCTCTAGTAAGGATGGCTATCATTAATAAGTCAAAAAACAACAAGTGCTGATGTGACTGCTGAGAAAAGGGGATGCTTTTACAGTGTTCGTGGGAATGTAAGCTAGTTCAACCTTCATGGAAAGCAGTGTGGTGATTTCTAAAAGAACTGGATATTGTGCTTCCATATAATCCAGCAATTCCTCTCCTGAGAATATACCCAGAGGAACATAAATCACTCTACCATTTAAAAAATGGACTTTGTAGTTAGTCAAGCCCACCAGCTCCCCACTCCCCTCTCAAAAATACTTTCTTCTTCCTGAGCTTTCTGTGGCCCTAGCTCTGTATATCAAGGTAACCTGATATCGAGGCATCTCTGGGGGACCACACCCCATCAGTGGGATGGGGGTGGGGTGAGGGTTACACATTTTTTTCCTGATGTACCACCATGCCATAGGTTGATGTGACGATTAAAGAAACCACAGGTATGAAACCACTAACAATAAGCCTAAAATACGAAGCAAACTCTGTAAAGGTTTGTTTCCTTCCTCTTCCCCCAGATGCAAAGATCAAATGTGTCTGACAGGGTTTTGAAAGGGTGGCACACAATAGGACTGTCGTCTCATGAAAGCACTGATCTGATGTTGAGATAAAAGGTGGCAGAGTGATGGTCTAACCCAGTTGGGCGTGGAAGTCAGTTGTCCTTACATGGAGAAGTTTCCAGGGTGGGATGGGTCTGCTTTCCGAAAGGGAGGAAGATGGTGAGGGGAGCAGAAGTAGTTTAAGACTAAAGGGTTAAAGAACAGGAATAGGGTTCTCAGAGGGGTGGGGGTTGAGACACTGTTCTGTTGGCCCCAAGAAATACTTCCAGGAGAGTCGGTTAGTGGGAACCTATCCTCGTGTGTGGCCAAAAACAGTCTGGCTGGGGCTATTTGGGTTCTTCGAAGTCTACTAAAAACTGTTAAACCCAAAATTCAAAATCCGAGAGACCACCAAAGAGCCAGCTCTGATGCAAACACACAAGGGTCTTTATTCAGGCTCGAGTCTGGGCTCACGAACAAAGCCGGCTGTGGTTTCAGGGACGAGAGCCCCGATCCAGCATGGCAAGCAGTCTTTATACATCATTACAGAGGGAGGGGAAAGAACTCTGAACTTGGTTTTACATGATTGGGTAATCTCTCCTAATGGGTACGGGAACACTTGGTATTGGTAGGTGCCTTTCGTGGGCTTCAACCTGACTGCCCGTGATTGACAGAAACCCACCCAACGGGCAGAGTGGAATGTCAGATAAGTTAGGTTCATATAGTCACTGCGTATAAATTAACCTGAGCAAGCAGGCAGATTACTAGCGTCTCCAAGTTTGCTGCAAAGGAATGTCTGAAAGGGGCTTATCGCTTTAACATTTACATCCCGTTGTAAAAGCAGAAGTCAGCATGGCAATTGGGACTAACAATGCTTAACCCAAGAGTTCTAAATACAAACATTACTTAAGACATTATATAATTACACAATCAGTCGCTACCCGGCACCCGACATATGCCTAATTCTACAGGGTCTGAGGTAGGATTTAAAGTACTAAGATTTTGTAAAGTACAATGAACATGAGGTAGGGATATATAAAATATAGTGAACTAAACACTACTTTTACAGCAAGTATGGCTTTTTAAGTTTCTTGGTTTCTTGGGTCTCTCAAAACATGTATATATGCTCACTCCAACTTTTTCTAGCATTTGCCCTAATGACACAACAGAACAAATCCAGAAGGAATGAAAAAAGGTAGAGCTTTCTAGAAGCCCTGGATTCTTTCCCCGTGAAGAAAATAAAACCACAGAGCTGCTCGGGGTTCAGTCAGTGTTCCTGTTACGGGGCGCATTGTACTCCCCCACCGCCAAAAAAAAAGTCATATTGTGAAGTGCCAACCCCCTAGTACCTCAGAATATGATGGTATTTGGAGATAGGGTGTTTAAAGAGGTAATTAAGGTAAAATGAGTAAACTGAGGCTCTAATTTATAACTGGTGTCCTGATTGGAACATGACGATGGCCATCTACAAGCTGAGAAGAATGGCCTCAGCGGAAACTGAAAGACGGTGGCTTGCAGTGAGACTCAACACCCGTGAAGGCCAAGAGATTTAATGGGGGTGAACGTGGTGGCTACAGAACCTGAGAATCAGATTGCAGCATGGAGGCAGGGGTGTGGCAGGTTTTATAGAAATTTAAAGCGACCTGTCAGTTACCTATTGGTCGGCAGGTGAGGCATTTTTGGGATTGGTAGGGGCTTTCGCGGGCGCAGGAATGGTGGGCTTTGTTGTGGAAGAAGAACCAGGAGAGCCTTGTCCGAGCCTCCATGTTAGTTTGTCCAGGTGCCTTCTTAGGCGGGAGCGCCATTTTAGGTGGGGGCCACGCCTAGGTTTAGCCTTTGGAGGGGGCGGGTTCCTCGTGGCTGGCTGGGGCCTTTCAGAAACCAGACCTGCTGACACACCTTCAAGTTGGATTTATAGCCTCCAGAATTGCGGGAAAAAAATAAATGTTGTTAAAGCCAGTGGTCGGTCGTACCTTGGCATGGCAGCTCTAGCAGATGAACCCAATTCTGTTTTCTGGCATGGAGACCACCGACCCAGAAGAGAGGCCCCAACGTCACTGTGTTTTGGGGCAGTTGAAGTGTGGAAAGGGGTCGTTTTCCTTGAACCAGCCTGGCAAGCTGAGGATCCCTTAACTTCCCCCACTCTAGAAGAGGTAGGAAGAGAACCGGGTGCCTCCCAGGGGGGAAGGCTCCACCTCATTGCGTTTAAGGCAAGGTAAAACTGAGGCCTAAAATTCCCTTTCAGTCAACCTCCATCCCCTAGGGTTGCACAAGAGCCAGGAAGTGATGGGGAGGCCACCGTCCATGTCCTGGGGCTGCCCCGGTGAGCTCATTATCTCATGCACAAGACCCTTCCAGGTCACACAGGACTAGGGCCTGTAGATGATGCTGGGGACCATGTTGTCCGAGATCAAGCCCCAGGGGATACACAGTGTGTCTCCTCTCAGGTCCTATCTGCAAGAGCACCTCCATCCCCTATTTCTTTCCAGAGTTGGGAGTTCACAAATGCGCTCACCCGCTGTCCTTTGAGAAAGCTTGGGATTCCAGCAAAACAAGAGCCAGGAGGGCAAGGAAAAAGTCAAGTAGGCTGCCTGGTGAAAAATCAGGGATGAGAAACAGGACAGAATGCAAAAACGCACCTCAACATCATTCTGACACATTTGTTACACATAACTTTGCTTCTTGGTCCTGGTCCTGGGCCGAGAAAGCGTCAGGACCCAACTCAAGCCCGACAGTCTGGCAGCCGCCCTCAAGGCCACCGAATTGCGTCTTCCTGAGTGCAGGGATCTTGTTTTACTTACTGTCATCATCACCATTTAATGATTCCCTGTGCTAAGTGGCTTTATAACCATTATTGTTAACCTTTACAACATGAAGGTAGGTGTTATTATCATCTGTTAATGGGAAAATTGAGGTGCAGAAAGGTGACTTGTCTAAGACTTCACAACTGATAGCTGTTGGAAGTGGGATTTGAACCCACTTCTATGTGGTTCTACGTTACCCCAGCCCATTGCCTGCTCCTGACATTCTCAGCAGATGCAGCTGTTTCCTCTATCACGGAGGCCTACTTAGAGGAGAAATTCTGCCAAAGAAAGGCAGCCAATGGTTTGCAGAGAATGGTTTGCATATTCACATAATTTCCAAGAGTCCTGTCTCCTGCTGGAAAGGAGATGACACATTCCTTCCAATTTCCCTTTCAAAGAGATTGACACACACTCACGGCTGGAGGCAGCAGCTGTCTTTGCTGTTCACAGACTGGAGAGCGGTATGTGAGTGAAGTGAATTCCATGGCCATGTCTCTCCTCCCTCGAACCTTCTGGGGTTCGGGTTTAATGGCTCCAGAGGCCAGGGAGAGTGCCCTGAGGAAACCTGAGTGTGTAGTGGAGTTGTTGCTGGCAACAGAGGAGGAGGTGGAAGTACTAGGAGTGAGTATTTCAGAAGCAGGAGAGGGAAGTGTTTCAAGAAGGAAAGAGTGGTCGGCCATGCAAAGGCTGTTGAAAAGTCATGTAGGATGAACACTGATGTTTCCATTGGATCAGGCCATCCAGTGGTCAAGGGCTAGGGCAATTTTAATGAAGTCATGAGGGTGGAGGCCAGAGTGAAGCAGTTTGAAGATTTGCATGCTCCATCTAGTAAAGGCTACCTTGGAATAATGCAAGGCTCCAGCGTGGAAAGTGGGGAGGGAATGATGCCTAGGAGCCAAGGGCATCTCTTTGCATGAAGTGAGGGGGAGGAGCGGCCATCTGCATTGCCATTTGCATTGAACTTGGCAGTGCATGCCTCTCAAGTCTCCAGAGTCATTTGCATCCTATTCCCAGGCTCTGCTCAACTCCACTCTCCAGTTCCCAGTCCCACTCACCGCTGCCTTCCCGTGTCCAATGTCCCTGCAGTCCTTCCACCTCTGCCAAGGGTTTACCACATGGGCACAGGCTGCTCCATGCTTGTCTGCCCACCAAACTGTCAAGGTTTCATTTCACCAAGCTGTGAGTACAAATGCTTGAAGAATACCAACAGTTACTTTTAGAAATGAACCGTCTCTAGAAGGATTGTAAAGGTCACTGCCTGTCACAGGTGCAATTGTTGAGAGAAAAAGAAATTATCAATTCAATATCCCTCAGACAACAATTTTAAGAGATTGTGGCTATCCAAACCATCTTCCCAAAGCCCAATAAGTAAACACTAGAAAGGAAAAACAATGATTATTGTTACAAATTTTGTTGGTTTTTGTCAAGAGCACATTAATTTTGGCTAGGTCAATACGGATCGAGTAGAATTCTGTTTTATACAATAGAAAGGCTATAGCCACTGCAACAAACCAGCAGGCAGCGTGCTAATACCCATTTCAAGAACATTGTTGGAGGCAGAATGGAGGATGTTGAGATTATTTGGAAATGTAGGTTCTATCCTCAACTTGGCCACCAATAAAATGGGTCATTGCAGATATTTCAAGCATAATTATCCGTATCTTGTTATTCATTTGAAAAAGGGCGTTGAATCATCCCTCAGGTATGTGTTATCTCTAATATTATAAGAGTTTTTAATACATCTTCACTATTTAAAATGATTAAAGATTCTCAGGGTATCTTGGCTTTTAACCACTTGCTGTTGTCCAATCTGATGTGCGCTTTTTGATCAGAGTCCCACCCATAATTGCACAGTGATTTCCATCAGGAATTGTATTAGGGGGAAGTTTCCAGAAAAGCAGGAACACTGCTTCCTTGGCCAGCAAGGATGGTGATGACCTATTGCTGTCCTGCTCCCAGTAGGAACGCTTTGTCGTCAGGTGAAGGAGGTGTGAGACAATGGAGGCTGCTTTCCAGGGAAGAATGATGTGCAGATCACATTGTTGACAGAATCCATTTTAGAAGCACATCTTTTGACACTGGCCACCATTCCAGACGCCGAAGATTCTCCTTATAGAGACATATAGCTCAGGTGAGGGTAGGGTGGGTTTGTGAACGTGTGTGAGTGTGCATGCCTACAAGCCCGTGCACATGTATGTCAACCCCTCTGTCCGGCTCCACCTCTGCAATATTCCGACTATTTCACAGGAGTAATCTTTGGCAAACTTGCGGTTCACATGGATGCCCTTGTTTCTGCCCTCACAGGAAAGCCCATCGCATTGAGTCTGAGGGCTTTAGAGCCATCTCTTAAGGCATTCCTTCAAGTTTGTTTCCTCTGGTGCTATCCTCTCTGAAGTTGTTATTACTCATTAGGTATGTTGCACATAGAGGAAAAGTAGGTCAAGGATTAAGAAAAAAAAAAGAAAAAGAAAAAAAAAACCATCCCTGGGAGAAGCACAAGTATTGTGTAAAGCTATTTTGAACCTGCATGAGGTTTTTAAACGGGGAAAGTGTTTTGTGTAGGGACGGCTGCTGTCACAGCAGACTTAGGAATGAATGCCGACGCCTGAGCCTTTCATACATTAAACACGTGACCTCAGATTTCCAGTTTGAAATGATAATTCTGCCCAGTGGGGTGAGCAGCCTCAAAATCCAGACTCTATAAAATATAGGCCACCTTGAGGATCCTTACTTGAACAGGAACAAGCGGATCCTGGGCCTTTTCTGTAAAGGAACAGCATAAGAGAGAAATGTGAGCATGACCCCCACGTCCCCAGGGCCCAGGTACTGCCCAGGGTCAGAGCCAGGCTGCTGTCGGCAGTGGGGTCTGGGGAGCAGGCAGAAAGTTCAGGCTCTAGAAGAAAACGTTCCAGCTCAGTCTGCTCTGACCTGCATCTGCTCCATGCTGGAAGCTTTGCCGCTGCAATGTGTCTATTCAGGGGGAATAAAATGTGTGGCAGGGTCAAAGTAGCTTGAGGTAGGCTGGCTGAATTCAAGGCTCCCTGGTGGAAGAGGCCTCCAGCTAGGCATTCACAGAAGGAGAAAGGCAGTAGGGAGTGGGGCTTGCCCGTGTCTGGGTGAGCTTTAGGGTAAGCTCCAGGTGTTCTGCATACTCCCAGGGGGTAACCACATTGGGCTTCCCAGGCTGGTATCACAGTGATGCCCAAGAGCTTACAGGTCTACAGGCATAATCTCATGCAGACTTGTTTTTCTCTCTTTTACACAGGGAAGAAGGAAAGGAGAGGGAGGGAGAAAGCCTGACTAGCATTCCACTCTGTTAACAGTTCCTTGCCTGGATCATTCTTCCCTGGAAAGCAGCCTCCATTGTCTCACACCTCCTTCACCTGACGACAAGGTGTTCCTACTGGGAGCAGGACAGCAATAGGTCATCACCATCCTTGCTGGCCAAGGAAGCATTGTTCCTGCTTTTCTGGAAACTTCCCCCTAATACAATTCCTGATGGAAATCACTGTGCAATTATGGGTGGGACTCTGATCAAAAAGCGCACATCAGATTGGACAACAGCAAGTGGTTAAAAGCCAAGATACCCTGGAATCTTTAATCATTTTAAATAGTGAAGATGTATTAAAAACTCTTATAATATTAGAGATAACACATACCTGAGGGATGATTCAATGCACTTTTTCAAATGAATAACAAGATACGGATAATTATGCTTGAAATATCTGCAATGACCCATTTTATTGGTGGCCAAGTTGAGGATAGAACCTACATTTCCAAATAATCTCAACATCCTCCATTCTGCCTCCAACAATGTTCTTGAAATGGGTATTAGCACGCTGCCTGCTGGTTTGTTGCAATGGCTATAGCCTTTCTATTGTATAAAACAGAATTCTACTCTATCCGTATTGACCTAGCCAAAATTAATGTGCTCTTGACAAAAACCAACAAAATTTGTAACAATAATCATTGTTTTTCCTTTCTAGTGCTTACTTATTGGGCTTTGGGAAGATGGTTTGGATAGTTTGGATAGCCACAATCTCTTAAAATTGTTGTCTGAGGGATATTGAATTGATAATTTCTTTTTCTCTCAACAATTGCACCTGTGACAGGCAGTGACCTTTACAATCCTTCTAGAGACGGTTCATTTCTAAAAGTAACTGTTGGTATTCTTCAAGCATTTGTACTCACAGGTTGGTGAAATGAAACCTTGACAGTTTGGTGAGCAGACAAGCATGGAGCAGCCTGTGCCCATGTGGTAAACCCTTGGCAGAGGTGGAAGGACTGCAGGGACATTGGACACGGGAAGGCAGCGGTGAGTGGGACTGGGAACTGGAGAGTGGAGTTGAGCAGAGCCTGGGAATAGGATGCAAATGACTCTGGAGACTTGAGAGGCATGCACTGCCAAGTTCAATGCAAATGGCAATGCAGATGGCCGCTCCTCCCCCTCACTTCATGCAAAGAGGTGCCCTTGGCTCCTAGGCATAATTCCCTCCTCACTTTCCACGCTGGAGCCTTGCATTATTCCAAGGTAGCCTTTACTAGATGGAGCATGCAAATCTTCAAACTGCTTCACTCTGGCCTCCACCCTCATGACTTCATTAAAGTTGCCCTAGCCCTTGACCACTGGATGGCCTGATCCAATGGAAACATCAGTGTTCATCCTACATGACTTTTCAACAGCCTTTGCATGGCCGACCACTCTTTCCTTCTTGAAACGCTTCCCTCTCCTGCTTCTGAAATACTCACTCCTAGTACTTCCACCTCCTCCTCTGTTGCCAGCAACAACTCCACTACACACTCAGGTTTCCTCAGGGCTCTGTCCCGAGTCATCTTCTCTTTTCACCCCTCTCTTGCTCTTTAAGAGAATTGCTTGCTCTGCCCAGAAATACCAAGGCATCTGGGGGGTAGTGGTAGGGGCTACAGATCCCCACTGAGAGAAACCCAATGCGCAGGACTGGGGAAAGCCCCTCTGGCGTACCACCAGAGACCAAGGGGATCCTCAGCAGGGCACCAGAGAAACCCAGTTAGACCAAACCCCCCCAAATTAAACTGGAACCAGAGTCCATAAGTAGAGCAAGATGCATGTGCGAAACCTAAATAGGATAAGGACAGCTAAAACGGAAGGTTTATATAGGACCCAGAGTTTCCTAACATCATAGACAAAATGTTGGAGATATAATTGAAAACTCACCCGTCATACCAAGAAGAGAAAAACCACAATTCGAATGAGCAAATATAAGCAACTGACACCAACACCAAGATGTCAGTATTATCTGAGAAGGATTTTAAATAAGCCATCGTAAAAATGCTTCAGTCATCAATGACAAATTCTCTTGAAATGATGAAAAAATGAAAAGCCTGAGCAAAGAAATAGAAATTACAAAAAAGAACCAATGACAATACAGAACTAAAAAAATACAGTAACAGAAGACATGTTAAAACATACTCTATGTACCCAACAGTAGAGTGGAGACGACAGAGGTTATCGTAAGTGAATGTGAAGGCAAACAAGATAATTCACTCAATCTGAAAACAGTGAGAAAATTGTGTGTGGGGGGGGGACAAATCAGAAACTCAGAGACCTTTGGGACAATTAGAAAAGACCCAACATTCATATCATTGGAGTTCCAGAGGCATGGCTGAAAGAGTATTTGAAGAAACAATTACTAAAAACACTTGAATTTGGCAAAAGACATAAACGTGCAGATCCAAGAAGCTGCATAAACACCAAATAGTATAAACCCAAAGCAACTCACAAAACACGTTAATGTGTTTTGGTCAACAATGAACCATATATACAATGGTGGTCCCAGGGGATTACAATGGCACTAAAAAATTCCTACTGCCTAATGACAGCATAGCCATCATAACACCATAGTGCAATCCATTGCCTTTGCTATGTTTAGGTACACAAACACACACCATTGTGTTCCTGTTGCCTACAGATGTCACATACTATATAGGTTTGCCTAGAAGCAAAAGGCTATACCATATAGCCTAGGTCTATAGTGGGAAATACCATCTAGGTTTGTGTAAGCATCCTCTGTGGTGTTCACACAATGATGAAATGATGAATAATTTCTCAGAATATATCCCTGTTAAGTGATACATGACTATAATTTCTGAAAACTAAAGTCAAATTTTAGAAACTTTGAAATCCATCAGAGGGAGACAACAGATTGCTTATGCCTAGCAATTTGAATGACAAAGGATTTTTCACATGAAATCACGGAGGCCAGAAGGAAAAGGCACAACATATTTCAAGTGCTGAGAGACAAGAAGTGCCAACCACAAATTCTGTATCTGGCAAAATTACCCTTCAGGAATGAAGGAGACAAAAAAGTATTCTCAAACAAAGGAAAACTAAAATAATTTGTTGCTAGCAGATCTGTCCTACTAAAGATTGAAGGATTGGTTATAGGAAGTTCTTCAAACAGAAAGTAAATGATTAAAAAAAAAAAGGCATCTTAGTGAACTGGGAAGAAAAACGAAACAATGAAAATAGTAGAGACAGACATCCTTTTATTTATGAGTTTTATAAATCATTTTTTATTATTGAAATAAACATGGCATCATCTGCTACTCAAGGCAATTATATTTAAAAGTAAGGAGAGCCTCGTCAAGTTGCCCAGGTGGGTCATGAACCCGCGGCCTGTAGTTCCAGCTACTTGGAAGGCTGAGGCGGAAGGATCGCCAGAGCCCAGCAGGTCGAGGCTGCGGTGGCTGGGAGCAGCCATTGCACTCCAGTCTGGGGAACAGAGTGAGACTCCAACTCAAAAAAAAAAAAAAAAAGAAGAAGAAATAAAAGTAAGGAGAGGAAAGGAAACCACATGGAACTCGGGTTACCATACATCAGTTGAAGGTAAAATATTGATACTAAGTAACTTGTTGCAAGTTATACATGTGTATTATGTTACCAGGCGCAATCACTACAAAAACCATGCAAAGAGATAACCTCAAAAACACTAAGTAAATCAGGATGGAGCTCTAAATTCTTTCAAGCAAACTTCAAGAAGCCAAGAAATGGGAAACAGCATAATGGGAAGCAGAAGAAACAAATAGAAACCAAATAATAAAGTGGCGCACTAGCATGTCAATAATTACCTGGAATGTAAATGACTTAAATACTGAAATTGGATTTTTTTTAAATGACCCAATTATATGCTGCTTCAAGAAGCTCACCTCAAAATCTATGCCATAGGGTAGGTAGGCTAGAAGTGAAAGATGAGAAAAAGATAAGCTATATAAACATTAATATAAAAAAGCTAGATTGGCTAGATAAGAACCTGATAGAGTAGACTTCAGAGCTAAGAATTTACTGAAGATTAAGAGGGAAATTACATAATACTACAGGGATTGATCCATCAATATAATATAACAATCCTAAGTGTGAATGCACCAAGCAACTATGTCTCAAAATATGTTAAGTAAAAATCAGGAGAGCTGATAAAAGAAACAGAAAAATCCACTATTATGACTGAAGATTAAACACATCCCTCTCAGCAACTGACAGAACTACTGGGCAGCAAATTAGCAAGAATATAGAAGATCCGGAAAACACAATTAAGCGCTATGCTCTAATTGGCATATTTCACCACCAACAACAGAATTTACATTTTTTTGTCCAGTGTCCATGGAACATTAACCAAGGTAGATCATATCATGAGCGATATCATAAACCTCAAAAGATTTTAAAGAGTTGAAATAGAGTGTGATTTCCAGCCATAATGGGAACAAACACGCAATCAATCATAGAAAAACAACAGGAATATAACCAAACAAGGAGTATTTGGATAACATATTTACAAATAATCTGTGAGTCAAAGAGGAAGCCTAAAAGGAAATTTTGAGAAAAATGCATAGAACTGAATGAAAATGGAAATACAAACTAACAAATGTGTAGGATGCAGTTAAAGGAGAACTGTGAGGAGGTTTTTGGCACTAAATGCCACATTAGAAAAGAGGAGTATCTCAAATCAATAACCTAAGTTTCTACCTCAAGAACCTAGAAAGAGAAGAGCAAAATAAACTTGAAGCAAGTGAAAGAAAGAGTAGAAACCAGTGGAGATGAAAATGGGAAAAGAAAGAGAAAATTGATTACAGAATAAAAACTGGTTATTCAGAGAGCCAAATACAGCATGTTCTCACTTATAAGGGGGTGAATAGACAATGGGTACGCCTGAACATGCAGAGTGGAATAACAGACATTGGTTACTACAAAAGGTAGGTGGGTGGGAGTGGATAAGAGCTGAAAATTTATCTGTTAGTTACAGTGTACACTGAAAGTCCAGAATTCACCACTACATGGTATGGGGGGGGGCAAAAACCCAGAATTTATCTATAAAAAAGTGTATATTGATTCTTACATGTTTAAACTTCAGACACTTCCAAAGTACTCTCTGTCTGAGGCAATATACCCATAGATCAATACACCACATCTATGGCTTTTTCCACTGCTCAAAACAGTTTTTGAACACGTCCATTTTGATGCCTTTGAATGCTTTTGTTGTACCTCTTCCACATCAGCAAAACGTTTTTCCCTTTGAGGACTTTTTTTTTTTTAATTGGGGAAACAAAAAAAAAATGTCACTTGGGGTAAGATCAGGTAATTAGGGAGGGTGGGGCATGGAAGTCATGCTGTTTTTGGTCAAAAACTGCTGAACACTCAGCACAGTGTAGGCAGGTGTGCTTGTAAATCATCCATGGTGAAATGGGTAAAAGTGTTGAAAGACTCTCCAAAAAAATTCACTGAAACTGAACGCAGCCTCTCACAACAACACTAGCTGGTACACTGATGCCGATGGATTCCTAGAACACTAGTGGGGGAAGCCTGTACTACCAGGGGCCCGTCCTCCAAAAGACAATTCCATTTTGGGGGATTCCATTCCCCCTCATGTGCATCTAAGAAGTCTGCACGTGTATCCCCTAAATTCAGACAAATTAAAAATGTTTAAAAACTCGCTATTTAGAAACAATCAATAAAATTGATAAACCTTTAACAAGACTGAAAAATATAATGAGAGATGATACAAATCACCAATGTCAGGAATGAAGTGGGATGTATTGCTACAGATTCCTCAGCCATTAAAAAGATAACAAAGGAATATTATGAATAACATTAAAGTTGTAGATTAGACAACTAAAATAAATGGAATAGTTCCTTGAAAACTACAAACTACTAAGTCAATCAAGATGAAATAGATAGTCAGAATAACCCTATAATCATTAAGGAAATTGAATTAGTAAATGAAAAGCTTCTGAGACAGAAATCTCTAGGCCCACGTGGTTTCACTGGAGAATTCTACCACACATTTAAAGAAAAACTGACACCAATTTTACACAATTTCTTTCAGTAAGTAGAACAGGAGAAAGCATTTTTCAACTCATTTTATGAGGTCAGTATTACCCTAATACAAAATAATAATAATAATAAGAAGAAGAAGAAGAAGAAAGGAAAGAGACAGTACAGTACAAAGAAAACTAAAGACCAATATCATGAATTAAAATTCTCAACAAGATATTCACAAACCACATCCAAGAATGTATTAAAATAATCATATACCACAAATAAGTGGAATTTCTCTAGATATGCAGGACTTGTTCAACACTCAAAAATACTATTCAATGTTAGGCCACACATCAATAAGCTAAAGAAGAAATATCATATAATCATATCAGTAGACACGCACAAGAAGCATTTGACAAAAATCCAATGCTATTCATAATAAAAATCTCAACAAGTTAGGAAGGTGAGGGGGGAAGATTCCCTCAACTTGATAAGGAGTATCTACAATAATTTTTTTAAAATCACAACTGATATCCTACTTAATGGAGAAAGACTAAATGCTTTTCCTTCAAGATCAGGAACAAGGTAATGTCCATTCTTACCACTCTTATTCAACATCATCCTGGAAGTTGTAACCAATGAGGTAGACAAAAGTGAGAAATAAAAGACATACCTATTGGAAATGAATAAATAAAACTATCTCTATTTATAGATGTTATGATTGTCTCTGTAGAAAATCTCCAGGAATCTATGCAAAACGTTTAGAACTAATAAGTAAGTTCAGCAATGTCACAGGATACATGATTAACAAAAATGAATTGCATTTCTATACACTGACCATAAAAATCTGGAAACTGCAATAAAAAATACAATGCTATTTATTATCACTCCAAAGGAAATGAAACGGTTAGGTGTACACTTAGCAAAACATGTGTGCAGGATCTCTATGCTGAAAATTATAAAATGTTGAACAAAAAAATTTTAGAAGGCCTAAATAAATGGAAGACCATACTGTGTTTGAAGATTGCAACACTCAATGAATGTGTTAATTCTCCCTAAATTAATCATAGGTTTAAAGCAATTGCTATCAAAATCCCAGCAAGGCTTTCTGTAGACATAGGCAATCTTAGCCTAAAATGCACACGGTAAAGCCCAAACCACAGAATAGCCAAAACAATAATGACAAATAAGAATAAATTGGGACGAATCATTATGCCCATTAATACAACCTGTATACAACTATAGTAATCAAGAGCACACTGGACTACAAAGAGATAGACCGTAGATCAATGAAACAACAACAGACTCAGAAATAGACCCACACAAATATGTCTTTCTAACTTCCAACAAAGTACAAAGGCAATTCAATAGAAGGACTGCCTTTTCAACAGGTGATGCTGGAGCAATGAGACATCTATAGGTCAAAAAAAAAATATGAACCACTATCTAAACCTCACACTGGAAACGAAATTGACTCAATATGGATCTTGGACTTAAATGTAAAATACAAAACTATAAAACTCTTACAAAAACATATGGGAGAAAGTCTTCAAAAAGTAGGACTATGCAAAGAGTTCTCAGACTTGACACCCAAAACATACTCTATAAAAGGAGAAATTGACACGTTAAACCTCACCAAAACTAAAATCTTTTGCTCTGTGAAGGCTCATATTAAGAGGATGAAAAGACAAGTTACAAACTGGGAGAAAACATTTGCAAACCGTATATTCAACAAAGGACTAGGATCTAGAATATATAAAGAATGCTCGAAATCCGAAAGGAAATAAATGCCCAACAACTCAATTCGAAAATGGGCAAAAGACATACACAGACATTTCACCAAAGAGGCTACACAGATGGCAAATAAGTATGTGAAAAGATACTTACCATTGTCATCCATCAGAGAAGTTCAAATAAAAACCACAGTGAGATATCGCTACACACATATCATAATGACTACAATAAAAAATAGCAACAACACCAAAAGCTGGCAAGGATGAGGAGAAATTGGATCACGCATACATTGTTGGCGAGACTGTAAAATGGAACAGCCACTCTAGAAAACAGTTCAGAAGTTTCTTATAAAACGAAACATGCAATTACAATATGACCCAGCAATAGCACGCTCTTCTTTTATCCAAAGAAATGAAAATTTATGTCTATACAAAAACCTGCATCCCAAATGTTCATAGCAACTTTATTTGTTATAGCCAGAAAAAGGAATTTTCCCAGATAATATCCTTCAATAGGTGCATGGTTAAACAAATGGTGGTATATATTTATTTATTTATCTATTTATGTATTTATTATTTATGTATTTATTTATATATACATACCATGGAGTATTACTTAGCAATAAATAGTAACAAACTATTAGTAAAAACACCTTCAATCAATCTCCAATGATTTATGCTGAGTGAAAAAAAAGTCAATATCAAAAGTTTAGATGCTGCCTGATTTCATTTCTATAACATTTTTGAAATGACAAAATGCTATAAATGGTGGGCAAATTAGTGGCTACCAGGGCTTACAGACGAGGGCTGGGGCAGGAGGGGGTAAGAGTAACACATGGGATCCTTGTGATGTTGAAATGATTTGGTCTCTTGACTGTGGTGGGTACACGGATGAACTCAGGTAATAAAAGTATGCAGAACCTAATACTGGAGAAACTGGGAAATGTGTACCAGGGATCAGGGTTATGAAAAGGACTCATATATTCTCAGAGTCAGATGTCTGCTTTGTCTTCTGATTTCTTACAAAGTACCTTGCATAGAGCCTCTCACATTGTAGACTCTTCTCAATAAAGCCTGGGAATTCCCATCTGATGACTTAAGTGGGCATGAAATAGTATCAGGATATTCAGCAACAGACACCTGGAAGAGTTTCAGTTATTTGCCGTCGACCTTTTCCAAGGACAATCTTGCCTGAGAAGACCATTGCCATGTGCTCTCCTACCTTCGACACACACGCACAACTGCAGAGACCGTGTTTTATTCCTGTGGTTCCAAGGGAGTCCCGGGTGATGGTTCTCATGGCAACAAAGCCATTTCACATGTGCACTCCTAAAATCACTGGACATGACTCACTTGTGACCCAACATCCGGGAGCATTCTTCTTTCTCATATTTATCTCTTCGCTTATTATAAAAATCAAGCACATTGTGGTTACAATTTGGTAAAATGATCAACGTCGTTCAGTCTCAAGGGACCCTATGCTAGATCTGTCTATAACTCTAGATGAAAAATGAATACATTCAAATGGGTTAAACCAATTTTGAGCATTTCCTATATAGGAAGCACTAAGCTGGGGTTTCTAGGGGAACAGAAGTGAATCAATAATGGCTCCAGCTCTCAGACCATGGCACATGGAACTCTGGTCTTCACGTCAATGCTAGAGAAGACGGCCTTCAGGATGAGTTATTAGTGAGACTAACAGAGTATCTTGGCTCCTGGGAGAGATGACTTCCTGGTGGGTGCCCACCTCAGGAGAGGAACAGAAGGTTTACGGAAGGAGCTGTGGGCTACAATGGTGAGGAGCGTGCTGGCCAAGTCAGCCTATCTAATCTAAATCCTGCTTCCCCATAAATCAGCAGGTAACTTGGGGCCAGTTCCGTCTTTAGAATTAAGAAAAAAGCTATCAGCCCCACCAGTGTGGAGAATAAAAGACAATGCATGTGGACCTACTTAGCACAGATCCTGACATGCCATAAGCACTTCATAAATGTCGGCTATTATTGTTTGAGGTGGTAGGATAAAGAAAGATGAATAAAGACATAGGGTCTTTTCTTGAGCTGCTCGAGATCCAATGGGGTGATTGATAGACGTACGTGTAGTTAAGCCAAGGGACAGTGGTGTGACACCAGAACAGGCAAGTCTGGACCTCACTCAGGAGGCCACGGGGAGCCACTAACAGTCACCTCCTGGTCCTCGCAGTGCCTTTCACCCACGACCGGTGCAGCTTTTATTTACAGCACGACCAGCTTCTGTACCAGCCAAGGACAAATGCATCGCAGGCTAAGCACGCCGACAACCCCAGTTCACTGTGTTCTCTCCTTGGTGCCGGTTCATGTTGCATTGGCGGCTTGCAAAGCTAAAGAACGACCTCTTCCATAGGATATTTATCTCCCCTGGTCCCACGTGACAGATGTGGCCTCAGGAGTGGGACTTGCTAGGCGCCCACCACTGTCACAGCCCCCTTCAAGCACACAGACAAGCGGCTTGGCTTACTGCTCACCATTTCTGGTACGAGAACAACGTCATTTCAGTTACTGCCCATTTCCTGCACAAGGGAGAGCCTGAGAGGCAGAGAGCGCATCCTGCAGCTCAAAGCATCATTTTCCTGCCGGCGTTGGGTCAGCTTGGTGGGGTGCCGTGACCCAGAAACGTGCCTTCCACGGACCCATTTGTCCTGTGGTTCAAATGGCTTCTCTGACACAAACTTGGTAGAACCTGAAGCGCTCAGCCCCAGCCTCTGCCAGCCATTCAGTGTCCTTTGCACAGAGACTCATATGGAGATAAAGAATAAGTCATAGCTTAAAATATGAGGTGGAAACTTCCAGAACAGCCAGTTTGAAGTCCTAGGAAATTTTGTCTAAGCATAGTAATAATGAGTTGTTTTTTCAGAAGGAGTAATAATGGAGTGGGAAGGCATGCCATTTATTTGCTTCCTTGACTGTGTTCATGGTGCAGGAAGCCCCATAGGGGGTGAAGTGGGGGGTTTACAGCCTTCACAACACCCTCCCAACCCCGGGCCCATGGGTAATAACTGCAGGTGAAGCAGTTGTGAGGAAATTTCAGCTGAAGTTTTGCACCCCAAAATCTAGAAAAGGCCAGGAAGCCATGTAAGTGAGCCTATGAAGAGGAACAATTACCCAGCAAACCTGCACATCCACCAAAGAAACACTTAGGTCAAGATATAGGGAGTTAGCTGCTGGGTAGCCTGAGGCATGACCCTAGCTCACTGTAACCTCGAACTCCTGGGCTCCAAACCAGCTTCTCTGACACAAACTTGGTAGAACCCGGAGCGCTCAATCCCAGCGTCTGCCAGTCATTCGGTGTCCTTTGCACAGAGACCCATGTGGGGAGAAAGGATCTACAGCCTTCACAACACCTTCCCATCCCTGGGGCCAGGGGTAATAACTGCAGGTGAAACAGATGTGAGGAAATTTCAGCTGAAGTTTTGCCAAGTTTGTATCAGAGAAGCCGCTTGAGCCCAGGAGTTCGAGGTTACAGTGAGCTAGGGTCATGCCACTGTACTCCAGCCTGGGTGGCAAAGAGTGGCCCTGTGTCAAAAAAAAAAGAAGGAGCTGGGCTCAGTGGCTCAGCCTGTAATCCCGCGCCTTTGGGAGGCTGAGGTGAGTGGATTGCCTGAGCCCGCGGGTTCGAGACCCGCCTGGGCAGCGAGGCCTCATCTCTACAATAAATCAAAAAATCAGCCGGGTGTGGTAGCGCGCGTCTGTAATTCTGGTTACTCGGAAGACTGAGGCGGAAGGATCGCCGGAGCCCAGCAGGTCGAGGCTGCGGTGGCCGGGAGCGGCCACTGCACTCCAGCCTGGGCGACAGAGTGAGACTCCAACTCAAAAAAAAAAAAAAAAAAGAAGGAGGGAAGGGAGGGAGGGAAGAAGGAAGCATGGCCATAGGCCAAGACTGCCTAGAGTACAGGGCCTGAGGGAGGAGTAGGGGCATCCCTGCTTGCCCGGAAGAGGCTTCAGTACATGGCAGTAGAGCCAGGCAGGCTCAGAGCCAAGCCAGCCATGACCCTTGGAGCTCTCCTCTCTGAATCAGGAGCGTGCAGGAGGTGAGCCTGGGGTCCCACTCGCCCCAAGAGGATAACTCGCCATCCCAGGAAGCGTACTCTCCTCCTGAGGCGCAGGGTTTGAGACCCGAAGCATTTTCTCCAGGGAGAGTCCCGGTGTAGAGATAGCAGGCCCCCTTTTCCTTTTACCCAAAGTTCCCAGGTGGAGAGACTCTGCTGCGGATTAAAATAGCCCCAGGAGCACCAGAGCAGAGCTTAGGGCTACAACCTGGACTCAGGTAAAGCAGGGCCGCCCCGCCCTGAACAGCCCCTGGGGCAGGCGTTGCCAGCCCTCCCCGCCACCTCTGTTGGGGATGGTGCCCAGGAGACCACTCTCCTGCCTCTCAGCACCAAGCTCTCTAGCTCCTGGGACACCGCCAGTCTTTCTCAATCTGCCCTGGAAACATCGCCAAAACTGTCCACATTGTTTCATCCAAACCCTCCTCTGGATCCTTAAAATGTTCTCAGTTTCTTTTGTGTTGTTTTTCATCCTCCTGCTGCACAAGCCACACGTGGGGAATTGAAAGGAGGCACAGCCAGACCAGAGGTGGCCAGGAAGGGAAGGTGCTGGAGACCATGTCATAGGAGTGATGGCCAGTGGAGTTGGGCCGTGAGAAGACCAAGGGTGCAGAGGACTCAGAGGTCTTGGGCACCTGTGCGCATCTCCAAGGGCAGAAGCAGGACCAACAGGCGGCCACGGGGGGTTGAGGAATGGATGCTGGCACCACCTGAGTGGGCCATGAGCCCACTGGCAGTTCCCATGGACATGGGAAGGCCGTGCACCCACAAAGCCGTGGACTCAAAAGACTTGTGCATGGAATGTGAGAAAAGAAAGGGGACGGCTCAGTCCAGCAGTTCAGTGAATCTAATCCAGGGTAGAGAGGATCGGAAGACCCCACTCTACCTTGAAGCTTCAGCATGATAGGTGGCAAAGGAACCCACACACCCCAAGCACCCATCGCACCTAGAGTTTGTCAGGGCTGGGTGTTTGGACCCCATGCCATGCATTCTGGGGAGGGATTCCTGTTCTGAGCAGGAGGTTGAGCTTAATAAGCCTCCAAGCTCTCTCGCCGTTCTGGAAGGCTCTGTCAAACCATGATTCGGGCCATTGCTTTTGTGAAGTTCTGGTCCCGCCATGTTGCTCTTTAAGCTATGGCCAGGTCACTGCTTTTGTTAAGCTCTGGCCAGGCCATGTCATGTGTTCATTGAGCCATGGCCACCATGCTTTTACAAACTAAGCTTTGTCCCCTCCCCTATCTCGGGGAAGTGAATCTCCTCTCTCTCTCTCTCTCTCTAATCTACTTTCTAAATAAACTATATTTTCCATTCTCAAAAAAAACCCCCCAAACTTTGATTCATCTACTTGTTCTTCAGGAAGCTCCCAGCAGTGTGCACAGACCCTTTAGGCATAAGGGGGAGAGCCTTCCAAACGTAGATACCCCGATGTCTGGACACCGAAACATGCAAGCACTGTTCTGTGCTGTTGTCCCTGGCCATAGATGTCCGCAGCTGCGTAGTTTCAGAGGAAACTTTCAGTCGCATAGTTTGCCCTTTCTGCAACCGCTCATAAAGACTGCCTTCACTTGGGTTTTTACTAGGGCTTTCTTGCTTCCTGGAATGTAGCTGTCCGGCATCCGGCTTCCACATCTGGAGCCTCCACCAGACCCTGCCTTGGCTCTGGGAGTACCCCGCCTTGCAGGGGTCAGTCAAGCTTCCTTTCTGTTCAGGTTTGCACGGGTGACCCACTGACCTACTTTTCAGTACTGCTCGGCATAACTCAGCATTCTTGCAATGAAACACCCACCCCTCCTGCACAGATCTGCGATGTTAAGATCCTATGACAGGAAACATGAGGGTAACGGCCCTGCAGATAAAGATGTCATGCACCAAGGTGTTCACAGCTGCCTGGCTCACTCTGTTTAATTGTAGAAACATCATTCATCACGAGACATGTGACAAATGTATCTTTACTTTTTCCCCCAGCCTGCAGCTCTGTGTTCTCTCATGCATGTTGATGAGGTTCACTTCTCCTTATCCTATTTTCATATTTAAATGAAAACAAATTGGCTCATTTACCATGAGACTCTCAGCTTGATAGAGATTGAAAAAGTGTGTGTGTGTGTGTGTGTGTGTGTGTTGTGTTGTATTTGTTTACCCTCAAAGGGTTGGGAATGTATGGATTAGACGATCATTCGAAAAGAGAAAAAACATTTTGAATGTCTTCAATCGTTTGCACAACACAGAACCTGAAATAGCTCAAGAAGAAGCTTGTTGATAAAACAACAATTATGACAAAACCAAATCAATATGGCGGCCTGTTGCAAATGTCACAGCGTTGCATTTTGTTTCCACCTTCACAGAGAACTGCAAACCAACTGTGGAATTACCTTCTCCTGCCGGTGTTTGCGGGTGTGAAGACGGAAGACTTCTGCCAGGGAGGTGGGAATGTGCAGAAAGGATTGGAGCATGGAGTGGGCTCCAGATCAGGGAGCGGGTGGGGGCGCATGTCTGTGGATAGAGGAGAGACCCTTTCCCCAGGGCAGGAGGAGAAGGTGGGACTGGGACACCTTGAAAGGTAGGAGAGAAAAGCAGGCGAGATCGTCTCATCATTGGAAAACAGGCTCCTCTTTAACACACGGCTCTCTTTCTAAATTCCACGAATCACACGTGGACACCTGACACAGGAGTGTGAAGAGCACGTTCCCTTCACCCCTCCCCTCCAATCTCAATCCTTAGCACAGAAGTCTCCATGCATTCCGCGTCTGGCGTTGAGTCCATCTGTCTGTCTCTGTTATCCATATGGATATCTGCTGCTTACATGAGTGGTGTCCGCAGCAGTTGTTGGTGAGAATCAGCCCCTCTCCCTGGAAGCTCTCGCCACCCTTGGTTTCCAGGTCTCCATCTCTTCTTGTTCTCCTACCTCACCCACTGGTCACTCTTAGCCGGCCATGCTGGGGCTTCCTTATGTGGGTGACCTCTAAACCAGGGAGGGACCGCTTCTTTCCCCTTGTTGCTCCTTCCAGTCCTATGGCTCCACGTGACGTTGAGGAGACAGTGCATCTCAGGTATCGTCCTCCAGCCTGAAGTTGGACCACTGACCCCCCCACCTGACACCTCAGACTGGATTAGCCATGGCAAACCAGTTCAAGGCAGAGCCCTTGAGTTTGTCTCTGCCAAATCTGCACCTCTCCCAGTTCCCCTATCCCTGGTAAAGGCGTCACCATTTACTGGTCAAACACTAGGACTCCTCTTTGCCTCTTCTCTTTTCTTTTCACCATCTGAACCATCAGCAAATCCTGGGTGCACCACCTCCAAAGTCCACCCAAAACCCACTGGCTTCTCACCACCCCATCCCTACCAGGATGGTTCGAACACAATGCCACCCACTTGAACCACTGCAATACCTACTGAACAGATCTCCCTGCTTCAAAACACCCATAAGCCATGCTCTTCAGAGCAGGCAGGCTAAGCTTTTAAAAATCAAAAGCAGTCATGTCACACCCCGGTTCAAGGTCCTCCAGTAACTCCTTGTCTTCCTCAGAACAGAGCCCGATGGCACTGCATGACCCATCCATTCCAACTCTTGGCCCTGCTTCCTGGCATGGCTCCAGAGGCACTAACTCCCAGGGGAAGGATGGAAGGATTCTGTTTTGTACATTGCTGCATCCTCAGTGGGGCGCCGTCTATAACCTCTCTCTTCTCTCTCTCTCTCTCTCTCTCTCTCTCTCTCTCTCTCTCTCTCTATATATATATATATATATATATATACACACACATATTTACATACACATATATATGTATATGTAAACACACACATATATGTTAATCAAATGAATTCATTTTTATTTTACTGTTCAATCATCTTTTTGAGAGTTCTCATTTTGTCACACAATATCCACCTTTCTTTGTACTTGTATAATATTCCATGGCATGAGTTTGCCATAACTTATTTAACTACCTTCTTGCTGAATAAAAAAAAAATTGAGATGGTCCATCTCCACTGGTATGACGAGCAACTAAACTAGGAGTTTGGGAGAGGAGTTCTAAGCCTTCTGAAGAAAGCCCATGGAAGGGTTTCAAGGTGTCTGGAATCTCCAAAAGCGTGAGTGAGCCCACCTAGGTACCTGAGCATATAAGCACTTGGGTCTGGAGAATACTGGTTTTCTGCCCTCGTGAAAGTTAGGAAATGCTGGATCAGGATGTTGACTTAACTAAGCCAGGCTGTCCACTATGCTGGCCCTGCCAACCCTTAGCAGAAAAAGGAACTAATTTAGAAGAAGACTGCTGTTAGTCCAGAGACTTTGAGGCAGTGTGTCCTGGATGAAGGGAACAGAGTCTGGACGAGGAGACCTGTCCCTTCTTTTTGATGATCTACAGCCACCTGCAAACCTCCGTGGCCCTCTCTGTCCCCTTCTGATCGTGGGCCTAAGGAGACCTGGCTCCCTCCAAGTAGCTCAGATAAAATGCCCTTATCATTGCAAATTGCCACAAAATGGAACTTGCTGTTTTGTTTTTTCTGACTTCCCAATTTCTCCATCTCTTATTGCCACACTAATGACAGGGTGTGAATGACAACTCTTACATGTGTTTCTCTGGGAAAAAAGAGAAATATCAAATGAGACCACATGAGATGAAGTTGGTGAGAGCAGCAATGAGCTCTTTAAGATGCAAAACGTCTCTGAAAATTTTCCCAAGGAGAGCGGATGCCTCTCAGACCTTTGCCATTGCCAAAGGAAGTATTAACTGTGCTGCTCTGGGTTACTGTCTGGTCTCCTGTGTGCACCAGAAGTTCCTGCTGTAGCAATCTCATCTTTCAAAGCAGTAGGAAGGAGGGCTGCTACCCAGAGTTGAGGAAGAAGGTAGACAATGTTCTATCCAAGCCTTGAGCAGCAGGACCCCGGCCGGCCCTCGAGGACCAGGTAATGCCCACTGGCCAGTCTAGCACGGGACCCTGTCATTCACTCTCAGTCAGCTACTCAGGGGCCAGACCAGGGCTGGGAGATCTGGCTCTCATCCCTGACTTAAGCGTATGGAGGAGTCTGGTTCTCTAACCTATTGTCAGATATCTCGAGGCACTTTCTTGACAAATGAGTAGCTTCGGTGGTTTGGGATAGAGAGACACAGCAGGCAGTCAGATTTGAGATCTACATGGATTATATGTTAAAGTTAATATTACATTATAAATCCAATATGGCATAATGATTGAAGGCATGGACTTAAAGCCAGACAGCCTGAGTAAGAGTTCTAGCTCCTCTCTGATTATCTGTGTTTTTGGAGGAATTTCTTAATTGTTCTTTGCCTCTGTTTCCTCATCTTTAAAACAGCAATAAGTTAGCACTATGGTCTGAATGTTTGTGACCCGCCCCACCAAATTCATGTGTTGAAACTTATTCCCCAGTGAGATGGTGGGGTCTTTGAGAGAAGATTTGGTCCTGAGCACAGAGCCCTTGTGGATAGGATAAATGCCTGCATAAAAGAGACTCCAGAAAGCCCCTTACCCTTTCTACTTTGTGAGGTCATAGTTAGAAGGTGCCGTCTGTGAACCAGGAAGAGGGGTCTCACCGAACTCTATCAGCACCTTGACCTTGAATTTTCAAGCCTCCAGAACGGTGAGAAATACATTTTTGTTGTTCATAAGCTACCCAGTTGATGGTATTTTGTTATAGCAGCCCGAATAGACTAAGGCAGATGGCCGCTCTTAGTGGTGGAGTTCACTAGCTGTTCTCTCTGCTCGATAACAGCAGAATTATGGTCTGGTGGGCACTGGTTGGCTACTCCACATTTCCTAGCCTCCCCTGCAGTGTAGCTACATGGCTGTATCCTCTCCCATGGAATGTGAGTGCAAATGACTTGTGCTGGGCCTTGAAAGAGCTGGCGTGCCACTTTAACATCCTCATCCTCTGCTTCTGATGGCTCAAGCAACAGTGACCATTGCAGACAATGGCCAGCAGCCTAACCATGTTTCCTGCCAACTTGGAACACTCTGCTCATCACATCAGAGAAAAGCAATCGTCACTCTGGTTGGAGTCACTGTGCTTTTGCATTACTTTCTTAAAGCAGCTGTTGCTACCCCTACTAAAACCCTACCTTGCAGGGGGTGTTGAGAGCTCTGATGAGTGAATAAATGCAGAGAAATTTAGACTGTTCCTGGCACAGAGTCTGAACTGTATATGTGGTAGCTAATAGTACTGATGAAGAAAGTGATGATAAGACATCATCATGCAATTAGGAAGGAAAAGCTTTTAGGTAAAAATTGCACAGTGTGTTTCTAAGCTATGTAGCAGTGAGGTTTGCATGCTGTGGCATTTTCTTTTTCTTTTCCGTCAACCTTATTTCCATGTTGCTTAAGAGCCTGTGGAAGAATAGCTTAAGACCACACCATGGTTGTCCCTACCCATTCAGTGGCCTGAGCTGCGGGAGTTGCAAACCAGTCTTCTGTGGCAGGCCGAGCACTTCTGTCTTGAGTCGGAAACTGCTGCATTGGCACAGAGGGCGCCTGCACACCTTCAGACCAGTCTGCAACCTCAGGCTGAGTAGCAGTGAACTCAGGAGCTGGAGCAGTCCATTCACCCCGAAATTCTTCCATGGTCACAGCTTTTTCTGCAGCAGCCTGCTCTTTTCAGTCTCTTCAGGATCTCTGTAGAAGTAGAGATCAGGCATAACCTCCCACGGGTGTTCACGGGAGAGAGTGCAGAACTTCTCGAGCCACCATCCACCACATCAGACCCCCTGAGCGAGCTTCCTTGTTGTTGCACGGATGGCAATGTCCACACAGTACAGAGGAGAGTCTGTGTTACACAAAGCTATGGTGAGCGGGTTAGCAAAAGATGCCTCTGGGAGAGGCTGGTGGTCAGTCCTGGGATCAGTAACCACCAGCAGCCCCCCTACGGGGGTCCCGGTAGGCTGCCTGGATCCGGTTGGTGAAGGTTCCAGGAGTGAAGCAGCCAGCATTAGGAGAGACTCCAATGGCAGCGCAAACTTCAGCACAGCCCACTGGCCAGTGTTCCTGGAAGAAATGACACGGACATCAGCAGTGGCAACAATGGCACGAGCTGCACACAGAAGCTTCTCCCAGGTCCTCTTCAGATTTATGATGTAGATGTCATCACTCTTTCTTTCATAGATGTACTGTTCTATTTAGAAGTCAAGGTTGGCTGGGCTCGGTGACTCAGCCTGTAATCCCGCACTTTGGGAGGCTGAGGTGTGCCGGAGTCCAGCTCCAGCTGGGTTCAGGGTACCCCAAAGGTGGAGACAGCATCGGCGATTGGGGGGAAGAAGAGAGAAAGAGAGAGAGAGAGAGAGAGAAAGAGACTGGACTCCAGTCTAGTGCAGAAGTGAATGAGTATTACTGGGAATTACAACGGGTCTTTTATACACAAAGTCAGATGTGGAAGGGGCGTCCCCTACCCACCAGAAACCTTAATCCACGAAAACTTAATGATTGCCTTTAAACCCTTTTCATATGGTAATCTTAAAATCCCATAACAAAGGATAACCTAATCTGTGACTGACATATTCTATAAACCTTTTTCATCTTAAGCTGATCGATCTATGCCAAGTTAAACAACTCTATAGAAGCTTAAACAAAAGTGGCCCATCCCAGAATGTTTGGAATGTGGCCCAGTCCAAAGTTCACAGTGGGCTACCTGCAAGTAACCCAGCCGCATTCTTTCAACAAAATGGCTGTCTTCTAAAACTGTATTCTGTAATTTACACCTTCAATAAATCCTAAGATCATGACCCGGAAGCCTGTGACCAATACTAAGGCTCTTAGATGTGACCCGAGTTTGAATTATAAATTGTGTGAAAGCCAAAACTGCAGTTGCGGAAGAATGGGAGCAATGAGCTTCTAAAGTTAGCTTGTGTTTGTCCCGGTCTCAGAGTTTTTATGTTTTGAGCTCACCGGAACTTAATCTGGTTAGTGCTGAGTAGAAAGGGGGAGGAAGTGGGGTCAAGAGCTCCCGAACGCATCCTAGTGGTCTCGGGGTCAACGGCCCTTCCTGATCCCTAACGCTCAGTGGGTCTCCGTGGCCAGTTCCCAACAGAGGTGAGTGGATTGCCTGAGCCCACGGGTTCGAGACCCGCCTGGACAACTTGGTGAGACCTCATCATTAACCTGGCGTGGTAGCACACACCTGTAGTTTTAGCTACTTGGAAGGCTGAGTGAAAGGATCACCAGAACCCAGCAGGTCGAGGCTGCAGTGGCTGCACTCCAGTCTGGGTGACAGAGTGAGACTTCAACTCAAAAAAAAAAAAGGGAGAAGTCAAGATTGGCGCCACCCAAGTGGGTTCTTGCTGTAAGGAATTTGAGGACATTCTCCTCCTTCGTTTGCAGGACATTAAGGTCTCCGGCCATTGTGAAAGTTTCCCTTTAAGTTACGACCGGAATTCAGACCACCATATGGACCCCTCTCTGGAGGGTGCCAAAAGGGGCATTTCCTAGAATCCAGCCCACAGCGCAGGGCCATTGCCCAGGCAACCTGGGATTCAAGGGCATTACAAAATACATAAAGCACATGATGTCACAGATTGTACCTTTAGTTATAAGAGTTCTTTATGATAACTAAAACAGTGTACCCTGCCCAGAAATTTCCCAGGAAGAGTGATCAGAATCTTGGGTCAGGAAGATAGGGATGGAATGATCATTACCATGTGGATGACTTTTCAATTACCTAGAAATATAAACTTGAAGAAGGTGGGCCACCAGCCCTTTTCTAAAGTTGATGGGGGTATTTCTTTGTGTCTTGTTTTCTGTTTTCCCACAATTCCATTGACATTTTGGATAAGTGCATTTCCAGAAAGCCTGGGAGTCTGTGGCAACTGTAGAGTGCACAGCCTCTACAGCTGTCACTCTGGGATGCACTGCTCCCCTGGTTGCCTGGTTAGTGGAGAACAGAGGAGAGCCACAAGCAGAGGGCAGCTGAGAGAAGGCTGCCCAGGATGGCAGCAGGTGGACTGCAGAATGATAGAGTTGCCAGGAGTTTTTTGTTTCAATAAGGGCAAGGAGTTGCTTCAGCCGGACCGTGGGACAGCCAGTGCAGAGATAGCTGCCTCTGCTGTCAGTCAACACCGATGCGGTACCCACAGAGGACCACTGTGATCAGCTGCATCGAACCCTGCTTTGGACAAGAATGAGAAATGCCCGAACTATTTCTAGCTCCCCTGGCTGGGAGCACTGACAAGGAACTCCCACTCTCCAGCTGTGGAACTGAGCTAGAGACAGACGTCTCCTGGACCTAACCCAAGGAGGCAGGAGGACTGCCGTGCCAAGATCACGTTCAACAGCCTGAGTCCACATTGCTCCTCACGTCAACCCGACACTTGTGAATCCGCTCCAGAGTTCCTTGGAAAATGAGACAGCCCAAGGTCACTGAGAGCTGTCTGCCTCCCAGCCTGGCAAGGGATCCCAGAATGAAAATTACCCTTGAATTCTGGGTGAATTCTAGCTTATCTAGACTAGCTAAGGGCTACCTCAAGCTAAGTGTTTGGCATAAGATGGATGCTCCACAGGTGTTTGGTGACTGCCTGAGTTCACAAAGGACTAAGTGAGCAGACAACAGGTCCGCAGAGGGGTCTCCGGTCCAGGCTCTGCCATGTATGCGTGGTACAACTTTAGTCTAGGTCGTTTCCTCCCTCAGGTCTCAGTTTCTGATCTATACAATGGGGATACATAGATTTACCCAAAAAGATTTTGATGGATTAGAGAAAAGGTAGAAAGTGCTTAGCACAGAGTCTTTCACATAGTATATGTTCAGTAAATAAGGAGACAGTCCCCATTGGACCCATCTGTTGTCCTGGAGTAATTACTAACAGCACTCACCATCACATTCAAAAGTGTCTCAGTTTGAGTAACAAATGATACGGTTGCCCTATCAATAGTTGATGGTGACAATGGCTATCAGGGTCAGGGGGCTGGCTGGGAGTCTGGACGGGTCCCTGCATGTAACCTTGAGCTACATGGCTTTGAGCCAACAGTGAAGGCATCTTCAGTGCCAGCATCAGCCACCTACACTGTGCACAGTAGAAAACTAATGCAGGCTATCACACACAGAGCAGAGCAAACGATGCAAAGACTACATTTGGCATGTTTTGCACAAGAAGGATTCTGTCCTCAAGGAGCCTCCGATTCCATGGGAGACATGACACAGCAAAAGGATCAGAGCTGTGGGCAATAAATAATACAGCCTACAGCAGACAGAAGCAGAGCTGTGCAGTGAGCACAGAGGTGGGGGCGCCCCTGCACTCATTCCTGCAGATGAAGCAAAACCCTTACCAGGGGAGGGGCTGGCCTTTTGGGAAACCCTCAGAAGACAATTCCATAGCTGTCTTTCCAATACTGGTTTCCCTCAGAGACGTCCCTCTGTTTTCCCTTCAGCAAGGAGTTTCATGGTGGCATCACAGATGACAACAATGACCCGCCTGTGTAGGGTGAAGCTGCTTTACAACCCAGAAGTATCAACTGTCATTTGTCGAGCTGGAATTAAGTGCGGCACTGGTCATTTCTTCATTCCAGTGAACCAATACGGCTAGTACCACTCTCATCCTTTCAAAGATGGGGAAATTGGAACTTGGTAAGATGAAGCCATTGACCCAGGTCACTCAGCTGGACAGGGTAGGAAGGGACCAGAACTGGATCCCTTCAGTCCAGGGAAGTCGGACTCAACTAATTCCCTGGACACGGAGACAATTGAGGGCCACAGAAAAATCAGCGCAAGAAGGCTCCCTGCAGCCCAGACTGTGGTTGCGGCCTCTCAGCAGTCCCTGCTCCTGTAGAATAAATGAGTGAGATCTGGAAAGACCAAGAATGCCACCAAGTGAAGATTTGTCTTCAGATTACAGCACACAAGGAGACACAGAACATGGCAGGTCAGCTTTGTAGAGCGTCAATCTGAGACTTGGAAAATCCAGCCACACTTATTCACCACCGACTCTGGACCAGGTTGTGTCTTCCTTTTGAATAATACTACCAAATACTCATCATTATTTGAGCACTCATTAAGTGCCAGGCCCTAGATCTGCGAGGTCTGACAATAACCATCATGAACTTGCCACCATGCATTTACATTGGCAGCACCGTACAGACAACTTGGTAAGGTTTCATAACCTTGGTATATCAATGTCTCAAAGCTGTGTTCCTGTTGACGTGTGGTGGTGTCTTGCTGAGTGGTGTTCATCATTGTTGTGGCATGTTTTGGTGTGCCATTGCAAGAATGTTGGAGCTTGAAGCAGAGCAATGAACACACATTAAATTTCTTGTTAGACTTGGCAAAAGTAGAAGTGAAACTAAGGATATGTGAGTCCAAATTTATGAGGATAATACCATGAAGAAACTGGCAGTGTCCAAATGGATTAAGCATCTTTCTGAGGGGTGAGAAGTCACTGATGAAGAGAGGTCAGAACAGTCAGTCACGAGCAGAACTGATGAAAACACTGCAAAAATTTGTCAAATTGTGTGTCAAAACTGTTCGCTGACTGCAAGAAGCACAGCAGACCAAATAAACATTGACAGAGAAATGGGAAAATCTTAACTGAAAGTTTTGGCATGAGAACGGTGTGTGCAAAAATGATCCTGAAGGAGCTATTGTATCACAACAATGCACCAGCTCACACAGCACTGTCTGTGAAGGAGTTTTTAGCCAGTAAAAAAAAATAACTATATTGGAACACCTTCCCTACTCTCCTGATCTGGCCCCCAATGACTTTTCTCTTTATTCCAAGATAAAGGAAATATTGAAAGGAAAACATTTTTATGACATTTAGGACATCAAGGGTAATACGGCGGCAGCTCTGATGGTCAGTTCAGAAAAAGATTTCCAAAATTGCGTTAGCAGGTGGACTAGGCACTGACTTCAATGCATACCTTCCCGAGGGGAATACTTTGAAGGTGACCGTAGTGATATTCAGCAATGAGGTATGCGGCACTTTCTCTGGGATGAGTTTGCAAACTTGTCAGACCTTGTCATACCTCACTTGCATTGTTCCTTTTAAATCTCACAGAAGACCCAGGAGATAGGTGTGTCTGAAACCAGGCGCAATTCCCCACACCCTAGTCCTGGCCCGCTCCATCCCTTACACAAGACCAGGTGCCCAGAAATTTCTGGAAGGTAGAATGTGCTCTAACTCAGGGCAGCTATTTAACCCCTTCTGAGCGTGAAGTCAGACAAATTCCTTAAAGAACAGGTGGCTATGGGGGGGCGGCGGGGTGGTTTTTAGGAGTATGAGTCCTGAGTAAGGAGAAATCTTTCTGGCCTGTTTCCAGCCTCCATCGCGGATTGTTACTGTGCGTGTCTGATGTCAACACTCAAGTCTATCAAAGGAAATCACAAAATGTGAAAATTAATTTTTCTCTCCAGGAGAGATGCCCTGGGGTTTACAAAGCGTAGGAATAGCAGAATGTGCAGGAAGGAAGTCAGTGCTGGTGCTGGCCTTGGCACGAAGGAGCAGCGAGCATAAGGATGTGCCCTAGCAAGTGTCTGAGAGACGTCAGAGCACCAGGGAGTCATAGGGGAGACAGGAAAGACCCCTACGCAAGAACGCAGGAGTGGGTCTGAGGCCTGGGGCAGAGGGCACAGGCAAGGGCAGGGCGAGGGGAGTCCAGGCAAGGGTTCAAAGCAAGGACTCAGCGACCCGGTCGGCAGCAAGGTGGGAAACAGGTAGGGGGAATGCAGGATCCTAGTTACTAGGACTGAACTACCAGGGCAGAGCAGAATGGGTGGGACACTGAGTCCCCTGTCTCCCAACGAGGAGCACCTCAAGTGTCCTCGGACTCTGGCCAGTGAGGGTCAAAGGGCTGCACCATGGTTGCAGCTCAGCACAAGGTGTTGGTGCAGGGCCAGGGCTGAGTGACCTGGCAGGGTCCACAAAAGACCTACAGTGTTGGTCTGGACACTTTGTGTGGGTAAAAGCCAGCAAAGCATTGAGTTAGACATCCTTGCACTGCATGGATTTTCAGAGGGGGACTCCAGGTACCTAGCCTCCCATAGGCTCCCGACAGCATGTTGCAGGAAGCCCTTGGAAGCAGCGCCCTGGTTTGTGCTTCCAACAAGAATTGGTTTCCCCAAAAGTAGGTCAGGAGCTCCTGAGAAACTTATGGACTCTGACTTTGATTTTTCCATCTTGAAGTTCAAAGAACAGGAATAAGTTCATTGCAAGAAAAAAAAAAAAAAATTGATTTTTTTTTTTCTTTTTTGAAATCTGAAACATAGTTGGTATGGGGGGGAAATAAGAACAGGAATCCGGGAGAGCCCCAGTCTTTGCGGGCTGAGGTTGGAAGTGTTATGCAGGGAATGAATGCCACCCTTGTCTCCCTCCCCACCTTCAACTGGCATCCGCTGGTCTTGCCTAACCAACATCCCCTCCACCCTCTTTAGGAGACAGCAACTGAGTTTTCACTGAGATGTCATCTCTTCTCCCTTCTCAAGTCATCTGTTTTGGGTGGCCGTGACTACCCAGGCTCCAGCGGACATGTGACCTAACCGGGAAAATAACAGAATCAAGCAAATGACGTATCCCGTTTTGGATACTGGAGGCAAAAGACTCCTACGTTAGAAAATGACTCGATCCAAATAAACCCAGATGGCAATATTCATAAAAAACTGCCTTCAGTGGTCCTGGTCTCTCTCCTTGAAAATGCTGACAGATGATGGTGGTGCCGGTTACCATGTCCTTAGGAATCAGAGAGCATGTATACAGCAGATGACTGATTAGAAATAAATCAGATTCCATCTTATGCTGATAAAACTTCAGCAGGAATAAGCGCCCCTTTGATCTCACGGCTGGACCCAGCTCAATACAATGAGATTGATTTCCAAGCTTGCAAAGAATCAGGGTAGAATTTATAATGCATGGTGAGACCTCATCTTTCCACCACCTATATGAATACAAACCAAAGAAGAGAAGCCTCATCCACAGCTCGTCAACTCGCAGCCTTTGGTGAGGTTCTCGGACAGTCTGTGATTTCTCTGCCCTTGGGTCTCTTTATTTCTGGTCAGGTCCTAAGCTTTTGGTTGGGTATATCAATAGTTGAGTTCAACTGGACATGGTCTCTGTTGGCTCCGTGATCTGGGAGAGTCTGATAAATGACCATGCGGGGATGTTGTCATCTGTATCTGTCTTGAGGCTTTGCCAATACTGACCACCGAGGTGGCAAGACCAGGCACCAAGCCAGGTGAGCACCAGATTCTCAGTTCTGTCTACTAGAAGCCACCCTCGTTCCAGGGCATCGTGGGGATCTGAGCAGCTTCTTCCCTAGGCTGAGTGAAGGGGCCATAGGATCATCTTGTGAAGCAAGCCCTGGTTTCAACAAGAGCTGTGTAACTCATTGGACTCACCTAAGGATCACATGGGCCTGTCATGTGACCATTCAACAAGGGCAACCTGATTCGGGACCGGGATGCTCTGTACCCCTTGGGCTTGGTGGTATTGGGCTTCGGGCAGGGTGAGAAGGACAGCGTCCCCAGACCTCTGCCCTGAAGCAGTGACCTCAATATGGGGCCTCCAGGGAGAACATTCCATCCTAAGGGGCTTCAGAGAGCAGAAGACACAACAGAAACCATTCTTGTTCCTTGGAAATGTTTCAAAAATGAACATGGAAGCAGGACTGTGTTCCAACCTTCTTGGTGGAGAGCCAACCTTTTGGATTTGCCGAACTCGCTGGTAAAAAATTGGCCAGTTTGAGACTCAGATATTCATGGAAACCAAAAGATGATGCAATCGGGGACTTGCCCCAGAAAAGGTTCTTTTTTTCCCTCCTTCCTTTATTGCTCAGGAAATTATCTTTATACTAATCTTAGTCTGCATCTGAAACGGGGTAGGAAAGTGCCAGAATGTCACAGCTTAGCTATTGACAAAGCAAGGACTGCCGGGATCTGACTTCCAGGCTCTCCAACTCTGTCAGGGACATGGCCTCACACACATCACTGTGCTCAGTGGAGATCTGAATGGGTGGATGATGACAGGATTCTCCCCTTCCCAGAGAGAAAACTGGCATACTGCACGATTACGGCCATAACTCTGTAGGACACAAAGTTTACATTTCATCCAAAATGTCCCTTTCCAAAAGGAACTCCTTCTCTATGAAGCCTTTTCAATGTAGTCAAGGGAACTCTAACAGCCAGTCAACTTCTGTGTCTGTTCACCCTTCACTATAATTTTATCCCCCAACCCCATGCCCTGCTTTATTCCAGGGGCGTATTTTTTTTTTTAAGTGCATGAAGAGATTTGACTTTAATAATCAAAGAACCACAAATTAAAACAGAAATCAGACACAATTTTTTCATTTGGTAACATTTTTGTTTTATCATACCCGGCAGCAGGGTCCAGGGGGTAGTTAAAGTAGCAGGTACCATTAGCTCCTTGCCAAATTTGCAGCAGGATCTGCATGGTTTGGGTTTCTCTGTGAGTCTTGGCTTGTCACAAACTGCCTTTGAGAGTGTTGGCAGAAGACACCGGACACAGAATTCGTAGCCCGTCATGGGTGACCACCCCAAAGGATAGGGAGAGAGAGAGAGAGAGAAGCTGGGTGACCACCCTCACAGCAGGGAACAGAAACATTATACATGATGGACAAACTCCTGGAGGGTCTCACTGTGCCTGCTTGCCTGTGCTTTTCTGTTGTAATCACTCAATCTCTCACATCCTGCAAAGGCAGCCTTTGCTCTCTTTGCCTCTGCACTCGGAAACATATAAGGATCCTGCCCTGCCTTCCTTTGATAGAGAAAGGTCAACCCCTTGATGAAGAGACAGTTCTGAAGGTGCTTGGAAGACGCTACCCCCTCCAAGACCTGCAGGAGGCACGGAGCCTGGGGGGTCCAGGATCCTACATGGGCCTCACAGAAATATTTTCATTTTAATTTGCTTAAAATCTTTACAAAAATGAGCATAACGATAATGAATACAAAGCCATGAACCTAGTCTGAATTTCATTCACCCTTTTACCAGTGCAGTCATAAAATAGGATTTTTAATACTTTTTTTTTTTTTTTTGAGTTGGAGTCTCACTCTGTCACCCAGGCTGGAGTTGCAGTGGTATGCTCTCAGCCAATACAGCCTCAACCTGCTGGGTTCAGGCGATCCTTCCGCCTCAGCCTTCCAAGTAGCTGGAATTATAGGCGTTTGCCACCAAGCCCGGCTAATTTTTGATTTGTTGTTGAGATGAGGTCTAACCAAGTTGCCCGGGCTGGTCTCGAACCCATGGACTCAGGCACTTCTCTCACCTTGGCCTCCCAAAGTGCTGGGATTATAGGCGTGAGCCACCGTGCAAGACCAAGATGTTTTTTTAATAGAGAAAGAGGCCCATAATGGCAAAAGTGCTCGGGGCTCATGAGGCCCTGAAGTCCTGGACACTCCTGAGTCTAGGAAATATTCAGAGCTGGAAGGCCAGGGCAAGGAGATGCTTTTCTTCCCTCCCTCCCTCCCTCCCTCCCCTCCTCCTCTCTTGTTCCTTCTTTCCTCCCTCTGTCCCTTGTGCCCAAGGACAGGCCGCTTTACTGGGGGACATTGTGAGGCAGACGCACTGACCCCGCATCTTGCCGCCAGAGAAGCCTGCGGACCACCACAGCAGCCCTGGCCTCACGCACGGCCACGGCCCCCAGGACCAGGCTGGGCTCAGACAGATGGCCTCACCGTGAGTCCTTGGGCTCACTCCATTCTCCTCGGGGTGACATTGTTGAGCACCCACCCTGGGGTGGGCTCAAAGAGGACCGGCCCCTGCCCTCCAGGTTCTCCCTGCTGGGGAGGAACAGAGCAGCACCCAGGCTCTGACCAAGCCGTGGGGTGCACACAACAAGTGCAGGCCAGGGAAGCGGGGCTTGCCGGGCAGGAACTTTCCAGAGAAGAGCCCCCGGGGTCCAGGGTTAAGCAGGCAGGAACTTTTGAGCATGAGTGTGGTGTAATCAGGTTGGCATTTTAGTGCCATTGTCTGTGGCAGGGCCTGGCGAGAATCAATTGCAAGGGGACAAAGCTGGAAGCAGGAAGGCAATGAGAAAACCAGCGGTAACCCAGGGGAACCAGAGGGTTGGAGTGATTTGGGAGTGTAGGGGTGGAGGAGCCAGGGACGTGTGGGGTGTTGGAGTCAAGTCTCTGAACCCAAAGATGGGGGCTCAGACTCTCCAGCCGTCAGGACGATGTGGTCCTTCCCGGGAAGGCATGACGGAGGGGGGTGGCAAGGCCTGATTTGGGGATTTCCTCACAAGTGCGGGCTCTGGTTTGGAGGTGCTCACCTGTTCCCCTGAAGGCAACCAGACTGGAGACTCTTGGTTCTGACTATCTGTGGCTTCTCACCATGTGTTAAGAGGGTCTTTGTATAACACGGCTCCCCAGGCCCTTCCAAAAAGCCTGTGGCTCTGAGGGCCACCAGCAGACGGCAGTGAGTCGGTCTCCGGAGGGATCATCCCAGGATCCACCTGGGCCCCCTGCATAGCACCTTAGACCGCAGCCCTCGTTCCCACTGCCTGCTCCCACTGACCTCTGGCCCCAGGCTGGAGAGAGCTTGGATCCCAGTTCAGGATACCCGGAGGCAGTGGGGCATGGTGGGGGTTGGGGGAAAGGGAGCATGCTGGGTTGAAAGCGGATTGGATGAGAAGTCGAGATGACTTCGGCCCTGGCTAACCCTGTGGGAACTTGGGTGATCCACTGCCCCTCTCTGAGCCTCTGTCTTCGGCCCTGAAGGAGGGAAGATTAGGCTAACCCCCCGACGGCCTGCGGTGATATTAATAGTATACCATGGCTAGACTTGGTGGCTCGGCCTGTCATCCCAGCACTTTGGGAAGCTGAGGCGAATGGATTGCCTGAGCCCGCGGGTTCGAGACCCACCTGGGCAACTTGGCGAGACCTCATCTCTACAATACATTTTTAAAAATTAGCTGGGTGTGGTAGCGTGTGCCTGTAGTTCTGGCTACTCAGAAGGCTGAGGCGGAAGGATCGCCGGAGCCCAGCGGGTCAACGCTGGGGTGACCATGGGCGTGCCATTGCACTCCAGCCTGGGTGACAGAGTGAGATTCCAACTCAAAAAAAATAGTATACCACACACCCAGGAACTAATAGGTCCAGAGGGCCTGGACCCGGGCACTCACTCACTGGCTCTTATGTTTACATCTGGGTCCCCTCGCACAGTTTCCTGGTTATGGGGCGAAGGCCTTCTCCCCTAACCTGCCTCACCCTCTTCCTGACCATCTGAGCCAAAGAAGATGAAGGCTGTCCCAGCTGGTCTGGGCTTCAGCCAGACCCTCAGTCTGCCAGGAAGGGCAGGCCAGATTCCCAGCCCCACCTTCCTTCCCAGTGGCCCCTGTGGTGGGCTGTGTGCTGGAGGGAGGGCTCCATGCTTTCTAAATGCTGCCCCATGGACAGAACCCGCCTCTCTGTCGCATTTCCTACCTTATCTTTTTTTTTTTTTTTTTTTTGAGTTGGAGTCTCACTCTGTCGCCCAAACTGGAGTGCAGTGGCCGCTCCCGGCCACCGCAGCCTCGCCTGCTGGGCTCCGGCGATCCTTCCGCCTCGGCCTTCCAAGTAGCTGGAATTACAGGCGCGCGCTACCACGCCCAGCTGATTTTTTGGTTTATTGTAGAGATGAGGTCTCGCTCCCCAGGCGGGTCTCGAACCCGCGGGGTCAGGCAATCCACTCACCTCAGCCTCCCAAAGGCGCGGGATTACAGGTTGAGCCACCGAGCCCGGCTGCCTACCTTATCTTCTAGAAGCCTCTGTGACGCCGAAAGAAACATCCTCTAGACCTGTAGTGTGACACACTCAGTGGCAACACTCTGGGCATGGCCCCTAAGAGGGCATCTGGAGCCTGGGGAGGGTCCCGGGGGTGGCCAGCCCAGGCTGTCCCGTTCCCCTTGGTCTCCACACCTGGGCATGCAGGTCCTGCTGAGGCCGAGGGCAAGTGTTCTCCACACCTGCTGACCGCATGTCACAGCTGTGCGTAGTGAGCGTTCTCACGCGCACTTCCTTGAGGAGTCAGGCCCCGGGGGCTGGTTCAGACCAGATGGGGCACACCTGGATCAATGCCCATAACCCTTGTTTACCTTGGGTTCACCTTTAGTACATTATAATACGAAAAATCCCAGCCCTAGGGAGAGTTCACAGCCATTCCGTGCACACGGGATGGATACACAAGCGCCTTCTCATGTGGTGCCTGGGCGCCCTTTTCACTTAACCCTGCACTGTGCCCTAAATGCTGTGTAACCCTTGTGCCTTTTATAATCAGGATCAGGTGTTTCTCCTCTCCAGCTGGGGGCTCCTGGACCATCTTCCCCATGAGTAAGCTCCTGAATAAAGTCCATGTTGCTGGCCATTGCTTTGTAAACTCTGCTGTCTCCAGGTGGCTCTTGGAACTATAGCCGCCATGTTTTCTTAGCTTTGGCCCCCTCCCCTACCTTGGGGAGGTCCATCTCCTCTCTCGCTCTCTCTTATTTACTTTCTAAATAAACTGCTTGAAAACTTAAAAAAACAAAAGTCCACGTTTCCTCCATTGTCTCCAGGTCATTTCTTCAGTCTTTCAGGCAGCATCTTCCCTTTTAGAGTCTTTGGAAGTCCAGGACAACAAGACTTTTTGTCCAAAGATCATGAGCTTTCCTTTCTTTCTTTCTTTTTTTTTTTGAGTTGGAGTCTCACTCCGTCGCCCAGACTGGAGTGCAGTGGCCGCTCCCGGCCACCGCAGCCTCGACCTGCTGGGCTCTGGTGATCCTTCCGCCTCAGCCTTCCGAGTAGCTGATACTACAGGCACACACTACCACGCCCGGCTAATTTTTGATTTATTGTAGAGATGAGGTCTCGCTGCCCAGGCAGGTCTCGAACCCGCGGGCTCAGGCAATCCACTCACCTCAGCCTCCCAAAGGCGGGGGATTATAGGCTGAGCCACGGAGCCCGGCTTTCCTTACTTTCTAAACAAGACCCCCAGGCTTGGCGGTGTGAGACTTCAGCCTGGGTCCTCCCCCTTGAGGCGGCAGGGGACTTGCACAGGACTGGGGGCCACATGCCCTCCTCCAGACACAGAGGTGACAAGACTCCGAAGTCACCATGGTGGTCAGGAGAAGCAAAGTCCTCCCACCCCTGCCAGCGCCCAGATGTGTTGCCATGGTCAAGGGAGATTGGCGCTGGAAGAATCACCAGCCTCTAGACGGATGCCAACGCCCGTTATCACATTGCCACACGCTGAGGATGTGGAGGTGAGAGGCAGAGGCCCTCATGTCTAGCTGGGGAAACAATGGTGAAGATATTTGAATGCCAAGTAGCGGTGAAGACTGGAACCGTGCTGTCCTGAGTCCTACAGAAGCCAGTACCACCCGGAGTTGCAATTCTCCACCCGGGGCTTGGCTGGAAGGGTTCGATGGCAGTGCTGTCTGACAAGCCACTAAGCATCAACGTGGCCTAGGAAGGCACTCCGCTCTCATTTCCACGAGGAGAGACAGAAGCTCAGGGAAGTCAGGGAACCCACGGGGTCACGGGGCCAGACCCAGATTCACTAACAGGCCCACGAGATTCCTCAACCCAACAGGCAGGGGACACGGAACTGGCATAAAGGAGATGACCTCAGAACGGGCAGAATTTAGTGGACAAACAGGAGGTGAATACCCCCAAGCAAGGAGAAACAAGCCAAGAAAAGGTTTAAAAAATTAAGTTCTAGCAGGATCCTGCTGGGGTGGGGTGAATGGGGGACACCACCTCAGTAAGGACACCTGATCTCAAACCAGGCAAAGTGGGGACCAAAGGGCGGCCCAAACTTGACTGGTACGATGTCCACTTGTATACCTCATCCTGAGCTGTACCCCACATCTTTAAAAGAAAGTAAAATAAGCCGGGCTCGGTGGCTCAGCCTGTAATCCCGAGCCTTTGGGAGGCTGAGGTGAGTGGATTGCCTGAGCCTGCGGGTTCAAGACCCATCTGGGCAACTTGGCGAGACCTCATCTCTACAATAAATCAAAAAAATCAGCCGGGCATGGTAGCACGTGCCTGTAATTCCGGCTACTCAGAAGGCTGAGGTGGAAGGATGGCCGGAGCCCAGCAGGTCGGGGCTGTGGTGGCCGGGAGCGGCCACTGCACTCCAGTCTGGGTGACAGAGTGAGACTCCAACTCAAATAAAAATAAAATAAAGTAAAATAATAATAATAATAATAAAAGAATTAAGTTCAGGCTGAACGTGGTAGCTCACTCCTATAATCCCAGCACTTTGAGAAGCCAAGGTAGGAGGACTGCTTGAGCCCAGGTGTTTGAGAACAGCCTGAGCAACATCGCGAGCCCTTGTCTCTACATGAAAAATCCAAAAATAAAAAATAAAAAATTCAACACGGGAAACCGTTTGCCGTTTGTTTGAATCAAGCCAGGTCATCTGTGCACTAGACTTATTTTTGTGCGACAAAAATTCTGTAAATCGCTTCGCTTTCTCTGAGCCGTCATTCCCTCCCTGGCGAAACGGGGCGTGCTCCCACCCTCGGGGCGCTGTCTTAAATGTGCAAGAGCCATGGAGGCACTCTCAGGGGTGAGGGTACCCCCTGAGCACAGGACGCCTTGTCCGAGAGGTTAAGTTTAGGGGTGACCCACAAGTTAGGAGTTCTTTGAGAGAGGGACGACCCAGGGTGTCAAGAGCGGCTGAGAAAGAGCATGCGTGGAAAAACCTCGAGAGATGCCCCTCTCCTCGCCTGGGGCGTTGCAAGCTCACACCTTCGCCCCCTTCCAAGGGGTTTCTTCTGGCTGCAGAGAATCGACCAGAGACGGGGCGCGGTTCCCTGGGGGATGGCGCCCTCGCGCGACCGCGTCCCCGCATGACGGCCGGGCCCGCGGATGCCGGGGACGGTGCGCGCGTGGCTGGCTCTGGGCTCCCACGGCCGTGTCCACCTTCGTGCCCGCCCGGAACGGCCAATTCCTGAGCCCCACTGCCCCTCCAGGTCTCGCTGCTCCCAGCCCCCGGGGCCTCCACCCGCGGAGAGATTTTGTATTTCCCTCTCTCCCTCTGTGTTCACAAAATATAACTTGACTCCTGCAAAACTATCCAAATAATGAAAAAAAAACAAACAAACAAACACAGGATAGAAAGTTTAAGAAGAATCCATGCAATATGCCACCACCCAGAGATAATTTTTTAGAAAAATAATATTTTGTGAATGTCATTTCCAGAGGTTCCTCAAACCTATAGGCAGATTCGATTTAGGGAACTAATTATATAAGATGGCCTTTTCTTTCTTTCTTTTTTTTTTTTTAGAGTAAAATCATTCCATTCGGTTTCGTTGTCCTACACGTGAGAAAAAGAAGCTGGATGTGGTGGTGTGCGCCTGGAGTCCCGGCTACTTGGGAGGCCAAGGAAGGAGGATTGCCTGAGCTCAGGAGTCTGAGGCCAGCCTAGGCAACATAGTGAGACTCTGTCTCCAAAAAAATAAGTAAATAAAAAGGACTGGCAAATTTTAGATGAATTTTTACTTTGTTTTAAGCCGATATGTTTGTATTTTTTTGTATTGTTACAAAACATTTCAAACATAGGAAAAAGTAGCGTGAATAATAAAATGACCTTATATGTATCTACTGTCCTCTTTCAACAAACCTGAACATGCCCTGGGGTTGAGAAGCTCTTCTTCTCTTTTAAATTAAAAAAAAAAAAAATGTAGGCCGGGCCATGGTGGCTCACACCTGTAATCCCAGCACTTTGGGAGACTGAGGTGAGAGGATTGCCTGAGCCCACGGGTTCGAGACCCGCCTGGGCAACTTGGCAAGACCTCATCTCCACAATAAGCCAAAAAATTAGCAGGGTGTGGTGGCACATGCCTGTAGTTCCGGTTACTTGGAAAGCTGAGGTGGAAGGATCGCCTGAGCCCAGCAGGTCAAGGCTGCAGTGGCCGTGAGAAATTAATGATTGGAGGTATACTTGTAGGCAGAACTTATGTTTCTTGTTGCTCCTGGACACTCAACAGCGACCCCTGTGGTCAAGCGGGCGCTATCACAGCTCAGGCCTGGGGCTCCCAAGTTCACGTCTTGTGTACCGGTGGTTACCTAGAAGGTTCGCCTTATCTGTGTCCCCATTCCAGGGAAATGGAGGCTCAGAGAATAAAAGCAGCTTGTTCAGGTGTAAGTGGCAGACGTAGATCTCGGTATGCTGGACATCGGAGCTTAGGACACTGAGATCATTTCTGAAACAATGCGGAGCTACAGTAAGGTGCATCCGTGTTCACCCCGACAAGGACTCTGGGTGGAGGGAGATTTCCAGACCACCTGGTGACCTTGGGTCCTGTCACATCTTTCAGAAGGTGATGGAAGCCGAGCCTGGCTGGGCCGTCTGCTAGTGTTTCTGTCACTCAAGCCCTTGTGGTGAATCACACTGTTATCCTTTAATCAAAACGTAGTGAGTCCCGCCTCCCGGATATTAGCAACAAATGTGAGTGATTTTTGTTAAACTGGAAATTTTTAAATGATCAAAGGAATAATTTAGTTTTTGGACTCACTCCTCAGGCTAAGAGGCAACAATACATCTGTAACTTTTGAGAGCTGGGAGTTCAAAACCAGGTGGCAGGAGGTGAGGGCCAGGCTGAGGGGTGGGTGTCCAGCTGCCAACTCCGATGGCACAAGGCAGTGAGACGAGCCAGTCAGCACCGTGCACCCTGGAACCCCTGCACCCCCACCCCCACCCCCAGCTATAGCCAGCCTCCCTCAGCCCCGTCCTGATCAGCAGGGCACCACGGGACCTGTGTGAGAGTCATATCAGCCAGGGTGCAGAGAGGAGACCGAAACCACACCAGTAATCTGAATAGGGAAAATGTCACAAAAAGGTGTATTATCCAGAAACAAGGAATTCACTACAGATAAGGGTGAAATAGGACTCTGAAGAATAGCCTAGGCCAGAGACGGTGGCTCATGCCTGGAATCCCAGCTCTATGGGAGGCCAAGACAGGAGGATTGTTTGAGCCCCGGGAATTCAAGACCACCCTAGGCAACATAGCGAGACCTCGTCTCTATAAAAAATTTAGCCAGGCATGGGGACAGGCACCTGTAGTCCCAGCTACTACAGGGGCTAAGGTGGAAGGATTTTTTGAGTCCAGGAGGTCGAGGCTACAGTGAGCCATGATCCTGCCACTGCATTCCAGCCTGGGTGACAGAGTGAGACATTGACTCAAAACAAAACAAAACAACAACAACAAAAAACTGGGATCCAGACCTCACTGGAGGGGCTGTTCACTGGGTTTTCTGGATGACTTCTTGTCTGCAGCCAGGGTTAGGGCCAGGAAGCAGGAAACCTCCACCAGGATGTCAGCCAGATTTTGTTGGAAGGTGAGAACCCCTGAGTGTCACACAAACCACTGGCAGCCTCTCCATAAAAGCCAGAAACGGGGAGAGTCCCCCGAACCAGAAAGAAAAGCCTCTCCCCTGTGCAATGTCCTTCCAGAGCCTTCTAGTGGCAACTCTGGAAAAAAAGAAATGTCTACAGGGTCCAGGTGGTATCACAAAGCAGGGCAGAGAAGCATGGGTTTCAAGTTGAGAAGCAATCGATTGTACTAGGTACATCATTGCTTGCAATAGCCCCGAACTGGAAATAACTTGAACGTCCATCTATAAAAGATTAATAAATAAAAAAACGGTGGTGGACATACACAAAGGCATAGTACATTGCAGTGGAAAGTGAGGGAATTCTAGCCACACACAACTACATGAATGAATCTTAGAAACAAAGTTGAGGTCGGGCTCGGTGGCTCAGCCTGTCATCCCAGCACTTTGGGAGGCTGAGGCATGTGGATTGCTTGAGCCCAGGGGTTTGAGACCAGCCCGGGCAACTTGGCGGACCCCGTCTCTAAAAACAAATCAAAAATTAGCCAGGCGCAGTAGCGTGCACCTGTAGTTCTGCCTACTTGGAAGGCTGAGGCAGAAGGATCGCTGGAGCCCAGCAGGTCGACGCTGGGGTGGCCATAAGTGTGCCACTGCGCTCCAGCCTGGAGTGAGACTCCAACTAAAAAAGAAAAAAAAGAATTGGGCAGGGAGAAGGAAGTTGCAGAAGATGATATGCAGTATTATTCCATATTTATAGGCTCAAAAACATACTCAATGGCATGATATGTTGTGTAGCTATACGAGAGGGGCCCCCCAAAAACAGGGGCACCCACTTTCGAGGGTGGACACCTTGTAGTGCAGACTTCCCCACTAGGTAAGTGTTCCAGGAACCCGCCAGCATCAGCGTGTCAGCTAGCATTGCTGTGAGAGGCTGCATTCAGCTTCCGTGAATTTTTTTGGAGATTCCTTCAACTCATTTGCCCATTTCATGATGGATGACTTACAAGCACACCTGCCCACACCACCTGAGTGTTCAACAGTTTTTGACCCAAAACAGTATGATCCCGTGTCCCACCCTCCCTGTTCTCGATCTCATCCCACACAACTTTTTTTTGCTTCCCCAGGTGAGGAAAGTCCTCAAAGGGAAACATTTTGACACATATGGAAGAGGTGAAACAAAAAAACAGCAGAAGCATGAAAAGGCATCATAATGGACAAATTCAAAAACTGTTTTGAGCAGCGGAAAAAGCATCTCGATAGGTGGATTGCATCAAACAGAGAGTACTTTGAAGGAGACTGAAGTTTCAACATGTAAGAATAAATACACAGATTTTAAGAAATAAATTCCAGGTTTTGGGGGGCTCCCCCTCATGCATACACACATGGTATTTTTAAATGATCAGTTTTTATTTTTATTTATTTGTTTGTTTGTTTTGAGTCGGAGTCTCACTCCATCGCCTAGGCTGGAGTGCAGTGGCATGCTCACCGCCACCCCAGCGTCGACCTGCTGGACTCCAGGGATCCTTTCTCCCTAGCCTTCCAAGTAGCTGGAACTATAGGCGCGTGCTACCATGCCCGGCTAATAAACGACCAAATTTTTAAATGACCTATTTTGAAATGAGCAAAGTAATTAAAACTCAACATTTAGAAAACGTTACCTCTAGCCGGGCTCGGTGGCTCAGCCTGTAACCCCGCGCCTTTGGGAGGCTGAGGTGAGTGGATTGCCTGAGCCCGTGGGTTCGAGACCCACCTGGGCAGCGAGACCTCATCTCTACAATAAGTCAAAAAATTAGCTGGGCGTGGTAGCGTGCGCCTGTAGTTCCAGCTACTTGGAAGGCTGAGGTGGAAGGATCGCTGGAGCCCAGCAGGTCGAGGCTGCGGTGGCCGGGAGCAGCCACTGCGCTCCAGTCTGGGCAACAGAGTGAGACGCCAACTCAAAAAAAAAAAAAAAAGAAAAGAAAACGTTACCTCTGAGGTGTGGTAGTAGGATTGAGGGGAAGCATGTGGGCAGTTTCAAATATATTGGTAACATGCTAGTGTTTATATGGCTGGCCGTGCATGAGCTTTCCTTGCATTTCCATGCCTCCCAACTTACATAAATGTTACATGTACTCCTTCATACGTGTCACATGTTAGTTGAGTCAAGTAAAAGGAATCCAATTGCATACCATGGGCTGGAAAGTCGGTCTAACAGCAGCTCCTGTTGCAAAGACCTGGGTGTGGCCATCCACGGGGCTCTGTGTCGACCAACATGGGCCAGGCTCTTGGCAAAACAAATGCAACTTTGCAGAAACATAAGCAAAGTGTCCAAGAGAAGGGAAGCTCTGGCACCCACATAACTCTCTGGAGATCAGGTGACGTCAGGTTGTCTGCACTTAGTCCTGAGGGATCTTCCAAGGAGCACAGACCACATGGAGTAACTTCAAATGCTACATGAATGACTTCCTTGAAGGGCAAAGACCAGACTTATTCTGCATCGTTCCAGATCACACAATTTGGAGCAATGGCTGGAAGTTGAAGGGTGCCGGATTTCGGCTCAATTAAAAGAACCATGTGGACACCAGAAAATAACAAGTGTTGGCAAGCATGTGGAAAGGTTGGAATGCTTGTGCATTACTCATGGGAACGCAAAACGGTGCAGCTGCTGTGGAAAATGGTACGGAAGTTCCTTGAAAAGTTAACCACAGAATTAACTTATGATCCTGCAATTCTACTACTGGGTATACGCCCCAAAGAATTAAAAGCTGGGACTCAAACAGATTTCCACATGCATGTTCGTTGCAGCATTATTTACGATCGACAAAAGGTGGAAACAACCCAAGTTTCCACTGATACATGAATGAATAAACAAAATGTGGTGTGTCTATAAATGGAATTGTATTAGGAAATTCTAACATGTGCTATGACATGAATGAATCTTCAGGACATTATGATAAGTGAAATAAACCAGTCACAAAAGAACAGCTATGATATGATTCTGTGAATTTGACAGATTTGTAGAAAGTAGGATGGTGATCGTCAGGGACTGGGAGATTGATTGGAGGAGGTTTGTATTTAATAAGGACAGTCTCGCTTGAGGGATCTTAAGACCCTGGCCAAAACCTCTCTTGGGAGAAACCCTGTGTAGAGTTCAGTCCTGGGGAAGGGTCCAAAGAAGAGGTGTCCTCCAAGCCAAGGGCTCGGCGTCCACCCAGAAACGCAGATAGGTCTCCCCCAAGAAAGTGAGCTACAGCACATCACAGACACTCGAGCTCCTGGAGCCACCTCGGGGGACTTGAGATCCACCTGGGGGAAGGTGGGGTGACCTGGAGACCACCCCCCCTCCGTGAGCGTAGGTCTCAGGAGTGAACTTGCCTGTGTTGGGGCTTAGGCCCAAACTCCAGGCCTTCTGTGTCACCAAGCCACCCTCTACTTGGACGTATCGCGGTGTCCCTGCCTAGCATGATCAGGCCCCAGGTTAAGTCCCACTGGAGGTTACCTGGCCTCAGCCCCTGGCCAGGATTCTGGCCCAGCCTAGCACTGTCCTCCAGGACCAAACCTGAGCAGGCCAACTGCGTGGTTTCCTCAAACCTACTCCCAACCTCCTTCCACTTTTTCTTAATAGTGAGCAGGGCCCAGTGAGGTGCACTTCACTGTAATCTTTTTTTGTTTTGTTTTGTTTTTGAATTGGAGTCTCACTCTGTCACCCAGACTGGAGTGCAGTGGCTGCTCCCGGCCACCGCAGCCTCAACCTGCTGGGCTCTGGCGATCCTTCCGCCTCAGCCTTCCGAGTAGCTGGAACTACAGGCGCGCGCTACCACACCCGGCTAATTTTTGATTTATTATAGAGATGAGGTCTCGCTGCCCAGGCGGGTCTCGAACCCGCGGGCTCAGGCAATCCACTCACCTCAGCCTCCCAAAGGCGCGGGATTACAGGCTGAGCCACTGAGCCCGGCTTCACCGTAGTCTTATTGATGGTATAAAAACTTAGTAGCCTAAACTTTGAACTGCAACAAATATTCAGATGGTGGGGGAAAAAAAGAGTCCAGCATTAGCATTAATATTGCAGCATTGTAGGAAGAAGTAAAGAAATTTAGGCAAATAAAGTAAACTTAAGAGACTTGGCCGGGCGCGGTGGCTCAGCCTGTAATCCCAGCACTCTGGGAGGCCGAGGCGAGAGGATGGCCTGAGTCGGGGGTTTGAGACCAGCCTGGGCAACTTGGTGAGACCTCGTCTCTACAGTAAATCACAAAAACTACCTGGGTGTGGTGGCGTGTGTCTGTAGTTCCGGCTACTTGGAAGGCTGAGGCAGAAGGATCGCCTAAGCCCAGTGGTTTGGGGCTGTGGTGGCCGTGAGCGTGCCACTGCACTCCAGCCTGGGTGACAGAATGAGATTCCAACTCAAAAAAAAAAAGAAAAGAAAAAGAAAAGAAAAGAAAAAGAAACTTAGAATAGAAAAATAAACATAAAACAAAACAAGTCCAAACAAAGACAAACTAAGAAAAAATAACAGTAAACACATGACAAAGTGCTAGTGTCCTTAATATGCAAAGAACCGTTACAAATTAATAAAAATGAAGAACAAGTGATTCTTCAAAAGACATATGGCCTCTGCTTATAGAAGCTAGGTCTTCAACAAGAACAAAATCTGGCCAGCTTCCAAGTCACATCCTGTCCTGAATTTCCTGGGAGAACATACAAGGGTACCCTCCAAAAAACCAGAATTATCGGAGTATAGATTTCCCCCACTAGGTAAGTGTTCTAGAAACCCATTGGCATCAGTGAACCAGCTAGCGTTGTTGTGAGAGGTTGTGTTCAGCTTCAGTGAATTTTTTCGGAGGGGAGATTCTTTCAACGCGTTTGCCCATTTCCTGATGGGTGATTTATGAGCACACCTGCCCACATTGTGCTAAATGTTCGGCAGTTTTCGACCCCAAATGGCGTGAACCCCATATCCCATCCTCCCTATTTATCCGATCTCGCCCCAAGTGACTGTCTTTTAGTTCCCCGGTGAAAAAGTCCTCAAAGGGACAGGTTTTGCCCATGTGGAAGAGAGGAAACCAAAAAATGCCAGAAGCATTAAAAGGCATCCAAATGGATGCTTTCAAAAACTGTTTTGCGCAGTGGAAAAAGCGTCTGGATAGGTGTGTTGCCTCCAACGAAGAGTCCTTTGAAGATGGCTGAAGTTTAAACATGTAAGAAATAAATATTCGAGTTTTAAAAACTAAGTTCTGTGCTCTTCGGATCTGCCCTCATACGAACTGACTCTCTTACTTTTCCTGGTCCTTCAAAACTCACCTTAGAAGGCCCCTGGCTCAGGAAGCTGTGCCTGACACCTCCCACATAACCACATGCTCATCCTCCTGCCATCACAGGACTCTTGCCCTCATCTCTGTACCCCTTGCACCCTTCTCCCCACCTCTCCTGGAAGCTCAGCCAGGGCGGAGTCCCCAGCACCGTTTTTATCATGCGGTAGCCACTCAGCAGGTGCCTGCTAAAACATTGCACATGTGCAGGCATGAAAATGAACTCAGTAGGAGCATAAGTTTTGAGCCAAAATTTTGCTTGGTTCATCATGACACCTAGTGGTCACCCATCTCTGCCACAGACCCAACAAAATCATCATCGCTGCAGGCACCTGCATATCCTTTTTTTTTTCTTTCGTGCCCCCAGCAAAGGCCTTCTGAGCACCAGCTACGGGCTGGGGCCCATGGGAGTGAGGGAACCCTTTGGTGAGTTGCTCAGTCCCTATCCTTTGGGGGGTTTTTAGGCCAGAAACACTCACTGCCATTCGGCAGGAGCACATAGAGTCAGCATTAGCATTACTGTAAGTCTCCTGCCTATGAATGAGTACTGCTCTGAGGGTGCGTTCGTAAGTCCAATTTGTTCATAAGTCCAGGTACCCAACTAACAATCGGCTATGTAGTACTGGACTGTAGTAGGGTTATAATATTTTTCACACAAATAACACATAAAAAGCAAACACAAAAAATAAAGAAAATATTTTTAATCTTACAGTCTAGTACCTTGAAAAGTACTGTGTGATCCTCGTCAGACACGTGAACTAACTGATGTGATTGGACATGCAAACATGCGTTCGCATCTTTGAAAGTTCCCAACTTGAAGGTTCGTATGTAGGGGGCTTACTGTAATAGGGAGAAGAGAAGAAACACAGATGACAGTGGTCATGAAATCATCTGGAGAAGGACAGCCTCCCAGGGAAAAGGGAGCTCTTCCTATCACGTAGAAAACAGCCTGTTTATCCTTCCCTTTAAAGCTACTTCAGGGGCCACATGTCAGAGCATTGTCTCTATTCCTCTCCCGGCTTCAGCAAACATTGACAAAAGTCAATAACTAAGGCCACGCTGACTTCCCTGATCCTTCCAGCTCTGCAGAGAACAGAACTCGGAAGGGAGATTCATCCAGGGAACCCAGCCCTGGCTTCAGCGGCTTCCTCCTCCAGTCTTCCTCTTCCACCTCTCCAATCAAGCAATGAAAAAAAAAAAAAAAGAAAGAAACAAGAAAGAAAATCCTAACTGCATAGCCACTTGGTAAGCAAAATAGAGCTGGATCTCTCATACTAAAATTAAGATAGAACAAATGAAAACATTTTTTTAAAAAACAGAAAGAAACAATACAGGTGACATTTTAAAATCTGATCTTAGGCAAATTCTAGATACTACCAGTAGCTATAGAGAAAAGCACTGTGCCAATTAATTCTGCAATCCTTCTATATGGCAAAAAATAAAACAAGAATAAAGAAGTTCAAAACAAAGATAAACTGAGGCAAAATAACAATGAGCACATGACAAAGTGTTATTATCCTTAAGACACAAAGGACAGTTAGAAGTCAGTAAGTAAAGAAGACCTCAGTAAAAATGGGTAAAGAGCAGGTAATTCTTCAAGAGACATACAAATGTCCAATGATATGAAAATTAAAATAAAATTATTTTCTGGATTCATAAAGATTTATAATACCTAATACTGACAAAGGTATTTCTATGGGTGTAAACGCATACATTTCCAGAGAAAAATTTGCTAGTAGATTTCAAAATAGTAAATATGTATATATATTATAACCAGCAATACACCTGCTACAAATGTAGTCTAAGAAAATAATTGGCCAAGTATATAAAGGTACAACATGTACATCAAAGTATGGTATATATATGTGTGTGTGTGTGTGTGTGTGTGTGTGTGTGTGTGTGTGTGTGTGTATTTATGTTAATGTCTTTCATTAACATAAAATAATAATTTTTAGACAGGAGCCAAAACTATGCTTGATTAATCGTGTCAATGATTAATAAATTCTGGTAAACTGATCCTTTGTAACATCAGTTAGCCATTAGATATGATAATGTAACTCTACACTTATTATTAAAAAATGGGTCCAGAATATATTGCTGAGCTCTGACAACAGCAACAAAAAAGAACTATCTATAAATCCACATAAAGATAGCAGTTTGAAATGATGTTGACCAAAATATTAGCAGCGCTTCATCTGTAGCTGGCTGAATTTAGAATAACGTTCACATTCTTTGTATATATTTTTTTTAGATGCTAGAGGGCAAGAATGTATTGCTTTAAAATTAGAAAAACCACAAACTGTTTTCATTAAACAATGAAAATAAGCCCTGCCTTTTAAATACGTTGAATTCAGCGATTGCACTTGACTGTTGAGGTAACAGATACATGGAAATTGTACAACGCAGCCTTGCAGGGAAAGCAGGAAAGCTACATTCTGAGATTCAAGGTGAGCTACGTGGTTCTAATGTTCCTTTGGAGTGACACATTCTTTCAAATACTCCTAATAAGGCAAAGGGATACTAAGAACCACCCATAACGATGCACACTGTAAAAATTCAAAGCATGAAAGCCACTGTCAGCTGAGGCTTTGGGTTTTCTGCGTCAAGCGCTCCGATAGAGCTTCCCTGCTTAGAATAGACTCTTCCCAAGGCTCCCATTTACAGTAAATGTAATTACACTCTCGTGGCATTCATCTCATTCTGTCACTTTTTCCATTGCTCCTATTTTTAGCCGGCACAATGGGAACATTTGTCCCCTGATTCACTGAGAGGTTTTAGGCCAGGAGTCTGGCTTTTTAAAATGACAGTACCTTTCATCTTACTGCTGACTTTTTAAATGAAATAACAGCCTGTAATTAAAACAATGGAGCACGGGCAAACCTCGGGATAAGAATAGCAGCTCAGCACCAAACTCAGGTAATGGGATTTATCAGCCGCTTTGCTAGAAGGCAGGAAATGTGGAGCCAGGTTCTGGTTCTGGCTTCGTGGTCTTGGCGAGTCACTTCAGAGTCCTGCACTGCAGTCCCTTAGGAAAGGGACACTATATTCTTAGAGCGCTTTCATTCAGTCCAAGCTGGCAGGGTAGATAAAGTCAACCTGGGACTTTGGGTTCCCCGGAAGACTTGGGGCAGCGGTTCTGCATACCCCAGAAAGGCACATGGGACATCCAAGGCTGTGGGGTAGTTGGGCACCCCCCATGAGACCAAATGGCATAAGTGGTGGGGTCCATGTCCCCTTCCATTGAATCTCAGCCCATTCGAGCCACCTTCAGCCACTAGAATGTAGGGGGAGTGACGCTCTGTGATGTCTGGAGCTAAGTCACAAAGCACCACATACCTTTCTTCTCATTCTCTTTGTCTGCTTGCTCCTGGGATGCTCCCTCCTGGAACCCAGCTCCTATGATGTGCACAGCTGGGGCTACGACGCAGACAGGTGCTGTGGGCGACAGTCCCAGCTGAGCGCAGCCTTCAAGCCACTCCAGCCTGGCTCCAGACACAGTCCTAGTCATCTAAGCCCCTCCCAGCATTCTGAGTCTCCCTTGCCGAGGCCCTAGACCCCGTGGAGCAAAGGCAAGTCCTGGCCATTGGGCCTTGAGCCTCAGAATCTGTAAGTATGAAGAAAAGAGAGGTTGTTGATATCACCAGGACTGTGGTGGGTTCTTGGGCAGAACAGAAACTAGAGCTCCAGCTCTGCTGTATGAGTTCCCGTCATAAGGATGTACTTAGCGCTTGCTGGGTTGCGAGATCCTGTTCTGAGCAAGATATAAGTACTAATTTGTATTATCACAATTTTCACCTTTATCACAGCCCTGTGAGGTCCATACTATTATTGTCCCTATTGAGAAAACTGAAGCTCAGAAAAGTTAAGTGACTTGCTCAAAGTCACACAGCTACCAAGCAGGAACGAGAATATCCCAACTGAGGTTGCATCGCTCCAGAATGTGTGCTCTTAAACCCCTTGATAGGTACTTACTTTGCTTTTGCTCAAATCTTTTGGGTCTAAATTTTACACCCTGACTCCACCGACAGCCTCTGGTACCCTCCCAGCATCCTTTGTCTCTGCATTGCCTTGATAAGATGTGATCAGAGGCTCCAGGGAAGCCCACCTATTTTGCATACCTTGAGAAAAAGCTAATGAGAAGGTACCTTCTCCCTAGGAAAGGGTGAGTTCATTATGTATCTTTCAGACCAGCCTCATGATGGCTCCTGGTCCTGACCTGATTTCTGGCAGGCCCCAGGCAGGGGCTAATTTACATCACTGCAGCCACGCAAGCAGCCGGAGATTGCTTCTTCAGTTGCCAGCTCCCACTTGGCTTTCGTTTTATTTGGGTACACATCGAGTTCCCCCAGTTTCTTGTGTGCTTACTCAGCAGGCCTGCTGTCTCCAAAAGAGGACACTGTGTGACAGTGGCCTTGGAGGGCCTTTAGGCGCTCATAGGGGCTGGATTTCTTTGCTTCTGTAAACATCTCGAGCCATAAAGGATAATGCTTTGTGGCCTGCTAGCAGAAACTCTTTTTCCTAACTCTACTTCTGCCATTAAAAGTTTTTTCCCAGAGCTGTGGGGTCAAACCCTGATTGGGGTACCATTAGATTATGCAAAAATCTATTACAAAACCTTCCCTTAGGAAGATCTTTTCCAAACAAACACAAGCCTGAATAAAAATGGCATAGCTTCGTACCCACCTGCTATTTTGTTTGCAGAAGAGACAAGATTAATTTTTAAATAATTGCCAACAGAAGACCTTCAAACATCACTGAGTCTTCATTTTCTCTCGCCCACTATTCCGTCCTTCCATGCCCCTTTCTTTCTTTAAATTATGTGCTTGTGGGGTTTAGGGGGAGAACCTATGGAAGGCCACACACACAGGTGAATGCTGGGAGGAACTGCATCTGTTTGGTAGAAGCCGCAGCCTCACAAAATCACTGGACGCCGAGCCCCCAGGACTCGGAATTCATTTTGAAGAGATTCTCTCCCCCATCCATTGTTTACTGAATGAAGCATAGAAATGTGTCCACTCACACAAAGTTAATTTTCCCAACACTTTTCACTGCCCAGAATATGCCAGTCAGGATATCCGCAGCAGGATCTGCTGAGGTCACTTGGGGAAGACGGACGGAACTAGAAGCCTGGAAGGGAGTTCGAAGTTCAGAGAACTTTCTTTTTTTTTTTTTTTTGAGTTGGAGTCTCACTCTGTCGCCCAGGCTGGAGGGCAGTGGCACGCTCCCGGCCACCGCAGCCTCGACCTGCTGGGCTCCGGCGATCCTTCCACCTCAACCTTCCGAGTACAGAGAACTTTCATTCTCCTTCACGTCCTGCACCTGTCTGGTTCTATTTCTCTCTCTCATACTCATTGTCACACAATGGAAAATGTGTCTTGAACCGCAGTGACTTCTACTCTCTGAATGTAGTCACATGTCCCTATGGGCTGTACATCATTCCAAAATAATTCACGCCTTGGAGTCCCCAAAGACAGAAGGAGCAGCCTTGATGCAACTCGATCCAGCACAAGGCCTGATATGGCTCAAACTGCTTTGCTCGTTCCGTGTTGAAGCCATGCCTGTATGTTGGAGAATGAGTTCACTAAGAGGGCTAAGGAATAGTCTGAGATAACCTGATAAACTGTGTTGCATATTTTTAGATAAAGAAAAGACAAAGGGGAAAAAAGCCAGCATCTAATCTAGGTGGAGGAGAGTTTTCTTGGCAAGTGATAAATGTCACACTGAGAACTTAAAGGCACTGTGTGCCTTATATGCAGAGACCACTGGCAAAGACACCAGGAAAGTAAAAGGTGATCTAGAGAGAAATGGATGTTCCTTAACCCCCTAAAGAAAAAAGTGAGAGAGTCCTAAAGAAAATACAGATTAGACAGGGAGGATTGTGTAATGGTGGAATCAGACAAGGGAAGAAACTATATAAAGTTCCCCAAATAAGAACATAAAAAGACGTCATTTTAAGATTCTTCCTAAACTGTATTGACAAACCTACTGTAAGAGTTTATGAGTCACTGGGTGCCATGGCTCACACCTGTAATCCCAGCACTTTGGGAGGTGGAGGCAAGAGGATTACCTGAGTCCATGGGTTCGAGACCAGCCCAGACAACATGGTGAGACCTCATCTCTACAATAAATAAAAAAATGAGCTGGGTGTCATGGCACAAACCCGTAGGTCCAGCTCCTTGGAAGGCTGAGGTGGAAGGATTGCCTGAGCCCAGCAGGCAGAGGCTGTGGTGGCCGTGAGCATGCCACTGCACTCTAGCCTGGGCAACACGGTGAGACTCTGATTCAAAATAATAATAAATGTAAAAAAGGAGTTTGTGAGGCCCAGTTGATAATTGCAAGTACCAGACCAAGCAATTAATCTCAAATTAGCAAATCTTTCATGAAGCCAAAGTCTCAAAGCTTTCAAAAAACAGGATGATGTTAATGATGACAACAATGATAATGATCACTATTTGTTTGTTTTTTGAGTCGGAATCTCACTCCATTGCCCAGACTGGGGTGCAGTGGCACTCTCATGGCCACCCCGGTGTCAACCTGCTGGGCTCTGGCAGTCCTTCCACCTCAGCCTTCCAAGTAGCCAGAACTACAGGTGCACTACCACAGCTGGCTAGTTTTTGATTTATTGTAGAGACGAGGTCTCACCAAGTTGCCCGGACTGGTCTCAAACCCGTGGGCTCAGGCAATCCACTCACCTCGGTCTCCCAAAGTGCTGGGATGACAGGCTGAGCCACCGAGCCCGGCATAAAATGATCATTATTATTGCAACAGGGACAACCATAAAACTTTTAAGTACTTGCAAATCATTTAGTCCTCATGCAACCATCTAGGTTGGGCCCTTTTCACAGACGAGAAAACTGAGGCACGGGGAGGTTAAACACATTCTAGTGGCACTAGGAAAGGCTGAGAAGTTCTGCTGTAAATTGTTGGGAGCCAGCCACGGAGGGCCACTGAGCGTTAGGGATCAGGAAGGGCCGTTGACCCCGAGACCACTAGGATGCATTAGGGAGCTATTGACCCCATTTCCTCCCCCTTTCTACTCAGCACTAACCAGATTAAGTTCCGGTGAGCTCAAAACATAAAAACTCTGAGACCGGGACAAACACAAGCTAACTTTAGAAGCTCATTGCTCCCATTCTTCCGCAACTGCAGTTTTGGCTTTCACACAACTTATAATTCAAACTCGGGTCACATCTAAGAGCCTTAGTATTGGTCACAGGCTTCTGGGTCATGATCTTAGGATTTATTGAAGGTGTAAATTGTTGAATGTATTTTTAGAAGATGGCCATTGTGTTGAAAGAATGCGGCTGGGTTACTTGCAGGTAGCCCACTATGAACTTTGGACTGGGCCACATTCCAAACATTCTGGGATGGGCCACTTTCATTTGTAAAGTAAATACTTAAGCTTCTATAGAATTATTTAACTTGGCATAAATCAATCAGCTTAGGATGAAAAAGGTTTATAGAATATGTGAGTCATGGATTAGGTTATCTTTTGTTATGGGATTTTAAGATTATCATATGAAAAGTATTTAAAGGCAATCATTGATTAAGTTTTCATGGATTAAGGTTTCTGGTGGGTGGGGGGACGCCCTTCCGACATCTGATTTTGTGTATAAAAGACCGTTGTAATTCCCAATAACACACATCGCTTCTGCACTAGACCGGAGTCCAGTCTCTCTCTCTCTCTCTCTCTCTCTCTCTCTCTCCCCTTCTTCACCCCAATCGCTGGTGCTGTCTCCACCTTTGGAGTATCCTGAACCCGGCTGGAGCTGGTCTCCAGCAGTAGATGATAATAAAGATAAAGACAAGGCCATTTGCTCCAGGAAGGCTGCTCCTTTCAGGGTGATTTGGAGTCATCCCAGGTTTCAGAGTCTAGTTCTCAACCTGACATTCAACAGTCTCATTTGTTAACTCATAGGTAATCAAGCCTCAGGTATAGATTTGTACCAACTGTAAGGCAAGTGCAGAGAAAGAGAGGACGAGCTGAGAAAATGCAAAGAAAAAATTTAATTTATTAGAGGGAAAGGAAAGAATGATTGGCCCTAAAGAAGAACCAGTAGCCTGTTCTTTTGGCATGTTCCTCTTATACCCCCTAGCTGGGGTCTGGTGGTCACGTAGCACACATAGTCCTGAGGAAGTCAGTATTGGTGGTCACGTAGCCCCTGGAAGATTTGGCCTTGAGGAAGCAGGCTGGAGCCTGTGGTCATGTAAACTTGAGGATGCAGGTGTTGGCAGCAAAAACAAGATGTCACTTAAGCAAGCTAAGAAGGAGCGGGGAGGGGTGAGTGAGGTTTGGCGCACCCTTACATTCCAGCCTGTTGTTACCTGGAATAGGGCTGAAGGTCTGTTTTCTGTAGCCTCTTATGCTGAGAAGGGGCGCTGGCCCTGGGGATAAAAGGCTGGGTTTTGCTAGTAATGACTTTAACAAGGAAATATAGTCATTTTGACAAAGTATGAAGAAAACACTAGAGACATGTAATTAGGTTGTAGCTTACATTGTAGGAAACAGTAATGAACAAGAGAATTTAAAACAGGTAAACGTTGGCAAGAGAAAGCTTTTTTGGTTGTTTTTTGTTTTTACTTTTAAAATAGGTTGGATAAACCTTCACAACGATTGATATGCCAGAGGGTGAAGCCCAGGCCATCCTGCCATCCATTTCATATTGGGCTAGCAATTCCGTGTCTGACCTGCAGGCAGCCCAGGGGGAGGGCGTCGGTCAGTTGTGACTCCTGAGACTTTTGTTTCTTGCCCTAGAGAGACTGAATGGAGAACCCAAAGAGGTTAAGCATTAATTTTTTATTTTTTTATTTTTTTTTTTAGTTGGAGTCTCACTCCTTCGCCCCAGCTGGAATGCAGTGGTATGCATGCTCGCGACCACCCCAGCGTCGACCTTCTGGGCTCCAGAGATCCTTCCACCTCAGCCTTTCGAGTAGCTGGAACTACAGACACGCACTACCACGCCCGGTTATTTTTTATTTTATTGTGGAGATGAGGGCTCACCAAGTTGCCCGGGCTGGTCTCGAACCCGCGAACTCAGGCAATCCACTTGCATTGGCCTCCCAGAGTGCTGGGATTACAGGCTGAGCCACCGAGCCCAGCATTAAAATTTTTTAAAAGCATAATGTTATAACACAAGATTACAAGATTGTAAGTTATTTATTCTGTAAGTGATAGTATAAAGATTTTGAAAAGTAAAAAACCTTGCTTTTTTGTAACAAAGGCGGAAGGGGGACTAATTGAATTTTGTCTTTTACTTCCCCCATCTGTTGTTTAAAGGAGAAAATTCTTTCGGAGATTATACATACCATGTCAGACATGCTCATACCATTTTTTGACTTGCTTAAACCTTTATTTTTGCTTTATACTTTCTTACCTTTAAATAACCAGTCATTTTATTATAGAACAAAACGTATCATACAAGATTTTCACCAAACACATTACCTTTATAGCAACAACTTTTTAACATTTTTTCCTTTGCTTTCTGGTTTCTTTACCTTTTAGATAAATTTTTAGCTTTATACTTTGAATTAATTTTAGAACTTTTGATTAAGATAACTCTATACACCAATCCTACTGAAAGTATTCCAGGCAATCGAGAAAGATGGAACTCTTCCCAAATCATTCTACAGGGCTACCATCACATTGATACACAAACCAGGTAAATCTCCAACAAAGAAAGAGAACTACAGGTCAATATCCTTTATGAACATTGATGCTAAAATTCTCAACAAGATCCTAGCAAAGTGGATTCAACAACACATCTCCAAAATCATCCACCATGACCCAGTAGGCTTCATCCCTGGAATGCAGGGCTGGTTCAATATTCGTAAGACCATAAATGTAATTAAATACATCAATAGATGTAAAAACAAAAACCACATGATTATATCATTAGATGAGGAAAAAGCTTTTGATATAATCCAGCACCCCTTCTTGATAAAAACCCTCAAATATCTAGGAATAGATGGAACATACCTCAAACTAGTAAGAGCCACCTATGAGAAACCTACAGTCAGCATTCTGCTAAACAGACAGAAATTGGAACCATGTCCCCTAAAAACCAGAACAAGACAAGGATGCCACTATCACCCCTCCCTTTCAACATAATTTTGGAAGTCCTAGCTAGAGCAATCAGACAAGAGAAGGAGATCAGTGGTGTCCAAATAGGAAAAGAAGAAGTCAAGTTATCCCTCTTTGCAGGTGACAAGATTCTACACCTCAAAAACCCAAGAGGATTTGTCAAAAACCTCCTTGTACTGATAAAGGAATTTGGCAAAGTCTCAGGGTATAAAATCAATGTGTAAAAGACAGTCGCATTTCTATACACCAACAACAAACAAACAGAAACCCAAATAAAAAGCACAATCCCATTCACAATAGCCAGAAAAAAAAATCAAATACCTTGACATCTTCTTAACCAGAAACGTGAAAGAACTTTACAACGAAAACTACAAAACACTGCTCAAAGAAATCAAAGATGACACAAACAAATGGAAAAATATTTCATGCTAATGGATTGGAAGAATCTACATTGTTAAGATGTCCATACTATCCAAGACAATCTACAGATTTAATGCAATGCCCATTAAATTGCCAGCAGCATTCTTCTCAGACCTGGAAATGACAACACAGGAATTCATATGGATACATAAACAGCCGGGCTCGGTGGCTCAGTCTGTAATCCTGCGCCTTTGGGAGGCGGGGGTGAGTGGATTGCCTGAGCCCGCGGGTTCGAGACCCGCCTGGGCAACTTGGCGAGACCTCATCTCTACAATAAATCAAAAAATTAGCCGGGCATTGTAGCGCGCGCCTGTAATTCTGGCTACTTGGAAGACTGAGGCGGAAGGATCACCGGAGCCCAGCAGGTCGAGGCTGTGGTGGCCGGGAGCGGCCACTGCACTCCAGTCTGGGTGACAGAGTGAGACTCCAACTCAATAAAAAGAAAGAAACATAAACGACCATGAATCGCCAAAACGATCTTCAGCAAAAAAAGCAGAGCAGGAGGTATCACACTTCCAGACTTTAAATTCTATTATAAAGCTACAATAATCAAAACAGCCTGGTATTGGTACAAGAACAGGCATATAGACCAATGCAACAGGATAGAGATTCCAGAAGCAAAACCTCAATTTCTCAACCAACTCATCTTCGACAAAGCCTCCACCAACAACAACTGGAGAGAGGAGAACCTATTCAGTAAGTGGTGCCGGGAAAACTGGCTGACCACGTGCAGAAGATTAAAACAAGATCCCTACTTATCACCAAACACAAAAATCAATGGGTCAAAGACCTAAATGTAAAACCTCAAACTATAAGAACCTTAGGAAATGTAGGAGAGACCCTTATGGAAATTGGAATAGGCAATCCATTCCTGATCAAAACCCCAAGTGCCCATGCCATAAGAGATAAGATAGACAAGTGGGACCTCATCAAACTGAAGCACTTCTGCAAAGCCAAAGAACCCATCAAGAGAGCGAGGAGACAGCTCACAGACTGGGAAAAAATATTTGCCAATTGTATGTCTGGCAAAGGCCTAACATCTAGGATCTACAAAGAACTCAAATGTGACGAAAAGAAAAAAACAAACAGCCCCATTACAAAGTGGGCAAAAGACATGAATAGACAGTTCTCAAAAGAAGACATACAAGCAGCCAACAGATACACAGAAAAATTCTCAGCCTCTCTAGTCATCAAAGAAATGCAAGTTAAAACTACACTGAGAGACCATCTAACTCCAGTCAGGATGACCATCATCAATAACTCATAAAACAACGGATGCTGGAGAGGATGCGGCAAAACGGAAACACTTCTACACTGTTGGTGGGAGTGTACACTAGTACAATCTCTGGGGAAAACAGTGTGGTGATTCCTAAAAGATCTAAATATTGACCTTCCATATGACCCCGCAATTCCCCTACTGGGAATATACCTAGAAGAACTCAAATCATTCTATAAAAAAGATACCTGCACACGTATGTTTATTGCAGCATTGTTCACAGTAGCAAGAACATGAAAACAACCGTGCTGCCCATCAAAAGAGAACTGGATAAAAAAATGTGGTACATATACATGATGAAATATTATGCTGCCATAAAGAAGAACAAAAACATTAACTTCACAGCAACCTGGATGGACTGAGAGTCTACAATACTGAGTGATCGTTCATAGAAACAAAGAACTGAGTATCACATGTTCTCACTCATAAGTGTACTCTGAACAATTATTGTAATTTTATAAGAAAAGGATTCTTATAGTATTGTAATACTATAAGAAAAGGATTGTAATACTATAAGAAAAGGAGTGGGAAACTGCTGGAAGGGGAATGGGGAAGTGGGATTGGCAGTAGTGGGAATCTTCCTGGGGAAGGAGGGGCACACCTCATCAACAAGAGAACCTGCATAATGAACATTTGTATACCTAACACTGAATTGTAACCCATTACTTAAAATTAAAAAGATAAGTCTATATGATTCTAACATGGATGGTTAGAACCAAAAGGCTGGCACCTGTGCTAAATTAAGAAATTAATTTGAGTTCCAGTGCCCTGATATTCACCTGAGGGTTTTTGGGGGTGATGGTGAGCCAGTGCCAGGCACTTTAACACATTTTCAGGCTTCCATAAGTGGCCACCACTTGTGAACCAAGTGTTCTCTCCTCTCTTCAGAAGAACTACAGGCACACAGCACCATGCCCAGCTAATATTTTTATTTATCGTAGACACAAGGTCTCGCCATGCTGCCCAGGCTGATCTCGAACCTGTGGGCTCAGGCAATCCTCTTGCCTCAGTCTCTCAAAGTGTTGGGCAGTGCAGGTGTGAGTCACTGCTCCTGGTTTGCACCTACTTTTGTTGAACAGTTAGGGCCAAGCAACTTCATAAACTTTTGTGTCCTAAAAGTCTTTCAGTTGCTTTCAAGTATATATGAAAATTGAAAGAAAAATTATATGCTAGCGCTATTACTTTTTTAATTTATTTTTTTGAAACAGTTTCACTCTGTTGCCCAGGCTGGAGTCAGTGGCATGGTCACAGTTCACCGTAGCCTCGACCTCCTGGGCTCAGGCGATCCTGCCACCTCAGCCTCCCAAGTAGCTGGGACGACTGGGTGTGCCATTATGTCCAGCTAATTTTTTTTTTTTTTTTTGTAGAAATGAAGTCCCGCTATTTTGCCTAGGCTGGTCTCAAACTTCTGGACTGAAGCAATCCAGCCGTCTCAGCTCCCAAAATGCTGCACTTATTGCCTCTCTATTAACGTGGTGTGAGCACCTGCCAGGTGCTGCACAATTTCTCCTACCTAGGAATGTGAGTGGATGCCACCCCCTCATTTCCTGCTTCATGCTGATTTTTTAACTATCCCTGCTTTTGTTACAGCAATTGTCAAAAACCCAGCTTAGAAATATCAAAGAAATGCGGTACAAGTTAATGTCAAAACTATGAGCTACTTGGAGCTAGCAGTTCCTGTGGAATTCAGGAAGCGTGAAGTATTGAGTGCTTCCCTTGAAAACTTAGACTATCCTGCTCCTGTGAACTTGCTGCAGGGGTTGGGGGCACCTTGGTGCACAGTTAGGGAACAGTAGCATTAATTTATCCTAAGAAATAGAGCTGCTACTTAAGAAGCAGAGCTGCCGAGTGTACTGGACTCACTGATGTCCCCATCAAGACTGAGGAACCAAATCAGAATGAGAAAGGTGCTGGGGCCCAGAATTAGTGAGGAATTATTGGCATTGATCTGGTTACTGCAGTTACCCAGTGTGGTGTGTGTGTGTGTGTGTGTGTGTGTGTGTGTGTGTGTGTGTGTGTGTGTCTGTGCATTACACTGTTTTATTTGGTCATCCCAGATAGAACAAAAAGTTGCAAGTTTTTTTATGCTTTTCTGTAAAATGTGCTAAAAAGGCAAAGCATTGATCTGCTAATTATTCAACTTTTTCCTCACGATAATTTTGTAATGTAATATATATTTTGAAATGTGTCTTTAAAATTTTTAGGTAATCTCAAAATAGTCAACCAAAAAGATACTGGATTTTTATTTTTTCCTTAAAAAGCCAAGGATACAAGCAGTTGGTATTAGGAAGTTGGTATTTTCAACATGTTAAATGTCAATATGCAGATTCAGAGAGTGAATACTCTGCTTTCAAAATTAAAGGCTAGAAAGGTCAAATTAAAATAACTGAACACACTTTCATCCACTGTGAGATAAAACTGTCCCATTTCCTCTGTTCTAAACACATCATCCCATCATTTTTTTTTTTTTTTTTTTTGAGTTGGAGTCTCACTCTGTTGCCCAGGCTGGAGGGCAGTGGCACACTCACGGCCACCCCAGCTTTGACTTGCTGGGCTCCAGTGAGCCTTCCATCTCAGTCTTCCAAGTAGCCAGAACTACAGGTACGTGCTATCACACCTGGCTAATTTTTTAATTTTATTGTAGAGATGAGGTCTTGCCAACGTGCCTGGGCTGGTCTCGAACCCGCGTACTCAGGCAATCCACTCCCCTTGGCGTCCCAGAGTGCTGGGATTACAGGCCAAGCCACCGCACCCGGGTCTTTCCCATCATTTTTAACATCGCTGAAGTCAGGTTTCAGACCTATGGTTGCTCTTGGCTGGGTGGAAACTGTGATCAAGTTGTCACTGGGTGCCACCTTCTGGTAGGATCAAGAAAGCGCCAGCATCGAAACTTGCAGAAAAAGCACTAGAGCTGGACTTCTTATTTAAATCATTTTTTAGAGAGAGGTGAGGTCTCACCATGCTGCCTAGGCTGGTGGTGAACTCCTGGCCTCGAGTGATCCTCCAGCCTCAGCCTCCCAAAGGGCTGGGATTATAGACTGAGCCTCTATGCCTGGTGGAACTCATAAAGGAAAGTCAATTCCAGGAATATATTAACCAATATGCAGGTATGCCTCATTTTGTTGGTCTTTGTGGTATTGCACTTCACATATTGCTTTTTTTGTTGTTTTTACCAATTGAAGGTTTGCGGCAACTGTGCGTCAAGCGAGTTCTATCGGTGCCATTTTTCCAACAGCATGTGCTCACTAAGTGTCATGTTTTGATAATTCTGACAATATTTCAAACTCATTATTATTATATGTTACGGTGATCTGTGATGCGTGATCTTTGATGTTACTGTCGTAATTGTTTTGGGACGCCAGGGACCATGCCCGTAGAGACAGTAAGCTTAATGGATGAATGTTGTGTGTGTTCTCACTGCTCCCCCCCCCCAGGGACCATGCCCGTAGAGACAGTAAGCTTAATGGATGAATGTTGTGAGTTCTGTGACTGCTCCACCCACGAGCCCTACGTGAGTCTCTTTCCCTCTTCTCAGGCCTCCTTATTTCCCAAGACACAACAATACTGAAGGTAGGCTGCTTAGTGACCCTACAATGGCTTGTAGGTGTTCGAGTGAAAGGAAGTGTCACGCATCTCACACTTTCAATCAAAAGCGAGAAATGATTAAGCCTAATGAAGAAGGCAGGTTGAAAGCCAAAGCAGGGTGAAAGCTAGGCCTCCTGGGCCAGTTAGTCAAGTTATGAAAGCAAAGGAAACATCCTCAAAGGGAATTCAATGTACTGCTCCAATGAACGCACGATATGAAAGCAAAACAGCTTTACTGCTGATATGGAGAAAGTTTGGAGGGTCTGGACAGAGGATCAAACCAGCCACAAAATTCCCTTGAGCCAAAGCCTAATCCAGGGCAAGACCCTGACGCTGTCCAATGCTTCGAAGGCTGAGAGAGGTGAGAAAGCTGCAGAAGAAAAGTTGGAAGCCAGCAGAGGTTGGTTGGTTCATGACAATGTTGGGGGGAAGGCTTCCTTTTGCCCTGTAATTGCCTGTTATTAGTGACGGAAAGAAATGGTCTGGATAGAAAATCAAACCAGCCACAATATTCCCTTAAGCCAAAGCCTAAACCAGAGCAAGACTATTACTTTCTCTTTTTCTTTTCTTTTTTTTTGAGTTGGGGGTCTCACTCTGTCGCCCAGACTGGAGTGCAGTGGCCGCTCCCGGCCACCGCAGCCTCGACCTGCTGGCCTCCGGCGATCCTTCCGCCTCAGCCTTCCGAGTCGCCGGAATGACAGGCGAGCGCTACCACGCCCGGCTGATTTTTTGATTGATTGTAGAGACGAGGTCTCGCTGCCCAGGCGGGTCTCGGTGGCTCAGCCTGTAATCCCGCGCCTTTGGGATCCTGAGGTGAGTGGATTGCCTGAGCCCGTGGGTGTTACTTTCTCTAAATCCATGAAGACTGAGAGAGGCAGGGAAGTTGGAAGCCAGCAGAGGCTGGTTCATGAGGTTTAAGGAAAGAAGCCAACTCCGTAACTTAAAAGGTTCAGGGTGAAGCAGTAAGTGCTGATGGAGAAGCGGCAGCAAGTTATCCCGAAGATCTACCTAAGATCACTGATGAAGGTGGCCACGCTACAGAACAGTTTCTTTTATTTTATTATTTAATTTTATTTTAAAGATGTGGAGGCACAATTCAGAATTAGGTATATGAATGGTCATCATGCAAGTGAAGTTTGGGCCTCTCTGTGAACCTCACTGCACCTGGTTTTAGATCGGGTACCCTTATTGATGTTTCCCCCCCTGCTACTGCCAATCCCTTTCTTAGAGTATTATGGTAAATGTTCAGTGTCCATGTATGAGTGAGAACATGTGTTACTTAGTTCTTTGTTTCTGTGATGGATCACTGAGTATTATACGCTCTAAATCCATCCAAGTTGCTGCAAGGTGCATAATTTTGTCCTTCTTTATGGCTGCATAATATTCCTTCGTGTATACGTGCCACATTTTTTTATCCAGTCCACTTTCAATGGTCAGCATGGTTGGTTCCATGTTTTTGCTGTACTACACAACAGATTTTCAATGGAGACAAAACAGTTTTCTATTGGAAGACGCCATCTAGGACATTCATAGCTAGAGAGGAGAAGTTAATGCCTGGCTTCAAAGGACAGGCCAACTCTCTTGTTAGTGGCTAATGCAGCTGGTAACTTTAAGTTGATGCTGATGCTCATTTACCATTCTCAAAATCATAGCACCCTTAAGCATTATGCTAAATCTACTCTGCCTATGCTCTATAAATGGAACAACAAAGCCTGGATGACAGCACATCTGTTTATATCATAGTTTACTAAATATTTAAAGCCCTACTGCTGAAACCTACCACCCAGAAGAAAATATTCCTTTAAAAAACTCTGATGGAACAAGGGTACCTGCATAGTCAATGTTTGTATACCTGACCCTGAATTGTACTCCACATCTTTATAATTGAAAAAAATTAATTGCAAAAGACTCTGATGGAAATGTACAAGGAAATTAATATTTTCATACCTGTTAACACAACATTCATCTTGCAGCTCATAAATCAAGGTGTAATTTTGACTTTTAAATCTTATTATTTAAGCAGTATATTTCACGAGGCTATAACTACCACAGATAGTGATTTATCTGATGGATCTGGGCAAAGCAAATTGAGAACCTTCTGGAAAGAATTCATCATTCCAGGTGTCATTAACATTGGTTGCCAGCAACTTAGCTTCTTGGGGGAAAAAGTTAAAAAAAAAAAAATAAGAACATTCAGGATTCATGGAAGAAGATCACATGTCAGCATTAACAGGAGTTTGAAAGAAGTGCATTCCAACCCTCATGGATGACTTTGAGGAGACCAAGCCTTCAGTGGAGAAAGTCACTGCAGATGTGGTGGACATAGCATGAGAACTAGAATTAGAAGTGGAGCCTGCAGATGTGACTGAATTGCTGCAATTTTATTCGTGATAAAACTTTAAAAATTGCTTCTTGCAGATAAGCAAAGAAAGTGGTTTCTTGAGATAGAACCTACTCCTGATGAAGATGCTGTAAACCTTGTTGAAAAGACAATAAAGAGTTTAGACTGTCCCATAAACTTAGTTAATAAAGCAGTGTCAGAGTTTGAGAGGACTGATTCCAATTTTGAAAGAAATTCTACGGTGGATAAAATTCTATCAGACAGCATTACATGCTACAGATAAATCTTTCATAAAAGGAATCAGTGGGGCAAAATTCATTGTTGTCTTATTTTTTTTTTTCTGCGAAGTCCATATGTTTGTCCCTCTTTATGGCTGTATAATTGTCTTATTTTTTAAAATTGCCCACCGGCTGGGCATGATGGCTCTTGCCTGTAATGCCAGCACTTTCGGAGGCTGAGGCGAGAAGACTTCTTGAGCTCAGGAGTTCAAGACCAGCCTGGGCAACATAGCTTCACTGCCTAGTTTCTTTAAAAAAAATAAGAAAATTAGCTGGACATGGTGGCACGCACCAGTAGTCATCCCAGTCACACAGGAGACAGGCAGGAGGATTGCCTGAGTCCAGCAGGTTGAGGCTGCAGCAGCCATGAGCGTGTCACTACACTCCAGCCTGGGTGACACCATGAGACTCTGACTCAACAAACAAACAAACAAATTACCATAGCCACCCCAATTTTCAGCAACCACCATCCTGAGCAGTTAGCAGCCAGCAATATTCAGGCGAGATCCTCCACCAGCAAAAAGATGGTTGAAGACTCAGATGATCTTTAGTCTTTTTTTAAAGCCATAAAGTATGCGTAATTAAAATATGCAATTTTTTGGCTGGGTGTGGTGGCTCAAGCCTGTAATCCCAGCACTTTGGGAGGCTGAGGTAAGGGGATTGCCTGAGCCCACGGGTTCAAGAACAGCCTGGGCAACTTGGCAAGACCTCATCTCTACAATACCTCAAAAAATTAGCTGGGTATGATAGCGTGCACCTGTAGTTCTGGCTACTTGGAAGGCTGAGGCGGAAGGATCGCCTGAGCCCAGCAGGTCGAGGCTGGGGTGGCCATGAGCATGCCACTGTATTCCAGCTGGAGCGACTGACTGAGACTCCAACTAAAAAAAAAAAAGGTACTTTTTTAAACATATGCACACGTAATAAACTACAGTATAATGTAAACATAACTTTTATATGCACTTGAAAACCAAAAGATGTGTGTCCTCACTTTATTCTGGTGGGCTGGAACCAAACCTGCAATCCAAGGTATGACTGTATTTTACTTCTATTTTTTTTAATGTATACACAAGAGGGATATATGGCAGCAAATATCCATGTTGGAGTACGTGTAAGCACGCTCTTTCAAACATATAAAATAGAACTAAGTTTCATGCATTTTCAAACTTATCTTCACCACCAGCATCTACACTGTGTTGTCTCTCCGAGGCACAGACACTTGCTCAGCCTTTGTGCAAGAACAGCCAGAGTCCTCAAACTCTGCACCCAGATCCTGGTTCCGGCTCTGCATCTGGGCGGACCCTCAGTGCTGGGACTTTACTACAGACCCACAACAAACAAGAACTGAGTGCCACCTTTCTTACACAAGTTACAATTTCCATTATGATGTGGTTCATGAGCCACTTACATCCTTATTTATTTATTTGAGGCAGGGTCTTACTCTGTTGCCCAGGCTGAAATGCAGTGACACAATCACAGCTCACCACAGCCTCGATCTCCTGGGCTCAAGCAATTCTTCTGCCTCAGCCTCCTGAGTGACTGGGACTACAGGCGTGCACCACCATGTCCGACTAACTTTTTTGCTTTTATTTTTGTAGTGACAAGGTCTCACTACGTCACTTAGGCTGGTCTCGAATTCCTGGGATCAAGCGATCCTCCTGCTTTGGTCTCCCAAAGTGCTGGGATTACAAGAGTGAGCCACTATGCCCAGCCTGAGCTACCACATCCTTAAATAAACTTTATTTTTTAGTAGAGTTTTAGATTTTCAGGAAAATTGGGAAGAAAGAACAGAGATATAAGAGACAACCATTTGTTCTACACTGAGATATTCATATCTTGTATTAGTATGGTACATTTATTATAATAAATCAGTATTAACACACAATTAACAAGAGTTCATCCAGATTTGGAGTTCCTTTCTTTTTACCTAATGTTCTATTTCTGTCCTAGAGTCTCATCCAGGATACGTTCCATTCAGTAGTCATATCTCCTTAGGCTGTAACAGTTTCTCGGATTTCCCTTGTTTTGGATGACCTTGACAATTTTTGAGGACTTCTGGCCAGCTACTTTGCAGAATGTTCCTCCATTGAGATTTGTCAGATGTCTTTGTCCTGATTATGCTTTTTATTTTTGGTGTCATTTCATCACATCATATCCAGGGTTCATACTACAAATATGACTTATTACTATTGATTTTGACCTTGATCATCTGGCTGAGATAGTGTTAGGTTTCTGCACTATAAAGGTACTCTTTCCATCCCTGTCCGTGTTGTATACTTTGGAAGGAAGATACTATGTGCAACCCACTTTAAAGAGAGGAATGTTTTAAACAGAGCATCTACACAAGTTATTTGGATGGTTTCTTCTTCCCCACATATTTATTTATTCAATCATCTATCAGCATAGACTCATAAACATTTATATTTGGGGTTGTAACCTGTTGGGAGCCGGCCGTGGAGGCCTGCCTGAGCATTAGGGATCCAGGCAGGCTGCGGACCCTGAGACCGCTAGGACAAGTTCAGGAGCTGAAGCCCCATTGCCTCTTCCCTTCTTTGCTGATTTGGCACGTTCCACTAGCAGGGACTTTGACGATCTAAGCATGAAGTTTTGAGAGTACGACAGGCATGGCTTACTTTAGGAGTCCATTATTCCCGTTTCTCACAGACTGCGATTTCGGCTTTAAACTTAACATAATTCAAACTCAGGTCACATTTGGGAGCCTTTAATATGGTACAAGCTTCTTTAAAGATTTAATAGTATATTTGTAGAATTAGTATATACATACAAAGTGCTGTTTCAACCTTAATAATACAGATAAATATCTAGAGCTACTAGAAACGGCCCAGCACAAGCTTTGGGCTGGGCCACATTCCTTAGGAATTGGTTTGGGCTATAATTAAGAGTTTCTATAGTGTAGGTAGAATTAGCATAAAATAGAGAGGAATTGGGATTTAGGTTAGTTATTAGGTGTTACGTATGCATAGTTTTAAAAGATTGATTATTAGAATATTATGATATTAGAATTGTTGTACTCCTTTGAGAAATATTAACCAAGCATGAGGAACAGTGAAATAGTTTTGGGATCCTCATTCCTCATGATTGGGGAAACACCTGGTGGGTGAGGGACGCCCCTCATCCACCTGGTTCTATGTTCATGTAAATGTCTTGTGATTTAATTGGGATTGCCCTTCCTCTTACTCCAGGAAACACGTGGTGGGTGAGGGATGCCCCTCATTCACCTGGCTTTGTGTCCATGTAAAGGTTTTGTGATTTAATTGAGATCGTTCTTCCTCATGCCCGAGGAAACACCTGGTGGGTGGCGGGCGCCCCTCCTGCACCTGGCTCGTGTTCACGTGGAAGACTTGTAAGACTGCCTGTGTAAAATTTGGGATAAATACAAGCTGTAAACCCCCAATAAACGGCTTCTGGTCAATCGGTTGAACAGATGTCCACTTTCTTTCTCTTTATATCTAGCCCTCCTTCTTTCTTCCTTTTAATATCTATCCTTATAGAAACGCCGACGCCCTCACACCTTCCAAGGGACCCCCTAAATTTCTTTTTGGGGGCTGGCCCCCCAAAGTAACCCAGTATCTTTTTTTTTTTTGCCTCAAATTGTTCTACTTTAGCCATCGGGAGATCTGTCGGTTGGCTCCTGTATCCCTCTGACATAATCCTCCTTGGCTTTGGGGTTTGTTTTCTGTTTAGCACTTCTTGACTTTCTGGCGCCTCAAGATATGGCAGGCTCGTTTTTATATCTCCTGCTCCAGTCTTAGAAGCCGCCACTTCTCCAAGAAGCCTTGGTTTCTTTTTTGGAGAACTGGATTAGAAACCAAGATCAGAGTGGTAGATGTGTTCTTTGCTAGTGAGGTGTCTTTTAGGCCCCCTCCACCGATAGACCAAGGAAATAAGTGTGTGTCTACTACCCCGTGTATCTCCATTGTCTAATACTTCCGTATGCAAGTGTCTATACCTATGTGATGCTACACATGAGTCCATACCGATGTCCCCACCCTTGTTTATCCGTAACCACCCACTCAACGAGAAACTGGCTCTGGTCATCTACCGTCCAGGTATTTAACTGTTCGATCCTAGGGCATACACATAGCAGTATGATCACTGCTAACCCACGCTCACGTGAGAAATGACTTTATCAACTAGCTCGTGTCATTTCTTTCATCCTTCATCTTAGAGATGCCACTCTTTCCCAGCACTAATTAGGTCAGCATCTTGTTCCCCATCCTCTTCTGTGAGGCTGATTCGGATATCTGCCTAACTGTAATACAGTTAGATTGTTTTGTCACATTCTGCATTTCATCCAGAGGTCTCCTAGCCCCCTAAGTTATCTTTTGAAGTTTGCATATCCTACTTTTTGTGCTGCAAAGTTATATGGGCTTTGACGAACACCAATTTTGCTATCTCCACCATTATTGGGTCGCTCAGAAAAGTTTCACTCCCCAAAAGTCCCATGTTCTTTATGATTCAACATTTCTACCCTCCTTTTAAACCCCTGGCAACCACTGATGTGTTTAACATCCCCATAGTTTTGCCCATGGCCATATGTCTCAGTCCATTTAGCGCTGCTATAAAAGAAGACCTGAGGCTGACTGATATATATATAGAAAAGAGTTTTGTTTGGCTCACGGTTCTACAGGCTGTACAAGAAGCTTAACACCAGCATTTGCTTCTGGTGGGAACTCAGGGTGCTTCCACTCATGGCAGAAGGCAAAGGGGAGTGGGCGTGTGCAGATCACTTGGCAAAGAGGAAGCAAGAGGGAAAGGAAGGAAGTAGGATATTTCTAATAACTAGCTCTCTCTTAAACTAATAGAGTGGGAGTTCACTCACTCCTCACTCCCATCCCCAGGGAGGGCATTAATCTAGTCATGAGGGGTCCATCCCTATGACCCAAATGCCTCCCTGTAGGCCTTTCCTGCAACACTAGAATCAAATTTTAACATGAGGTTTGGGGGAACCAACACCCAAACTGTAGCATCATATAATTAAGTCATACAGTATCCAGTCCCTTCAATCTGGCTTATTTCACTTGGCATTCATGTTTTTGTGACTTGATAGCTCATTTCTTCTTACTGCTGAAAAACACACCATTATATTTATGTATCACAGCTTGTTTATTCGTTCCTCTATTGATGAACATTTTGGTTGTTTCCAATTTTGATAAAGATACTATAAACATTTGTGTGCAGATTTGTGTGTGGACATAAATTTTCAAGTCAGGTAAATACCTAGGAGCATGGCTGCTTGATCATATGGTAAAACTGTTAAGAGTATTATCCATTTATGAGCCAGGTATGGTGGCTCACAACTGTAAACCCAGTGCTTAGGAGACTGAGGCAGGAGGGCCACTTGAGGCCAGGAGTTCGAGACCAGCCTGAGCAGCATAGCAGACCATGTCTGCACAAAAAATAAAAAAATTTAGCTGGATATGGTCGTATACACCTGTAGCTCAACTACCCGGGAGGTTGAGATGGGAGGATTGCTAGAGCCCAGGAGCTTGAGGCTGCAGTAAATTATGTTCACACTGCACTCCAGCCTGGGCAACAATAGCAAGAAAAGAGTATTATTCATTGTGGTTTCTGTTTTAGATTTACTTCTAACATCTTATTTTGGACTAAGTCCTGCTTTTCTGTTTCTTTGATTCTTCCTTCTGGTCTTTCGAATTAAAGAGGTTCCCCACCCCCCATTACTTTAAAATTTATACACTCATTTTTTTTCTTTTACGGTTACCTCGAATGACACATGTTTAACATGCATATCTTTGCCAACCTCTTGAATACTATTTAAGGGTCCAAGAATTCTTGAACTCCAATTAAGTTTGCTTAACTTGAATGCAATTGGGCCTGTTTTTAGGTGTAACTTGCTCTCAGTGTCACAAGTAAGACCTTATTTGTATTGTTGGGCAAAACCAATGTTCATCCAGATTCACCCCCTCCTCCTTTTTTGGGCATCATGCTTTCTTGAACCTCAGACCTTTCTTCACTCCTCTGCACAAAGTAAGTCCCTTAAACTTCCTTTAGTGAGAATCCATTGGTGACAAAATTATCCTGTCTGAAATGTCTATTTCATCCTCACTCACCCACTAATTATAAACCATTCTTGGTTAGTTGTTTCTTCCTTAAGCCATTGATGACACTATTCTGCTCTTCTGGCTTTCCTTGCTGGGGTTGAGAAGTCAGTAAGCTGAATCATTATTGTGTTGTAGGTCATGTGTCTTTTGTCACCAGCTGTCTTTATGAGTTTCTAATGCTCTGCAGCTTCATGATGTACGTGGAGGTGTGAATATATTTTATTTAATTCACTTGGGATTTGTCTTTGTGATTCTGAGAATTGGTGTCTTTCATTCTGGAAAATGTCTTTATCTTTTCAAGTATTGCCTATTTCCAAGTCTCTCCTAAAATTCTAAGAGGCATGTGAGACCACCCCAGTTTATCCTCCGCATTTTTATTCCCACCCATTTGTATCTCTGTGATACCTACAGGATAATTATCTGGCTCTACTTTCCAGCTCATTAATTCTCTTCCACTAGTTATTTTTGTAAAGGATTTTTATGTAAAGAACTTTATTTTTATATAAAGAACTTCTCTTTTATTTAACATGAGATATATTCATCTTATATTTCTGAAAATTCCGCTATCCTTTACGGATACTGATCATGCTTTTTCTGCTGGCTTTCATTTAGGATGCCTTATTTGAAGCATCTATGATTTGTGGTTTTGCAGTTTTTGAATACGAGCTCGTGCTCCTTGGAGCTTTATTTGTGGAGAGTGATTGAGAGTTAAATTAAAGGCATGTTTTAGCATGCACAGGCAGTTGCTTTGGCCAGGAGCTCAGGGGCACTACCTTAACAACTTGGCTTGAGAGGGTTTTAGACCTCATGAAGCATGAGACTTTGAAATCCAAACCTACATGAGGAAAGGCTTGTAGCTGACATCTCAGTGCCAATTCCCTTCATGCTGAAGGCCATCCTGTGGGATTCCAGCTGTTTGCAGGGGGTCTCTTATTAAGACTCCCCAACTCGGGTGCTCCCCAGGCTTGTATCCTGTCACCTGTACTCTACAAGTCTGTGTCAACAGAAGCTCAGCATCACTGGGACTTGGTATGTGCTCCTAAGAAGACAACAAGTGAAGTGCCCCCTGATCTTTCTGGAGTTCTCCATTTTGTTTTTGGTCTCTCAGAATACTCTCCTTTCTTACCAGCTAGTGAGACATTTAAGAACATTTTTTAAAAGATGTCTTATCCAATGGTTAAGAGTTTCATCAGGGGGGTTGTTCAGAGTCCTTCACACATTGGAAATGAAAGTCTAAAATCTGGTTCGTGATGACAATGGTTCAACGATGACAACTGGAGGCAGGGAATGTAGACGACTCTTCTGTTTTGTCAGGTCATTTGACATTAGGGAGTAGAAAGCTAGTGGTTGGTTGAGTTTCCTTTGACAGGTGGCTTTATCAGGAAATGCATCAGCTGCTGCTAAGAGACCAAATGGAAGTGATTTCTTTCCCAAAAGCAGAAGTGCAGAGACAGCAGTCATGGGCTGGGCTATGGTAGCTCCACAATCTCTTCCGGAGTGTTCTCCTCACTGCTTTGCCTCTGTTGATACTTTGTGGCCCAAGTAGGCTGCAATCACATCAACACCTCTGCAATCACATCAACACCTCCATCAGAAAGCAAAAAGGGGTTAAGCCTAAGGACACACGCTAACTGTCTTTCCCTCTTAAAGCAGCTTGCCCAGATCTAAACTCCCAGCCAACCATCCATGGCTCGAGAGAGGCTGGGAGTTGACTCTGAACTAGTCCCATCGCTACTAGAATCGAATGGGAGAATCCTGGATTTCATGAGCAACTAGTCTTTGCCAGAGGCCCCTGCAACTTCTATTGCTAGAGGGTCCCACATCAAGGGGGAAATGGAAATTAAGATGGGATATTACTGGGGCAAAGGATGTGCGAGAGAATGTGGTCAAAAGCAGAGAGGGGGGATCAGACCTGGAGATCCTCACTGGAGTCTGGACAGAGCAGAAAGAAAAGACGAGGCTTCCGTGCAGGTATGAGGTGGTGAGGTCAGAAGCCGAGGGGCTTCCTCATAGCACACAAGCAAGATTGCACTGAGTTGCTGAGCAGCGAGCAGTGTGGAAAGCCTGGTCCACCTGCTGTGTAAGTGTTAACAGTATCAGGAACGCATGTTGAGAGTTACCTATCCAAAGGTTCTAATTAGGAGAAACAGCTGGTTTCTGCGAGCAGGACAAAAGCACCTTCCTGGGAGTATGTTTCTAAAGTAGGCAACACAACCCTAACACATGAGGCCTGTCATGCCTGAAAAGGACTTGGTCAAGGTTTGCGTTCATTATCTAAGAAAGCTGAATTTTAAGCTGAAGGTAATAAGACCAAAAAGAAAACCACAGGCACCAGTAACAGCGCATCCCCTTCCAAACTGCCCTTTGTATCTCTCGGGAGTGCCTTCTGTGGCCACAGCGACGTTCTGAAGTCCTTCTGAGCCACCAGGGTGCCCGTGGCTCTGCTGGAGGTCTCCACAGAAGCAATGGTCTGCCTCTGCCATTCCGGGCATGAAAATGACATCAGGCTTGCAATGAGGGAGGGGTACACAAACTATCCACTTACTTCTTCTCCACAAAATAGGGAAGAATTTAATGACATCATCTTATCCATTTCACCTCTCCCAATCATTTACCCTCACCATTTTGTGGAACCATTTCTCACAAAACACTTAAGGAAGGGCTGCCCAGCACTTGCTTAACCCCTTTCCACCACCTTTCCTCCGAGCCCAAAAAACGGTTTCCAGGTGTCCCTGTCTGCTCCCTGGTTCCTGTGAAACTGGGGGAAACTTGATGCTTGAGCACCAGGTTTCACCATCTCTGCCACATCACTGATGCGCTAAAGGAATAGAAAGATAACAGTGAGTATTATAGGGAAGTCCCCCAGCATTAACTAACCTAGAGAAACTTGCAGGTCAGGGTCCAAATCACAACACTAATTTTAGGATAGAATTCTTCTCTCTCTGTAAATTGAGTTCAGTCAGATGACTAAACTAAACAGCAGCCTGGGACCCAGAAGCTGTGAGGGCAGACAGGGCTCATTCTCCAAAGCCAAGGGCACCTGAGCTTCTGTTGTGCTCAAACCAAATGCCTTCGTCTGGCATAGAGGTAAGATCATGAGGCACAGTTTTCACACTTAGATCAAAGTAGCATAGTGGATATTTAGAATTAGATCCTGTAAGGGCTCCACAGTGAACTCAACCTGTTGGTCTCATCACTGTGGACGTGGCCCCTGTTCACACACCTCCCTCCCTTCCTTGTAATTGTGCATGTTAAGATTCTCAGGCAAATGCGGCACCAAACTTTGCTCTTCAGACATTTCATTATAGTGTCAGTTACCAAGAGAAAATCTAAATGCAGCTCTTCTACAAAGCTCAAGGAACCGGCGTCTGAGTGACAGAACAAACCAAGCTTGTTTCAACTCTGCAATTAAAATGGCATGAAACACCCTTGAAGGTGAACCGCACTGTAGAGAGCAGCACTGGCTTCCATGTATATAGAAAAAGAAATATCTCCACAGACTCCTCTGACAGATAAAATGGGTCAGAGCTGCTTACCATTCTTTGAATTAGAGCAAAAATGTTTTCTAAAATATAACCTGAAAAAACTCTGTGCTCTCTGATTCATATTTTTAAGATTCAAACCAGCATTAATTACTACATCATTTAACACAAATATTAGGAAATATTCCTATGATTTTTTTCTGTATCAATGTCAATTTGACAAGAAATAATAAATTCTAATAGGATTCTGGTTCACAAAACATCTTGATGTTTTTTACTGATCAAGATAGTTTATCTACTTATGTGTATGCTTATATCTTTATTTCCAAAAAGGAGTTTAATGTGACCTTTCGATCAAAATTAGCTAGTATCTCAACAGTTTGAGATAAACATTATTTTAAGTGGGAAAAACATTTAATAAGGAAATACGGCAATAAACTGCAATCTTTCAGTTTTTGCTTTGATGTTTGTTTCACAAAAGTTACTATTTCTTCTAAGATTTTTTTCCCGAGAGATCATTTCTATATTCTAATTGATAATCCTATTGCTATCTTTAAAACAAAAATAGAGAATGTAACTATAAAACTTAGTTTGCAGTTTTTCACTGTATAATTTATTTACATTATTTAAAACTTCAAATTCTTTTTAATATACTTATATGTCAAAAAATAGTGACAAGGGTTTAGGGCTTACTGTAAATATAAATGACAAAAACATAAGACATCTGTCATAGCAATAGCTGGTTATAATTTTTTTAAAAGGAAATGCTATAATTTAAAAAGAGACTTCCAAGAAATTTAAAAGAATTCCCAGCAATTATTATTTCTAAAATGTATATGATTCGAAACATAATTATAAAAGGCCAAAAACCAAAAGGCTTCACTCCTTTCTTTTTCCTTTTTTAAAAAAATCCAGACAATCCGTCATATCAAGAAAGTCCAGTAAGTTATGGCAGCTTCAGCCTTAGTCACCCTCTGAATCACTGTCCCTCCTCCTCATGGGGACAGAGCCTCGCACTGATGACAGCAACGTGTCTTCAATCGGTTTCCTGGGGTTTTCTTCCAGGTCTGTCTTAATTGCTCCAGACTCAGACAGCTTCCATTCCAACTCTACATGATAAAGAAAAAGCAAATCACCTAAGACACTGTGCTGCATGCATCCCCTCAACTGGAATCTTTCTAGTTAATTTTTTCTAAACAGAAAATGCAATTATCGAAATCTTGGCATAATTTTAAGCTGACTAGAAGAAAAAAAAAATTACACCTTTAAGAAGGAAAGCACAAATACTTCCAAATACTTTTCCAAAAGATGAGGTCAAATGAAGTATTACATAAACTTGAACCTATATGAAAATTAAAATAAAATACAAAGGACAAACCTGTCCTCTGATAACTATAGCTTCCCAGCTTGGACAATCTCCCAGAAAGAAATCAGCATGAAATGTTTAAAGGAAATAATTTTCACAGGCCTGCTGGCAATCTAATCATTAAATCTAATTTTAGTTAATAAAAGGAAATTCTTTAGCCTTATGTCCAATAACTCAAAGAATAAATGTATGATGACATTTTAGAATGATACATTTGTTCCAAAGTAAAAAAAATAAAGTGCCAGAAAGTAAAGAATCAGTGACTAAAGACTCAGCTCCTGCACTTTATTCTTTTTAAAGTCAATGAAGCCGGGCTCGGTGGCTCAGCCTGTAATCCCGCGCCTTTGGGAGGCTGAGGTGAGTGGATTGCCTGAGCCCGCGGGTTCGAGACCCGCCTGGGCAGCGAGACCTCATCTCTACAATAAATCAAAAAAAAAAAAAAAAAAAAAAATCAGGCGGGCGTGGTAGCGCATGCCTGTAATTCCGGCTACTTGGAAGGCTGAGGTGGAAGGATCGCCGGAGCCCAGCAGGTCGAGGCTGCGGTGGCCGGGAGCGGCCACTGCACTCCAGTCTGGGCGACAGAGTGAGACTCCAACTCAAAAAAAAAAAAAATAAATAAAGTCAATGAAACCCCACACAGGGTGAGACCTCATGAAGCAAAATCAAGTGATGTATTTTCCTGCTGTAGAGAAAGGCACTGCCCAAGAGAGTCTAAAACAAATGGCCTGGCTTAAAGGCAGATCAAGGCAGAGATGTTCTGCTAATTGGGTACTTCTATTAACATCTGACAACCATTTTGCTGAAGTCTTATGATCTTAAGTACTCTCGGCACACACATACACAAAAGGTAACTATGATATGAGCTTGATTGTGGTAATCATTTTACACTGCATAGGTGTATCATATCATCATGTCGTACACCTCAAATATACACATCTTTTCTGTCAATCATACCTCATAATGTTGAGGGGGGAGAAGCACTCCATGAAAATGAGTAACACCAGTATTTTGACCTCTTGGAACTTTGGTTGAATGTTATGCAAATTCAACACATTTCTTTAAAAAAAAGTTTCTGATTCTTGCTTCAACAATACAATGTGTATGAGTAACTGATGTATCTCAAATGAATGTGTATGTTCATGCTTTTCCCAGCCGAACATCTTAGTGGTACAGTATAAAAAGAAGTCATGTTTAAAAATGCTTTTGAAGCCTAGTAAAACACAGTTGGATATATTATTTCAGTAAAGAGATGAAGAATTTTCCTCGGTGGGAAAGCCCCTGGGCTCAGGTTCTCTTTCACATGCTATGTGAATATGTAGTCTGACACCTCCATGTGTAACAGGTGGAAAGAAATAAAAAAACACATCCTTCCAAGTTAAGATGCAGAAATAAATAAAACTTAAATTTAAAATTAAAAGCTATGAAAATACTCAACTGAGAATATTCCTATAGAGAAATACATGTATATATAAGCATCTGCCACTATTATATTCTTGTGAATTATAACAAAAATAAGTGCTGGGATCTCAAACTACAACTTAAACACTCAAATATAGAGACAAATAAGATATAGTCAATGTCAGTAAACATACAGTTCTATATTATATATACACTTAAGTTCCTTGTGCCTTCTTTGAACTGAAGCATCACTGGAGCCCAGCTGTAACTGCTTCTGATTACTCACCTAAGAGAGATTAAACGCATGTCTTCCCTCTTAACAGTCACCTCCACAGGCAAAGGTGAACTTGACCCATCCATAACACAAGTTGAGGAAACAGGCACCCTCTCCAACAGAAACACCTCTCCCACCTCTTACGGCCCCGCCAGTCTCCAAGAGTCCTCACCATCTCTTGTCAGATTCATGCCGCCAAACACCAGAGGACCGATAAACTGAGCCTTGATATCACCTTCTAAGTAAACAAAGATCGTGGGCAGATTCCTATCGGGATAATTGGGTATACAGGTTGTGGAAATGGCTTTGATAAATTTGATATCGGGAAATTTCCTGGCAAGTCCACTGAGGTGTTGATTTATCAGAGCACAGAGGGGAATCCTATAAAACAGAAACAGAAAACAGAAGCCAATTGTTGATTCTGCATTTATATAGAGCAGAGCTCAACTACCTTTCTATTCTAGGTAAAGCCTCATAACAGTTTTGCAAGTGATTCTGCTGCTAGTTAAGATGCACATTTTTTTAAAAACGTTCTTATATGCTCAGGTAAAGTGAAGAACTCATAATCCAAAGTCCAATTTACCTTGTCACAATGAAAAGTCAAGAAAACAGCCTCCATGTAAAGTATAATTGTTCTGCCTTTCTTACAAGGCTGGATGAGAGAACAGTGAAGATTTAGAGTCGTGTGAAATATGTCAGAAAGCATTTCCTGCTTTAAAGAAATTCCCAGACACACATAGGATCTACAGTTTAAGAACCAGCCTGGGAAGGAGAGAAATACCTGAGGACCTTGGCCTCCCCTGGTGCCACCAGTTACTGTGCAGGCTAACCCACCATTTACAAGAGAAACCAATCACAGGGAACTTTGAAGTGCCAGAGTTTCTCTAGAGAGATAAGTAACTTAGAAATTCATTCTCAAAAAAAGAAAAGCAAAGCCTTAATTGCTATACTTTCACAAAGGCATTTGTATTAGTCACAAATATTAATTTCAAAGATTTAAGATGAAACTTAGGCATTAAGGTTAGGGCAAATCAGTAACGAAAATACATAAAACTCAGTACCAGAAAAAGCAGAAGCAAAACAAAACAAGAAACCCCTCTGATATGGGTCAAGCCTGAGATGTTGAAGACATAAATCCAAATTAACATTTTACAGACAGCATGGAAGATCAGCTTACCCTTGTTTGTAAAGGTGCAAGACCACCCACAAGCCCTCACCGGCTTTGGTAACTTCTTGAACATAATCCTTTCCTGAGATCTCTAAAACTTCACCAAATTTATTCTTCAATTTAGTTGCTTTCCATTCAGCCAGTCTTTGCTGCCTGCACAGCAGGAAGAGAGAAACATCTTATATACATACATACATACAGATGCATACACACACGTGCACACATACATCTTTCAGAAGGCAATTCTTGTAAAGGTCCAGGTTTATTTATTTGTCTTGTGGCAAAAATCTAAGGCCAGTTCATCCAAATTTGCAATATAATTATTTAACCATAATCTTTTCCAAACGCTATTTCATCTGAAAAATTAATTTTTTAAAAGACACATTTTGTTACTGTGAAAAAAGCCAAATAATCACTCTGGGTGGCACGAACCTGTACACTTCAATAGCACGTTCATCCTCCTCATTAAATTCGTCTTCATGATCCTCCAGTTCTTCCAAACTCATATCTTCATAGGTTTTCACTGAATTCAGTTGCATTGGCAAAAAGCAAAAAATGTTAAAAGATGAACAAATAAGGATTTTGCTTTTTTCCCCTTCACTGTTCTCCTAAAGATGTGCACACAACACCAGAAGACTCCCAGCCACCAAATAAAAATTACTTAAGGCATTACATTAAGTAAGAAACTGAGAGTGTTTTAAAAAGATAGACCTATGCTGATGTCTGCAGGTTTACCGGTTTACCTCCACACAATAATAGGGGTAAGAAGGAGAAGTTTCCCAAGTTTACAAAACAAGAGAGTCGTATTTGCCTGAAGTCACCTGGTCCAATCTTCAAGCACATCTGCTCCTGGGTAGGTGTAGACAGATCTCATTCCCAAGGAGACACAGAGGAAAGTACTGGGTGTCCATCAAAGCACACCCTTCCTAGAGTTAAAGGCGATTATCCCGCACTTCTCAGGTTTTTTTTTAGGAGTGGAGGCAGCTCTATCTTTTTTGGTAAGCAACTGCTACAAAAATCTGTAGCTTATTCTTATTGCCATAAACACTCTTGTTTCTGGACATCAAATCAACATTTTGTACACTTTTTAAAATTGCTCCACAAAACCACCCTCAAATGTCAACAATGACCCTCTGTTCTTGGTTGACAGGCAGCATCTGACGCAAGCATCATCTCCTCATCTGGTTTCCAGGACGCCCTCTTTCCTCCACCCCCAATGACGGCCCTCCCCACTCTGAACCCTTTGCTGATTAAAATTCCCCAGGACTCAAGCCTTTGACTCCTTTTCTTCATTACCTATACCATTCCCTCGGTGACCACATCTAATCTCATGGCTTCCAATACTATCAATATGCTGACAACTGCCCAGATTTCTCTGACACGAAGAAAAACATCCCATCTGCCCATTTAACATCTCTATTTGTCTCATAAACATCTCAAAGCTAACTGTCACAAACAGAATTCCTGACCCTCTTCTGCTCCTCTCCAAGGCTTCCTCAACTCAGTGGGTGCAACTCCATCCTCCTGGCTGCTCATGCCTAAAGCCTGGCAGCCACCCTGGTCTCACCCTTCCCACGCTCCACTCACACGATGCATCAGCAAATCCCACTGGCCAACCTTTCAGATGTATCCAGCTCTGACCATGTCACACCACTTCCACCACTGCCACGCCACCCCGGTCTCTGGTCTCTCTCCCCACAATTATGACCGTCGTGCCCAGACTGCTCTCCCTGCTTCCTGCCTTGTCTCTCCCTCAAGCCCCACACCCATGCTCCAGGAGGCAGCAACAGGATGCTGCTATCAAAATAGAGGCCTCCTCACTCCCTTGTTTAAACTTGCAAAAGCTTCACCCTTCACTAGGCGTAAAAGTCACTGTCCTTACTCAGAAGCTGCACAGTCCAGCCCAGCAGCCTCTCTGAACGCAATTTCTACTCCGCTCCCCAGCGATTCTGGCTCCTCAGGCCCACGTGCCACCCACTCCCCTCACCCTCTCCAGGTGTACTCACACACCATCCTCACCACCTCCAGATCTCCTTTCAAACGCCTCTTCACCCCCGACAACTCCTCCAGGTCTATTCTAATGTCTTCTTCCGCTCCTCGGATCTTTACTCACACGCCATCTTCTCCACCTTCAGTCTACACAGACGTCATCTTCTCAGGGACGCTCTCCCTCTCTGATGCTCCTAGAATTCCACCTACTTCTCCTCCAACACTTTCTAGCTACTTTCGCTTCACCTTATTTTCCTTATTGTCTGTCTCCCCCACTAGAATGTAGGTTCTTTAAGAGCACAGAATTTTGTCTGGTTTGTGTATAGCTAAATCCTCAATGCCCAGAACGGTACCTGACAATGGTCATCATTCCGTAAACATTCTCTGGATAAATACATTCAAAAAATCCATCCCTAATTAGCTCTAACAAGTAAACAGGGGACACAAGTACTAGTCCTTGAGATCAATCATTCTCACACTTTGGCATGCAACAGAAATCCTTTAAGGCATTTATTTAAAACGCAGAATCCTAGGCTTCACTTCGAGATTCTGATTAGTAATGCTTGAGGTTGTTTTGACAAGCACTCCGATTCAGGTACTATGGCCACCTTTGAAAAAACCCTTCTCAGATCCCACATATGGCAAACATCTTATGCCTCCCCAATTTAAGATATTTTAATATCCCCAGTCAAACCACAAAGATAATAAAGTATAAGCTCAGGAAAATACAAACACTAAAAACTCTGAAAAATGTCCATGTCATTACCCAAAGGAAATCACGGACCTGAAAGTCAAACTCAGAAATATTCCCTTCTTCAGTGCTCATCTGACACAGACAAGGACCTGTGGGACCGAAGGGCATCTCTGAAGTCTATGGCCCAGGAAGGTGAGGACTCGAGACAACCTGTGACTCGTCTAAGGTCCCAGACAGCATCTGTGCCAGCACTCCCGCCCCTGTCTCCTGCTCAGAGTCCTTCTACTGCGGTGATCAGAGGCTTCGAAAGTTGTTTCCTCATCCAGATAGACACAAAGAAAACGAGCAAGCTCACCCACTGACTGCTGGAGGACTCGCTGCTCCTCCTCTTCCGCTTCATTTTCCAATTCTTTCAGATTTTCCTTTGGGGGCAAGATGCCCTTTTTGCGTAAGATATCATTCCACTCAGTATCTGCGTTGGGGTCCTAGGAAAGCAGGACCAAGGCTGCCATGCATGTCAAGTCCAGCATGGCAGATGCCACGTTGGGCAAGGGGCAAAATGGGAAAAGTGGAGGGAAGGGAGGAATTCAAACCAAATTATTCTGTGGCCTCTTTCTGAGAAAATATCAAAAGATCCACAGCCCCTATTCTGTCCACCCTGTCTGCCCTACCTCCCTTCATGAAGTGCTAGTCTTGGCGTGAAAACCAGGATACGATGTGCAGAGCAGCAACAATCCGGATACCAAGGCTCTGACCTGGCATCTATTCAATATTTTTATTAATGACTTGGAGTAATTCATTCAACAGATATTTAAGAGTCGACTACATGTAAATTACTGTATTGGTTAATGGGGAAGCATAGTGAATGGGAGTCACCTAAGTCACAATCAAGAGGAAGAGACAGGCAACAAACAGGAACATATACAGACTGTGTGAGTGTATAAACTTGTGGCAAGTGCAATGACAAATAGGCTGCTGGTCTAGAGAGTGGCAGAGTCCACAGGGTGGACACAGATGTTCTCTATAGAGGAGGTGACATTAAACTATCACCTGAGGGTGGAAAGGAATAAGCTACAGGAGTGTGAGTGCTTAGGAAATAACTTCCCAGGCAGAGGGGCCAGCATGTGCAAAGGGCCCACGAGCAAAGAGACTGTGACATTTTGAGCATCTCAAAGCCTTGAGAGGCTGAAGTAGATGAAGTTAGGTTGACAGAATTCTCAAATGGTCAAACCTGGGAGGAACAGCTGAGAACCCAGGTAGCTCATAACAGCTCCAGTTCACTAAACACTAAGTGCTGGGCTCTTCAAAGCCCTTTACCTGTAGCTACTCACCCAGTCCTCACAAGCCTAGAAGCAAGGCGTTTAGAAAGACACTACCATGCTAGAACAGTTGGTCAAATTTACCAGGACCAAGTGTCAGAAAGATCACTGTTAAAGTGGGCTCTTAGATCCAGAACCCAGCTGTCCAAGCAACGGTGGCATGGTGTGGCAGGCACATGGCTCATGGAGTTCACACCTGCTTTGGAATCTGAAATCAAGGAGCACTGGGGAAAGGGCACTGGAATAACCAGGTTCCAGCCCCACCTCTGTGTGACAATCCTGCTGAGATGCATCGAAAGAAAAATGAGCAGAATCCTTTCAACAGTGAAGGACTCTGAAGAGGTGACATTTTTAAGCAGGAACCTGAGGGCAGAGAATGCAAAAGAAGCCAGAACAGCCCTCAAGCTCCCTCTTCACCATTTAAAAACGTCTGGCTGTGGCAGGCATGCTGTGTTTACTGATCATCCAATACCTCCCTCCCCAACCAGACCCACCCATCTCCGTTTCCCATTGCGCGGAGGCAAGATCAGGGAGGGCTGAGTCCCTGGACAGTGATAAAATTTAGTTGTCAAAGGTTTTTTACTCATAAAGGTGCCCATTTCCGTGGCGTTTCCATTCATTTTCTCGGGCCTTTAACCAAATTGTTCGCAAATACCAGCTACAAAAAAAGGAACAAACTGGGGGATTCTGATGCCAGCAATTTTAAGGAAAAAAAATCAACCCCAAGCAGATGGACCGTAGGGTGGCGCTCTGGAACCCAGGCACTCCGACAGGGAGCGCGCCCCGGCTAAAAACACCAGGGTTGGGGAAAAGGGTGGCACTAAGCCCTCGCTCAGCTCGCAGTGGAGCCAGGAACGTGGTTGCATCACGGTTTTACGCGGTGGGACCCCCGGGCCGGACCCTCTACTTTTCCAGCCTCGCTTTCACAACCGTGCAGTGAGTCCAGACACACCTGCTCAGGTGCTCATGAAGGAAGTTAATAGGAACTTTAGTCTGGCGGCATCCCGCAAGTCCTTCACAGGCCCCGTTGGGGGCAGACCTCCAGCGGTGCCCCCAAAGGACGGGGATTTCGGGGGTCAGGCACGCCGGGGAGGGGACGCCCAGCCCGTGGGTCCCGGCGGGACCACGCCCGCCCTCCCGCACTGCGCCTGCGCGGGGCCTCGGCCCGCGGGCCCGCCCTCGTGCCCCGCAGCGCCCCGCTCCGCGATCCCCGCAGGCCCGGGGCCGGCGCAGACCCAGCGAGAGAAATGCGGAGCCGCCGACTCGAGACCCCCACGCCCCGCCCTCGCTCACCTGCATCTTGATTCCAATCGCTCCCACCAGCCCCGCCGCGGCGCCCCCGCCCCGGAGCCCCCGCCCTTCAGATTCCCTTCCACGCACACGCGCAGCCGCCGCCCCGCCTCCTCGCTCAGCCCCGCCTCCGCCCCGCCCAGGAACGAGCTGGGCGGAGCCAGGGTGGAAGCGAGGCCTCCGAGTCTGCGCCCGCTCCTCAAGGAACCGGTGCAGAAGGTGTGCGCATGCGCGAGGCAGGACGCTCTCTCGGCCCGTCCGCTGCGGAGCTCACGTGACTCGGGGCAACTCTGGAGCGCGACCTTATTAGGGCAGGTGTTCTGCGCAGGAGTGGGGGGTGCTGGGTGGAGGAGGTGCCTGGTGGCGTCGCGCCCTTCCCCAGCGGCCGGCCTCAACCTGTAGATAGATCTCTACCTGAATTGGCTAATCAAAACTCTGTGACAACTAAAAAATAGAAATTGTACCTTGGTGATCTGATGTTACCATTTAAAAATGTACCCACTGTCATTTCAGTATTGGATAAGGCAGCCCATTCATGAGTCATTTGCTAAGAGCATACTGTGAACCAGGCACCTTTCTAGGCTCTGCAGATACAGCAGTGATTAACACACACAAGCAGCCGGGCACAGTGGCTCATGCCTGTAATCCCAGCACTTTGGGAGACGGGAGGGGGAGGATTGCCTGAGTTCAGAGGTTCGAGACCAACCTGGGCAGCTTGGCGAGACCTCCTCTCTACAATAAATCTAGAAAAATTAGCCGGGCATGGTGGCGCGCACCTGTAGTTCCAGCTACTTGGAAGGCTGAGGTGGAAGGATCACCTGCACCCAGCAGGTCGAGGCTGCACTGGCTGTGAGCGTGCCACTGTACTCCAGCCTGGGTGACAGAGTGCGACTCAAACACACAAGCAAAGGTGAAAGTCATTTTACCTGGTTGCCTTAAGAGACTTACTTAATGCAAAAGGGCTTCAGCATTCTAACTTGTAAAATGCAGGTGCCAGGTTCCAGGGCTTCTGCCCACACAACATTCCAAGTTTCAGTTAAGAGAGGAAAATTTCTGCCTGGTATAGAAAAAAGCGTCCTACACATCTGGGCTAACTTGCTGTCTCTTGGCAACTGAAAGAACATATCATGGAGTCAATATACTTGACTCCATATTCTGTCCTTTCAGCAACGAAGCAGGCACAATAATAGAGACCCACAAACTACAGGGGTAGGCGTAGGCCGTCCAACCCATTACCCATTAAAATTACCTAGGAGCCTTAAAAACTACAGCCATCCCAACAGTCTGTCCACAGACAAATTAAATCCCTGGAGATAAGGGCTTGAACTGATTTTTAAAGGATCTTTAGGATGCTAAGGTGCACAATCATTGATACAGAGTGAATCAAATGATTGCTTAAGAGCAAGAAACTTTGATTTAATCAGGATCCTTAAGATTTACCTACCTTCCAACTGAATTATAGGCCCTTTTAAGCGTTTATTAATTTATCTGGTGTTAGGGTATGGACAGGGTGAGGGTGGAGAGGTGCAGGGAGGCGCAGCACTGCCGGAGCCAGCAAGTCGGAGGTGCCGCACTGGGAACCCAGAGATTCGAGTAAATGCAAAGAATTGCCACACACAGAGGTGAGAGAAGAAAAGATTTATTTAAGAAAAGTTCACCCCCCCACAGACAGGGAGTGGGCCTACACTCTAGGTGAGTGTGGCGACATAGCCCCCCAAAGCCCTGACTTAAATCCTTTCCTTGGAGATGTTGCACGTGACTACCGTGACTTCCTTATCGACCACCTGTGGATGTCTTGGGATCCTGTGACAGAGGCCCATTAATGTCTGTCCATATTATCATAGCCCCTAGAGAAGGGCGTGACAAGGATTCTAATTCTCCTGCACCCTCCCAAATGACATTCCTTAGAGCTCATGGAGGATGCACTTCCCCTTATCTCCTAGGCATTCCCAGTGGGTAGCTTCAGGGGATCCTTGACTTTCCTGTAGATAGGGCCCAATTTACTGGAAGATCGAATCCCCACCTGCTCTCTCTCTGAGTGGTCATAAGTTTTGTAATTACAAATTTCTTGACTTTTACAATCCTTGCCCAATGCCTGATGTTTTAGGCCTTGTAAATTCCCTTTACTCTAGGCAAGCTTGATTGCCACTATGAGACAGTGCTGATACCTGGAAGTCTGTTTCTGAAAAGACAAAGTCGGTAAAGTTAGTTTTACCTAAATTGTTCATTTCTCCAAAAGCATAGCTTCTACTTTCTCGTCATTGTGCCAGGGTTTAAGAACAAGATGAAAAATGACTTCCCACTCTCAGTCTGTCCTTTAATCTGGCACCACAGTGTTTGCGAATGAATTTTCCTTGGTCTTGATGCCAGGTAGGGTGCGGCACACAACAGAGTATGCTTTGGCTCGTTTCTAAAATGAAATTTAGAGTGGCCAGCAAAGTTTTCAAGCAAAGTTTTATTTAGAACGTCAAGAGAGATAGAGGAAGAAGATTCACCTCCCCAAAATGGAGGTGGGAGCCACAGCTAGGAAGCATGGGACCCATAGCTCACGGAGACACAGTGCTTAACAAAGCAATGGTGACTGTTGGTTAAAGTCAAATGCCTTTTATACCTTCCCTTTGATGGGGGCAGGTAAATGCAGGCAGATGGGTGGGTTAGTCACATGACCGCTGCCATGGTGAGGAGACTGTCAGGAAGATCAGGAAGGGCCGATTAGGTTGACTTGTTTACAAAATGAGCTGGAGAGAGGGTGAGGTTGAGCATTGTACCTTCAATAGGGAACCCGAAGGATTTTTAGTGATTAGGAGCTGAAAGGTTGGGCTGTCCTATTCTTACATCTGATGGGATTTTCTTTTTATTGACTGAAGGGGTGGGGTAGGCTACCAGCTTGGCCTGCAGTAAAATGTAATTTTAAAAATCTCTGAACGCTTCCTAAAACCTACCTCTGGGAAATGTGTCTGTGTCTAGCCTGAGCTAGCTACCTTGCCTCAGTCTCATCACCGAAATCAGCTCTGGGACTAGTTTTGAATTTGACCCTGTGCTTCCCTCTCAGTTTTGCACAGTAATAGAATGGGTGTTGTTTTGTCAGTTCCCCATCTACAGCCTTGGCTACTTCCTGAAGCCTGTTTTTGGAGGCTCAGCCAGTCTACAATCACCCCTTCCTTACGTGTTCCTCTTTAGGGATTAACAAACAGTCCACACCCTACTACCTTCTCCTCTCAGCAGGAAAGGTGCCCCCCGCCGCTTTGTCAAAAAGATTCCTTTGTTATTCTTTCCTGTGTCCCAGATCACAGTCCTCACTTTTCCTAGAGACCTTTTCCCATCATTCCATGTCACTTGGCTTGTGGAGAAAATAATTAGGGCTCATGAGAAATGGTTAAAGCTGTAAGAATTAAAAGAAGCCGGGTGCGGTGGCTCATGCCTGTAATCCCAGCCCTTTGGGAGGCAGAGGCAAGGAGATTGCCTGAGTCCAGGGGCTCGAGACTAGCCTGGGCAACTTGGTGAGACCTAGTCTCTGCAATACATCAAAAAAATTAGCCAGGCTTGGTGGTGTGCACCTATGGTTATGGCTACTTGGAAGGCTAAGGTGGAAGGATCACCTGAGCCTAGCAGATCAAGGCTGCAGTGGCCGTAAGCGTGCCACTGCACTCCAGTATGGGTGATGGAGTAAGATCCCTACTCAAAAAAAAAAAAGAATTAAAATAAAATAAACTTCCAATTTGTGGATGATACGTGATATGTGACAGCATACCTGGAAATCCCAAAGGAGTCAAGTCTTAAATTCATACTAACAATATGAGAATTCAGTATGGAGCAAGATATAAAAATAACATATTAAAATAGTCTTCATCTGTGTTTATAATGACAAACTACAAGATATAATGGACTCCAATTACCATAACAACATAAAAGAAAAAACACTTGGAAATAAACTTAAGTGCACAAAACCTACATGGGAAAAATAATAAAACCTTTCTGAAGATACAAAAGTAGACTTGAACAAATGGACAAGCATCCTTTATTTTTGGACAGGATGACTCAATATCACAGAGATGTCAATTTTCTCCAAGTTAATATGTAATTAACACAATCTTAATTTAAAAGAGCAACAAATGGTGTTCTGAGGCTAGGCAGGTTGATTCCAAAGTTGCTGTGACAAAATAATCAAAACTAGAACAAGGTGGGAGGGAGTGATAGCCCTACCTGACATTGAAACAATGTGGCGTTGATGCATGAATAGACAAGAGATTAAAAGAACAGCATAGCAAGTTCATAAAAGTCCAGAAATAGAGCCAAGTGCATATAAACATTAGTGTATGCTTAAGATGGCATCTCAATCAACTGAGGGTGGGCTTTAAATGGCGTTGGGACAATTGGATACCCATCTGGAAATAGATAAAATTGGATACATACTTCATAGTGTATATCAGAATAAAAAGTCAAAACTAAAAGTACCAGAAAGACTCATGGAATTTCTTTATAACTTGATGACTATTACTCACAATCCAGAAGAAATCAAATGAAAAAAGGTAGATTCTACTACTTAATTTCTTTTTTGCCTAGGAATAATGTGTATAGGCATGTTGCCTTTGGTGTAAATTAAAAGTTTTTAAAAATTACATTTATGTGTATATTCACATTTGCTTAATTTTATAAAATTGATCACAGGAAGAAGAAACCAGAAATTAATAAAAATGGTTAACTACTATGGGGGATGGGTAGTGATGAGGTGGTGAGGACAGGTATGGGAATGAGAATTCTCTGATTTTTTTTTTTTTGGTCACAGTCTCACTCTGTTGCCCATGCTAGAGTGCAGTGGCACAATCATGGCTCACTGCAGCCTCAACTTCCTGGACTCAGGCCAGCCACCTCTCTCAGCTTTCCAAGTAGCTGGGTCTACAGGTGCATGCTACCACATCCAGCTAGTTTTTAAAATTTTTTGTAGAGAGGAGATCTCGCTGTGTTGCCTGGGTTAATCTCAAACCCCTGGGCTCAAGCAATCCACCTGCCCTGGCTTCTCAAATTGCCCCGATTACAGGCGTGAGCCACCACATCCAGCGTCTGATAAACTTTCAATTTAAGAACAAATAGATACAGTGTTGTGGCATCTTTCAATCCTGGAGGCTGCTATAGTTTAGATGTTTGTCCCTCAAACCTCATGCTGAATTTTGGTCCTCGGTGTTGGAGGTGGGTCTAATGGGAGATGTTTAGGTCCTGAGAACAGATGCTTCATAAATGACTTCGTGCTGTCCTCACGGGAATGATTGAGTTCTCACACTATTAGGTCCCGAGAGAACTGGTTGTTAGAAGGAGTCTGACACCTCTCCACTCTCTCTTGCTTCCTCTCTTGCCATGTGTTCTTTGCACACGCTGGTTCCCCACCGGTTCACCTCTTGAGGTCTCACCAGAAGCAGATGCTGGTGTCATGCTTCTTGTGAGCCCAATAAACCTCTTTTCTTTATAAATGACCCAGCCTCGGGTATTCCTTTAGGGCAAGATGCCTTTTTTAAGAATACAAAATTATGAATGTAAAATTAGATATGAAAGTGAATATTTAAATTTAAAAAGAAACAATTATAAATTACAAATCTGTGAAAGCTGACAACTACCACAAACATACAAAACCCAGAAAAATAGCATACTGGATTTCTGTTGGTTGTCTGACATATCTATACAACATCACAAACTAACTTCTGGCTTATACAAGTGAAGCCCTGTTTTTTCTAGAACTACCCAAATACCTCATTTGAACAGTGCTCCAAAGATAGCATTCATATCACATTATGTTCTCTGGCCCTGAAACTTCATGTCACATCACTGAATGAATGATGAGGAGAAGGTATTCCACAAGTCATTTCTGCCCTGGGATGGCCAGCAATAATCACACATGGAAACAACTGCAAACCCCACAGATGTGTATCAGTAAGTAGACTCCCCCATTCAGCTTTCCCTTAGCCTTGGTGGTTGTCTTGTTATTTGAGACCACTTCATTATTTGCAACTTAATTTCCACTAATTAACCTTTTTCTACTCTTGTGCAAAGCTTTGGGGTGGCTTTTGCCCGATTTTGCTTTTGTCTCTTTACCGCTGGCAGTGTCTGTAACTATGCCAACTTTTCTTGATATTTCTCCACACGTTTGCTCACCGCAGAGACGGAAGTCTTGGGGTTGGCTGGCCTTCCCTTTCCAGCAATGCCTGCTTATTCCCCCTCCCTAATGGGAAGAGTGTTGATGACCCCTCCTAAAAGATGAATGGATTTAATAAAAACCAAGAGGGAGACAAATTCCGAAGTTATACACTTCGGAATAAATAATCCAGTGTATGGATTTCTTAACAGGCAAGTACAAGGAAAAAATTTCCATCGAGCTCATGCACCAACAGAAATGTGACTCATGCTTAGAATTACTTCAGCAGGACTCTCCTTCAATGCACGACTACACAGGACATTACCTTTTCTTTACAAAAGCAATTTTTAAAGCAAAATGCTTGGTATTAATGACTCTTGCACCAATTGCTAGAAAAGCTACTCCAGCTGGTATTCAAGTTTGGTGGCCATGAGTCATTGCTTTATGGGACCCTGGATATAGAAACGATATTATTAGCTCATGGTTCCTTCTCCTCCCAGGGAAAGTAGATTCACATAATAAGCTAATCACATTTCATTTTCTCCTAAGATAAAGAGTCCAAATATAAAGATTCAGTTGAGTGGCAATGGTTAAAAGAGCAGTTCTATTCTATTATCTGAGTCAGAGACTCACTCTGTCACCCAGGTGGGAGTGCAGCGGCATGGTCACAGCCCACCACAGCCTTGACCTCCTGGGCTGAGGCAATCCTTCCACCTCAGCCTTCTGAGTTGCTGGGACTACAGGTGCACACCACCATGCACAGCTAATTTTTTTATTTTACTTTTTGTAGGGATGACGTCTCACTATGTTGCTTAGGCTTGTCTTGAACTCCTGGGCTCAAGTGATCCTCCCACCTCAGCATCCCTAAGTGCTGAGACTACAGGTGTGAGCCACCATACCAAGCCCAAAATAGCAATTTTGACGAGCTATCATTAAACATGGGACTCCATGGCCACTGCTAAGTAAACTGAAATTCCATATTCCAAATGTGTTATCTCTAGGCAACCATCTTCCCAAGATTTGTATGTGGTTTCTCAGTTAGTGTAAATTGCACTTCTCTCTCATTCCTTTCATCTCATTGTCTCCCATCCCTGGATTGCCTGTCTCAAAAAAAAAAAAAAAAAAGAAAAGGAAAAGAATTGAAAAGTGCTAGTGTGTGTATATGGCTGCTGGCTTCTGTCCATTTTGAGACTAGCTGAAAGTCCAGATGACTTAGATGTGGCTGTAAGTACAACTAGATGCTAAGACAATGTGTACGGTAAAAACAATGGAAAGTTTTTAGAACCTGGAGAACTGTTGAATCAGTGAGGCAAACACTGAAAGAAACATCTAGGGGAGAGTTTTGGTAACCCATGGTCACGGGGAGAACTGTTTTCCCAGAAGGCTAACTGGCTATTGGAATTCAGAAACAATTTTCTAGGAAAAGAAACAAAATGAAAACATATGGCAGCTTTTGATGTTAAGAACAAGTTACTATTGAAACCTTTCTGGGTTCCATAAGGAGTGACTCACCCACCTAGGTTTATATAAAATTACTTTGAGAGTGTTAAAAATTCAGACTCCAGGTGTCACTCCCAGAGTTTCTGGTTCTGCAGGTGTAGGGTAGAACACAGCAATCTGGCCATCGGAAAACTATTTCAGGTGGTCTTTACATCACATTTTGTTTACTTGTCTCTCACTGCAGTCTTTAAAAATGGCCATGAAGACCATCATAAGCATTTGCCATGTGGGTATATAATGTCAAATAGAAAAAAGCAGGTATTCATAGGAAACAGTATAGCACTATGACAACACCTAACAGTGTCTCTAGAAAAACGAATTTAGTACCACATTTTTTTAATCCAGTGCTCTTTTGATGGACAGCATGGTTGATTCCAGAAAAATGTGGTATATATACATGATGGAATATTACACAGCCATAAAAAAAGAACAAAATCATGAATTTCACAGCAACCTGGACAGAACTAGAGTCTATGTTACTGAGTGATCTTTCACAGCAACAGAGATCTGAGTACCACATGTTCTCACTCATAAGTGAAGCTTGAACATCCATTGTAATACTATAAGAAAAGGATCGACAGTGGTGGGAATCTATGGGGGGCGGGGACAGGGAGGGCAAGGGTGGTGGGATTAATGGTAGTCAATATCTGTCTGGGGATGGCGGGGAGACACCCCTTATCAACAAGGGTGCCTGAACGATGCATATTTGTATACCTAACCCTTAACTATACCCCACAATTTAAAAAAATATATATATTTAATAAAAAAAAGAAAAATGAATTTAGGACACATTCCAGAAATGATAACCTCATTTGTGTCAAATTTGTGATGGGCAGTCATCGACTCTTTTGTGTGGAAGCCATTTTTGTTAACCTCCAACTAATCAACAAAGTCGAAAACCAACCACTCAGAACCACCATGTTTCAGTCCTTCATTTGGTTGGCAGGAACCCTGATGCTTAACGGGAACCCTTACCCTAACCCCAAAGAGGCCAGATTCTCACAAAACAACCTCAAACTGCTGGTTTAGTGTAGACAACTCCCCCATTGTTGTCATACCCGCTTGTCTCCCTAGCAGCGTGTTCCACAAACCTGTCTTTCTCTACTTTAATCTGGTTTGGGTGAGTTCTTTCACCACCCGCGACTCTGGAGGGCTGGTTGCTACCTGTGACAAATTGTTCTCTTTCCCCATTCCCAACCTTCAGAGCTGTGCTATGGCCTATAGAGGACCGAGACCTGCCGACTAATTATTGTGACTTCCTTCCCAGCTGACTTTCTGTGAGGTGGTGGGAATCACAGAGGCAGGAAGGAGAGAAGCTGTTTCTGGTTGTCAGCACCTCTCCCCCAGCAGCTTAGAGAGGGAGCTTTGTCAGGCCCAGCAGTGCCTCTCGGTGTTGGTGTTGTGGTATCAGCCCAGGGACTTTAGCTTGGCTGGTTTCATACTCCTTGTGGCCCACCCAGCAATAAGCAAACTTCCAGGTTCTGCTAACATGGTCCCCTGCCTTTTGTTCCTGTAGTCCTAGGTACTTTCTACAGTTACTAATCTTGTTATCTCTCCTGTTCCTTTGTAGCTTTGGGTTCTTGTAACACTTTTGTAACTAGTTTTCCATATTAAATCTCATCTATTTGGAAGACCTCATTGTAGCTTCTTTTTACCTGATTGGACCCTGACTAACAGAGTTACTATTGAAATTATGGCCATTTCTCTCTCTCTATCTCTGTCTCTCTGTCTTTCTCTCTCTTGCTTACATTTTTTTTGTATGTCTTATATTTTAAAATAACGACTTTATTGAGAGATAATTGACATGCCATAAAATGCACTGTCTAAAGAGTGCAATTCAGCAGTTTTTAGTATATTTACAATGTCAGGCAACCATCGCCACTACCCAATTCCAGAACATTTTCATTGCCCCCAAAAGAAATTCTGTGCCCATTAGCAGTCCCTCTCCCCCACTCAGCCTTTCCCTTACACTCTGAAAACCATTCATCTACTCTCGGTCTCTACAGATCTACCTATTCTGGATATTTTATATAAATGAAATCATTCATATGTGACTTTGTGGTATATCTATACAATGGAATGTTATTCAGTCATAAAAAGATATGAAGTACTGAAAAATTCTACAAGATAGATAACCTCAAAACATTACACTAAGTCAAAAGAAGCCAGATACAAAAAGATATTTTTTAACCCATTTATCAATTGATGGACATTTGGGTTGTTTATACTTTTTAGCTATTATGAATAATGCTGCTATGAACATTCATGTAAAAGTTTTTGTGTAAGCATATGTTTTTAACTCTCTTGGGTATAGGCTAGAAGTGGAATTGTTCGGTTGTGTAGTAATTCTGTTAAACTTTTTGAGGAATTTCCAGTCTTTCAAAGACATTGCACCATTTTACATTCCCACCAGAACGTACAAAGGTCTCAATTTCTCTACCTCCTTGCCAATGCTTATTATTAATATTACCCATATCTTTGAGTATAGCCATCCTAGTGGGTATGAAGTGATATGTCATTGAAGTTTTGATTTGCATTTGGATTCCCTCACCGAATAATAATGCTGAGCATCTTTTAGTGTGCTTATTGGCCATATGAATATCTTTTTCAGAATCATATCTATTGAAATCTTTTGCCTATTTTTAAATTGGGTTATTTGTCATTTTATATTGAAGTATGAGTTTTTAAATATATTCTATCAGTCCCTTATCAGACATATGATTTGCAAATATCTTCTACCATTCTCTGTGTTGTCTTTCTATTTTCTTAATCGTGTCTTTTGAAGCATAAAATCTTTTAATTTTGATGATTCCTAGTTTAATTTTTGTTGATGTTTTTCTGCTTGTGCTTTAGATGTGATACCTTGAAAGAGTAAAATGCCAAAATTGGATGATTTAATGAAATAATCTTAACTAAAGTGCAGTCATTTTAACATTGCTTAGCTTGATCATGTTTTTATAGCAGTTCACCTTAATTTACCCTCTAGTCATTAGCCAAGAACAGAACCATTTTGCAGAGATAGCTGTTGATAATTTACAACCCCCTTCCCCAAGTCTGCTTTATACTGTTTGTCTACTCCTAGTTTGTCTTTTAGCCATAAAGAACCAGGATGGCCTACATGACACCGATAGATCCCATCACCATGGCAACAGTTATATGACTAACCCACACATCTGCCTGCCCCTTCGTGATGACTTAAAACAGACTACCACCCAATCACCTTAACAACCTACCCCCACACCAAAAGAAAGGTTTAAAAAGCATTCAACCTCAAACAGGCACAGCTTGCTCCTCTATGAACTCTGACCCCCTTCCCAATCTGGGGGAGGTAGGTCCCCCTTTTTTCTCTGTCTCTCTCTCTCTAATCTACTTTCTAAATAAAACATATTTTCTAATCTAATTTCTGTGCAATTATTTGTATCCTACCTGTGCCACCAGCTCAGCACACTGGCTTACTGACTTAACAATCCTCCCAGACTCAATATTTTTAGAGACCTAACATACCTAAACACTAAACAAAACAAAAAGCAAAAAACAAACCAACAAAAAAACAACTCTTGCTTAATCCAAGGTCATTAATAGTTATGCCTATATTTTCTTCTAAGAGTTGTATGGCTTTAGTTCTTAAACTCAGGCCCACGATCCATTTTAAGTTAATGTTTGTACATTTTTGGAGGTAGGAATACAACTTCATTCTTTTGCATGTGGATATCCAGTTTTCCCAGAACCATTTGTTGGGAAGAGTACTTTCCTCATTGAATTGTTTTGAAACCCTTGTCAAAAAAATCAGTTAACCATAAATATGAGGACTTATTTCTGGACTTTCAATTATGTGTCTATCATGATGCCAGTACTACAGTGTCTACATAGTTTGAACAGGCCTATATCTAGTAAAGAAATTAAATCAATAGCTTTCCAAAACAGGAAGCACCTGGCACAGATGAGGTCCCTTGTGAATTCTATCAAACATTTAAGGAAGATAGTGTATCAATTCTTTACCATCTCTTCGAGAAAAAAGAAGCAGAGGACATAACTCATTTTATGAGACTACTATTATCCTACTACCAAAACCTGACACAGACATTACAAATAAGGAAAACTAGAGTCAAATATCTCTTATGAACATCAATGCCAAAGTCCTCAACGAAACACTTGAATCCAACAACATCTAAAAGTTATACATGATGTCTAAAAATTATACAGGATGACCAAGTGGGATTTATTTTAGGCATGCAAAAATCAGTGAATGTAATCTATCATATCAATAGGCTAAAAAAGAAAAATCATATGATCATATCAGTTGATGCAGAAAAAGCATTTGACAAAATTCATTACACATTTGTAATTAAAAAAATACTCTCATCAAATAAGGATTATGGGGGAGCTTTTTGAACTTGATAAAGAGCAGTTACCAGAAAACCTATAGCTAACATCATACTTAATGGTGAGAGAACTAGATGCTTTAACTCCAAGATCAGGAACAAGACAAGGATTCCCATTCTCACCACTCCTATTCTGTATCATACTAGAATTGCTAATTGATGCGATGAAACAAGAAAGTCAATAGGCTTGTCTTTAGAAAATACAAAGCTGATTCCAAAATTTATATTAAAATGTAAAGGACCTGGGATAGCCAAAAACAACTTTAAAAAAACAAACAAAACAAAAACAAAGTTAGAATACTTATACAACCTGACTTCAAGGTTTATTATTAAGCTATGGTAATTAGGACAAGGTGATATCGGCATCAAGATATGTCAATCTGGCTTTCCAGTGGAATTCTGCAAAACATACAAGGAGAAGCTGATACCAATCCTATTGAAAGTATGCCAGGCAACTGAGAAAGCATAACTCTCCTAAATAATTTTATGAAGCTAACATCACACTGATACCCAAACCAGGTAAAGATCCAACAAAGAAAGAGAACTGCAGGACGATATTCCTGATGAACATAGATGCAAAAATCCTCAACAAGATTCTAGCAAATTGGATCCAATGACACATCACAAAAATCATCCACCATGATCAAGCAGGCTTTATCTCTGGGATGCAAGGCTGGTTCAACATCCACAAGACCATAAATGTAATTAAATAAATCAACAGATGTAAAAACAAGAAACATATGACAATATCATTAGACACAGAAAAAGTTTTTGACAAAATGCAGCATCCCTTCTTGATAAAAACCTTTGAACACCTAAGCATAGAGGGAACATACCTCAAAACAATAAGAACCGTCTATGATCACAGGCAACATATTGCTAAATGGACAGAAAAATTGGAAGCATTTCTCCTGAAAACCAGAACAAGACAAGGCTGCCCAATTTCACCACTCCTGTGCAAAATAGTGTTGGAAGTACTAGCTAGAACAATCAGACAAGAGAAGGAAATCAGGGGCCTCCAAATAGGAAAAGAGGAGGAAGTTAAGTTATCCCTCTTTGCTGAAGATATGATTCTATACTTGAAAGCCCAAGAGAATCTGTCAAAAACCTCCTTGCACTGATAAAGGATTTTGACAAAGTCTCAGGATGAAAAATAAACATACAAAAGACAGTCATTTCTTATACACCACCAACAAATAGGCAGATAACCAAGTAAAAAGCACAATCCCATTCACAATAGCCACACAAAAATGAAATACCTTGGCATCTTCCTTATCAGAAACATGAAAGACCTTTACAGCAAAAACTACAAAACACTACTCAAAGAAATCAGAGGTGACACAAACAAACGGAAAAATATTCCATGCTCATGGATTGAAAGAATCAACATTGTTAAGATGTCCATCCTACCAAAGACAGTCTACAGATTCAGCGCAGTACCCATTAATTTACCAACATCATTCTTCTCAGACCTGGAAATGACAATACAAAAATTTATATAAAAACATAAATGAACATGAATAGCCAAAACAATCCTCAGCAAAAGAAACAAAGTGGAAGGTATCACACTCCCAGACTTTAAACTTTATTATACGGCTACAATAATCAAAACACCTGGTAACGGTACAAGAACAGGTATATAGAACAGGATAGAGATCTTGAAAGCAAAACCTCAATTTCTCAACCAACTAGTCTTCAACAAAACCTACACCAACAACCATTGTGTAGAGAAGAAGCTATTCAGTAAATGGTGCTAGGAATACTGACCACCATATGTAGAAGATTGAGAAAGGACCCCTACCTATCACCATATACAAAAATTCACTCTAAATAGATCAAAGACCTGAATGTAAAACCTCAAGCTATAAGAGTCAGAAAATGCAGGAGACACCCTTGTAGAAATTAGAATAGGCAACCAATTTCTGACCAAAACCCCAAATGCCCTTGCTATGAGGTAAGATAAATAAATGAGACCTCATCAAACTGGAAAGCTTCTGCAAAGCAAAAGAAACCATCAAAAGAGTGGGGAGACAGGCCACAGAATGGGAAAAAATATTTGTCAACTGTGTATCTGACAAAGGCCTAGCATCTAGTATCTACTAGGAACACAAACATGCCAAAGGGGGAAAAAACAAACAACCCTATTAAAAAGTGGGCAAAAGATATGGATAGACACTTCTCAAAAGAGGGCATATGAACAGCCAACAGAAACATGAAAAAATGCTCAGCCTCACTAGTCATCAAAGAAATGCAAATTAAAACTACACTGAGATACCGCCTAACTCCAGTCAAGATAGCCATCATCAATAATCAAAAAACAACAGATGCTGGAGAGGATGGGGAGAAAAGGGAACACTTTTACACTGTTGGTGGGATTGTAACTTAGTACAACCTCTGAGAAAACAGTGTGGCAATTTCTGAAGAAATCTAAAAATCGACCTTCCATATGACCCAGCAATCCCCCTTCTAGGAATATACCTGGAGGAACTCCAATCATGCTACAAAAAAGATACTGGCACATACGTGTTTATTGCAGCACTACTTCACAATAGCAAAACATGGAACCAACCATGCTTCCCATTGAAAGTGGACTGAGTAAAAAAAATGTGGTGCATATACACTATGGAATATTATGCAGCCATAAAGAAGGACAAAATTATGGACTTCGAAGCAACTTGGATAGCTTTAGAGTCTATCGTACTCAGTGATCTATCACAGCAACAAATAACTGAGTGTCACATGTTCTCACTAATTAGCAGACCCTGAACATTTATCATAATAATATAAGAAAGGGATTTGCAGTAGTGGGACATTGCCAGGGGAGGGAGAGAAGAGGGACATATAACATCAACAAGGGTACCTGATCTCAAACCAGGTGAAGTGGGGCTCAAAGTCCCAAACATCATCTGGATGATGACCGACTTATGTACCTAATCCTCAACTGTACCCCATATCTTTGAAATAAATAAAAAAATAAAATAAAATAAAATAAAGGTATGTCAATCACTGGAGCAGAACAGAGTCCAAAAATAGACCCACACATATACTGATTTTCAATAAGGGCAAAAATACAATTCAGTGGAGAAAATATAATCTTTTAAACAAATTGTGCTGGAAGAACTGGATATCCATATGTAAAAAATAAAAAGGATTTAGACTCATGCCACACACCACAGAACAAAATTAACTCAAAGTGGATCATAAACTTTAAAATATAACCTAAAATTATAAACCTCCTAGAAGAAAACATAGAACAAAATCTTTGTGACTTTATTTTAAGCAAAAATGTCTTAATTTTAACACCAAAAATGAGATTCATAAACAAAAAAGTGATAAATTAGAAATAATCAAAATTAAGGATATCTGCTCTTTGGAAAAAATTGTTAAGAGAACTCAAAGATAAACCATAGTTTTGGGAAAAAACATTTTCAAATCATGTATCTGGTAACGGACTTTTATCTAGGATATATAAAGGACACTTATTAAGCCAAAATAAATCTCAGTAAGCAAATGACCCAGTGAAAAAATGTGCCAAAGAAAACACATGGATGGTAAATAAGCACACACAAAAATTCTTCACATCATTACTCATCAAGACATGCAAATTAAACCACACTGACCTAGTGCACACCCTAGAGGGGTTAACATGAAAAAAGATTACCCTACCATGTGTTGGTGGGAATGTGAAGCAGTTGGCTTGCTCATACCTTATTGTTGGGAATGCAGAATGATACAGCCACATTGGAAGAGAGTTTGGCAGTTTCTAGAAAGTTAAATCTATATCTATCTACCATATAATCTAGCTATTTCAGTTCCAGGTAATTGCCCAAGAGAAAAGAAAGCATATGTCCATACAAACACTTGTACATAACTTTTTTAACTTTACATAAACAGAATTAAAAACAAAATCATATGTTTATTTTAATAGACGCAGAAAAAGCATTTGATGAAATTCAGCATCCCTTCATGATAAAAACCTTGAGCAAAATAGGCATAGAAGGAACATTCCTCAAAATAATAAAAGTCACATATGATAAATCTATAGCCAATGTCATCCTAAATGGGGAAAAATTGAACAAACTGGACCAAGGCAAGGATGCTCACTTTCGCCACTCCTGTTTACATAGTACTAGAACTCCTAGCCAGAGCAGTCAGGCAAGACAAAGAAATAAAGGGATCCAATTTGAAAAAGAATAAATCCAAGTACTTCTTTATACCAACAATATGATCTTATACCTAGAAAATCCTAAAGACTTTTCCAAAAGATTCCTGAACTTGATAAATGAATTTGATAAAGTTTCAGGATACAAAAGCAACACACACATATCAGCAGCATTGCTAGACATCAATACCTTCCAAACTGAGAATCAAATCATGAACTAAATTCTGTATACAAAAGCAGCCAAAAAGCGAAAATACCTAGGAATATATTTAACCAGGGAAGTGACAGATCTCTACAAAGAGAACTACAAAACACTGGTGAAATAAGTTGTAGAGGACACAGACAAATGGAGAAACATCCCATGGTTATGAATTGGAAGAAATACATTGTTAAAGTGACCGTATAATCCAAAGTAATCTACAGATTCAACACAATCCCTATTACACTACCAACGTTATTGTATGTGAATGTTTACAGCAGTTTTATTGGAAATGACTTAAAACTGGAAACAACCTAAATGTTAACCGTAAGTGGATAAACAAATTGTTGTATATCCACACAATAGAATATTACACAACAAGGAAAGGAATGAAATATTGTTTCACACAGTCATATAGGTGAATCTCAAGATATTTCTGCTTTGAAAGAAGCCAGACCAAAAAGTGTACATACTAGATTTCTTTTATATAAAATTATTAAGGGAGAAGAGACAAGATGGCAATGGAACAGGTCGGAGTGTGAGAGTTTCTGCAAAAGCGAGTGTCCATAAAGACTCTCTGCATGAGTGGGTGTGTGCTGGCGGGTGAGCGAAAGTCTGTCTGAGGGGAGACTCGGGTTCATGTACCTGGGGCTCTCCTCCAGAGATGACTGCCCTAAGATTGGAGCCCCCAGCATGAAGGATCGTCTACTGTTCTTGGGGCTTTCTTGAGAGGAGGCAGCAGAGACCAGTTGCTCCTCACCACCTGGTACCCAGCCCACACCATCACCTGTAGCAGCAGACCAGCACAAGCCCCAGGAACCGTGGGGAAGGCAGGGTGTGGAAATCTGCAACCGAGCCCCGACATAGTAAGGAGACCCAGTCCAGTGTCATCTTTGTCCTGGGACTGGGCAGAGACCTGCATTGCCCTGCCCAGCTCTGGCCACCCTCCAACCTGGGATCCAGAAGCTATTCCCTCATCGGACTTGGAGAGACAGGTGCCCCTCCACCATGTTGGAACAGGCAAAAGACATGTCAGATCTGTGTGGGAGACTAGACAGGAGCGACAACAGCAAACGTGTCAGGTGAGTCCAGATCTGATCCATCCTCCTCCCACAGTAGTCCATGGGGCATTTGGCCCATGCTGAGAGCAATCCTGTCAGCCTGCGCTGAGAGAGGATGGGACCAGCTGAAGACCAAAGCCACTCCTTAATGCTTCGGTGGCAGCTGAAAGGGACCTGGAGCTACAGAAACTGCCACAGAGCAAATTTTGTTGTTTTGTTTGTTTGTTTGATTGTTTTCATTTTTGGTTCTTTTCCTTCCCTCTTCCTTTCTGTTTTTGTTTACATTTTTGTACTCGCTTTGTTTCTGTTATTTTAATGTGGCTTTTTTTTCCTGTTTGTGTAGGAGTATTTTTGAGGGCAAGTATATCAACAGGGTTTTGTTGTTGTTTGTTTGTGTGATTGTCTGTATGTTTTTGTGGGGTTTTTTTCTGTCTTTTTTGTCTCTCTGTTTATTCATTAGTTGGTTCACCTGCCTGTTTTCCCTCTTCTTTTCTTTCTCTTCACCTTCCTTTCATCTTTCTGCATCCTTTTCCCATTCTTTCCCTTTTTCTTATCTCATATAGCTTTCAGGGGGCAAACATACATCCCCACTGCATGGACAGATTGTAAGATAGTGGGAAGTGGGTTCCAGGAGGACCACACACCTGTCAGCAGATACTGGGATCTGCAGATAGCTTCTGAATCACAGCCTCTCTCTTAATTAAATCTCAAAACTGCAAAAAGTACAGACCCCCACCCCCAGTTCAGCCTCAAAATTTAACAAAGCCAGAGGATCTAAATAAGGAAGAATAGAGACTAAGAAAACAGAAGTAAAAGCTGTCCCTCCATCGTTGAACAACAGAATTAAAGAAGAGGTTAAAAAGGGGGGGCCTACACAAATGAAGAAAAATCAAAGGAAGAATATGGGTCTCATACAGACCCCTTGGAGACAACTGAGAATACAGGCTTTGGAACTCAAACAATGAAGAGCCCCAGAATGACTGGTCTCAAGCCACAAACCCAGATATCAAGATATTAATAGAGAGAATAAATAGTATTGAGGAGAGCAAAGAAGAAAGAATGAAGGAGTTGATAACTGAGACAACAGCAATAAAGAATACAGTAAATAAAATAAATAACAAACTGATAAGCATGGAAAGCAGAATTAACCAAGCAGAAGAAAGAATCTCAGAGCTTAAGACCCAAAATATGGAACTAACCCAAACTGTTAAACACATAGAAAAGAAGCTTAAAAAGACAGAACAAAGCCTCCGAGAGATGAGCAATTATATCAGAGGCGAACCTAAGATTAATTGGAATCCCTGAGGCAGATAGTGAGACAGAGACCACCTTGGGACAAACATTTCATGAAATTATCCAAGAAAACTTCCCTCATCTCATCAGAGATGTAACCATTCAAACACAAGAGATTCAGAAAACCCCTGCAAGACAACAAATGAGAAGACCAACTCCTAGACACAAAGTAATTTGCTTACACAAAGTATGTGTAAAAGAAAAAATTCTAAAGGCATTAAGAGAGAAAGCTCAGACTACCTACTGGGGAAGACCAATTAGAATAGCAGCAGACTTATCTACAGAAACACTTCAGGCTAAGAGAGATTGGAGTTCAATCTTCAAAGTTCTCAGATCAACAATTTCAACCAAGAATTACCTACCAGCTATGCTAAGTTTCATCAGTGATGGAGAATTGAAATCCTTCCAAGACATTCAGTCCCTAAGAGTTTATACTACTCCAGACCAGCTCTACAAGAAACACTTAAGAAAGTATTGAACACAGAAGAAAGAAAAAAAGAACAATGCTCTTCCCAAGAATGCAGGAAGAAGACTGAAAACACACATGGATCAACTCAAAAATAAAAAGAAAGACAACAAACAAATCATGGCAGCAACAACATACTCTTAAGAGCCTTATGACAGGGATGAACTCTCACATCTCAATAATTAGCCTGAATGTAAATGGACTAAATGCATCACTGAAAAGACAGAATGGCAAATTGGATAAAATATCATGATGCAACAATATGTTGTCTCCGAGAGACTCATCTCACAGACTCAAAGTAAGAAGATGGGAACCAAATATTCAGGCAAATGGAGCACAAAGCAGGAGTTGCGATCTTTTTTTTTGAGTTGCCCAGGCTGGAGGGCAGTGGCACACTCACTGCCACCCCAGTGTTGACCTGATGGACTCAGGTGATTCTTCCACCTCAGCCTTCCAAGTAGCCAGAACGATAGGTGAATGCTACCACAGCCAGCTAATTTTTTTTAATTGGTTGTAAAGATGAGGTCTTGCCAAGTTGCCCAGGCCGGTCTCAAACCCATGGGCTCAGGCAATCCTCTCACCTCAGTCTCCCAAATTTCTGGGATTATAGGCTTGAGCCACAGTGCCCAATTGGAGTTGTGATCTTAACGTCAGACAAAATACCCTTTACACTATCAAAAATTTAAAAAGATACAGGTCACTACATAATGATAAAAGATTCAATCTATCAACAAGAAATATCCATCCTAAACATATATGCACCCAAAATAGGAGCACCAACTTTTATAAAGGAGCTTCTAGGTAAGCTAAAAAAAAGTATTGACTCTAACACTATCATAGCTAGGGACTTAAATACCCCACTAAAAACCCTAGACAGATCATCAATGCAAAAAATCAACAAGGAGATCTGGAACCTCAACATGACGCTTGATCAAATGGACTTAATTGATACCTACAGAACACTCTACCCAACGGCCATGGAATATACATTCTACTCATCACCACATGGAATGTACTCTAAGATCGATCACAACCTCAGCCATAAATCAAGCATAAACAAATTTCAAAAGTTTGAAATACTGCCATGTACCTTCTCAGACCACAGTGGAATAAAAATAGATATCAGCACCCACAAAGTTTCCCCAAAACCCGTAAAGACATGGACACTAAACAGCATGATGCTGAACAACTCCTGGGTCAACACAGAAATCAAAACAGAAATTAAAAGATTCCTGGAAACAAATGAAAATGAAGAAACATCTTACCAAAATCCCTGGGATGCCATGAAAACATTACTAAGAGAAAAATTCATATCTCTATGAACACACATGAAGAAAATGGAAAGATCACAAGTTGACAGCCTAACAAATCACCTAAGGGAGCTGGAAAAGCAAGACCACCCAAAATCCTAACTTCAGCAGAAAAATTCAGAGCACCAAAATCAAAACCCAAATTTGGGACATAGAAGACAAAAATATAATACAAAAAAAATCAATGAAATAAAAAGCTGATTCTTTGAAAGGATAAACAAGGTTGATGGACCCCTAGCCAGACTGACCAAGAAAAAGAGAAAAAAAATCCCCAAATAAACACAATCAGAAATAGAAAAGATCAAGTCACAACTGACCCCAAAGAAATGCAAAGGATTACCAGAGATTACTACATACACGAGTATAGAAACGAACTTGAAAACCTAAATGAAATGGAGGACTTTCTGATCTCACATAACCTTCCCAGGTTGAAACAAGAAGAAATCGAGTCCCTAAATAGACCAATAACAACCTATGAAACCGACTATGTGATAAGAAAATTGCCTACCAAAAAAAAAAGCCCTGAACCAGATGGCTTTCCAGCAGAATTCTACAAAACATACAAGAATGAGCTGATACCAATCCTATTGAAAGTATTCCAGGCAATCGTGAAAGATGGAACTCTTCCCAAAACATTTTATGAAGTTAATATCACATTGATACCCAAACTGGGTAAAGATCCAATAAAGAAAGAGAACTATAGGCCAATATCCTTGGTGAACATAGATGCTAAGATTCTCAGCAAGATTCTGACAAACCAGAACCAACAACTCGGCTCAAAAATCATCCACCATGACCAAGTTGGCTTCATCCCTGGGGTGCAGGGATGGTTCAACATCTCATACACGTAATTAAATACATCAACAGATGTAAAAACAAAACCCACATGATTATATCATTAGTTGCAGAAAAAGCTTTCAATAAAATCTAGTACCCTTTCTTGATAAACAACATACAGGCCTAGATAGAACATACCTCAAAATAGTAAATCCATCTACAAAATACCCACAGCCAATATACTTAACAGACAGACATTGGAACCATTTCCCCTAAAAGCCAGAACAAGACAAGGATGCCCACTATTACCCCTCTGTTCAACATAGTATTGTAAGTTCTAGCTACAGCCATCAGACAAGAGAAGGAAATCAAGGGTATCCAAATAGAAAAAGAGAAAGTAACCTATCCCTCTTTGCAGATGACATGATTCTATGCCTCAAAAGCCCAAGAGAATTTCTCAAAAACCTTCTTATACCGATAAAGGACTTTGGTGAAGTCTCAGGGTATAAAATAAATGTGCAAAAGACAGTCGCATTCCTATACACCAACAACAAACAAACAGAAGCGCAAATAAAAAGCACAATCCCATTCACAATAGCCACACAAAAATGAAATACCTTGACATCTTCCTAACTAGAGACATGAAAGACCTTTACAATGAAAACTACAAAATGAGCCGGGCTCGGTGGCTCAGCCTGTAATCCCGCGCCTTTGGGAGGCTGAGGTGAGTGGATTGCCTGAGCCCGCGGGTTCGAGACCCGCCTGGGCAGCAAGACCTCATCTCTACAATAAATCAAAAAATCAGCCGGGCGTGGTAGCACATGCCTATAATTCCGGCTACTCGGAAGGCTGAGGCGGAAGGATCGCCGGAGCCCAGCAGGCGAGGCTGCTGTGGCTGGGAGCGGCCACTGCACTCCAGTCTGGGTGACAGAGTGAGACTCCAACTCAAAAAAAAAAAAAAAAAAAGAAAACTACAAAATGCTGCTTAAAGAAATTGAAGATGACACAAACAAATGGAAAAATAGTTCATGCTTATGGATTGGAAGAATCAATATTGTTAAGATGTCCATCCTACCAAAGGCAATCTACAGATTCAACGCAGTACCCATTAAATTACCAACATCATTCTTCTCAGACCTGGAAACGACAATACAGGAATTCATTTGGAAACATAAACAACCATGAATAACCAAAACAATCCTCAGCAAACAACAACAACAAAAAGCGGGGGGTATCACACTCCCAGACTTTAAACTTTATTATAAAGCTAAATAATCAAAACAGTCAGGTATTGATATAAGAACAGACATATAGAACAATGGAACAGGATAGAGATTCCAGAAGCAAAACCTCAATTTCTCAACCATCTCATCTTCGACAAAGCCTCCATCATCAACCACTGGAGAGAAGAGAACCTGTTCAGTAAGTGGTGCTGGGGAAACTGGCCCATAACATGCAGAAGATTACAACAAGACCCCTACCTATCACCACACACAAAAATCAACTCTGAATGGATCAAGGACCTAAACATAAAACCTCAAACTATAAGAACCTTAGAAAATGCAGGAGACACCCTTATGGAAATTGGAACTGGCAACCAATTCCTGATCAAAACCCCAAGTGCCCATGTCATAAGAGATAAGACAGACAAGCGGAACCTCATCAAACTGACAAGCTTCTGCAAAGCCAAAGAAACCACCAAGAGAGTGGGGAGACAGCCGTCAGACTGGGGACAAATATTTGCCCACCGTATATCTGTCAAATGCCTAACATCTAAGATCTACAAGGAACTCAAATGTGCCAAAAGAAAAAAATAAACAGCCCCATTACAAAGTGGGCAAAAGATATGGATAGACACTTCTCAAAAGGAGAACACAAGCAGCCAACAGATACATGAAAAAATGCTCAGCCTCACTAGTCATCAAATAAATGCAAATTAAAACTACACTGAGATACCACCTAACTCCAGTCAGGATGACCACCATCAATAACTCAAAAAACAACAGATGCTGGAGAAAAGGGAACACTTCTACACTGTTGGTGGGAGCATAAACTAGTACAACCTCTGTGGAAGTCAGTGTGGTGATTCCCAAAAGATCTAAAAAATCGACCTTCCATATGATTCTGCAATCCTCCTACTAGGAATATACCTGGAGGAACTCAAATCATTTTATGAAAAAGATTCCTGCACATGCATGTTTATTGCAGCATTATTTACAATAGCAAAAGCATCGAACCAACTGTGCTGCCCATCGAAAGAGGACTGGAAATAACAAAAATGTGGTACATATACATGATGGAATATTATGCAGCCATAAAGAAGGACAAAATCATGAACGTCACAGCAACTTGGATAGACTTAGAGTGCATATCACTGAGTGATCTATCACAGAAACAAATAACTGAATACCACATGTTCTTACTCATAAGCAGACCTTGAATGATTATCACAATACTATAAGAAAGGGATTGGCAGTAGTTGGAAACTGCCAGGGGAAGGTGGGACAAGATTATCAGTAGTGGGAAACTGCCAGGGGAGGTAGAGGGCCCACTTCATAAACAAGGGTACCTGCGTAATGAACATTTATATATCTTAGCCCTGAATTGGACCCCACACCTTCAAAATTAAAAATTAAAAAAAATAAAAATTAAGAAAAAATTCTTGAAAATTCAATGTAGTCTATAAAGACAGGAAGCCAGTGGTTTCATCACATGGGGAGGTTTCAGGGAAGAGCAAAAGGGAAGGATTATAAAGATGCTCTGGGGTGATAAATATGTTTATTATCTTTATTGTAGTGATGGTTTCATTGGTACATACATGACAAAATATGTCAAATTGTACACTTAAAATATGTGCAGTTTACTGTATGTTCATTATCTGTTTTCAGTGCTGTAACTCAATGAATCTGTTTTAAAATGTATTGATACAAAAGTTACCAAAAATCCTTTTTTAAAGGTGCTGAGTTCCAATTTGACTGGACAATGTGTCTGAAGAATTGCTCGCTTAGAGACAAGGAGTTGGAGCTTCAGGTTGTAGGGTCCCATGGCAATTGCCTAGTCCATCTCCTGAGTTTTTCTGGAATCCCTCTCTCATGGTCTGAATGTTTGTGTATCCCCCAAATTCATATGTTGAAATCCTAGTCACTGAGGTGATGATATTGGGAAGTGGGGACTTTGGGAGATAATTACATCATGAGGGTGGAGCCTCATGAATGGGATCGGTGTCCTTATAAAAGAGGCCTAAGAGAGAGCCCTCAAGTCTTCTGCCAAGCGAGGTTAGAGTGAAAATGGCCTCTTATGAATGAGGAAGCAGGCCAGACAAATTCTGCTGATGCTTTGATATTGGACTTCCAGCCTCCAGACTATGAGAAGTAAATCTCGGTTGTTTACAAGCCACCAGTCTGTGGTGTTTTGTTACAGCAGCCCGATAAGACTCAGACGTTCTCCTTGCACATCTCAGTATTTATACTGCCTCCACCCTAATCCAAACCCTCCTTGTCTCCCTCCTATGCTCCTGCACAGTCTTCTACCTAGGGAATTACTGTAGTCTAATTTCTCCAACCCATTTTATCCACGGAGCTCTTCCTGACGTGAAAGTTTAATCATTCTTCTGTTTAAATGGCTTCTCGGCGTCTTTTAAATGGGGTGCAACCCGTTAACAACCCTACAGTTCTTATGGGGGCAGCCCTCACCTCTTTATTATCGCGGCTTCCTTGGCCTCTCCAAATCTACATCCTAGTGGTCCTGCCTATCTTTTTCGTGCTCCTCCCTTGTGTGGTGCTCTCTTTCGCCCTGCGTCACATACTTGGATTCTCTCTGGGCCAGCAAGCTCCCAGAACACTCTGCCACCTCAGCCCAAGCGTGACAGTAATCTCTTAACTGATTTTCCTTTCACACAGTGGCTCTCCACCCTACCAGATTCCACTTGGGTAAAAACATATTATGTATATCCCCCTTACTAATATGAAATGAAGCCCACAGCTATAACTCCAGGAAAGCTTTTCTTCCCCTCCCCTCCCCTGTACCAATCGGCAGGTCAGTGCCACGCCCTCCCTGTTGGCCTCCATGTACCAACCAAACACCAGCTGTAGATTGTTTTCCTGAGAGAGAAATGACCTTGAATCCTAGACCCCTCCCTGTACCTCCTCCCACATGCACAGCACCCAGAGCACAGAGCACAAACAAAGTCGTCTTCTTGGTGTGTAGAATGGAAAATACCTCATGATTTTGAATTCCTTACATATTAACATTTTATTACACTAGAATTTTTATCATGGAAATTGCATGTTATGTTTAAAATATAAACAATATAGAAAAATACATGGAGAAAAGTCAAAGTTTTCTTCTTTTACCCCTTTCCCTAAACATAACTGCAATGAACAGTTTTCTGAATAACTACGTCACATTTATGATGCACAGAAGCATAATTTTTTTTTTTTTTTTTTGGAGTCAAAGTCTCTCTCTGACAGGAGTCTCACTGCAGCCTCAACCTCCTGGGCTCAAGTGAACCTTCCACCTCAACTTCCCGAGTAGCTGGAACTACAGGTGCACACAACCATGCCTGGCTAATTTTTTTTTTTATTTCTTGTAGAGACAAGGTCTTGCTACGTTGCCAAGACTGGTCTCAAACTCTTGGGCTCTCACCTCTGCCTCCCAGAGTGTTGGGATTACAGGCATGAGCCACTGTGCTAGCCAGAAGCATATATATTCATATGCATATGTGCCCATAGATTCCCTGTAATGCGGTAACCCCAAACCTGAGATGTTTATTTATTCCAAATAGACACCCAGAGGTCCTGCAGGAAAGACATTGGTTTATTAAAACTTATAGGAGCCACCGATGGTGACAGGTCAGTGAAGAATCCTTGCCTTGGGGAAGTATAGCAAGCAGCTTTATAATCAAAGCAATCAAGCTAGTCATTCAAATACCTAATACGGGGTTTAAAATTACATTGATTAAGCATAGGACTACATTGTTTTCAGCTATGCTTGGTCACCAGCATCCCATGACTCATTACTGGAGTATGCATACCCTTCAGAGAACAGCCTTTGCCAGAGGCTGCTCCCTTGGTAGGGAGTGGAGGTGGCCAGAAATAATCCAGGTATAAGGAGAAACAGTCTATGTCCAGACACTATCCCACACCCCACACGTACTTCGGGACTCTCTTCAAATAACTGAACATGAATAACTGAGGTTCTCTTAGAAATCCAGGTTTCCTTACCCAACCTGTATCGCTCCCTCTCTGAATGTGTTCATAATTCTAACTCTGGTTCTGAAACCAGACTTCTGGGTTGATATTCCTGCTCAAACACTCACTAGTGTGTAATCCTCAACAAGCTACCTTGCTTCTCTGGTCCTGGCTTCTCATCTGCAAAAATGGGTTGACAATAATAGTACCTACCTCATAAAGGCTTTGTTGGGCATCAAATTAGTTGATATAAAGTCATTGGCACTTAAATACACTTTAGCTAGTTGAATCATTTTCTTCCACCCCTTACCATATCCTTAAAAGATAGGCTATCAAAGATATATACAATACAATAAGATGAAAAATAAGTAAATGGGAAATTCAAGACTCAATGAATGTAAGAGATAGGAAAATACAAAGAAGCCAGGACTCATGTCATTACTGAAATTACATGCTGCAGTGTCTTTCCTAGTTGCCAAAGAGGGCTGAACACTTGGATCTGAGCTTTCTAGAAAACAAGGGACACCCTCCGTCAGTTTCAAGATTCATAATGTCACTAAGGTAAAAACAAGCTATTTAATCAGGTGAAACACAGCTTTCCCTTGTTTGAGTCCTGAGAACATTTTCTGTGTGGTTTAAATTTTCATGTTCCTCCTAGAAAGCCTTTTTAAAAAGGTAGCAGAAAGAGAATGAGACTGAATAAGTCTCACATTGATTCAAGTCATACACATTTCTTACTGTTTAAGATAAACCCTTGTGGCAGTTTTCAGCCAAACATAAGGACCATAAAGAAAAGGTCAATCTGACTGGACACACTGGCTCAACCTGTAATCCCAGCACTTTGGGAGCCCCGGGGTTCGAGACCATCCTGGGCAACTTGGTGAGACCTCATGTCTACAATAAATCACAAAAATTAGCCGGGCGTGGTGGCATGTATCTGTAGTTCCAGCTACTTGGAAGGCTGAGGTGGAAGGATCACCTAAGCCCAGCAGGTTGAGGCTATGGTGGCCGTGAATGTGCCGCTGCACTCCAGCCTGGGCGACAGAATGAGGCTCCAACTCAAAAAAAAAAAAGAAAGAAAGAAAAGAAAAGACCAAACTAAGGGCTGGGCAGGGTGGCTCATGCCTGTAATCCCAGTTCTTAGGAGGCTGAGGCAGAAGAATCACTTGAAGCCAGAAGTTCAAGACCACCTTCAGCAACAAAAAAATTAGCTGGGCATGGTGGCACATGCCTTTTGTCCCAGCTACTTGGGAAGCGGAGGCAAGAGGATCACCTGAGTCCAGAAGTTCAAGACTGCAGTGAGCTACAGTACTGGAATGCCACTGTACTCCAGCCTGGGTGACAGAGTGAGACACTGTCTCGAAAAAAAAAAAAAAGGGAGGCAGGGAGAGAAGGAAGAGGGGAGGGATAGAGCGGCAGAGGTGGAGAGGGAGAGAGGAGGAGGGAGGAGGGGGAGAGAAAATGAGCAAGCGCCTGCCAGTCTTAGGCTGAGCTTGGAGGCCCAAGTGTTTGGTATAAAGTGATTTGTTCTGGCAGAAGATGAGATAATGTGCTGCCCAGTAAAAAGAAATTAAAAGAGAAGGAAGAGAGCAGGGAACAGGCAAGAATCTGGTACACATGGGAGTCTGGGTTTTCAGCAGAAAGTGAGCTTCTCAGGTAAGCTTGCCACCCCCCTACCCCCCCCCATGCGCTCTGCTGTGAGACCTAGCTCCTAGCCTGAGGCCAGCATCTAGGTAAGGGTGGTAGAAGTGGGAAGCAATAAACTAATCTCAATACTTCAAATAGCCTGGCAGAAAATGAATCTGAAGTTTACCAAAATGTCCCTACTCTTTGCTTTTATAGGCTGTCAAATGTTATACAGATGACATCAGTGATATTTCTGACTAACGTAATTTGGAGTGGATAATTAATGCAGTTTATTTCGCGAAGGAACCCTTTCTAAACAGGGGAGTCACAAAAAAGGGAAACAAATCTGAAGAGCTTCGTTGTGGGAAAAATTGGGAAATACTGGTCTGAGGTCAAGCCTCAAGTGACTGAAGCACCCACCCTGGAGGCGGCCACAAGGGCCACGAGAGGGATAGTCTTTGGACTTCAAGTCTTCTCGCTTCTAAAAGCTGATCGAGAGAAAAAGAGGCATTTATTTTCCTCACGGAAGATTTGCTGTGTAAGCTGCCAGTTCTCTCCTGGAATTCAAATGTATTAATAAGGCAGGTTCATTTGACTTGAATGTTAGTGCCTGTCCATACTGATTACTTCACTGAGGACCCAATTGTTATGACCGAGAAAGCGAGAAGCAGTTATGCCAGCAAGTTGAGTCTAATTAACTATGAATTTATTAAACGCGCGGGTCAAGAGTAGGCGAACGCCAGAAAAACTCTTGGCAAATTGGTGCAGTTGGTGACAAATTTTTATAGGTAAAATTTGCAGCATTGGCTACGTAGCAACTTAGTGACCATAGCGACCATAGCAACTATTAACTAATGACTCGGCAACCAAAATGGGAACTTCGATTGTTAGGAAACTTTGATTAATTTCATGGCCTAGGTATAGCCAGTTCTTAGAAAGTCCCTGGAGTTCTGCCATTAAGATATAGTTTAAGGTAGTTACATAGAGACAAGGGAGAAGAATCATTATACAATGGAGTTACCTTGGTTAGGTCACTAACAGAATATAAGGACAAACTATGAAAATGTCAAAGCATAACATTTGATTTCAGTTAACCAAGCATACAATTACATGGAAGCTACAGCAAAGGAGTTCTGTAATGGTCAGCAGGCAATGGTCAGCATAACTTGGCCAAAGGAGACAAAGCTGGAGGTCTGTGGTCATGGGAAAGTTACTGTAATCCCACATAGGCATTGATGCTTAGGTCAGGCAGGTAACTAAGAAGAAAGTTTTAAACAAAATGGAGTAAGCCGGTGAATATTATTACTTTGCTAGCAATTTGATTTTATTAACTGATTTAGCTTATTTCACAATCACCTCCCATGTATTCTCACTGTATCCCTGTGAGATAGGAAATTTTTCATATTCTGAGGGGGGGAAAATAATCAGAATTTAGGTAACGTGTGCAAAGTTATACAGCCAGAAAATGAAGGGACACGTTTTAACCAAAGTCCTTGCTCTCTCCTCTCTAACAGCTGAAAAAGTAACAACTGTGAGAATGTAGATATCTGGTGGTCATAGATACTGCACTGGGAAGGGTGCAGATTTTTGTGAGGAAAGTCCTGAGTTGCATCCACAATTATAAGCTATACAATAGCGCCAAGCCATTTTGAGTATGGCGACGCCTCTCTAAAATAGAATTCTACCATTCCATGAGCACAGCGACGGTGTGACCGAGATTCCAATAACCAAAAACTTACTACGAACTCACTACCACCCCTAGAGGTATCTGATTTTTCAACATGTCCATGCGCGGTCACATCACCTTGAGTTGAAGTTGATTCATGTGTACTCCACATGTATATGTGGAGACAATGCTTGAAGGCTGCTCCCTGCAGCTTTTCTCAGCTCCCTTTCAAAGACTCTGCAGTGCCCATCCCCACCCCCATCTTTGACCAAGGTCTGCATCTCACAGGCTATAAACCTTTAGGATAGAGATGGGAGTATGGCGGAAAGGAGACATTAAGTGGTTGGGGTAGAAAAATAGGAACTGCTGGGTCTTAAGGAGCCAGTATGTTATGGAACCTCAGAAAGCCTTTGAGCCTAAATTCAGCCAGCACCATGCCTGGCCTTTCCTGCCCACCGAGCTCATTGGTGCTGCTACCCAAGTCTTGAGTGGGACAAGGGCAGGCAGGTGTTCTCATTCCTTATCACACTGCAATGTTAGCATAGCGTTCTTCCACGTATTTAACACCCATGTGAACACGGTAGTAGTATTTCTCTTTTATTTGAGAAACTGACAATCATATCAAGAGACAAGCCCAAGCCATTAAATGACAGAACAGGAACTCGAGCCCACACCTCGGTGGCTGGTCCTGCCCTTCTTTCTTTTTTTTTTTTTTTGAGTTGGAGTCTCACTCCATCGCCCAACCTGGAGTGCAGTGGCCGCTCCCGGCCACCGCAGCCTCGACCTGCTGGGCTCCGGCGATCTTTCCGCCTCCACCTTCCAAGTAGCTGGAACGACAGGTGCACACTACCATGCCTGGTTAATTTTTGATTTGTTGTAGAGATGAGGTCTCGTCAAGTTGCCCAGGTGGGTCTCAAACCCGTGGGCTCAGGTAATCCACTCACCTCGGCCTCCCAAAGTGCTGGGATTACAGGCTGAGCCACCGAGCCCGGCCGCCCTTCTTTCTTAATATCAGAGCTGACTCAACACAAGATGGGTAAGAAATGCTGTATTTTGATTCCCTGATTCTCAAAAATATCAAAAAAAGCTACAACTTTGAAAAATTTGATAGAATAGACTGGGAAACATTAATAACAGCTTGCAAAAATATCTAGACTCAGCCGGGCGCAGTGGCTCAAGCCTGTAATCCCAGCACTTTGGTAGGCCAAGACGAGAGGATTGCCTGAGCCTGCGGGTTCAAGACCAGCCTGGGCAACATGGTGAGACCTCGTCTCTACAATAAATCAAAAAATTAGCCAGGCATGGTAGCGCGTGCCTATAACTCCGGCTACTTGGAAGGCTGCGGCGGAAGCCTGGGTGATCTAGTGAGACTCCAACTCAAAAAAAAAAAAAAAAGAAAATCTAGACTCTGAAATAACACTGACTTCCACCCTATCCTTTTTTCTTTCTTTCTTTCTTCCTTAGTAGTCCCAGCTACTGGGTAAGTTGAGGCAAGAGGATCACTTGAGTCCAGGAGTTTGAGGCTGCAGTGAGCTATGATGGTGCCACTGCACTCAGGTGGTGAGTGACTACATTAGCAAAAAGCGAGAGGATTTTACAAGTGTACCTGCCTCCCAAGAGCTCTCAGCCTACCAGGGCTGATTTGCAGTTTCCTTTGGGCTCATTTCACAAGCACTTGAGAAGTGGGAAACATACTTAGAGAACTGGCTGTTTGGCTTTCAGTTATTAGGCAGAAGTGACCGATATCTGGTTGCCAAGTTGCTGGATCTGTCTGAAAATACTGCTCATGAGAACAAGAAAGCTTGAAGCATGCTCTGCCACATTCTGCTAGAGCCCAAATTCATGGGGATCTGAGTGAGTGCTTCCAAGATGCGGCCATCTGTGAGAAGAGGGTGATACTCTTAACATCCCTTCCAAGCTACTTCCCCAAAATATGGAGCCAAACCCCATGATAATTATTTGTCTTCCCAAGAGAGCCACAGTAGAAGGTGGAAAATAGCCTGGCCCTTCTTGGAACCTTTATTTATTTTTTTAAATTTTGTTTTAATATTTTAAATTTGGAGTTGTGAATGCATGCGAGGATTTGCTACATAAGTAGATCCCATGAAGGCCGGGTTTGGGCTTCTAGCAAACCTTCTTCCCCCCATTGTAAACATGATACCCAATGGATAGTTGTGTAACCCTTATCCCCCCCCTCCATCTTTTAGCAGTCTGTTGTTCCCACCTTTAGTACCCACTTGTGAGTAAGAACATGCGGTATTCAGTTTTTTGTTTCTGTGGCAGTTCACTTAGAATAATGGTCTCAAGCTGCATCCATGTTGCTGCAAAGGACATAATTTTGTTCTTCCTAATGGCTGAGTAGTATACCATCATGAATCCAGTTCACTTTTGATGGGCATCTGGGTTGCTTGGAAACTTTTTTTATAAGGAGTTGAACCACCTTCAAAAATTTTAACATTACAAAATAATCAAAGTTGATATCATATAACAAAAGTTGTTGTAATGGTGAAAACTAGTTCTTTAAAGAGGTAAAAACTGTTCTGGAGCTTCTGAGTGTCTCCAGCATGGGATGTTTGGGATGCCAGAGTTTTTAAAGGGAGAAAATCTTTATATAAAATCTCCCTTTAGAGCTGGGTGTGGTGGCTCACATCTGTAATCCCAGCACTTTGGGAGGCAGAGGCGAGAGGATTGCCTGAGCCCATAGGTTCGAGACCAGCCTGGGCAACATGGCGAGACCTCGTCTCAACAATAAATCAAAAAATTAGCTGGATGTGGTGGTACACATGTATAGTTCCAGCTACTTGGAATGATCACCTGAGCCCAGCAGGTTGAGACTGCAGTGGCCATGAGAGTGCCACTGCACTCCATCCTGAGTGACAGAGTGAGATTCTGACTCAAAAAAAAAGTAAAATCTCCCTTTGATGGCTCACATTAGTCATTTAAAAGGATCTTCTGTAACATATGTTACTTATCTAAATCACAGTCTCCAAACATGGAGAATTCTATTCAAAGAGAAAAGGGTGTCCTTTTGCTAGGGCAAATAGCAAGATTAAACATGTAAGAATTTAGGCTAATTAAACTATTGACTATAAAACAAGTGCTTAAAATAAGGACATGAACGTTTAAAAAATAAGAAAAGAATGACTATAAAATTAACTGGGCATATTAGGAAAATGATCAAACTTCTTAAAGTAAAAATGTAATTATTGAAATATAAAAATTCAATAAACATGTTAAACATTAATTGAGATATCTGGAGAGAGAATTTGTAAACCAGAAGAGCTAAGGAAATTATTAAGAATGGTACAAAGGAGATAAAAAGAGATTAAGAGATATGGAGAAGAGAATAAGAAGATCCAACATGTACCTAATATGTAGTTCTGGAGAAAATAGAAAATGGTATGTCATGGTCACCCACAGAGGCAGGATGAACCCCCACCCAAAATTTGGTTCAGATGTTGAGACTGATGCTGCCACATACACACATACCAAGATGGTGCAAAGGGTTTATTGCTCACATAATGAGTTTTCTGGGAAAAGCAGGGCAGGCTTCCCTAGCTGGTTCAAAAAATGACTTGAGAGAGCAGGGAAAGGAGACTGTCTTGGCATTTTTGTGGTGGGTAGGGAGTGAGGGTGAGGCGAGGATTCCTGCAAGCAAGCCAATACCTATGGGATTTGAACTTCCTGCTGGTACCAAAGGAGGGAGGGAGCACTCAAGCTTTCTTACTGGCTTACCCAGGTGTGGGGCAGAAGGGGAAGACACAGCGATGTGGCTTAAAAGTGATTTGTTGTCAAGCATCAAAAATAGAGTCAGACTATTACAGGGGAGAAAATACATTCAAAGAGAGGCTGACTATTTGTCCAAATTAGACACAAATCTTCAGATTTTGGAAGTACAGTGAATCCTAAGCAGAACAAGCACAAATCCCCATGCAGAGCGACTGCAGTAAAATTACAAAACATTAGTGCGCTAAACTCTTTAGCTAGTTTTCTATGACCCACTGGTGCTGGAAGACTGAAAACTACGTTTTGTATTTCCCAAACTCCTTTGCCAGCTGGGTTCTAATTAAATTCTATGAATCTAAACTGGAAGGAATAAAGGAGCCATTTGGCTTCTATGGTGCCACCTTCCGTGTTGGCAGCACAGTTTCCCTTCAATGATAGCAGCAGTAACTCCAATAGCAATGGAAGATGTGGACTCCAGTCCAGGGCAGGTAGCAGCTTCTGACCACTGGGTAACAATAACTTTTCCCTTTGCCCCTTTTTCCTTTCCAATACCTTTGTAAATAATTCCCTGTGTGAATCCTTGTTTGCTTAAAATATACACAGCAATGCTATCCAGTGTAATTTTTTATGATGATGGAAATATTCTATATCTGTGATGATACAGTAAGACAGTAAGACTGATAATCACTGATGTGCATTAAGTACTTGAATTACGAACAGTGGCTTGAAGAACTGGGTTTTATATTTTATCTAAAATTTAACTTAAATAACCACACATGGCTAGTAGTGACTGGATTGGGCAGCATGGTTTTAATTAAGCATGCTCATTAGTTGTGTTAAGGTTATACAAAGAAGTAGAGGATAAGATGGCTCCTTTCTTGAGTCAAAGGACTTATACTAGCTAAAAGTGGGAGATGTATTAGTAACTAGAGAGAAAGCACAGAAGTTTCCCCTTATCTGCAGTTTTGCTTTTAACAGCTTCAGTTACCTGAGGTCAACCTTGGTCCAAAAATAGTGAGTACAGTACAACGATATTTTGAGAGAGAGAGAAACCACATTCACACTTTTATTATAATATATTGTTATAATTGTTCTATTTGTTATTAGTTACTGTTGTTAATCTATTACTATGCCTCACATAAATTAAACTTCATCGTAGGTATGTATGTCAGGAAAACCATGGTATATATAGGGTTCCGTACTGTCTGTGGTTTCAGACATCCACTGGGGAACTTGAATATATCCCCTCCACCCTGGATAAGGGGGACTTAGATATCTCTAAGTCAAGATGAGCGTCCTCACGTATGCTTTATGGGACCAACACACGTCTACTGCACAATGCTGCTATCTCTTACATATACTTTAAAACCCCATGGTTGAGCCATTGTATGGTAAGCACTGGTCAGGCCATGTTTTCTTTGATTTGGTCCCGTCCCCTCCCCTACCTTGGGGAGGTGATTCTCCTTTCTCTATAATTTACTTTCTAAATAAACTTTTAAAACTTTGCTGGCTGTTCTAAAATTTATTTTAGAAACGAGCTAAAGGAAAAAAAACCCCAAAACTCCATGATTGTCTCCCAGCATGCACTTAACTCAAGGTCCAGCACAACCCAGGGTCTTACACACTTCAGGAGGAAACAAAATCCGTGTCAGAGAGACCTTTGAGGATTATTGCACTTGCCATCTGACCCAGCAAAAGCCTGATTCAGGTAGAAAATACTTGACTTTGCCACCTGGTACCTAATGTTTGTGCCACTGGGTGAAAGCGTGGATTAAGGAGGTGAGAATGGAAACTCACTGAAAAGGTGAAGTCTGTGGTTGCCAATATAAGCTTTTGTGCCAAGAAAATGAAGGGATCTCTGGTGGGTAAGGGTAGGATTTGAGGAAGAGACAGTTAACTATTAAAGTGTTTTGAATGTCACCTACATTTAACGTTTGAGATAAACATAGCCTAGCTATTTCCCCGTGTCAACCAACTCAGACAAGTCTTTTAAATCAATGGAAATACATACTTACTGCAAACACAATAAACCATACTCATTGCTTTCTTTATATTTCTACTTTGCTAGGAAAATTACTTAAACATCTCCATTCATTCCAGCATTTGTAAAGATTCAGGAAGGGCATGTGTTTAGCTACCTTTGCGGAGGAAGAAAACTCCACTTGAAATAATCACTCAAAATATAAAGCTATGCTGGGTAAGGTGGCTCACACCTGTAATTCCAGTACTTTGGGAGGCTGAGGCAGGAGAACTGCTAGAGCCCAGGAATCTAGACCAGCCTAGACAACACAGAGAGACCTCGTCTCTACAACAAAAAATTAAAATAAAAAATAGCCAGGTGTGATGGTGTGCACCTGTAGTCCCAGCTACTCGAGAGGCTAAGACAGGAAGATCACTTGAGCCCATGAGTTTGAGGCTACAGTGAGCCATGATTATACCACTGCACTCCAGCCTGAGCAACAGAGTGAGCCATGGACTCAAAAAAAAAAAAAATCAAAATTTTTTCAATATTTTTAAATCTAATTTTCGTACTACTCAAAATAATGAAGTTAAATTACTCACCTAAGGGATATAAAAATCATTCATTTACCAATCAAATGTTTGTCATTTCTGATTTCTCTGTACGTTAGTAAAACAGAGGAAGTCAGAAACAGGATGTCCCCTTTCCCTATCCTGACCAGCTGTGGCAACAGCCAAGGGCTCAATTGGAGGAACTGTAAGGCCTTGAGCCAAGTACAATGACTTGTTGCATTAAGTCCACTCCAAGGTCTGTGGGACACAGGGCATCAGTGCTCTATGGGATGGCTGGGTCTGAGTCAAGGTCAATGACACCCAGTCAAAGCACTGTGAATTGGTACTTGGGAAGAGTCAGAGATCTGAAGAAGACAAATAGAGTAATGAACTTTCCAAGCCAATGCACCAATGACTGTAGCAGCCTTTTCTGTAGTGTCCCTTACCAATGACATTGGAGCCTCCATTGATTTGGAACAGAGAGGTCAAAAACACAACCAAAAATTTACTGGGGACCATTCTCCTTCACATTCTTAGATCTTTTGTAGAAAAGAAATTTAAATCTGGAAATTTAGGAGAAAAATAGCAAGTATTAAGTGCTGTCTTTCATCTTTGCATAATAAACAATCTTATCAACAGGCAGCTCATTGATTCAATAGTTCTATCTGGAAAGCTGTGAGCAATTTGCAGAACTGTATTCCCAAAAGGGATGAATGAATTAATAGAGATTGCAAGATCAATTTAGCAGTTTATTTCATGATATTTTTAAAGTGCCCAAATACTGGTATTTCAAAAGACTTAAGTTATTATTACCATTTCTTCAAAAAACTGAAATTTGATTCTGGGACCTACCAGAGATTGCATTAGCATTTAGAATAAAAAACGGTCTTTAGCCATCTCACCACACACCTCCCCTGATTAAAACCCTGCCAAGGTTTTTTGTTACTGAGGCAAATCATCCTTGTATCCTCCAGGCCCATGTTGGACTTCTTAATGTGGCTACTTCAGAAGGTGGGGATTGTGGGAGGGAGGGGACTGAAGGAATAACTGGGAGAAACATTCAAGCTTCAGCGACCAGATTCGTTCTACCTATGCGTGGCAAACCAATCTCTGTGGTGACCGACGAGTTTTTGCAAAAGGTAAAAGATTTTATTCACAAGGCCACCATGCGAGGAGATGGGAGAACAAAGCTTAAACCCGCCTCCTCAAAAATAGGGCTTGGGGGTACTTGTGGAGTAGAACGGGACAGGTAGTCTACAGTGTGGGGAAAGGTGATTGATTGGTAGGTGGGAAAAGTGAAGCGATTGACGTTTCTGTGCAAGCATAATCAACTGCATGGTTCTTCACAGGACACATGTGCAGAAAATGGCAGTGTTAGCATGAGCTGGGGGTGGAGTTTGTGGCCTTCTGACATCAAAAAAGTCACTCAGGACACTTGCACAGGCCCAAGTGAAGGGTCAGTGGTCTCAATAGGCTTGAACTGGACAAGAGCTGCCCCCCAGTTCCTGAAAAACAACTTTATGCACCTGTTACTCTAATGACCCGCAGTCAGAGTTATTATCTAAAAGGAAACTGGTGGGAGTTTTGTTATATATAGTTTGGCTACTGACTTCTAGACCAACTAGAACTAAGCAATTAAAAGCAAGCAAGAAAGGTTAAGTTTGGCAAGCTTAATCAGGCTAACCCTCTGTTTCAAAGGCAAAGGTCTCAGGCCAGCCCTGCCTCTGAATCTAACTGTTTTTTTTTTCTTTTTTAACCACAGTTGAATTGTCTTTCTTTCTCACTCCTTTTGTCTTCTATGGCCAAATTCTGTTTAGCAAAACTTCTCAAGGTTTAACATGCCTGCAAATCACCAGCGGATCTCCTTAAGCTGCAGGCTCTGACTCAGCAGGTCTGCAGTGAAACTTTAGACTCTACATTTCAAACCAGCTCCCAGGTGAGGTGGACGCTGCTGGTCTCCAGACGACCCTCTGAGTGACAAGGTCAGTGGTTTCCCACTGGGATCACCTGGAAAGGTTAAACATATAAAGTGTCTGGAATCCACCCCAAGGGATTCTAATGTAATTGGGTGGAGGGGAAGTGGGGGAAAGCCTAGCTTTGTTATTCTTTTTTTAAAAATTATTATTATTATTACTATTTTAATCAATGTTTTTTATTATATTGTGGGGTACAGTTAAGGGTTAGGTATGTAAATATTGTATACCTTGTTGATAAGAGGTGTCTCCCTGAGCTTTATTATTCTTAAAACTTATCCTATAGGTTCATGCCTGTAATCCCAGCACTTTGGGAGGCCGAGGCAAGAGGATTGCCTGAGTTCAGGGGTTCAAGACCAGCCTGAGAAACATGGCAAGACCTCATTTCTACAATAAATCAAAAAAATCAGCCGGGTGTGTTGGCTCATGCCTGTGGTTCCAGCTACTTGGAATGCTGAGGCAGAAGGATCGCCTCAGCCCAGTAGGTCAAGGCTGCGGTGCCCACCCCAATCTGGACGACAGAATGAGACTCCAACTCAAAAAAAAACCCTAAAACTTATCTGGTGATGTCAGTGATACCCAGAGTTGCCCAGAGCCTGCCACTCTCCTCTCGTGTAACAAGACTTTCTTCCCTAATAGTGCTACTTGGAAAGACGCACACCAGACTTGTTTCTAGGCCCAGGCCTTCTCTCAGGAAGATCAGCAATCAAGAAACAAAGTATAAAAGAAAATATAGTAGTGTATGCAAAATAAAAACCAGAACCAAAAAAACACATTCTGATGTGTTATAGTCACTCTCACGATTGGCTCAACAAATGCTTATTCACAGTTGGATGTGTGGTGGGATAGGAAGGGGACTGGGCTGAAAGTTAGAAGACCTCTACCTCTTTCTCGATTCCAGTTGCTTCACAGTATAGATTCAATGATAGTTCAGGTGCTCTGTAAGTCTGAAAGGTCATGGATATCTAGGGTAGTGTTCCCACACGGGGTTAAGGGTCATAAGAGAAGTAGTTTGTCTTCCCCGTCCCAAATTCCCCCTTGACACCTTTTTCTTACTTTAGAGCAGTGACTCTCAAAGTGTGGTCTCTGAAAAAGCTTCAGCATCACCTGAGAACTTGTTAGAAATACGAACGGGCTGGGCAAGGTGGCTTATACCTGTAATCCCAGCACTTTGGGAGGCTGAGACAAGAGGACTTCCTGAGCCCAGGAGTTCGAGACCAGCCTGGACAACATGGTAAGACCTCATCTCTACAATAAATAAATTTAAAAAAAAAAAAGCTAGGCAAGGTGGCATGTGCCTGTAGTCCTAGCTTCTTGGAAGGCTAAGGTGGAAGGATGGCCTGAGCTCAGCAGGTTATGGCTGCGGGGGCCATGCACTCAGGTGCACTATCAAGTTCAGGCGCACTTGAACTTGATCTGGGTACTGGCAGTACCTCTCTCCAAGTTTGTACAAAGGCATGGAGGACCCTAAGCCAGAGAAAGTAAGTCCCAGGAGCAGATGGCCTCAGGTAACTCATCAGTGGAACTGGAGATGAAATGTTAACAGCCAGAGGCATTGTCCCATGATTCCTTTCTGCCCCGAAACCCAAACTTAAATATTTATCTGCAGGAGATTCTCAGGGACATGTTGTGAGACCAGGTCTTCCCAGAATTGGTCTGGAGGGGCTGCAGGGTGGCCGGCTCCAAGCACGTCCCTGCCCTTCTCATGCAGAGTTTTTCTTTGGGGACTGTATTCTCCACAGGGCCTACATACCTTCTCAGTAAAGTCCACTGCAGCAGCCCCTGAAGCCTACGAGAGAATGTATAGTCCAATAGGCCTACAGATCCAGAAACTGTATTTTACCTACTTCTTTAGGGGATTCTGATGGGCACTCCGTTTGAGAATCACTACATTAGAGATCTAGTATGTCCAGAGCCCTTATTTTTATTCCCTTCAAAGCTATTTCAGGAGAAAAATCTCATGAACTTTCTCTAATATGGAAACTGATCAGTGATCACTTCCTCTATAAATACTAGCCTTTGACAATAATGGCTAATCGAGTGCCAGGCAGCATGAGTTCTATAAGTGTACTAATTTATTTAATCTTCACAACAATGAAGGTGTCATGAGCCCATTCTAAAGAGGAGAAAGCTGAGGTGCAGAGACATTCAGTAGCTTGCCAAAGGTCACATAGTGAACAAGTAGCAGAGTTATTATTTAGACCCAGCTCACCTGGTTCCACAGTCCATGTGCTTAAGTTCTTCCCTGCATTGCGTCTAATTTTTTTAAACTTTGAAGGATTGAATTAGAAATTCTCCACAATGTGTGCACATCCTTAACACAGAAAAACTTATTTCATTGGGTTTTCAAGTTTTCCCATATCCTTACTGAATATTTTGACTTTGTACTTTATATCCTACCAAGTTATGAGCATTGGACAAGGTCTTGATGTCTGAGCATATTTCAGAAGCATATATTTAGATACAGCTCTGGTTTTAAGAGAAAAACGACAGAAATCAATGGAATGAATTTCTAACCAAGGCATTCCATATGGCAATCAATGGTGGTGAAGTAATTTGGGGAAGAGCAGTTTTTTGCCCCGTTAAAATCTCAACAAATGCATGGCTGTGTTTCCTGAGATCATACCGGTGACACTTGGAAAGAGTGCAACTAACTCTGAGTGGTTACCAGGCGGCAGACATTTTCATCTTGTTTCTCATTTGGTCTCAAGCTACCCAGTGGAGCGGGTATCATGGGCTCCTATTTTCCAGATGAAGAGCTGAGGGCCCCAGAGTGTGAGCAACCTAGTCAAGCTACAGAGACACCAAATGGCTGAAGCCCACAATCTTGACTCACAGCTTTTTAGCTCTGAAAAATGATTGAATTCTGATTCAATCATTTTTGAGGTCTGTTACACATGGCAGAAAGAAGAGCTGTCACATACATGATTTGGCATACCTTTTGCGGTGTTCCCTGCAATGGGGAAGGTCTGGGAAGGACTCCTCCCCACCGTCTTACCCTGGTCCCACTGAAGACCAAGATCCCGGGAGGTGCTGATGGAATGTAGTGCATACTCTGAGGAGGAGGCAAACTGACGCCCAGGTATGTTGCGCAAGCCTCTTGAACGCATTCAGGAGGAGTTGCTAAGGAAAGGAATGTGCCCTGGGTTAGAAACAAACATCTTCATCTGGTAACAGATACACTTTTCGTTGGTTCAGAAATTAGTTTGCAAATTTAGAAAGAGTGAAAGAACTTTAAAGCAATGTATGACAATATTAATGAATCTCTTGGGGTGGTAGGAAAACAGAGCACTCTTCTATTTATATTTCTGTACTTTGATATTCCATATAAGGCACACGTGTTCTTCTTATAGTGAGAAATGGTGTATAATGAGTTAAAACTGGTGTATAAGAGGGACATCACCAAGTGGAGTGTTAGGGACAGCAAGTCATTACTCACCTTGGAATAAGGAGGTCAGAGATCCTCGAAGTCTGGTGAGAGTCAGGTGGAGAAGAAGCAGTGACTGCAAAGTGAATTCTGTCAAGCAGAGCATCCAAGAAGGAGGTGAGGCTCTTGCTGGTGGGTCCCCTGGAGTCCCCCTCCAATGTGCTCTTTGGTGGAGGCCAGTGGAGGGGAGTGAATTTAAAAGTATCAGTTGTCTGGGGAAGGCTGAATTTTCTTCTTGTGAGCGTTTGTTATACATTCTCCAACAGGCAGAGGAATAGAACTAGCCTTGCAGGAGACCCAGCTTCTATAAAGGTCAATAAAGCTCAAATCCCTGCTGTTGGTGGTGACCTGAGTCTCTCAACTCAGGGCAGAGCAGCATATCTGTGGAAGACTGAGGATCCATGGAAGAGAAAGGCTGTGGGGCCGAGGCATGAGTCTTCACCTGTGTCTTGCTAGACCTGGATAGGGCCTCACCTGGATGTCTTTGTAGACATCCTTCTCACACTTGCAACATTGTATGATGGTTATCTTCTCCGTAGGCTGGTAGCTCCTTAATGGCAGGATTATTTATCATTGTGTCCCCCATTGGCTCAAATGTTTGTTGAAGAAGCCTTGTCCAATCATGCCCATCTGTCTCCACTAGTCACTTCTCTGCAGACTGTGTCCCTTTGTTTCCAGAAGAAGCCAGGAGCCAAGAACAGCGTCTCCCAAGTAGACCTGTCTTCCCCACCACTGCATCCATGGCTACCTGAGAAGGGGTCACTATGCCCAGAGAGTGGACATGGAGGTGTCCATCTGCATGTCTGCCAAGCTACAGCATCTCTTAGCCAAGTGCTGGAGCTGGCCAGCAACACGGCTCTGCAGGCTGAGAAGAGCAAGGCCACGCTTCCCAAGATCGAGGCCAATGGAGTCCATGCACAGTGACAAGGACCTCAACTGGCTGTGCTCCTTCACAGTCATTGCCTGGTGCACCTTCTCCAACCTCCCTCCAGAGCTTGTTCCCAAGAGAGTGGTAAAGAAATCCAAAGGTCCTGTTTTGAGAGGTCTGATTAGAGTGTGATCGGGCTCCTGGCTGTGTTCAGTGCCTCCCAGTCCTCATCTCAATTTCAGGGGTGTGTTGTGCTATAAATGGACACTACTTGATTTTAGAATTTTTTTTTTTTTTTTTTAGTTGGAGTCTCACTCTGTCGCCCAGATTGGAGTGCAGTGGCTGCTCCCAGCCACCGCAGCCTCAACCTGCTGGGCTCTGGAGATCCTTCCGCCTCAGCCTTCCAAGTAGCTGGAACTACAGGCACGCGCTACCACGCCCGGCTTATGTTTTGATTTATTGTAGAGATGAGGTCTTGCCAAGTTGCCCAGGTGGGTCTCGAACCCTCAGGCTCACGCAATCCACTCACCTCAGCCTCCCAGAGTGCTGAGATTACAGGCTGAGCCACTGAGCCCGGCTTAGAATGTTTTTGAATTCAAGTATTTTTAGATTTGAATCTAAGGTGCTACTTTCTCTTTTTTTATACATATTTTTTATTTTAAAATTGTGGGGTACAGTTAAGGGTTAGGTATACAAATATGCATTGCGCAGTTACGCTTGCTGATGAGGTGTGCCCCCCCCACCGTCCCCAGACTAAGGCGTTACTTTCAAGGCATCGTCTGTGAGATGATAAATAAGAAGTTGCCTCTTTATGCATTTTGTGTTCCTTTCGGAGCAGAAAGACTGCTGTGTGCACACAAGACCAAGAAAATGTGGACGCTTTGACCTAATACATCATGATTACTTATATTGGTTATTTATTTATTTAATTTTTGAGTTAGAGTTTCACTCTGTCACCCAGGCTGGAATGCAGTGGCATGCTCATGGCCACCCCAGCGTCGACCTGCTGGGCTCTAGCCATCCTTCCACCTCAGCCTTCCAAGTAGCCGGAACAGCAAACGCACACTCTCACACCCGGCTAATTTTTTAATTTTGCTGTAGAGATGAGATCTCACCATGTTGCCCAGGCTGGTCTTGAACCCACAGGCTCAGGCAATCCTCTCGCCTTGGCCTTCCTCCATATATTCACGTGGTCTTCTTTCTCTGTGTGTCTGTGTCCTAATCTCCTCGTCTTTTAAGGATACCAGTTACCCTGGATTAGGGCCCACTCTGATGACCTCATTTAACCTTAATTGCCTCTTTAAAGACCATATTTTCAAATACAGTCACATTCTGAGGTACTAGCAGTTAGGACTTCAACGTATGAACTTGGGGTGGGGGATACAATTCAGCCCATAGCACCCTCCTTTTCTTGGTGCAGGGGCGAGGAGGCATCTCAATAAAGGGGAAAAGGTGGCCTGATTCTGGGATCTTACCACTCCCTCCCTAGCAGAGCCTAACTCCTCTGAGGGTGGAAGAAGAAAAGTAGATATTTTTTCCCTAGCCTCCAGTGCACCCTTCTGCTTTTCCTGCCAGCATTTTCCAGCCTGGCCCAAGTTCCTTCAGGAAAGAGCACCCCCATGAGTTCCTGGCAGGTGTGTGGTAAGTATCCTTTCTGTGCAGCTTCCCAAGAGCTGACTACTCTTTTTTTTTTTTGAGTTGGAGTCTCACTCTGTCGCCCAGACTGGAGTGCAGTGGCCGCTCCCGGCCACCGCAGCCTCGACCTGCTGGGCTCCGGCGATCCTTCCGCCTCAGCCTTCCGAGTAGCTGGAATCACAGGCACGCACTACCACACCCGGCGAATTTTTTGATTTATTGTAGCGATGAGGTCACGCTGTCCAGGCGGGTCTCGAACCCGTGAGCTCAGGCAATCCGCTCACCTCAGCCTCCCAAAGGCCCGGGATTACAGGCTGAGCCACCGAGCCCGGCTTACCCTTCTTTCTTCACTGTACTCTACCACCGACCTCTTCCCCAGGCATGCAGCCCTTTTTGAATACAACAGGCAGGGAAATTTGAGCTGGCTGTGTCTAGCCTCCTGGAAAACTTGTATTTGCTTGCCAACAAGATGATGGCATGGAGACTGCTCTCCAATTTTCTGCTTGGGGTGGTGTTGGCATTTAATCATGCAGCTCCTCTAGAACAGGCTGCTGGTAAGAAGTTGTCCATCAGAGGCCATCTGGACACAGCCTCTAGACTTTCAGGAGCTGACAGTATTCTGCTTGCTGTCAGTGTCTCTGCTGTCTGATTGTGATGTGTGATCATTCTCCAATTTTGTGTAGCACCTGGCTTTTAAAGCTTTTTCAAATATATAATAAATATGATATGACTTGTCATTACAGCAATTGTGTGAAACAGCATTTTACTGGGTTCCTGTCCAATGTACCACAGTTGAAGACAAAAGATGGGGGAGTTGGGAGAAATATATCAAGATCTTCCAAAACCAAAAAATGGGCAGGACCATTCTCACCATGTGAAAAAGTCACCATATTTCCTTGTGAAAACTGTTATTGGCTCAAATTTACACAAGGACAGAGGCAGGACTTGTCTGGGGTTTTTTTAGGAGTCTAAATTCCATTTTATAATAATGAACACTGGCTCCTTTGTTATGTCAAATAATTTTAGAAGCCTCACAAGTGCTTAATGTTCCATTATTGAGCTTAGGGAAATGAGCACAAAGACCTTGTTATAAACTTAAAATATCAAGATGAGTCATGGTAGGATGGAGAGAAGGAAAGTAGAATTTCAGAAACTGCCACTCAGTCTCAAAATATAGCTCAGATCTTACCATATTCAACTGCCCATCTCCAGACTGAGCTCTTGTTAACCAACTTCACTAGACTCCCAAAGGAGCACATTTCTTTCTTTCTTTCTTTCTTTCTTTCTCTCTCTCTCTCTCTCTCTCTCTCTCTCTCTCTCTCTTTCTTTCTTTCTTTCGAGTTGGAGTCTCACTCTGTCACCCAGGCTGGAGTGCAGTGGCACACTCATGGTCACCCCCACGTCGACCTGCTGGGCTCAGGCGATCCTTCTGCCTCAGTCTTCCAAGTAGGCGGAACTACAGGCATGTACTACCACACACAGCTAATTTTTTAATTTACTGTAGAGACAAAGTCTCTCCAAGTTGCCCAGGCTGGTCTCGGACCCGTGGGCTCACACAATCCACTCGCCTTGGTCTCCCAAAGTGCTGGGATTGCAGGCTGAGGCACCAAGCCCGGCTGGAGCACATTTCTCACAGCAAGAACAAGCAACGCTAGAGTCTGATTGCCCCTGACACAGTCATAATGATTTTACACAAGGGGAAGTAGAGAGGGACGTTTCCTATTGTCCAGGGATTGGTCTTGCAGCCAATACAAAGGTTAAGGTGAAATAAACTCCTTATGCTTTAAAGAGCCAATCAGTTAGGGTCAGACATCTCCTTTGGACTTTCTAAGATGTGGGTTGACTCTTCGCCTGCTGACACGATAGTCATGCAGGCTTGCCCTGTGCCACCCTAAGCAGAAAATTGGAGAGCAGTCTACATGCCATCATCTTGCTGGCAAGCATATACAAGTTTTCCAGGAGGCTAGACACAGCCAGCTCAAATTTCCCTGCCTGATGTATTCAAAAAGGGCTGCATGCCTGGGGAAGAGTTCGGTGGTAGAGTACAGTGAAGAAGAAGTGTAGTCAGCTCTTGGGGAGCTGCACAGAAAAGGATACTTACCACACACCTGCCAGGAACTCATGGGGGTGCTCTTTCCTGAAGGAACTTGGGCCAGGCTGGAAAATGCTGGCAGGAAAAGCAGAAGGGTGCACTGGAGGCTAGGTAAAAAGTATCTACTTTTCTTCTTCCACCATCAGAGGAGTTAGGCTCTGCTAGGGAGGGAGTGGTAGGATTCCAGAATCAGGCCACTTTTCCCCCTTATTGAGGTGCCTCCTCGCCCCTGCACCCAGAAAAGGAGGGTGCTATGGGCTGAATGGTATCTCCCACCCCAAGTTCATACGTTGAAGTCCTAACTGCTAGTACCTCAGAATGTGACTGTATTTGGAAATTTGGTCTTTAAAGAGGTAGTTAAGGTTAAATGAGGTCATTAGAGTGGGTTAATCCAGTGTAGCTGGTATCCTTAAAGGATGAGGCGGTTAGGACACAGACACACACAGAAAGAAGACCACGTGAAGATATGGGGAGAAGGTAGCCATCTGCAAGCCAAGGAGAGAAGCTTCAGAAGGAGCCAGGCTTGCTGACACCTTGATCTTCAATTTCCAGCCTCCAGAAGTGAGGAGACAAATTTCAACTTACCCATATTCAACGGCCCATCTCCAATACTAAGCTCTTGTTAACCAACTTCCCTAGACTCCCAAGGAGCATATTTCTTACAGCAAGAATGAGCAATGCTGGAGTCTGACAGTCCCCTGCCATAATGATTTTGAAGCAAGGGGAAGTGGAGAGGGACTTTTCCTATTGTCTAGGGACTGGCCTTGTAGCCAAAACAAAGGTTATAGCACTCGGTCATAGCAGCCCTGGCAAATTAATGCAGAGGACATGAGATTTAAATTAGTTAGGCAAGAGTTTACCCAGACTGAAGTTAAATAACTCAGCATGTGCAGAAGACATACAAGATCTGTCCACTAAGAGATAGGAAAGAGGAATTTGAGAGAGTACACATGTTACTGAAATGTCAGGGTTTCCATCAGTGTCCTGTTCCTCGTTGCACAGATAGCCAATGCCTGGGACAAGTATTGCCAGGGAAGGAGTCTTTTTCTTTGGTGATATCAGCCAAGCAGAATGGAAGATTTCTTCCCAAATCCATCCTACTGAAGTCATGGGTTTACATAGTGGGGCCAGAATGTAGAAAACAGGAATTAGGGAGCAGTCTGGCATCTCATTGTCTGGATGAGGTGGTCTGGTAAGCTTTGGTTCCTTGATACTATAGGCCTGAGGGGTGGTTTCCTGAGAAAGGAACTCAGATAAGACAAATATAAGTTTCAAGCTTTAAAACTGGGAGGGTCAATTTATATGTTTATTCAAAAAGCTGTAACCATTAGCTCTATGGGAAAACTGGGCCTGTTTCAATGTTAAAAATCTGCAGTTAACATAAAAGCAGTTTGAATTTTCATTCCCATGCTGTGTTTAGACCACCTGCCCCTCCTCCCAAGCCTGACTCTCACTGGGACTTGAAGTAAATGCTACTTTCTTTAAAGGGAGTAGAGAAACTGGGTCTACTGTTCTCTCCTAGCAATTTTGTGAGATGACACACATATTCACCTGGGCTGGCAGCGTGTACTGGAGGGTGCAAAGCTAGTGGCCAGCAGACTGCAAATTCCTCAAATCCAGAGTTCTCGGAGGGTCTCCTACTTTTTCTCTTGGCCGTTTTGAGAGCTGTCCCTTCCCACTTCTGTGCTCAAACCTTTGAAACCAGCAGCCTTCAGACATTTGAGGAAGCAGCTGACACTCTGCCTTGCCACAGTCATTAGTCCAAGCAACTACATAACACAAAGAAAGGACTTTGTACCCTGAGATAAACACCCCTGACATCCGCGGTCCCCAACCTTTTTGGCATTAGGGACAGGTTTCACGGAAGATAATTTTTCCACAGGGGGCGTGGGGGCGGGGAGGAAGAGAGGGATGGTTTTGGAATGATTCAAGCACATTACATTTATTGTGCACTTTCTTTCTATTATTATTACATGGTGCTATATAATGAAATAATTATACAACTCACCATAATGAAGAATCAGTGGGAGCCCCGAGCTTGTTTTCTTGCAACTAGAGAGTCCCATCTGGGGGTGCTGGGAGGCAGTGACACCCGAAGTATGTTGCTTATGTCTAGTCTACTCTGTAATCTCGTTTTGGTTGCTGTCACTGCAGAAAATCCTTCACAAAGATAGGATGTTGGAAATGGAAACAGGCTTTTCAGTGCTAATCTGACAGGAGGCAGAGTCAGGCAGTAATGCAAACGATGAGGAGTGGCTGTACATACAGCTGAAGCTTCACTTGTTCACCCTGCTGCTCACCTCCTACTGTGCGGCCCAGTTCCCAACAGGACATGGACCTGGGACCCCTGGCCTGCTTCACTTCGTGTAGCATCGGTCCCAGGAAAAGGGTAAACTTTGAAATCTTTCTTGTGAGTTACTGACTTTATCCTTGACTTTCAGGGTATTGATGACTAGAGAGAATGATGGCCTCTGCAGATATGATCATTTGGTGATAAAGCCGGTTTTTGCCACCAAGATCCATGTTATCTTAGTAACAGTGTGTGTGTGTGTGTGTGTGTGTGTGTGTGTGTGTGTGTGTGTGTGTGTGTGTGTGTCTTTCCATGTTGTATTAGTTCATGAGCCAGACTTTCTGAAGTCCTAATTCTTTTTCAGAACTTTGCAAGTAAGTTCATTTTCTCAATATTTTGGATTCAGATTTCCTTTAACTCATGTTTGGTTTCATTTTGATTCCTCAGGTAAAAATGTAGCATGGCTTTTCAAGTCAATTTTTTTTTTTTTTGAGTTGGAGTCTCACTGTCTTGCCCAGACTGGAGTGCAGTGGCATGCTCCCGGCCACCGCAGCCTCGACCTGCTGGGCTCCGGCAATCCTTCTGCCTCAGCCTTCCAAGTAGCTGGAATTACAGGCGGGTGCTACCACACCTGGGTAATTTTTTGATTTATTGTAGAGACGAGGTCTCACCAAGTTGCCTGAGCTGGTCTCGAACCCGCGGGCTCAGGAAATCCACTCGTCTTGGCCTCCCAAAGTGTTGGGATTACAGGCTGAGCCACTGAGCCCAGCCTTGAGTCAGTCCTTATCACAGAAGACTCCTCTTTCCTACCCCAGTGCCCACTGCTCTAGAGGAGAGACAGTTTCTATTTTTTATTAAATGTCAGGACATGCTTGGCATATTGGAAGACTTGGGTATCAGACTGGATGCACCATGTTCCTTTCAGAATATTTTCCTTGAAAGACCAAATCTCCATTAAATAAAATGCTATGAAGAAGACATAATTGATACATTCACAGAACTTTCAGGCTAGCCTAGAAAACCTCTATGAACACAACTAACTGATAAAACTCCAGTCTACCTACCATAGCTCATGTGCAAAGAGCTATTTGGGTGCAGAAGTGTGAGATTTTGTCTTAGGGACTGAAGATAACTTCAAGTAGGAAGGGTTCCAAAATGTACATTGTTTGACACGTTTATGTACAGTCTTGTTTGCCAAAAATCTGTAAGAGTTTGACCCAAACTTCAGGCCATGGCTCAACCATTCCTCAGTGTGTCATCTGTATTATGGAAGCATCTTGCATGCAGATGACCGGCACACTTATTCAGGAGCACCAAAGTAAGTTGAAAGCCTAAATGCATATGAAAACACTACACCATGGAACATCCGACACTATGAATGTGCTCTCTATCTTAGCAGGTAGCAAACACAAGTCTCCTGAGTCACACTGATTTCATGACCTTGCCCAGTCTCCCGAGAATGTGCTCATGAATGGTGAAGCATTCGAAAATGAGTCAGATGAAGAGACGCAACAAAGCTGGGAAATTTGCAAACTTGAGAGAGAACTTTCAAGTATCTGAGAGTCAGGTACTGTGGAGGTGGCAGGGAACATGTAAGAGAGAATCTCTTCCTTTAGAGTACTTATAATAACCTCTTGTGCTGGCAGGTATAACAATTTCAGACTTTTCTTCCTTCCTTCCTCCCTTGCTTCCTCCTTCCTTCTTTCCTTCCTTTCTTTCTTCCTTTAAATATGTCACAGCACTTTTTATTTGTTTTTAAATTTAATTTATGGTCTTTCTTTAGGTGATTTTAGTTTTTTTTTTAATTTATTGTTGCCAATAAACCTATTCATCTTCCACTTTGTATCTTTTCTTTAACACTCCTGTTTGTTTCATTCATACTAATTCTAGAGTAGGTTTTTTCTTGTTTTTCTGTTGAAGTGAAATCTGAGAAATATCCTAAAATTTATGTTCCTAAACTTAATTCAGCCCAACTGTGTCAATTTGTTGATATTCATATACAGGTAGATTAACTCAGAACCTGCTTCCGAGATGTCCCTCCCTTCCCTTTCCCACTTCCTCTCTCCATTTTTCATCTTGATAATACACTGAAACCCTAACTTCATCATAAAATTTAAAATTCTGATACTTTCCTTAAATACGATTATTAACATTGCTTGTAATTTTATTATGAAATGTAACAGTTGATCAATAGTTAAACGTGGCTAATAGTTTGCTATATCTTGATTTGTCCACTTCTCTTTAGCGAGTCCCATTGAATTTCTCCTACTTCAGATACAATTTAAAGAATCTCAGTAACTGCAGGAGTTTTGAGAGGAGTTTTCTTCTACTTCATAAAAAAAGAGCTTGATAAGAGTCTTAATTCTGGTACTAAATATATCTCCTATAATCCTCTCTAAGTGTCCTCTCACCACAGGTGGCTCCACATTCTGAAGTTCTGGCTGAGAATATTTTTTTCTCTTTAAGTGAGATGCTTGTGTATGCGTGGAGGGAGGAGATACTTTTTTAAAAAACTTTAAATTTTAGAACAGTTTTGGATTTACAGAAGAGTTGTGGGCATAATAGAAAGAGCACCCATATACTCCTCACCCAGTTGTCCCTATTATTATCCTGTAGCATGCGGTATCTCACATTAGTGTGGTACATTTGTTACAATCGGGGAACAATATTAATATGTTATTATTAACTAAAATCCACACTTCAAAACCTTAGGACCAAATTAGGCTTTTACCTAATGCCCTTTTCCTGTTCCAAGATTTCATCCAGGATCCCGCCCCCTTTACATTTAGCCATCGTGTCTCCTTAGGCTCCGCTTGGCTGACAGTGTCACAGACTCTCCTTGTTTTCGATGGCCTTCACGGTTTGGAGGAACACTGGTCAGGTGTTTGGTAGGATGTCATCAGTTCGGATCTGTTGGCTGTTTTACTCAAGATTAGACTGGAGGTTATGTGTTTGAGAAGAAGACCACAGAGGTGGATTAGACTGGAGGTAATGTGTTTGAGAAGAAGACCACAGATGTCAAGTGCCACTTTCATCACATCGTTTCAAATCAACATCAATATGGCTAGTCAGTGTTGATGTCATGAATCACCTGGCTGAGATAGTAGTAGTTAGGTTTCTCCACAGTAAAGTTCCTCTTTTCTCTCCCTTTCATTGTACTCTGGGAGGAAGTCAGTTCATGCAGCCCACATTTAAGGAATGAGAAGTTATATTCCAACTCTCTGAGGGTAGAGGATCTACATAAACTCTTTGGAATTCTGTGTAGGAGATTTGTCTCTTCTCTCCTCTTTATGTATTCATTTACTATTTATTTAGATCCATGTGGACACGTGGATATTTGTTTACACTTTGGGTCATAATCCAGTACTGCTTGATCTCTGTAGTAGCTCAGATTGTTTCAGCTTTGATTGTAGGGAGCTCTATATCAGTCTATCCCTCCCTGCGTTTCCTTGATACCCCCTATCAGCATGGAGTTTGGTTTTTGTTTTGCTTTGTTTTTAGCACTCCATCCCGTATAACACTACAGGATGCTGTGGGTTCATCTTATATATTTTCTCTTCCAGTTTTAGAATCAGCAATGTCTCCAAGGAGCCCTGGTCCTTTTTAGGAGAATGAGATTAGAAACCTAGATGTGGGTTCTAGGCATGTGTGTTGCTACTGGAGTGTCATTTCTTTTCACTAACAGAGCAATGTACATACACCGATCTAAAAGATTTCTCTGTGTCACCATCTGTATCTATATTAATTTAAATATGAAGGAAAGCTGGGTACAGTGGCTCACGCCTATAACCCCAGCATTTTGGAATGCAAGGCAGGAGAATCGCTTGAGGCCAGGTGTTTGAGACAGCCTGGGTAATATGGTGAGACCTCGTCTTTGAAGAAAATACAAAAATTAGCCAGGTGTGATGGTGCATGCCTATCCCAGCTACTCAGAAGGCTGAGGCTGAAAGTTTGCATGAGCCCTGGAGGATGTCAAGGTTGCAGTGAACCATGCTCACACCACAGCACTGCAGTCTAGGTGACAGAGTAAGACCCTGTCTCAAAAAAAAAAAGGCAAACTAAATATGAGTTTAAACTTAATGTCTCTAACTCTAATCCATTATCACATAACTCATTCTCACTTTGAACCTGGCTCCTACTATTTGCTTAATTGTGCAGTTCCAATGCACATGTGGTATCAGAATTGTTAACCCTTACTCCCCTAGGAAACATTGTCAATTAGAGCACAGTGTTTGCGTACAGCTTTTTGCCTTTGGTCTTTGGTCTTGCATTTCCAAAGGTACTTAGGGCAGCACTTTCCCCCAACTCCTTCACTGAGGTTGTTTTCTATACAGATGGTCCCTGACTTACATGGTTTGACTTGGCTTTATAATCATGCAAAAGCGATATTCATTCAGTAAGAAATGGTACTTTGAATTTTGATAGTCTCTTGGGCAAACAGCCCAATACTCTCTTGCAATGCTGGGCAGTAGCAGCCAGCTACAGCTCCCAGTCCACCAGGAGATCATAATGACTGACACTCAGTCATATATTGTGCTAGGTGATTTTGCTTAACTATAGGGAAATGTAAAGTGCTCTGAGGGCGTGTAAGTAGGCTAGTCGAAACGTACCTGTATTTGTAATACGGTTAGATTGTTTTGTCACAGTCTGCATTCTGTTCTGGGATCCATGACCTCCTAAAAAATTTTTTTTTAATTTGCATACATTAAGGTTTACTTATTATTCGCTAAAGTTCAAGAGATTTTGATAATAAATATGTATTGTCATATCTCTACCAGTATAATATTCATAATAGTTTCTCTGCTCTAAAAATTTCCTGTTTCCTTTATTTTACCCTCCCAACCTCTCTGGAATCTGTGGTAACTATTGGTCTTTTTACAGTTAGCTTTGACTTTTCCAGAATGTCATGTAGCTGGAGTCATAAAGTAATCAGTCTTTTCAGACTGGCTTATTTCCCTTAGTTTTCATGGTGTGTGTGTGTAACTTGATAGCTCATTTTTCTTTTTCTTTTTTTACTGAATACTATTCCACTGTATGAATGTACAACGATATGTTTAGCCATTCACCTATTGAAGGACATCATGGTTACTTCCAGTTTTTAGCAATTGTAAATAAAGTTGCTAGAAACATTCACAAGCAGGATTTTTGCAGGTGTAAGTTTTTTAATCAATTGGGTAAATACCTTGGGGACTGGCTGCTAGATTATGTGGGAAGATTATGTTTCACTTTGTAAGAAACTGCTAAAGTGCTTCCAGAATGACTGGACCCTTTTACAATCCCACTAGCAATTAATGAGAGTTCCTGATGTTCTGCATCCTCACCAATATTTGGTAAAGTCAGTCTTTTGGAGTTCAGCAATTTTCACAGGTATGTAGTGGTAGCTCATTGTTATTGAATTAATTTATTATTATTATTATCATTTTTTTGTAGAGACAAGGTCCTGCTATGCTGCTCAGGCTGATCTTGAACTCCTGGACTCAAGCAATCCTCTCGTCTCGGCCTCTCAAAATGTTAGGATTACAGGCCTGAGTCACCCCCTGGCCTTATTGTTATTTTAATTTGCAATTCTATAATGGTAAATTATGTTGAGCACCTTTTCATGTGCTATTGCCACCTACATATCATCTTTGCTGAAGTGTCTGTTCAGATTTCTTGCCCATTTTAAAATTGGTTTGTTTTCTTATTGTTGAGTTGTAATTGTTCTTTGCATTTTTTCAATTCCAGTTTTAAAAAAATCAGATTTGTGTTTTGCAAGTATTTTTTCTTAGTCTCTGGATTTTTAAAAAATTCTCTTAACAATGTCTCCCTAAATGCAGATATTTAATAAAAAACAAAGACCAGTTAATCAATTTTTTTATGGATTATGCTTTTTTATTTTAAAAATGTGGGGTGCAATTCAGCGTTAGGTACATATGTGGTCATCGTACAGGTAAAGTATGGGCACCCTTATTGATGTTATGTGCCCCACCTCCCGGCAGTGTCCCGCTGCTGCCAATCCCTTTCTTATAGTATTATGATAAATGTTCAGGGTCTGCTTATGAGTGAGTACATGTAGTATTCAGATCTTTGTTTCTGTGATAAATCACTGAGTACTACAGACTCTAATTCCATCCAGGCTGCTGCAAAATTCATAATTCTGGCCTTCTTTATGGCTGCATAATATTCCATTGTGTAAATGTACCACATTTTCTTTATCCAGTCCACTTTTGATGGGCAGCAAGGTTGGTTCCGTGTTTTTGCTATTGTGAATAATGCTGCACTAAACATGCATGGGTAGGTATCATTTTTATAGAGTGATTTGAGTTCCTCCAGGTATTTCCCAGAAGGGGGATTGCTGGGTTGTATGGAAGGTCGATTTTTAGATCTTTGAGGAATCGCCACACTGTTTTCCACAGAGGTTGCATTAGTTTAGATTCCTACCACAGTGTTCCCTTTTCCCCACATCCTCTTCAACATCTGTTGTTTTTTGAGCTATTGATGATGGCCATCCAGACTGGAGTTAGGTGGTATCTCAGTGTGGTTTTGATTTGCATTTCTTTGATGATTAGTGAGGCTGAGCATTTTTTCATGTATCTGTTGGCTGCTCGTATTTCTTCTTCTGAGAAGATATGTCTATTCATATCTTTTGCCCATTTTTAAATAGGGTTGTTTTTTTTTTTCCTTTTGGCACATTTGAGTTCCTTGCAGATCCTGGATGTTAGGCCTTTGTCAAATTTGGTGATGGAGTAGGTCAGAGTGCATAAATGAGCGAATGCAGAGATTAGTGAGCATTCATCCTAGGATGCTGGCAAATGGGTATGTGAACGTCTGATTGGGTGGAGGCATTGGAAAGAAAGACCTAAGTACTCCTGCTTAGGTGGCTGCCCTGTGCAACTGTGCAACTGCTTGGACCCTGGCATGCTATACGTCCCAGAGGCAGGCACCATCTTTGCCACCCAGGGGAAAAAAAGGGAATTATGCTTTTGATGTTATTTCTTAAAAAGTCATCATCAAACTCAAGGTCACATAGATTTTTCTCCTAAGTTTTCTTCCATACATTTTGCACATACATTTTACCTATATGTCTAGGATCAATTTTGAGTTGATTTTTGTGAAAGGTGTAAAGTCTGTGTCTGTGTCCATTTTTTGTTGTATGGGTATCTAATTATTCCTGCATCACTTCTTTTCAAAAGTATTCTTTCTCCATTGGATTGCCTTTGTACCTCTGTCAAAGATCAGTTGACTCTAGTTGTGTGACTTTATTTCTGGACTCACTATTCTGCTCCACTGATCCATGTGTCTATTCTGTCACCAACACGTCAGTGTCTTGAATACTTTAGTTTTATATTATGTCTTGAAAACAAATAAGTGTGAATCCTCCAACTTTAATCTTCAGTATTGTGTTGGTTATTCTCTCTCTCGCTCTCTCTCTCTTTTTTTTTTGGTGCCTTTTCATATAAACTTTAGAACCAGTTTGTCAATCTCTACAGAATAGTTTGCTGGGATTTTGGTTGGAATTACACTGAATCTATTAAGCACATTGGGAAGAATAAACTTCAACAATATTGAGTTTTCCAATACCAGAAAAGAGAATATCTCTCAATTTATTCAAATATTTCTTAATTTTTATCAGTATTTTGTCATTTTCTGCATATAGATTCTAGGCATATTTTGCTAAATTTATACCTATTTCTGTTTTCTTCTACTATAAATGATTTCTTTTTGTAATTCAAAATTTCAGCTATTCATTGCTGATATATAAAAAAAACTGACTTCTGTATTCTAACCTTTTATCCTGCAACCTTGCTATACTCATTTTATTAGCATAAAAACTCCTTTTGGGGATTTTCTACATGGACAATTATGTTATCTGCAAATAAGCACCATTTTATTTCTTCCTTTTCAATATGTATACTTTTCTTTCTTTCTTTCTTTCTTTTTGTCTTATTGTAGTAACAAGTACTTTCAGTATTATGTGAATAGGTGTGATGAAAGAGAACATTCTTGCCTTGTTTCAGACCTTGGGGAGGAGAAACATCCAGTTTCTCACCATGAAGTGTGTGTTAACTTCAGGGTTTGCAGATGTTCTTTACCAAGTTGAGAAGTTCCCCTCTTTTCCTGGTTTGCTGAACATTCTTTTCACAAATGGGTATTGGATTTTGTCAAATGTTTTTTCCTGTGTCAATCAATATGATCATGTGATTTTTAAAAATTATCCTGTTGATATGATGAGTTACTTTTATTTCCAATGTTGAACCAGCACTGCATCCCTGAAATAAATCTCATTTGGCTGTGGTGTAAAATTCTTTTTACATATTCTTGGCTTTATTTGCTAATATTTCATTGAGGATTTTTATATCTGTGTTCATGAGAAATATTGATCTGCTGTTTTCCTTTCCTGTAGTATCTTTATTCAGTTGTAATATAGGTCTCATAGAATAAATTAGGAAATGTCCCCTCTACTTCTATTTTCCGAGTAATATTGTGGAGAATTGGTAAATTTTATAATTAAAGGTTTGGTATAATTCACCCATGAAACTATCTGGGCCTGGTGCTTTCTTTTTGTGAAAATGTTATTAATTATTGATTCAATTTTTAAAGTAGTTATCAGTCTATTAAAATTATCACTCTTATTGTGTTAGTTCTGGTAGTTTTAATCATAAAATTTATAGAAATAGAGTTATTCATAACATTCCTTGATTATCCTTTTAATTCTCATGAAATTAATAGTGATGACCTATCTACCAATTTTATATTGATAATTTGTATGTTATCTCTTTTTTCCTGGCTGGCATAGCTAGCAGTTTATCAATTTCATTGGTCGTTTCTAAAAACTTGCTTTTAGTTTTATTGATTTTTTTCTAACATTTTCCTGTTTTAATATACTGATTTCTTTCATTGTTATTCTTCTTATTATTATTATTATTATTTGAAACAAGGTCTCTGTCACCCGGGCTGAAGTGCAGTGGTGGCACAATCCTGGCTCACTACAGCCCTGACATCTCAGGTCCAAGGTATCCTCCTATCTCAGCCTCCAAAGTAGCTGGGACCATAGGCACACACCACTACACCCAGCTAATTTTTGTATTTTTTTGTAGAGACAAGGTCGCACTCTGTTGCCCAGGCTGGTGTTGAACTCCTAGGCTCCTCCTGCCTTAGCTTCCCAAAGTGCTGAAATTACAGGCATGAACCACCACACCCAGCCCAATTTTATTGATTTTTACTCTAATTGTTATTGTTTCTTTTCTTATGCTTACTTTATGCTTAAATTGCTCTTCTTCATCTAGTTTCCTAAGGAAGAAGCTTGGGTTACTGATTGCAGATATTTCTAAATTATACATGCATTTAATGCTATATGTTTTCCCCTAAGTAGTGCTTTAGCTGCATCTCATAATTTTTTACAAGTTGGTTAATAGTGCTGTTCAGGTCTCCTATATCCTTACTGATTTTTTTTATCTGCCTCATTTATTAATTACTGAAAGATGGGTATTGACATCCAAAAGTGGATTTTTCTGTTTTTCTCTTTCAGTTCTATCAATATTTGCTTTATATATTTTGATTTTTTGTTAGGCACATTGTTAGCACTGTTACGTCTTATTGGAGTATTTATCATACACGATTACAATGTATTGTTAATTTTTATTTCTGATATTTGCACTTTTTCTGTAGTCTGAAATTAATATAACCTACTGCAGCTTTCCTTTGGTTAGTGTTGGCATGGTATTTCTTTTTCCATTCCTTTATTTTTAAGCTGTGCAAGTTTTTATATTTAAAGTGGGTGTCTTATAGACAACATATAGTTGTTATTTCTTATTTTGTATTTAGTCTGACAGTCTGTCTTTTAATTGATGTTTAAGTGACTCACAAGGTGATTATTGATATAGTTGTATTAGTATCTACCATATGTGTAACTGTTTTCTATTAATTTCTATTAATTCTATTAACTATTAAGTACATTCTATTAATATGTACTTATTTCCCTTTCCTGTCTTTTTTCTGTCTCTCTTTCATTTGTTATTTCTTTCTCAACTTTAAAAAATTTTATTGTGGTAAAATATAGATAACATAAAACTTATCATTTTTGCCATTTTTAAGTGTACAGTTCAGTGGCATTAAATACACCCACAAGGCTGTGCATTCTATGACTTCTGTCCATCTCCAGAACTTGCATCTCCCCAATTGAAATTCTGTATTTACTAAACAGTAACTACTCATTTTTCCCCTCCCCCAATCATTGGCAATAACTATTCTATTTTCTGTCTCTATGAAATTTTACTACTCTAGGTACCCCATATATGTGGAACTATACAATATTTGTCTTTTCATGACTGGCTTATTTCACTTAGCATAATGTTTTCAAGGTCTATCTGTGCTGTAGATTGTGTGAGAATTTCATTTCAAGGCTAAATAATATTCCATTGTATGCAAATGCTGTTTATTTATTTTCAGTGAACACTTAAATCGCTTCCATTGTCTGGCTATTGTAAATAATACTGCCATGAACATGGGTGTAAAATATCTGGTCAAGTCCCAGCTTTCACTTATTTGGGGAATATACTCAAAAAATAGAATTGCTGGATTATGTAGTAGTTCTATGTTTAATTTTTTAAAAGAAATCACCATGTTATTTCCCAAAATGACTGTACCATTTAAACTCCTATCAACAATGCCCAAGGTTTCCAATTTCTCCACATCTTTGCCAACACTTATTATCAGTTGTATTCTGTTGTTGTTGTTTTATAATACCCATTCTAATAAGCATGAAGTTGTATCTCACTGGGATTTTATTTGCTTCCCCCAATGATTAACGATACTGGACATCTTTTTATGTGCATATTGGCCATTTGCATATCTTCTTTGGAGAAATGTCTATTCAAACAGTTTGCTTATTTTTAATTGGTTTGTTTGGTTTGTTGTTGAATGGAAGGAGTTCTTTCTATATTCTGTATGTCAATTCCTTATGAGATATATGATTTGCAAATATTTTCTGATACTCTATGGGCTGCCTTTTTACTCTGTTCTCTTTTTCTGATTTTAATTGAGACTTTTATATGTTTTTATCTTCTCTCTTAGCATATTGATTAAATGTCTGTAAAATTTTTTAGGTAGTTGTTCTCGAGCTTCCCATGTATATTTTAAATCAAAATCTACCTTCCAATAACCTTCTACTGCTTCACATGTAGTACAGGTAACTTGTAGCAAAATACTCCCCATTATTTCCTCCAATACTTGATAACGTTTCTGTCACTGATTTCACTTATTCACCTGCTATAATCTTCAAATACACAGTCACTATTATTGCTTTAAACAGTTTCATTTTGGATATATTAGGAAAAGTACAATATTTTATTTTGCCCATCTCTATTGTTGCTTGATGCTCTTTCTTTCTTTATGAAGATTAAGCTTATGGTTTATATTGTTCTCCCTCCCGAAGAACTCATCTTAACATTTTTGCAAGAAAGAAAGAATGAATGAATGGTAATGAACTTTTTTTTTTTTGAGAAAGTTTTTATTTATCTGTTTGAAGATGATGTGTTTAGATGCTGTGTGTGTGTGTGTGTGTGTGTGTGTGTGTGTGTGTGTGTGTGTGTTTTATCCTGCTTTGTGTTCTGTTCTCCGAGTCTCCTGCATCTGTGGTCTGTGTCTGTTATTTATTTTGCAAAGTTCCCGGCCAATATTTTTTTAAAAAAGATTCTCCTACTCTTTTCTTTCTCCTTCCAGTATTCCCATTACACATATATTCTGAGCCAGGTTCTGCAATACCAGCACTGTAATCCCAGTAATCACAGCATTTTGAGAGGCAGAGGTGAGAGGATTGCCTGAGCTCACGGGTTCGAGACCAGCCTGGGCAACTTGATGAGACTTCATCTCTACAATAAATGAAAAAATTAGCTGAGCATGGTGGCGCACGCCTGTGGTTCCAGTTACTTGGGAGGATGAGGTGAAAGGATCGCCTGAGTCCAGCAGGTCGAGGCTGCAGCAGCCGTGAGTGTACCACTGCACTCCAACCTGGGTAACAGTGAGACTCTGTCTCAAAAAACAAAAAACAAAAACCCACGTGTATTCTGTAGTATGGATATTCTGTTCTATTTTTTAAAAATTATTTTTTATCTTTAAATTTCAGCCAGGAAATTTCTATTGGCTCATTTTCAAGCTCACTGATTCCTTTATTGGAGATTTCCAGCTTACTGATGAGCCCATCAAAAGGATTCTTCAGTTCTGTAACTGCTTTTGATTTCTAGCAGTTCCCTCTGATGCATTCTTTGAGCTTCCATGTCTTTGCTTATGCTATCCATCTGCTCTTATATGCTGTTTACTCTTTCCATTAGAGCCTTTAATATAGTAATCATTTTAAATTCCACATCATATAATTCCAATAACTTTGTCACATCTACATTTGGTTCTGATTATCACTTTCTCAGGAGACCTCTGTGATAGTTGGTCTATAATTCTATACACCCTATTCCCTGTCTTCTTCCATTCCTTCTCTGGTTTATTGTTGCCTATAAATACTACTAACTATATATTTTCATTTTTTATCTTGTCTAGTATCTGTCTCTTGTACAAGAATATAAACTCCATAAATGCAGGAATATTTTCATCTTAAGCTCACTGCTATAACCACAGCAGTTGGAACACACTAGGAGTTCAAAAAACATTGGTTGAGCAAATAAATGAATCTAAGTAATCTGGCAACATTTGGGCTCAGCTTTCTGTGAATATTCATTAGAGTAGCTTCCTAGGAGACTTTGGGCAGAATCTCTAGGGTTTTTCTAGGTATAGAATCATATCATCTGCAAAGAGGTATAACTTCATCTTTTCTTATTAAGATATCTCTAATTTTGCCAGGTGCGATGGCTCACACCTATAATCCCACCACTTTGGGAGGCGAAGGCAAGAGGATTGTCTGAGCCCAGGGGTTGGAGACCAGTCTGGACAACGTGACAAGAACTCGTTTTCACAATAAATCAAAAAATTGGCTGGGTGTGGTGACATGCGCCTTTAGTTCCAGCTCCTGAGAAGGCCGAAGTGGAAGGATCACCTGAGCCCAGCAGGTTGATGCTGCGATGGGCGTGAGTGTGTCACTGCACTCCAGCCTGAGTGACAGAGTGAGACTCCTACTCAAAAACAAAAACAAAAACAAAAACCCTCTAATTTCTTTCACCTTCCTGATTTTTCTGACTAGGACTTCTAGTACTATGTTAAATAGGAGTGGTGAGAGTGAACATCCTTGTCTTGTTCCATTTCTGAGGAGGAAATGCTTCCAGCTTTCATTAGAGCAGATTCATTAAACAGCATATGTCTTTTTTCTTAAGTTCCAGAGGTTATTTTGGTTCCTAAAGAGGCAACTTCAGGTTTGTGCAGTCTTTCAGGGTCCCTAATGCCTGCCCATTTCTTAGTGTCTGGCATTATTATAACCTCGTTTAGCACCATGGCCTAGTAGATCATGCCACGTTATCAAGCTGAAAATAGTAAGCACCTCAATGATCAGCAGATGAATAGGTTCACAGTTTTAGAATACACCAAAATAAATTTGGTATAATTTTGCAATTTATACTCAAAATTGGACTGCATGTTTCTCTTGGCTTGTTGTGTGAATTTGCAAATGTGAGCTGAGGATACTCTATTATCCTGGATAACTCCTTTTTCTTTCTTCTGTGTTTGTTACCCTATTTGTTAAAACGTATGTTCTTCTTGGTTTACTCTCTTATCCAGGGAGGGGTGGTGGTTCTCTGAGAATGGGTATATAGGAGGTAAACTTTCTGTCTGTGTCTGCAAATGCCTCCCATATTTTTCTCTGCGTTTCCTTTTGGATAGTTTCTCTCATTGTCTTCAAGTTGGCTAACCTTTTGTTTTGCAATACTCATCTATTATTAATCTCTCCCAGGTTGTTTTTTCACTTTGTTGTTGTTTTTTTTTTTTTTTTTTGAGTTGGAGTCTTACTCTGTCACCCAGACTGGAGTGCAGTGGCCGCTCCCGGCCACCGCAGCCTCGACCCACTGGGCTCCGGCGATCCTTCCACCTCAGCCTTCCAAGTAGCTGGAATTACAGGCATGCGCTACCACGCCCGGCTAATTTTTTGATTTATTGTAGAGATGAGGTCTCGCTGCCCAGGTGGGTCTCGAACCCGCGGGCTCAGGCAATCCACTCACCTCAGCCTCCCAAAGGCGCGGGATTACAGGCTGAGCCACCGAGCCCGGCTTGTTTTTTCACTTTGTATATTGCAATTTTCATCTCCAAAAATTGTATTTCAGTTTAACGCTTTCCAAGTCTCCCCCTGCCTCTACGTAGCATGCCCAGTCTTCCCTCTTTCCCTGAGGGTTTATCTCCATTTATTATTCCTTTACCAGCACAGTTTTCAGAAAGAGTAGCACTGAACCACATGTTCAAATTACCATGTTTCATCAAAAGCCCAGCATCTTTTGATTGGAGATCAAATTATGAGGCAACTGATGGATTAGTTGATCTCTCAGCCAACAGCAGATTGAAGAGAGAAGATTGCTGCTGTCATGCTGCTGGAGACAAAACCAGAGGAGCAGAGGAGATTCTTCCCTATGACTGGATTGTCGTTTCCACTAGCATACCACTAATAGTCACAGGGTCAAGACCAGCCTCCTGTCTCAAAACCTGCCTTTTTTCTTTTTTGTCACAGCTACTGCTACAGATGTAAAACCTCTTGGTCACGAGTCACGTAGTATCACTGGAATGCTTTCACAGTCATCACTCAAGTTGAACAGTCTTAAAGAAATGTCAGAATCCAAAAACACAGCTCATATGCCAGAAAGGAAATCCCAAGTAACTTTTCTCTTTCTTGTGTTTCTCAAGGACTAGACGGGGAACTCAGACCCCAGGAAGTCTTGTTAAAAAACCATTTTCTGTCTCAATCCATTGCATCCACATCTCTGTTTTTAAAACAGCACGAAGAACACCCCCATTCAACCTAATGTTTAGGCCTCAAGTCTTCTCATTCCCATTCTCTTTCTATTCTGCATCCCCAAATCCCAAAGTTTTGCAAAGCAAGCGCTCCTCAGGGCTGTTTAACCCAGAATTCCCTTGGTGGCCAGAGGGCAGGTGAAAGATAGGAATCATAACCTTGTAATGTTTTCCCCAGCCACACAAATATTTGCAGTGGAGTAGAGTTTGCTTTCTCTGATACTGGTCTTTTGGTGCCTACTTTCACTATCTCCATAGTGACCTTTCTCCCTGGTCCTTCGTGTTCTTATATTTGTATTCCACCCCAAATAAAATCTCTTATACTACATTTTACGTGGATGATGAGGTTAATTATCTTCCAAGGATATTTGTATTTTGTCAAATCTTTAATCCAAGAGTCATTTTCCTCTTAGTAAGCCTAAGAATTAGAAGAAATTCCAGAAGAAACTAGACCCTGGAGGTATTTATCCAGCCAAGAGATTCATATGAAGAATTCTACCTGAGCTACCCAATGGGATACACAAACTAGAATCAGAAAATTATATTACAGGAGCAATTGTGCTCTGGCCTCTTCTCCGTAGGAATAACTCCTTAACTTAGAAGAGCATGTCATAACTTTGAAAGGTCAGAAAGACCAGAAGAAATGGACCTCCAAGGATTTCAGCATTGTCCTTAGGAAGACAGCTTCTGCAAGTGGTAAATGACTGGTCAAATCCATTTATTTTCATCTTTATGCCACCCCACAGACATAGAGAGATCTTTCTATTCTCTAACATGAATGAGATGTTGAAGATTTGTGTTTGTTTTAATGTACAGAGGACCTGGGAGAATATTTCCTTAGGAAATAATATAAAACAGCTTGCCCATTGTTGAACACACCATAGAGAATCAGATGCCATTCATGGTAAACGTTCCGAATTTGTATCTTAAAGCCACAGGATTTGGTAGGAGGTATAGATATTTCAAAAGGCTCGGTGGCTCAGCCTGTAATCCCCCGCCTTTGGGAGGCTGAGGTGAGTGGATTGCCTGAGCCCGCGGGTTCGAGACCCGCCTGGGCAACATGGGAGACCTCATCTCTACAATAAATCAAAAAATGAGCTGGGCGTGGTAGCGTCACGCCTGTAGTTCCAGCTCCTTGGAAGGCTGAGGCGGAAGGATCGCTGGAGCCCAGCAGGTCGAGGCTGTGATGGCCGGGAGCGGCCACTGCACTCCAGTCGGGGCGACAGAGTGAGACTCCAACTCAAAAAAAAAAAAAAAGAACAATTGCTTGCATTAGTAATTAGGGATGCAATCCTAATTTAGAAACAAGCTATTCCTGATTTAGGAATGAGTATCTGCCAAGTGTTATTCTACATGCTTGACAAATATCTTTCATCTTTGAAGTTATCCTACAAAAACAGGCGATCTTATCCTTCCTTGGCCTATGAAGAAACTGAGGCCACCGAGTCGAATGTCATCCCAGAGGCAAACACTGTCCAAGTTACTCAGAACTTAAAGATGAATCAGATGCAGCCCCTGCCTTCCAGAGGCTCGCACTGAGGTGGGGAAGAGAACGAATGCAGCCAGAGTGAAGGGATGAACATCTCTGTCAATGAGGAGGTCAAGAATGCCAAGGCCAGAGTGTGAGCGAGATGTCCACGGGTCATGGAAGCCCACCTGGCACGGACATGAAGAGAGGACGATGAAAGACAAATTGCTGCTCCCTCAAGGAAAGAGGAAGGGTAGCCAGGGGATCTGTAGATGACAGAACCAAGGAGGCGTAGGATGACTTGACCAGAAGAAATGGGCCTCCAAGGAGTGTGGAGCTTTTAGGGAAAGATGAAGGACTCTCAGTCTGGAAATACTCAAGGCAGTGAAGAGGCTCTCCTCTCAAGGTGTGCCGGAGACAGAGCAGCTCCTCCCATGCCACTCCCTTCCCAAGAAGGTCCTTAGGCAAGGGAAAGGAAGTGAGCATTCAGAGATGAGCGTGCAGATGAAGACAGATTTTACCCTGGTCTAAAGGTCCAGAGAACCTGCTGGGAGGCCTGGTGTTGGAGGAAAGGAAGGCAATGGCAGGATGGAAGGGAGAGCATCCCAGGGCAGTACGGTGCTTATCTACTCTTCTGGAGGCGACTGGCAGCTGGCAGCACGTGTGGTGGCCACGTACATGGGAAGTGCATGGTTCTGTGGGGTCGTCTGTCCTGAAGAATCCTAATGACTGAGGCGCTTGGCTGTGTTGTCAGTCTGAGCATCCAGTAGTGAATGGTCTGGGTAGGGTGCCGGGTCTGCAGCAGACAAGGCCTTGGAAGATCAGACACCCTGTCTAGAGCCCTGAAGTGGCTCTGAAACACATGGAGTGTTCTGACTGCTGTGGCAGGGATGTCACCTGCAGCGGATCTCAGCCACTTCCTTAGTGTCACCCCAATTCATAGGACCTCACAGAAATTCAGTTTATGGGTACTAAGTGAGGCATCTACTCTGTGCTGAGCACGTATTAAGAATTCTGTGCATAACACTGACCTAGACCCAAGGCACCCCTGCCCTCACAGTGTTTTAATGTGCGGGAAAGAAGACATTCAATCGGGAAGCATTAGAGCCAGGGGAGGACAAGTGCAGGTGCCAGAGGAGAATGGCAAAGAAAATTGACCTTGCGTGGGTTCACAGAGCCCCTGTGGAGGACCTCCTCCTCACCAAGCTGAAGTGAAGAAGCATAGCCCCAGCACCAAATCTCCCCTCCCCATGGTCGAAGGGCATGGGACAGTCCATTCTTAAACAAGTTGCTCACACATTCAGAATCCAAAAAAATTTGGACACAGTTCTTTTTTTTTTTTTAAGTTGGAGTCTCTGAAGTCTCACTCCATCACCCAGCTGGAGTGCGGTGGCACACTTACAGGCCACCCCAGTGTCGACTTGCTGGGCTCCAGTCATCCTTCTGCCTCAGCCTTCCAAGCAGCCAAAACTACAGGCATGCACTAACATGCCTGGCTAATTTTTGATTTATTGTAGAGACAAAGTCTCCCCATGTTGCCCAGGTTGGTCTCGAACCTGCAGGCTCAGGCAATCCTCTCATCTCAGCCTCCCAAAGTGCTGGGATTACAGTCACCGTGCCCAGCCGAGACAGTTCTTTACTGCAGGTTACCACTTAGGCCTTCTCTCCTCTTCAAAGAATAGTCACAGGAATGTTCTGGAATGGGGTCTCTTGACTATTCGACTTGTCTTCCTTCACCCACAGTCTCTTCAACTGACACAGGCCCTTCACTTCAGCTTCCTGGGGAGGCTCCACATCTCCAAATCTTCATGCAGCCCCTGGGCCATGAGTTCTTTCCTTTGCATACTCTTTCTTCCTCTTCTGAGCTGGCCAGTCTGCAGGATTCCATCCCACTCCCTGGCCTCCAGTTTCAGTAGACAAGTCATCGAATCCTGTCAGATTCCATTGGTGAAGGGGCACTTTGTATCTTGCTGGTAGAACACCTACCAGCCCCTTGACAGACTTTTGTACTACCAACTCCTTCTCCTAGCATATCCCAGCATGACTACTATGATAAAAGAATTCCTGCCCCTTCTGTTTGTTAGTCAGCTGATATCTCACCAAAACTCCTTCTCCTCTTCATCTTTTTTTTTTTTTGAGTTGGAATCTCACTCTGTTGCCCAGGCTTAAGTGCCGTGGCACGCTCATGGCCACCTCAGCGTCAACCTGCTGGGCTCCAGTGATCCTTCCGCCTCAGCCTTCCAAGTAGCCAGAACTACAGGAGCGCACCACCACACCCAGCTATTTTTTTTATTTATTGTAGAGATGAGGTCTCGCCAAGTTGCCCAGGCTGATCTTGAACTCCCGGACTCAGGCAATCCTTTTGCCCCGGTCTCCCAAAGTACTGGGATTACAGGCTTGAGCCACCGCGCCAGGCCCTCTTCTTCTAATCTAAGAAACAGGGTTGCAGTTGGACATGGCCATCCAGGTATGGGCTAATTTTCCTGAGCGTGATCCTATTGTTGATTTACCTCTGTGAGAGGGAAGTGATGTTTGCCCTCTCCAGGCCTGGGTCTTAAAACATTCTGCATGCATGCCACCAAGCTGGAGCACAGACTGGTGGCAATCTATCTTTGACCACACTGGGTAGAATGGGACAATGATTTACAGGGTCCTGCATCTCTGAATGGTTCAAAGAATAGGGGTGCTCCACCAATCTGGGTCACTTACAGACTGTAGGTTAGAGAGAAAAACATATTTGTTCTTATTTATTTATTTATTTTTGAGTTGGAGTCTCACTCTGTTGTCCAGGCTGGAGCGCCGTGGCACGCTCACGGCCACCCCAGCGTCAACCTATTGGGCTCCGGCAATCCTTCCGCCTCAGCCTTCCAAGTAGCTGGAACTACAGGTATGCGCTACCACGCCCGGCTCATTTTTTAAATACATATTTTATTGTAGAGACAAGGTCCCACCAAGTTGCCCGGGCTGGTCTCAGACCTGGGGGCTCAAGCAATCCACTCATCTCGACCTCCCAAAGTGCTGGGATTATAGGCTGAGTCACCAAGCCTGGCCCGTATTTGTCCTTTACACCACAATATTGTTGGGTCTTTAAATAATACAAATCTTATTACCAAAATGTCCCTGTTTCCTACCTGAATGAGAGGGGACCTTCTCGGCGCAAAAACGTACGTTTGACAATCCTGTCCATCACTTAAGTGCCAGTCAGGCATGAAATTACGCTCCTGTGGCTTTCCTTCCCACAAACACACCTCACTCTTCTTCTGCTGGAGTACATGGTTATGATTAATAGAGCTGCCCCCGGCCATCTCCCTTTCCAAGGGTCTACCACTTGGCTTCCCAGTGCTCCAGCATCTGTGTGTCTGCCATGCACTGAGAGTTTATTCTCCTGGGCTTTGTTTTATTAGAGCAATTTCCTAAGTTCCATTTCACCAACACCTAGAGGGCAGAGACTAAGAGTATAAATAAAACAAGTGTTGCCATCTCCTCCTTTGGGCTTTCAATTGATCGTGACTTAATATTTTGAGGCAAATTGATGGGCTTAATATTAAACTGAAATACCAGGAGTTAGCCAAGGAATCAGAGAATTGAACAAAAAATGAAATTGTCTAGAAGTGGAATTTTTCCAGCTTTCCGAATGAGTTGGTTCAGGTCATGCATATTTTTTTTCTTTCTTATCTTACACAAGATAAATACCGTAATATAGACTAAGGAGGCCAGACTATCTAAAAATGTTGGATAGAAAAAAATCTGAAACCCTAAGCAAAGGTAAGGGAAGGTCCATCCAGAGCTCTTCTTGGCCCTAAGTCAGGGACGGCCCTGGCATTGCTTGGCCATAGCAAACCCTTGCCTCATTGTGCTCTTGCAAAGGGTACGTTACTTCTACCTAATGAGTCAAGGACTGAGATTATAGGGATTCTAGCTTTGTGATTTCGTGTCCAACTCAACCTCGGACCCTCATCTGATCTCATTGCGGCGCCCAGCTCAGATGGTGAAAAGCTAAAGATATTGAAGCCATTTGGACCAGAATTTTAATTCTGACTCTGCCATTTAGTGAAAGACCTTGAGCAAGCATTTAATTTCTGTGAGTCTGTTTTCCTATCCCTTAGGGATAATACTCCCACTACAGCAGAGACTGACCAGTTGCTTACCAAATGCACCTCTCCTTCCAGGCCACACAGCTAAATTGCATTTCCAGCTTCCTTTGCAGCCAGGCATAGTCATGTGACTGAGTTCTAGTGAAAGAAATGGTCCACATAAATTCTCTCTTCTGACATCCTATTTTCTGTCCTCATTCACTCACTGAACAGTGAGAACTCAGAAGCCCTTGAGCTAATGTTGGGCAGAACCTACAAGGTAGAAGGAACTGGAATCTGAATAACCAGAGACAACTGTAGTGGACTATATGAGAGATGGAAATAAAATTCTCCTGGGGTAAGTCACTTGAGATCCGGGGGTTTATTTGTTGCAGAAACCAGCATTACTCTACCACACCACTTTGTAAGACCTAACTATCCCAGGCCTCCAGAAATGAAGACTTACAGAAGACTTACAGTGTGTGGATATGCATTTATATTTGTGTGTGCAGTATACTTACTGAAGGCTTGCATTGATTTCCTTATTTATTCATAGTAGCACACTCTGATCTGATCAGAGGGCATAGCAGGGGAACTTATGTGGTAGATGTTATTATTTGACCCATTTTGTAGACGGATAAACTGAGGCTCAGAGAAGTCAAGTTGTTCAAGGTCAGACAGATAGTTGTCAGTGACAGAACTGAGCCCCCAATCCAGCTCTTAGCCACCGTATTTTAAAAAATCAGAAGGGAGATATCCATAGTATGCCCAAAGGCTAATCACTCATTTGATGCAGGAGAGGGAAACATTTCAGAGACCCTTCATAGCAACCTTCCCAGAGCGGGTCTGAGCTTGTCCCAAGGTAGAATACTTTCTCATGCTGTAATAATAATGAAGATAAATAACAAGCACTGAGTACTTACAAGGCGCCAGGCACTGTTGTAAATTATTTATAAGAATCAACTCATTCAGTACTCAGAACAATCCAATAAGGTAGTTTCTCTTATTTCCAGAACTGTGCTGGGTTCTTTAAGTCTCTTTTGCTCTAGTGAACTATGTGAACACTCTTGTTCCTTTGTTTTCAGGGACTCTGTGAGACTTTCTCTGATACATGGTAGTAAAGACATAAATTCAAGATTTGAATTATGTAAACCCAGAAAGGCAAACAAAGCCTTTGGGGATGGTACATTTTTTCTAGAGATGTCTGGAAGTTTCAGGAAAAGCAGTCATGAGGCTGAAAACTGGGCAGCAATTTTTGTTGCTTTTGTGGGACAAGGGGGCAAAAATTAGAGTCTAAGGTACACAATGAAAGAACCCATCACAAACACAGCTATTTCAGTCAAGAACCTAAGGAAATGTAAGAGTAAGGGTGAATAATAAATGAAGACAAGAGAAATAGCAGACAATAGAAACAGACATCAAAGAGATCAAGATAATATAGTTATTGGAAACCAACTCTAAAAATATCTATTCTGACTATGCTAAAAGAGAAATATAGGCAAGATTAAGAATTTCATCAGAAATATACAAACTATAAAATAAGTAAACAAATTCTGGAACTGAAAAATACAATAAAAATTAAGAACTTAGTGACTTTATTCATATTAATAAAGATACACAGCTGTATAGAGATTTAGTGAGCTAAAAGATAGCTTAAAAAAGAATATTTATTAAAAAATACCAGGAAGACAAGACAGTATGGGAGATGTATAGATTACAGTGAACAGAGCTAATATAAATATAAGTAAAGAAAAAGGAGAAAGTGTGAATATCAATATTTGAACAGATAATGACTGAGCATTTTCAAAAAATATACATTATCTATTGTATATTAAATAGATATGAGATATCCTATGAACTCCAAGCAGAAAAATTACAGCAGAAAGTCACACCCAAGCAGATTAGTCACTGAAGTAAAGCTTTTGAAAACCAAAGAACAGAGAAAATCTTAAAAGTAGATAGAGAAAAAGAACAGATTACTTTCAAAGGAACAAGGATTTGGCAGCTAATTTCTCATTAGAAGATATGAATAGACACTTCTCAAAAGAAGACATAAGAGCAGCCAACAGATATATGAAAAAATGTTCCGCCTCACTAGTCATCAAGGAGATCCAAATTAAAACTCCACTGAGATACCTAACTCCAGTCAGGATGACCATCATCAATAACTCAAAAAATAGCAGATGCTGGAGAGAATGTGGCAAAAAGGGAACACTTCTACACAGTTGGTGGGGGTGCAAACTAGTTCAGCCTCTGTGAAAATCAGTGTGGCGATTCCTAAAAGTTCTAAAAATTGACCTTCCATATGACCCCGCAATCCCCCTACTGGGAATATACCCAGAAGAACTCAGGTCACTCTATGAAAAAGATACTTGCACATATATGTTTATCGCAGCATTGTTCACAATAGCAAGAACATGGAACCAACCATGCTGCCCATCAAAAGAGAACTGGATTTAAAAAAAATGCGGTACATATACACAATGGAATACTACACAGCCATAAAGAAGAACAAAATCATGAATTTTGCAGCAACCTGGATGGAATTAGAGTTTATAATACTGAGTGATCTCTCACAGAAACAAAGAGCTGAGTATCACATGTTCTCACTCATAAGTGGACCTTGAACAACTACCGTATTACTATAAGAAAAGGATTGAAAGTGGCAGAAAACTGCCGGTACGGGGATAGAGGCGTGGGTAGGGGGGATTGACAGTAGTCGATATCTGTCTGGGGAAGCGGGGGCACACCTCATCAATAAGGTTACCCGCACAGTGAATGTTTGTATACTTAGCCCTGGATTGTACCCCACAATTTTAAAAAAAAGGAATAAAGAAATAGTGAAAGGCATTCAAAGTGTTGAAAAAAATAATAACCATTCATCTCTACGATAAATAGAAAATTAGTCAGGCATGGTAGCACACACTTGCAGTCCTACCAAGTCCTGGTTACTTGGAAAGCTGAAGCAGAAAGAAGCAGGTTGATGCTGGGGTGGCCGTGGAGTGTGCCACTGCTCTCCAGCCTGGGCGGCAGAGTGAGACGCCAACTCAAAAAGAAAAAAAAAAAAAGAAGAAAGAAATAACAAAGATAAGAGAGAGAGAGAAAACAAAGAATCAAAACCAAGTACAATAGGATAAATATATCCTAAGGTAAAGACTAATGAAATTGATGAATCCATGGTGAGTCTTGTCAAGAATAAAAAAGAAGACAAAAGTATTCAGTATCAAGAAGAAGTTGAGGTTTTGCTTCCAGAATCTCCATCTTGTTCCATTGGTCTGTATGCCTGTTCTTGTAATCAATTCCAGGCTGTTTTGATTACTGTAGCCTTATAATAAAGTTTAAAGTATGAAAGTGTGAAATCTCCCACTTTGTTTCTTTTGCTGAGGATTGTTTTGGCTATTCATGGTATTTATGTTTACTTATTAATTTCTGTATTGTTATTTCCAGGTCTGAGAAGAATGATGCTGGTAAGTTAATGGATTTTGCATTGAATCTGTAGATTGCCTTGAATGGGATGTACATCTTAACAACGTTGGTTCTTCTAATCCATGAGTATGGAATATTTTTCCATTTTTGTGTTTTCTTTGATTTATTTGAGCAGTGTTTTGTAGTTTTCATTGTCAGGGTCTTTCACTTCTCTGGTTAGGAAGACGCTGAGGTATTTCATCTTTGTGCATCTATTGTGAATGGGATTGTGCTTTTTATTTGGTTCTCTGCCTGTTTGTTGTTGCTGCATAAGCATGTGACTTTCTTTTTCATGTTTATTTTGTATCCTGAGACTTTTGCCAAAGTCCTTTATCAGTGCAAGGATGTTTTTGACAGATTCTCTTAGGTTTTCAAGGTATAGAATCATTATCTTCAGCAAAGAGGGATAACTTGACTTCCTCTTTTTCTATTTGGATACCCCTGATTTCCTTCTTTTGTCTGATTGCCCTAACTAGGACTTCCAACACTATGTTGAACAAGTGGTGAGAACAAGCCTCATCTTGTTCTGTTTTTCAAAGGAAGTGCTTCCAATTTCTGTCCATTTGGCAATATGTTAGCTGTGGAATTATCATTGATGGCTCTTACTATTCTGAAGTATGTTCCCCTTTATGTCTAGGTTTTCAAGGGTTTTATCAAGAAGCAATGATGGATTTTGTCAAAAACTTTTTCTGCATCTAATGGTATAATCATGTGGTTCTTTTTTCACATCTGTTGATTTATTTAATGACATTTATGGTCTTGCAGATATTGAACCAGCCTTGCATCCAAGGGATGAAGCCTACTTGGTCATGGTGGATGATTTTTGAGATATGTTGGATCCGATTTGCTAGAATCTTGGTGAGGATTTTTTTGCATCTATGTTCATCAGGGATATTGTGTAGTTCTCTTTCTTTGTTGGATCTTTTATATGGTTTGGATATCAGTGTGATGTTAGCTTCATAAAATGATTTTGGGAGAGTTCTGTCTTTCTAGATTGCCTGGAATACTTTCAGTATAATTGGCGTCAACTCCTTCTTTTATGTTTTGGAGAATTCTGCTGGAAAGTTATCTGGTCCAGGGCTTTTATTTGTAGGAAGTTTTCTTATGATGGGGTCAATTACCTGGGTTTGGTTATTGATCTATTTAGGGTCAAAGTTTATTCTTGTTTCAACCTTGGGAGCTTGTGTGATATCAGAAAGTCCTCCATTTCATTTAGGATTTTGAGTTTGTTTTCATACAGGTGTGCATAGTAATCTCTGATAATCTTTTGTATTTCTTTGGGGTAAGCTATAACTTGATCCTTTGCATTTTTGATTGTGCTTATTTGGGCTTTTTTTCTCTTTTTCTTGGTCAGTCTAGCTAGGGATCCATCAGCCTTGTTTATCCTTTCAAAGAGCCAGCTTTTTGTTTCATTTATTTTTTTTTATAACATTTTTGTCTTCTATGTCTCATATTGGGGCTTTTACTTTGGTAATCTGGATTCTTCTGCTAAAGTTAGGGTTTTGGTAGTCTTGCCTTTTCAACTCCTTTACGTGCTTTGTTAGGCTGTTCATTCATAATATTTTTATTTTCTTGATGTGTGTGCATAAAGTCATAGATTCCCCTCTTAGTACTGATTTCATAGCATCCCAGGACTTTTGGTAGGATATGCCTTTGTTTTCATTTGTTTCTAAGAATCTTTTTTTGTTGTTGTTTGTTTGTTTGTTTGTTTTTGAGTTGGAGTCTCACTCGGGCGCCCAGACTGGAGTGCAGTGGCTGCTCCCGGCCACCGCAGCCTTGACCTGCTGGGCTCCGGCGATCCTTCCGCCTCAGCCTTCCAAGTAGCCGGAATTACAGGCATGCGCTACCACGCCCGGCTGAATTTTTGATTAATTGTAGAGATGAGGTCTTGCTGCCCAGGCGGGTTTCGAACCCGCGGGCTCAGGCAATCCATTCATCTCAGCCTCCCAAAGGCGCGGGATTACAGGCTGAGCCACCGAGCCCAGCTATGTTTCTAAGAATCTTTTAATTTTTGTTTTGATTTCTGTGTGAACTCAGGAGTTGTTCATCATCATCTTGTTTAATGTCCATATTTTTGTGTGCTTTGTGGGGGATCTTGTTGGTGGTGATATTTATTTTTATTCCATTGTGGTTTGAGAAGGTGCATGGCAGTATTTCAATCTTATGAAATTTGTTTATGCTTGATTTATGACTTAGGATGTGGTAGATCTATCTTGGAGTATGTTCTATGTGGTGATGTGTAGAATGTATATTCCATGGTTGTTGGTGGAATGTTTTGTAGGTATCTGTTAAGTCCATTTGGTCTAGCATCAAGTTGAGGCTCCAGATCTCCTTACTGATTTTTTTTTTGACTTGATGACATATCTAGGGTTGTTAGTGGGGTATTTAAGTCTCCAGTTATGATAGTGTTAGAGTCAATGTCCTTTTTTAGTTTACTTAGTAGTTGCTTTATAAATTCTCATGCTCCTGTGTTGCGTGCATATATGTTTAGGGTGGATATTTCTTCTTGATAGATTGAGCCTGTTATTATATGGTGTCCTTCTGTGTCTTTTAACATTTTTTATAACTTGAAGTCTATTTTGTCTGATATTAAAATCACAACTCCTGTCTTTTTTCAGTTTTCTATTCACCTGAAAGTTTATTCTCTGTCCTCTAAATTTAAGTCTGTGGGTGTCCTTTGTCATGAGGTGTGTTTCCAAGAGGGAGCAGATGGTTGGGTCATGCTGTTTTTCCCAGTTTTCCATTATATATCTTTTTAGTGGTGCCTTTAGTCCATTCACATTCAGGCTGATTATTGAAATGTGAGAGTTTCTGGGCTCGGTGGCTCAGCCTGTAATCCCGCACCTTTGGGAGGCTGAGGTGAGTGCATTGCCTGAGCCTGCGGGTTCGAGACCCACCTGGGCAGCGAGACCTCATCTCTACAATAAATTCAAAAATCAGCCAGGCGTGGTAGCACATGCCTGTAATTCCGGCTACTTGGAAGGCTGAGGCGGAAGGATCGCTGGAGCCCAGCAGGTCGAGGCTGTGGTGGCTGGGAGCGGCCACTGCACTCCAGTCTGGGTGACAGAGTGAGACTCCAACTCAAAAAAAAAAAAAAGAAATGTGAGAGTTTTTCCCTGACGTAAGTCTCTTATAAGGCTGTTTTGTTTTCTTTTAGCTTTTGTGTTAATATACATGTGTGTTTCAGTTTGTGAGTGTGCTATGTGCTCTGTTGCTTCTGTGTTTGTTTTGATCTTGTGAAGTGTATGGTCTTTCTTTTTTTTCTAGGCACAGCACCTTTTGAAGTGTCTCTGTAGAGCTAGTCCAGAAGCATCATATTCTCTTAGGGATTGAATGTCTGGGAAGGATTTTAATTCTCCATCGCTGATGAAGCTTAGCTTGTCTAGGTAGGAAATTCTTGATTGAAATTGTTTATCTTTGAGAACAAAAGAATGGAGTCCAATTCCTTCTGGCCTGTAGTGTTTCTGCCAATAAGTCTGGAACAATTTTGATTGGTCTTCCCCAGTAGGTAGTCTGAACTTTTTCTCTTGCTGCCTTTAGATTTTTCTTTTATACTTATTTTGTATAGGTGAATTACTATGTGTCTTCTCATAAAATGTCTTTCAGGTGTTCTTGGAATCTTTTGTGCTTGTGTAGTCGAATCTCTAGCCAGATGAAGGACATTTTCTTGAATGATCTTGTAGAATGTTTGCTCCAAGGTGTTTTCCATTTCTTTTTCTACTTCAGGTATACCAATCAAATATAGGTTTGGCTGCATGATAAAATTGCACATCTGTTGGAGAGTTTCTTCTTAATTTTTTTTCTATATTTTTAATAGATTGGGTTAATTCCATATTTTGGTCTTCCAACTCGGAGATTCTTTCTTTTACTTGGTCAATTCTGCTACTTATGCTTGTCAGTTTGTTATTTATTTCTTGGATCGAATTATTTACTTCTTGGATCGACTGACACCTGTAATTCCAGCACTTTGGGAAGCAGAAGCAAGAGGATTTCCTGAGTCTGGGGGCTTAAGACCAGGCTGGGCAACTTGACAAGACCTTGTCTCTACAATAAATAAAAAAACTCTTTTTTTTTTTTGAGTTGGAGTCTCACTCTGTCACCCAGAGTGGAGTGCAGTGGCACTGTCCTGGCCATTGCAGCCTTGATCTGCTGGGATCTGGCAATCCTTCCACCTCAGCCTTCCAAGTAGCTGGAACTACAGGTATGCACTACCATGCCAGGCTAATTTTTTTATTTATTGTAGAGATGAGGTCTCACCAAGTTGCCTGGGCAGGTCTCAAACCCATGGGCTCAGGCAATCCACTACCTTGGCCTCCCAAAGTGCTGGGATTACAGACTAAGCCACCAAACCCGCTGACTTTCTATTATTTCTAAAAATGTTTTCTTGAGTCTGTTCAACTCCATTGCAATTTCATTTAGTTTTGCCCCTTGCATTTCTTTATTTATATTCATTCTATCTGATGATTATCTGATCTCTGTAATTACCTTCTGGGTACAGTCATTCTCAGAGATAGCCATTATATGTGCTCCAGCAGCTGTTCTTTCAGGTACTCTTTGTGGGGGTTTGAAGGTTGCCAGTGATTTTTCATTGGTTTTTCTTCATTTGTAGTAGTTCTCTTATCTTTCTCTTTAATCGTGTTGCCCAGTGGGAAATGGAGAAGCATTACTTCTGATATTTGTTCTACCTTCTGTCCTTCCCTGATATGGGCCTCCAGATTTGTTCAATTACAAAATAGGGTTGGGGATGGGGCATTATTCTACTATCTCTTTACAATTTTGAGCACTTACTATAGGGTGGGGAAGGGGCCGCAAGGATTCTGAACCTATTCATGGGTCACAATATTTGCTATCTGGTGAATGGGTCAGCTGGGACTCATTCTCCATCTCCACACAATATTACCTTTCAATTGATATGCCTGTGTAACCCCTGAGTCCAAGATAGAGAGTAAGAGCCAGTGCAGTGACTGACACCTATAATTCCAGCACTTTGGGAAGCAGAAGCAAGAGGATTTTCTGAGTCTGGGGCCTTAAGACCAGCCTGGGAAACTTGGCAAGAACTTGTCTCTACAAAAAATAAAAAAACTAGACCAGGTGTGGTGGTGCATGCCTGCGGTTCCAGCTACTTGGAAGGCTGAGGCAGAAGGATCACCTGAGCCCAGCAAGTCAAGGCTGAAGTGGCCACGAACATGCCACTGCCCTCCAGCCTAAGCAACAGAATGAGATGCCTACTCCAAAAAAGAGAGAAAAAAGATAGAGTATAAGAGAAAAAGAGAGGGAAGAAGGAGAAGAAAAAGGAAAAGAAGAAGAAAGAGAAAAAACACAGAGAAAGAATGAAGAGAGAAAAAAGGAGGAGAGAAAAATGACCAACAAGCAAACAAAACAAATGAAACAAACAAAAAAAGAGAACCCCCCCACACACACACAAATCCACTGGTAGAGATTTTTCAGCTTTAGTATATCTCTTTCAGAGAGGAGAAGTCCCTCTTGTGGTGAGTTCCTTGATTGCAAGTCTGTTATTATAGGTTCCCTCTTAACTGTTGAAACTTGAGATGTTAGAATCTTCACCCTTTGCTGTCTACAACTGATAGCCAGTGCATGCCCTTGGAGGGTGTGGGGTAACTTGACTCAGTGTCTCCCAGGCTCTCTCCCACTTCCTTCCTCTCCCAGTTGGTCACAGCTCCCATGGCATCCAGTTCATAGCAGGGGACTGGGGCCTCTGGCCTCTACCCTGCCTTCCTGATCTTTTTTGCTTATTGCTAGGGACAGGGGAGGGGGAATCAGCTAATCACTCACCAACCTCCTTCTTGGTCAGATCCACTATATGCATCTATCACCCAGGCCCTGGCTCAGGGCAAGGTGGGGTTGGATCATCTGGGGCTCTGCATCCACCATTACCTACCAGGGTTTGTGCACTAGGGGGCAATCTTCTCTGCATTTATGGAGAGCAGCCCCAAAGCAATGCAGAGATCACCCCCTGGTTTTAAGATGCAAGTCTTCTGTTCCACAGAGGTCTCCCTGGAGCACTTCTCTGCCCAGGCCTTAGACTGGCTGCTCAGTTTGTCATAGGCTGCTGTTCCTGCCACACATGGGGTCAAGGAGGGTAGCGCCCTCCCCCGCAAGTACTGCAGTCTCAGGTCCCAGTGTTGAGGCCTTTCAGCTTAGCCTGGCACTGGAGGCAGTGGCAGTGAGACCAGGTTCCAGGTGGCTGCTCCCTGCCACTTCTTTGGGACTCTGCCTCTGGATCCTTTGCTGAACTCTCTCTGTGTTTCTTGCTACCAGTGTCTGGCCTGGTGCTTCAGTGGTAGGGCAGTGTCCAGCAATAGCAATCACTCTGGCAGCTTCTTCCCAGCAAGGCTTTGTTGATTTTAGAAAATGACACTTACCTTCTATACCCTAGGAAGAGATAAGGTCTTAGTGGAGCAGCTGTGGTACCAAGCACATCACCAGGAGAGCCCTAGCCACTTGTTCCTGAGTCCCCACTCAGTCAGAGACTCACACGCCCACTTACACATAGACATGCATGTAAATTCATCCATACACTCACTTACACGGGATCTTGCGCAGTTCAGCTGGCTCCCCTGCCATCTTTCCAAAGCCATGGAAGTTCATAAGAAGACATTAAAAACAACTTTATGCCAATGAACTTGAAAATTTAGATAAAATTCCTAGAAATAACCAACTACCAAAACCAACACAAGAAGAAATAAAAAGCCTGCATAATACTGTAACATTAAAAAAATAGAATACTCAATTAAAAATCTTTCTCCAAAGGAAGCTTTAGGATCAAATGGATTCTCAGGTGAATTATCAGACATATAAAAAAAAATAATGGCAATACTTCACACACTTCCAGGAACAAAAAGAGATCTCAGCTGGGCTCGGTGGCTCAGCCTGCAATCCTGCGCCTTTGGGAGGCTGAGGTGAGTGGATTGCCTGAGCCCGCGGGTTCGAGACCCGCCTGGGCAGCAAGACCTCATCTCTACAATAAATCAAAAAATCAGCCGGGTGTGGTAGCGCATGCCTGTAATTCCAGCTACTCGGAAGGCTGAGGCGGAAGGATCGCCGGAGCCCAGCAGGTCGAGGCTGCGGTGGCTGGGAGCGGCCACTGCACTCCAGTCTGGGAGCCCGAGTGAGACTCCAACTCAAAAAAAAAAAAAAAAAAAAAGAGATCTCTACGCAATCCTGTGGACCTAGTAATTGGTCGAGATGGTAAACGTGATCCAAACTAAAACAATTACAGTTATTCCCTGGGATTAATATATTGCTACAAGCTACAAGGGTACTGGGGAAAATGTTTTCTTTTTCTATTAGGTTTGAAAAACTGGGATGCCATGTTTCTATAATAAGTGAGAATGATGGAGTGATAGAGAATCTTGACACCTTTGATTTCTCGTTCTTAATTTTTTAAGTTTAGGAACTATCTAGCACCTAGGAGTCCTCCCCAAAATGAAAGCAAATACATTTTCCTATTTTGTTTACATCAGTTTGGGTTGAATTTATATTACTTGTAAAAAGGAAAAAATCCTGATTAATACAAGGTTGTTGCTGTGAGGAGACAGTCCTCCATCAGTTTCTATTTCTGCATGTGTTGGGGGCAGAGACACTGACTTCCCTTTGTTCCTGTCTTTTCAAGAATGTTTGTACAGAGAATTACCTTGGAGGATTGAGACAGGGTGTCCCTCCAGAGCAAAGGGAAAGGCATGTTTACAGCCCACAAACAATATTCTGGTTTCCATAGTTCTGGACTCCTCTCCCGTAACACAACCTAATGCATGTGCAGGCATCTATCTGAGCTCATTCATGCCACTTCCACTGATTTTGTGGGGGAAAGGGAATGGGTACAAATATGCTAATGATCATGCCACTTGCCATGCTATCAGTAATAACGCTTTTTGTTTCTGAGCCAGTAATCTTGTGTCTTTTACCAGCATTTATAAAATGGTGAAAGCTTATTTTGTCAGTTTTCAAGCAGGATAAAATCCCAGGCCCTTCACAGTTCTTAACAATTCCCCCCTTGATTCCATTACCTACTTTCATTGTCACAAACCACATTGTCACATTGCTAGAGCCATATTCAGTATATGTAAATCCACAATTTGCACAAGGCAACTGGAAACTTATTTCAGTGAATATAAATTCTATCCTTATTCTGCTCTTCCTCTGAATTGTTGAGAGAGATTGAATTTTTGAGAGAGAGAAAGAGAAAGAGAGAGAGAGAGAGAGAAAGGAAGAAGGAAAGACATTTATCTTTTTGCTATTGGCTTTCCACACTATAAAATCTCATTGTGCAGAAATGCTTTGCTTGTATTCAATATTCATTCTTTCAATACATATTCACTGAGTCCCTACTGCTTATGAAATAGTGTGCTAGTTACAGAGCACTGTAATAGACAAAATAATGACAATGTGGCCTATATTTCTTCGGTGCTTACTAGGACCAAGCGTATCTTGAGAATTTTACATGAGTTATCTCATTTAATCATCACCATAACCCTATAAAGTAGATATAATAATTCTCACTAGATTACTGAGTAAGCAGTGATGACATGGAGGTTAATCCATTAAATAGCTAAAAGCCCATGGACTAGAAACAGATAAAACTGAGTTTGAATTCTGACTTTTCCTGACCGGATATCCTTGACAAACTATACAATCTCTCATCCTCATTAACTTCCCTGTAAAACAGAGATAGCAGTACTAACTTTAGCAGTGAGTGAAATTATACAATATTAAATTAATATTAATATGTTATGTATACTGTATGCTAATATTAAATAAAATTTAAAATATACTAAAGTTGTCTAAAAGTAATCCCAGAAATTCAATCTGGGTGGCCCTGGATGAGAAACTAGCTGTATCTCCAGTGGGAGGGGCTATACCCAAATTCAGATATTTACAAGCACCAAGTTTTCCAGATGTTGAGACCCTTGCTTTCTCAGACAATTTCTGTAAATAGCTGGGCTATATACCCAGACTGTCTAGCATCCAAGTTGTTAATATCTCTACTAACAACGTTGGTTGCTTTCACGGTTGTCCCTTAAGAAAGGAAGAATATTGTGGAAGGCTGGGGGGGCATGTTTTTGTGTCAGCAAAGCACAAGCCCACGTTGTGAGCATGAGCACCTGCAGGGCAAAACTATCTGTGGTGTGACTGAAGAAATGGGAATCATCCTTCTCTTGCACCCCTGAAGTCATAAGTTTTTCCAATAGAAAGAGCCTATTTTATAACCTATAGGACATGCATTGTGAATTTAATTGCAAGTCATATTGCAGGACAAATACCGTACGGACTTTAGATAAGAATTAACTCTACCAAAAGGACACCTGCACATGCATGTTTACTGCTGTATTATTCATAATAATAAAAACAGGGAACCAACCTTGCTGCCCATTGAAAGTGGACTGTACAAAGAAAATGTGGTATGTATACCTGCTAGAATATTACACAGCCATAAAAACGAACAAAATCATGGCCTTCTCAGCAACTTGGATGCAGTTGGAGACCATCCTACTAAGTGAACTAGCACGGAAATGAAGAACTGTTCTCATTCCTAAGTGGGCCCTGAATACTAGTTACATTGGCTCAAGGATGGGATTGGCAGTTGCTGGGCACTGCTAGAGGAAGGAGGGAGGGAGGCACGTGACAAAACAAAGGGCACTTGGTCCACTACCAGGGGGAGGAAAGGCCACCTAGAAGCCCAACTTTCACCTGCAGACAGCCTACTTATGTAGTAAATCCTCACATGTACCCCACAACTTTAGAATAAACAAATAAATAAATAAGCAAAAAAAGAATTAAGTGAGATAAAACTGTTTATGAGTTCACAGCATAGGGCCAGGCACAGTTGTTACTCCAGACCTGTTGTGATCACTGCCCTCCAACCTGGGCCACAGAGTGAGACCCTGACTGTAAAAAAAAAAAAAATACAGAATAAAAAGAAATGACCAACATACTTGGTATCTGGCAAACATTTACAGGCTGAATGAATGAATGAATGAATGAACAAATGCTTATACAAGTGAGATACGGAGCAGGCCTATTGGAAAGGGGAGTGTGGAAAAAATGAGCCCAGGACGAGAAGGCTTGAAGAGGGCACTTGGAACAGGGACCCACAAAAAGGGTCTGAACTCCAGAGAGGGACGACGAAGAATGACCCTGAGAATCTGACTTGAGTTGTGTCGCCTAAAAGCTAAGTCCATGCCTAACCCTTGGAATCTGTGAATGTGATCGTGTTTGGGGTAAATATCTTTACAGAAAAAGTAATTAAATTAAGACTCAAGATAACAACCCAGATTAGGGAGGATCCTAAATCCAACGACAAGTGTCTTATAAGAGAAGAGAGCACTCTGGGAGGCAGAAGCGAGAGAATCGCCTGAGCCCACGGGTTCAAGATCAGCCTGGGCAACATGGCAAGACCTTGTCTCTATAATAAGCCAAAAAAATTAGCCAGTCGTGGTGGTACGCGCCTGTGGTTCCAGTCACCTGGAAGGCTGAGGTGGAAGGATCACCTGAGCCCAGCAGGTCAAGGCTGCGGTGGACATGAGCGTGCCACTGCACTCCAGCCTGGACGACAGAGTGAGATTCCTATTCAAAAAAAAGAAAAAAGAGAGAGGGATAAAGGGAGAAGACACAGAGACACTGAGGAAAAGGCCACAGGAAGATGGAAACAGAAGTTGGAGTTATGCTGCCACAAGGCCAAGGGGAACACCTGGAGCCACCAGAAGGTAGAAGAGGCAAGGAAGGATTCTCCCCTAAATTCTTCAGAGGGAGCATGACTCTGCCAACACCTTGATTTTGAACTCTTGACCTCCAGAACTGTAAGAGAATAAATTTCTTTTGTTTAAAGTCACATTTAGTTAATTTGTCATGACTATCCCAGCGAATGATTACAGGATGCTAACATCAGTGTGGAAAAAAAGCAATTAGGCTTTTATTTATCTATTTATGAATTTGAGTTGGAGTCTCACTCTGTTACCCAGACTGGAATGCAGTGGCCGCTCCCGGCCACCGCAGCCTCGACCTGAAAAACCCAGGTTTTGTCCTGGACATGCTGTGTGACCTTCAGCAAGTCACTTGGCCTTTTCTGGGCTGTTTGTTTCAGCAGCCTATGAGAAGGCAGGATGAAACATCAGTGAGGATGAAACATCAGTCCAATTCAAGGTTCTAAGAATCCCTTTGATAGCTCTGTCCTGACCAGAAATGGACCCCCAATCTCGGTGAGGGCCACCATGACCCTGCGCAGTGGACTAAGGAATGGCGTCCCTCACTAGAGTGACTTCCAGAACCTAGCAGCTGGGCTTTCTCCATCTAGTGACTGAAATTGGGCCTTGGACTCAAACTTTTCAGAAGTGACACTTGGGTAGAGTGATCTCATCAGGTTCCTTTTCATTGAAAATTCGGCCAAACGTATACAAGCACTACATGCAGAGAGGACCAGTTCTCACGGCGTAGAAGCTGTCATTTACAGTCTAGTTTCATTTTTGGATTTTCTGGCACTGGGAGAGCATCGCTGGACACTGCTTTGGGAGAGAGTAAGGGGATATCTGGAAAGGCAAAGTCGGGCTCCATCCCCCATCTGCAGAGACAGGCTTGGCAAAGAAAGCGTTTTCAGCTCAAAGAGTGTTCCTTAGAAACAGGAGATCCTCTAGGCCCATCCCACCCCCTTTGACCATCATTTTTGTGTTTCTTTTTTCTCTCTATTTTATTATTGAGATGTGGGATACAAGTCAGGATTAGGTACGTGACTAATCTACAGGTAGGCGAAATTTGGGCCTCCAACTGGTCCTCAAGTCCCCTGGTTTAGGATCAGTACCTTTTGTGATGACACGTGTCCTCCCCACTTCCTCCCTCCCCTGGAAGGGTCCCGTGACTGCCGATCCTTCCTTTGTAGCATTGTGATCAATGTTCGGGACCCACTTATGAGTGAGAGCATGTGGACTCAGTTCTTTGTTTCTGTGATAGATCACTAAGTGTGATGGACTCTAAATCCATCCAGTGTGCTGCAAAGTCTATAATTTTGTCTTCTTTATGGCTGTGTAATACTCCATCGTGTATATGCACCACGTTTTCTTTATCCAGTCCACTTTCGATGGGCAGCATGGTTGGTTCCATATTTTTGCCATTGAGAATAGTGTGGCAATAAACATGCGTGTGCAGCTATCTTTTTTGTCGAATGATTTAAGTTCCTCCAGGTATATTCCCAGAACGGGGATGGCTGGGTCATATGGAATGTCAATTTCTAGTTCTTTAAAAAACCATCACACTGAGCCATTGTTTTCCCAACCAGCATTGGTAGGCCTTTTGCTAAAGGCATGGACCCTCTATTGAGATGAGATTTATTATTACTGGTTTACCAAAGAGAATTCTGGGGTTCAATTTGGGGTAGAAACCACCATCCTTGGCCCACCCTCAAATCTTGAGATTGCTTCTGGCATTAGAGCATCTCACCCAAATGTACCCTGCTGGTCAAGGAGGCTGAATCAGTTGCCGTCCTAGTCGGGACTGGGAGGTACCTGGAGGTCAAACCTCACCCTGCCTTCTGGGATTGCCAGGCACTGGACCAGGGGTTTGATCCCACCACCTGCACCCAGCACTCAGGAAAGTATCACGCAATTAGGTTTGCTCATCTCATCTCTGTGTGGTAAGATCACCTAAGAGGTCTCAGAATATTCTATTTGAGAAAATAGACTTATAAATGCTGAAAAAAAAATTCCAACATCTAAAAAGCAAACTTTATTTATTTATTTATTTTGAGTTGGAGTCTCACTCTGTCGCCCACTGTCGGGAGTGCAGTGGCCGCTCCCGGCCACCACAGCCTCGACCTGCTGGGCTCCGGCGATCCTTCCGCCTCAGCCTTCCAAGTAGCTGGAACTACAGGCGCGCGCTACCACGCCTGGCTGATTTTTTTATTTATTGTAGAGATGAGGTCTCGCTGCCCAGGCGGGTCTCGAACCCGTGGGCTCAGGCAATGCACTCACCTCAGCCTCCCAAAGGCGCGGGATTACAGGCTGAGCCACCGAGCCCGGCTGGCAAACTTTTAAATTTGGCAGAAGCTTGAGAAGTTAAAAGAGGGACTATGCAGTGTCATTTAGGCTCCTGGCATTGGGCTCCCTCCTTGGATTGTACATACAACTTTTGCCCCATCGTCTCCTCTGTAGGATGGTCTCAGGAGGTCTGGAAGTTAAATACAAACACAGGTATTTACAGAGGAGGAGGCTGAGAAGGAAAGACCTGAACACTGTGGTTTCTTGGAGAGGCTGGAGTCGTTATGTCTTAACTTGATGCTGCCTGTAGTAAAGAAACAGCTCTCATGGGGCTAGTCCCTTTGGTACACTTTGGGTAATGAAGATCATCTTTTAAGTGTAATTAGAACCAACACTTATTGAGAGTTCACTATATCCTTTTCACTGAAAACCAGGCTTAGCTAGGCGGGGTGGCTCATGCCTGTAATCCCAGCACTTTGGGAGATGGAAGTGAGAGATGGCCTGAACCCATGGGTTCAAGACCAGTTTGAGCAACATGGTGAGACCTCTTCTTTACAATAAATCAAAAAATTAGCTGGGCGTGACAAAACATGCCTGTAGTTCCAGTTACTTGGAAGGCTGAGGTGGAGGAATCACCACGCCAAGCCATCTGCTTACACACGGACTATCTCCTTAGTCCTCAAAAAAATCTAAGTGAGCCGGGCTCGGTGGCTCAGCCTGTAATCCCACGCCTTAGGATGCTGAGGTGAGTGAATTGTCTGAACCCGTGGGTTCGAGACCCGCCTGGGCAACTTGGCGAGACCTCATCTCTACAATAAATCAAAAATCAGCCGAGCGTGGTAGCGCGTGCCTGTAGTTCCAGCTACTTGGAAGGCTGAGGCGGAAGGATCGCCGAAGTCCAGCAGGTCGAGGCTGCAGTGGCTGGAGCGGGCCCCTGCACTCCAGTCTGGGCGATGGAGTGAGACTCCAACTCAAAAAAAAAAAAAATCTAAGTGAAGAAGATACTGTCATTACCAATCCCATCTTACTATGAAGGAAACTGAGGCATAGGGAAGGAAAATGACCTTCCCAAGGTCATCCAGTTAAAAGTAGAAAAATCAGGATTTGAAGTCAGTTGGCCTAGTCTAGTCTTATCTCCTCAATTCTCAGTAACAAGATAGGGCACACCAAACCAATACCAAAGATGATAAATTTTACAAAATATTTCCAATTATTTTAAAAATATGCCCCATCCCCCACACTTTCCAATAAGAAATGAAAATGTTTATTGGTGTGAGGGAGAAAAGAATATTTTCCCTCTGCTCTCATACCAGTGATGGGTTTTTATCCCCCCCCCAAGCAAGCAATGGGTTCTGCAGCAGACACCGGCTAGGTGTCCTCCAACTTAATTCCAAAACTATCTAGAGAGAGCATCAGATCCCACAGTTTGAAGGCTCAGTCCCCAAGACTGCCTGTCACTTCCAATGCCAACCTCCAAGTCCCAGGTTGTTTCGCCAATGCTTCTGGGCTACTGGCTATAAATCAGGGTTCCCCCTGTTACCCATCCCGGCTCTTTGGCTCTCGTGTAAATAGAAATTAACACAGGGCCAAACAGAAACTTTATCAGTCAAGGTTTAATGGCCATGTGGCTCCAGCAACTTGCCAGAAAGGGACCTGCTGGGCTCCAGCGATCCTCCCGCCTCAGCCTTCCTAGCAGCCGGAACTACAGGTGCCCGCTACCACGCCTGGCTAATTTTTTGATTTATTGTAGAGACGAGGTCTGCCAAGTAGCTTGGCGCAGGCTCAGGCAATCTACTTGCCTCGGCCTCCCAAAGTGCTGGAATTACGGGCTGAGCCACTGAGCCCGGCCAAGGTGGGGTTTTCTCTGAGCCTGTATAGTGAGATGTCATGCTCTAACATGTGTCACATGTGCAGAAAATGGCAGATGTGAGCCTCTCTTTGGGTAAAGATTATAGTATTACAATGAGATCATAATGAGGGAAAAGTCAGTGAAAGGTCAGTGCTGGCATCCATTTTCTCACCAGGCAGCTGGATCTGGTTGGTTCCTATGACACTGGGTAGGGTGCGACGCAAAATGTGTGGACTCTTGGACTTGACACTGCAATGAATTTTAGAGCAGCCAGCAAAGTTTTTTAAACAGAGTTTGTTAGGAAAAGTACGAAAGGAGAAAGAAGGCGGTTCATGCCAGGAGGAAAACTAGCACAATGAGTCTCTCTTCTAAAAAGAAAGATTGGGCTCTTGCTCTTGATATAATTCCACAGTAATCGATATGCTAAAAGAGGGTGGAATGCAGACATCCTCTGTGGAGAGATGCCATCTCTCTGCTTCTGAGAGGTGAGCTTTTCCCAGAATACACATTTTTGTATGCCCCAAAGTCTCTTTTGACAGGAGGGAGACTGCCAGACTTAATAGACAAGTTCATGGGCTAAAGGGTGGGATAATTAACATTTTTACATCCTTGAAGTTAAGAGGTGGAGTTGAGTCGTTTTATTTTCAACAGGAAACTTGAAGGATTCTTAGTGAATATTATGCTAAACCATGAGCTGAAAAGTTGGGCTGTTCTATTCTTGCATCTGATGGAATTTTCTATTGATTAGCTGCAGAGGTAGGGTGGACTAACAGGTCCACATTCCAGCCCACAGCCCAGGTCCAGCCTGCAAACAAGACGTCTGAATGCTTCCTAAAAGCTGCTTACAAGAAATGTATCTATCTCTGTCTAGCACTAACCACCCTGCCTCACTTAGCGGCTGGTGTCAGTCTCACTTCAGTGACCTGGGAAGGCCTTACTCAAGGAGATGACCAGTCAGGATTTACTTTTATGGTTAGGAATGCACGTGGTCAGCTAAGAGTGGAAGAGATCTCCCTCTCTGCTGCATGACTTGGGTCAGCTTTGTTAGGTGGGTGGTGTGAGTAAAGCAAAGGTTTGCAGAGAAAGTAGAAAAGAAAAAGAGTTTATTCACTTCTCAAGGGAGAGAAGGGGCCAGACACTGAGAGAACAGTGTGGCCCTGAATCTTGGAAGCTGGGGGTTTATCAGAAAAACATTCTTGGGTGGGATAACACAGGGGCTGTTGCCATGACAATAGGGTGGTGGTCTGTTTTTCATATCTGTGACAGCAGGTGGATCAGTCACGGGTGGTTAATCACAAAGTGTGGGTTGGTAGCTGGAAGACAAATTCTTGGAATAAAGATGTTAATTTTAACATCTTGTGACCAAGTAGAATGAGACTCACCTAGGGTTCTGGGAAACTGACTGTTCTTTGGGTAAAGAAATGTTTTGTATATTCTCAGCTAAACTTATTCAAGGTGATGAGAGAAACTCCATGTTTGTCCTTTCAAGTTTATTCATGGAGGCAAGAAGGTAGGGAAGGGAATACGTCTGAGTACGTGAGGCCTAGTGAGATTTTTGACTATTTGTGTTTTCTTTTTGCAAGTACTGGAGTCCCTTCTCTATACTATCTCACTACAATCCTCTCCTCAGGTTCGACTAGTTTACTAAGCGGCTCGCAAAACTCAGGGAAACATTTACCGGCTTGTCATAGAAGGTATTACAAGGCATACAGACGAAGAAGTGTGAGAAACAAACTCACACGTCCAAAATCAAAGGATGGACATAGAGACGGGGAGTGCAGCAGAAGCGAGACTTTAATGACAGTCTTGCAAGATCGGGTGTCTCATGGGCAGACACACCTAAGGTGGTTACAACAAGCTTTTTATTTTCTAGTGTGCAGCCCCCTCCCCTGGTTCCTCATTGACTGAGTAATAGAGGTGACAATTTCTCCCGGACATTGCCTAAGCAGTTTTTGGCACATATAAGGTTAAAATAAGTACTTGTTGCTATTTGTTTGGAGGGTTTTCGCTTTTTTATTTTCAGGCAAGTTTTATTTCCCCAAGATGTGACTATTACTACACCTCCCTTTGTTTTGTCTTTTGGTCATGTCAGCAAACCTTACTCCATTTTCTGGAAATGAATCACTTATTGTCCTTCACAATCTCCTCCTCTTTTTAAAAAATCTACTTGATTCATTTTCACCAACTTGTACAGCCCCAAATTTTTGTAACTATAACAAGAGGTGTTTAAACATAGGCAGCCATATCTTTTCATTTTTAAAACCATTTTTTTAACCAGTTTGTAAAAGGATTATTGATGCCAGCGTTTTTAGCTAATTTATTAGCTAAAGTGATAAGTCCCTGTAACGTCTTAGTGATAGTACCATTGGGGGCAGTATTATTTGAAATAAAAGTACAACATTTTCTTCCCAACATAACATAGACTCCTCCTTTTTTGCTAAAATTATGTCTAACATTGTTTGATTTACCCAGGCCATCCTGCAGGTAGCATTCAATAACCTAGCTACTCCTTGAAGAGCATCTCTAGTATAGTTTATAAACTTTTGTTGATTATAGTAAATATAATTAGTCCAATTTACATTTTTGATGATGATAGACCTCTAAAGCAAAGTACTGATTTAAAACATGCAACTGGGGGTGAGGCACTCATCAATAAGGGTTCCTGCATAATGAGCATTTGTGTACCTAACCCCGAACTGTACCCCACATCTTTAAAATTAAAAATTATAAAAAGATCCCTACCCCCAAAAACAGGGGAAAAAAAGAAGCATGTTGCTTAATTTCTGAGTATTTGTAGGTTTTACTTTTCGTCTTTTAGTAATTGATTTCTTGATTAATTCCAGTCTAGTCAGAAAATATATTTTGAATGATTTCAAAACTTGTTTACTTTGTTAAAATGTATATTATGGTCCAGAACATGATCTATCTTGGTGAATGTTACATGCACACTTGAAAAGAATGTGTATTCTGCTATTGGTTGGAGTGTTCTATAAATATTGATTGGAAAAAAAAAAAACTGGGGCAACCCCTTCGGGTCCCCTCCCACTGTGGATTTTCTGTCCTCTCAATAAATCCTCCTTTCTAAAAAATACTTGCAGCTATTTGGTTTCTGACTTTAGATTTACTAGGAACTTCCCCGAGGACTTCTATTGAGTTAATCTACACATGAGAGTTCAATGACTCCTGTAGGGATCTCTTATTTCTAGCCTGGCTTCTGAACTGGCATGAAATGCCAAGGTGAACGAATGGCCAGTTGGACCAAAGGACAGGTCCCAGTCCAATTGGAAGGCAAGGAGCGAGTCACACAGGCTTTTCCCGCCACAATACCACCAAACAGCCGCTCGAGGGATGTGTAAGTTAGAGAAATTGCCATTAGACTCACCAGAGACATTTCAGACATGGGCACAGATCGTGAGGTTTCCCACAGGTTCCCTGAACTCTTTCCCCCACCTGGAGAAGCAAGAGAAGGGGTTCACCATCCCTGTGAAGAAAGCGGAGACTGCCCTCGGATCTGACCTCCGTAATGTAGGGAAAAGCAGGGACAGGCTCTTACAAGCCTCGTTTTCCCAGGCATCCTCGCCTTGGTATAGAGCCATCGTGTAATTCACCCCAGTGGGGTGTGCGTCCCAGCCAAGGGAAAATGGGACTCCTTGTGCCTGTGGCCATCCTGCAGCACAAGCATAGCAATCTCTCTTATTTAAAGCAAGCTCTGAATTTTTTAACCCAGGCATTGGTGTCTCCATAGCCTGTTTCAATTTTTAGAGTTTGTGACCCTTTATATTTGGGTTGTAAATGATCCCATCCCCTTAAGATCTCCAAATGGAGTAGCAGCAGTCTGCCCCTGTGCTGGGTGGTCCACCATACATACCCCAACTAGGACGGGGAGGTTCCTGATGACCTAAGATTTGTTTAGGACGGAGAGATTCATTTACCTGTGAGAGTTTCTTCCGATTTTTTTTTATCTCCACACAGTAAAACCTGACAAGTGTTTAACTTTACAGTTAGGGTTTCTGGGCACCTTGTGCATCTCCCACCATTTTCCTTTCCTCCCATTATTAAGTTCTTTGTTGGTTCCTTAACACGTGTATGAGATCAACACTTTTCTGCTGTCTGTATGGTGGTCTTGGTGGTCAGGAGTACATGATAGGGACCTTCCCAAGTGGGCTGAAGTCGATCTTACTTCCAGGACTAAATTAGTACCAGGTGTCCAGGTTCGTCTGCAGGCAGTTCAGGAAGAGGTTGTGGCTTCTGAAACTTGTTTTTTTTACCCCACCCTAGAGAGACTGAATTAAGAACTTGAAGCGTTTAAGTATCACAATTCTTAAAAGCATAATGTTATAACGCAGGATTACAGGTCATTGTAAGTAACTTTTTTTCACAAACCTTTAAGGTACCATTTTTGACATATTTATACAATTTTTAAAAACATGCCTGAACCTTTTATTTTTGTTCTATACTTTCTTTTCTTTAACTAACCAGCCATTTTATTATAGGACAAAATGTACCATACAAGATCTGTTCCTCTACAAAATGATGATGTAAAAACTTTATTACTTTTAAAACTCAGTTTCCTAAGTAATTAAAAATCTTTTAGGCCGTAACAGCAGTCAGAACTGAAGAAAAAGTTATAACCAACTTACTTATATACCAAGATTTCTTTCATAAATTATCCTACACAAATCTTATCCTACCTTCCACATACTATTGACGACATGTTTGGACTCTCTGTTTTGCCTGTATTTCCTTCTTTTCTAAATAACCAGTCATTTTACTTTAGGACAAAATTTAATTATACAAAATTCTTTCATATATAAAATTATTCTCTTTTCTTTATAACTTTCCTTACCAAAAATGCACCTTTATACCCATAACTCTTTTTGCATCTCTTTCTCTTACTGATTTTTTTCCACTTTTAAATAAATAATCTCCAGAATACATAAAATAACCTAAAATGTTAGGGAAACCCTAAGAAACAAGAAATTCTGAGCATGTTAGACATTAGTATTTTATAGATGAGACTCTTTCCATAATCTTCGAAACGTTTTTCCATATTATAACTTTTTAAAATTGAAAGTAATTCGGATATTTAATGAGCTTTTAAAACAGTTTTAAGATTTTCTTTTTTTTCTTTTTTTTGAGTTGGAGTCTCACTCTGTCGCCCAGACTGGAGTGCAGTGGCCGCTCCCGGCCACCGCAGCCTCGACCTGCTGGGCTCCGGCGATCCTTCTGCCTCAGCCTTCCGAGTAGCCGGAATTACAAGCACGTGCTACCATGCCTGGCTGATTTTTTGATTTATTATAGAGATGAGGTCTCGCTGCCCAGGCGGGTCTCGGACCCGCGGGCTCAGGCAATCCTCTCACCTCAGCCTCCCAAAGGCGCGGGATTGCAGGCTGAGCCACCGAGCCCGGCTGAAGATTTTCAAATTCCATGAAGAACTTACCCATAAGCATTGTCTTATTCATATTTCCCTTTATTCATTTATAGGGGTTTGCTTAATCACTTATGAAAACGAGATATTAGGACAGGGCTAGTTACTATTTTAAGTTATTTCCTGACTAATTATTTTTTAAAAGCTTTCTTTTACCCTTTTTTTTCAGTTTTAAATGAGTTTTCAATGTTTATATTTTAGTTAGAACTGGCTGAACTGTATAAGAAAAACAAAATTTTTCATTTAACATTGAAACAGTGAACTTATCTCAACACCAGTAGCTTAGTTTACTAGCAGATTCAAAGCAGGCAGAAAATAAAGAAATAGAATTTAGAAGTCTCTATTTAACCCTGTAGTTGCAGGTAAACTATTTGGACTCAGAAATTTATAGTTCCAACATGGATGGCCAGGACCAAATAGCTGGCACCTGTGTTAATTAAGAAATTAATTTGGGTTCTAGCACCCTAATATTTGCCTGGAGTGTTGTCAGTTCATTATTTACCAGGTCTCTGATGAGAAGTTGGAGTTTTTTCCTTCTTTCATTGAGCCTTAAAAACCCTAGAGACATCCTGAGCCCTTGGGACCAATTCTCTGATTCCCTTCATTATCAACCCCCTCAGATCCTACATTTTTGTTCTATCCTCTTGATTATTATTGGCCCATCCAGGATCTACATTTGGGTACTTTTGCTCAGTTGGCTGAATGCCCAGCCCTGGAGGGTGTTCCTGTTTCCACATGGACATTGTAGACCTCCTGATGACTCCCCTTGTTGTTGGTACAAGGAAACCTTAACATCTCCCCCGAAGACTTTAACATTTCCCCAGTGGACTATCCAGGGTAATGTTAGAGGGAGAATCTTTCTCTTCAACTTTCTTGGTTTTCCTAGGCCTAGAATTTTTATTCCCCATTCTCAGCTACCTTGAACACTCATCCCCTCTCACTAGGAGTTTCTTATATTCCCTGGTTGATGCCCATGCCTGAGTTTACCTATGCACTCAACCCCCACCCACCCCCCAACAACTGGAGGTTTCTTGTGCACCCTGAGATTCACTTTGTTCATCTGCTGCTATTTCCCTCATGGTAGGATGGTACCGCAGATCGGGACTCTCTTTGTATCTGTGATACATCTCAGTCACACACACAACTCAACCTCTGGGAATGCCCCAACCACCAAGGCAGTACTTATAGTCCAATTTTTTCTACCTTGGCTTGTGCACAAGGTTGCCTGATTGCTGTGGGGACTGCTTTTTTTTCCCCTCCCCGTGTCACTTCTGCTACCTCTGGCACAATAGTCTTGAGTTTATTTGTAGTCCTGAGAGCAGCCGAGATGCCCAAGCAGAGTAGGTCACCCGAAATCGGGTGGGACGCATTTCCTTCTCTGCTGGGTCCCTCTCCCACAGACGCAGAGTATCCTGGGTGAGCCCCCAAGTTGTAAGAAACAAACGTACCCATCCAAAATCAAAGAATGGACACAGAGGCGTGGAGGGCAGCAGAAGTGAGACATTAACAACAGTCTTGCAAGTTCGAGTGTCTTGTGGGCAGGCACACCCAAGGTGGTTACAACAAGCTTTTTATTTTCTGATGTGCAACCCCCTCCCCTAAGTACTTGTTGCTATTTGATTGGAAGGTTTTTGCTTTTTTTTTTTAAGTAAGTTTTATTTCTCCATGATGTGACTATTACTACACTTCTCATTGCTTTGTCTTTTGGTCATGTCAGCAATGAGTCATCTATTGTCCTTCAATGACGTGACTGTAACCAGCCTCCTTCTGTTTTGTCTTTTGGTCACATCAGCAAACCTTACCCCACTTTCTGGAAATGAATCATTTCCAGAAAATGGAATAAGTACATAGAGCAAGGCATGTGGATTGGGACAGGGAGCTTCCTTGTTCCCTGGGTGCATCACCCTCCAGGAACCTCTGTGTGTTCCGTTATCTGGAAGCTCTCTGAACCCTGTCCTTTTGAGTTTTTAATGGAAATTTAAGGTTGCATAATGTCAACCTTAAATAATGAGATTCAGAAAATATGATTCAATAGAGAGTTTATTCGAGTTCGAAGCTTGAGAATAGCCACCCAAAAACACCATTTCAAACAAATGGAATCAGCATTCTGAAGTGGAGAGGTTTTAATTCTGGGTAGAGTGTTGTGCAAAACTTGTGGATTCATTGACTCAACCTTAAAGTGAATTTTAGAGTAGCCAGTAAAGTTCTAAAACAAAGTTTATTAGTGAGAGAAGAGAAGAAAAAATGAAGATTCATGACAGAAAGACCTGCCATGGGTGTGTTTCCTGAAAACGATAATCCACACCTTTTGCTTGTTACAAAAGGCCTGATATACCCACTTAGTGATTAATATGTTAATGACTAGGCAGGGGTATCTACTCCCATCTCTCCACCTCTGATGGGTAGAGGGGTGGTCTTTTCCAGGGAGACTTGCCGAACTTTTCAATATACAAGTTCATGAGTTAAAAGGGGTCTTATTATCATTTCTATGGCTTTTTGATTTCTGACCCAGGAACCACCTTGATGAAATTTTCCTTTGGCAGGCAGAGGGGATGGGGTGGACTGGGGGGCGGGGCAGCCTGCAGGGTCATTCAGCCTACTTACAAGGTATTTGAACACTTTCTAAAATCTGCCTACAAGACATTTATCTATCTATGCCTAACCTGTACGAGCTATCCTGACTCCGTTTGAGGGTTGGTTTTACACAGAGAGCCACTAATGTCTGTCCACATTACCACAGCCCCTAGGCAAGGGCATGGCAATGGTTCAAGGGCTCCTGTGTATTCCTGAACAACATTCCTGACAGTCCCCATATCTCCTATGCGTTCCCAGTAAGTAGCTTCAGGAGATCCTTGACTTCCCTGTAGACGATGCCCAATCACCTGAAAAATGCAAATCCCCATTTACTCTTTCTGAGTAGTCATAAGTTTGAATAATATAGTATCAATGTAATCGTAAGCCTTGTGATTTATATAACTTTTACATAATGCGTGAAGTCTTAGGCCTTGTAAACTCTCTTTACTCTATGGCAAAACGCTTCTGCTGTGCCCTGCTGATAAAAGCTATGAGATACCTCTGATACCAGACGCCAGGAAGTTTGGACCAAAAAATGTCGCTATCAATAAATGCGGCTGAAACTCAAGTTCTATACAATGCTCTGCTGGTCACGTAGCTAATGTGTAGGTACTAACGACTCTGGACTTATAAAAGTGAACTGCAAAAGCCTGGAGGGTGGGCAGAACCTTTTTAGAAAGACCTCAAGTCCGGCTCTGCTCCCTGGATTCAAATTTGGAAATAAACTTCTTTCTACCAGTTCCCTGACCCTTTGACTTATTGATATCAAGGGAGATCAACCAAGCATTACTTGGACCATAACAGTTTATACAGGCAAGGTTTGAGGAAGCTTAACAGGTTTCAATATTTTCCATACAAAGTTAGTGCATAGTTACAACAATTTGACTGTTTACAGGCTGTATTCTTTATCAGAAAGTGTATGTAACACTCCACATTGAAGATGTAATAGTGATAGTCCTGAGGTCTTTTGCATGTCTGGTCTGAGTCAGGTGCAAGACAATAAAGGAAGAAGTTAATCCTTGACAAAAAGTCAGTCATTAAGAGAGGAAGGGAGCTTTAACCCCCTTCCCTTCCTTGGGAGGTGAATCGCCTCTCTGTCTCTCACTCTCTCTTTCTCTCTCTCTCTCTTCCCCCTCTCATTTACTTTCTAAACAAACTATATTTTCCAATCTAAAAATCAAGCCAAAAAAAGGGGGGAAGATAAGGGTCTTATCTCTGGCACCACTCCATCTTTCTCAGTCATTTTACAGAACAAAAATAAGGAAGCAAGTTGATCTATTACTGGAGAAGCAGAAGCTGCAGCTACATGCATGAGACAGACCAGTCACATTTCTCTCAAGGCTCAAATAATTTCAAGTTTCAACAGCTTTAAGTAAGAATTATTTCATTTCACAATAGCTGTGTTTGACCAAATCACTGGCCATCTGTGATCACCTTAACTTTTAGCCCCTTACTGGAAGTTGGTGGCTGGTAGGGCGGAAAGTCCCAACCCCCTGATCCTACCTTGGTCTTTACAGTGACCGTCCTGAAGCTGCGTAAGGACTGCCAGTCACAGTCAACTCATTAGCATACAGAAAGGTACTTATCACTTTGAAAATTCCAAAGATTTTAGAATTTGTGTGTCAGGATTCGGGGACAAAGACCAAATATTTATTTTATAGTATCACACAGTGCTACTTTATTCTTATACAACTAAATATTCCAGTGAACATAGTACAAGAGACTCTTTAAATATTGTTTGCGGAAAGAAATTTGACATTTGTTCAAAACAGCTCCTGGATGACCTCATCAGATCCAGCTTTTTGTTGAATCCTGGAAAAGAAAAAATGCACAGCACAGGTCAAATCATTCTCAGAATCAAGGCAAGACCAATGGTCATGTTATTACATAACACATTTTACAATTATACCTCTATTCAACATGTCATAAATCCCAAATCACTTTCCCCAGAATCAGTACTTATAAGATTTGTTTTTGCAGTGCCTAATTAGGCCATTAAATTCCTCTAAGCACTATGACCTTGGGGAACACCTTCTCCTTGTGTTTGCTCCGTAATTCCATTTCCCAGCAATGGGACAGATTTCTCAGGCCCCTTGGACCGCTGAGGCCCTGGCCACTGCTGCCTGCTGGCAGCATCCATAGGACAGTGATCACACATTCCTGGGACCACATCTTCATGAGAGACAAAGGAGATCCAGAGCAGCCTGATGGATGAACTTCTTCCAGAGGCCGCAGGAATCTCCCTAGACTTAAACTCTGGGCCTCAGGGCACCATTGAATGGGGCCTTGCCTGGCTGTACTTTGAAATGTTCCTACTGTAGGGAGGCTGGTAGCTCCTTGGTGCTCCAGGGCTCCTGGGTGCACCCCAAAAGCATGCCAGGGTGGTGTTTTCTTTGTCAGGGAGCCAGGTGAGAAGTCACAGAGGGCTCAGATGGGCTGCATGACCATTGGTCTTGCCTTGATTCTGAGAATGATTTGACCTGAGCTGTGCATTTTTTCTTTTCCAGGATTCAACAAAAAGCTGGATCTGATGAGGTCATCCAGGAGCTGTTTTGAACAAATGTCAAATTTCTTTCCGCAAATAATATTTAAAGAGTCTCTTGTTCTATGTTCACTGGAATATTTAGTTGTATAAGAATAAAGTAGCACTGCTCATCTCCACCGCAGCTACAGCCAGAGATGACATGATTCCAAAGAACTAGGTGTGGAAGTGAAGGCTGTGATGTTGCCTGGGACATCCCGCTTCTTCCAGACTGGGTTGGGGGGTCTCTGTGGTGGCATGAGCAGAAAAAGGAAGGAGGCAGGTTCCTTGGAGGTTTCTCTTTTGCTTGGAAGAGAAAAGTTGTAATGAGGCTGACCTTGGACTATCTACTGGGCCTTGTCGCCAATGTTTCTTCCATTCCTTGGCTGAAAAAAAAAAGAAGCATCTTACAGATATTGAGACACCACTGTATGGAGTCTGTCTTGAATCAGATTCTCTCCCTATGGAGCTGTAAGGCCTCATTCTTATAACTGGGACTGCACTCCCCCATGGGGACTCACTTTGTAAGCCCTCACTCCATGCTAGTGCTAGTCCACAGGTCCTCTGGTCCAGTGCTCTAGGGTCCACACTGCTCCCAGGACCCAGATACCATCCCCCACCTATCACCTCCATCCCTTAGCCCTTGCTTATGTGATGAGAAGTTGAGCAAATCATTCGTCACAGGACTGCTCCTGGAGGCATCAGGAGATCTACTGTTTCTCAAAGTACTTTCCAGAGAACAATGAACTAATAGGTCACGCAGACCTATGGAAATAGCGGAGGCATGAGAAGAATCTTAATGGCCTAATAAGTTTGGGAAACAAATGACTAAGCCAAGTGAACAGGTTGGTTTTCTGAAAGGCTTCTCAGAGCCTGTGACAGGCTAATGTGCATTCTGAATCTTCATGACTGTTGGGTGCAGTGTTTTCCAATCTGACCTGATTTTTGCAGACTATCTGTGTACCCCGGTGCCTCACAGAATACAGTTTGGGACATAGTCTCATTTGTTCGTTTTTTAAAAATATGGACACTGAGGACCTCAGGGGTAGAGCACAGCTAGTGAAGGCAGATCAAAAACTAAAAGAAAACTGATACTGACTTTTGCAAGCCTCTCTGTGTCACCTAGGAAGGAGGACAGAATAGGACCTAGACTCCTTCTGCCAGTGTTTTGGGGCCACATGTCCTAGACCCTAATGCTCTAACACATGGGCTCAGACTCTGGTCCACCCCCATGTGTGTCCATCAGCAGAACTCCCTTCTCTTGACTCGGTGCTCTTGGCCTGTACCCTGTTGGTCACTTTCCTTGACAAGCTTGTAGGAAGAGATTTGATCTTTGAGCCATGCCCAGTGAAGGGTGAGAGTCCCCCAAATTATTCATCCGTTCAACAGGGCATCCTGGCTGTGTGCATTTTGCAATAACTCCAGAGTTGGGACAACTGCCATGAAGCGGGGTTAGAAAACAGATGGGGAAACACATTATACCCTGAAAAGGAAAAACGGTCGTCCCCAGGTGGCAGCGCGATCCTGCAACATAAAAACATGAACCATTATGCAACAACGTTGTGCCAGAGGTCATTCAAAAATGTCTATGGGGACAGTTTTCAAAAAGGGTAGTGCCCAACCAACGGCGTCAACCACACATGGAAACTTATCAGAAATGCAAACTCTCAGCTCCAATCCAGACCCACCAAATCTCTAGGATGAGGCCCAGCGATCTGAGTATTTAACCAGGTGACTTGATGTGTGGTCAAGTTTGAGAACCCCTGGTGTATGGGGTTTGTGCACTGACAGTACTTCTCCCTGAGTTTATACAACAGCATGGGGGCCTCTGAGCCAGAGAAAACAAATTCCAGGTGCAGATTGCCCCAGATTTGTGGGACTAGAGATGAAGTATGATCATAATTATATTATGTTATGATAACAACCAGAGGCACTGCACCTGAGTCCTTTCTACCCCAAGGAAATTCAGACTTAAATGTTCATCTGCAGGAGATTTTCAGGGTCGTGTTGTGAGACCTGGTCTTCCCAGAAGTGGTCTGGGGGGACTGCAGAGTGGCCAGCTTCAAGCACTTCCCTGCCCTTCTCATATAGAGTTTTTCTGGGGGGTTGTGTTCTCCACGGGGCTTACGTACCTTTTTGGTAAAGTCCACTGCAGCAGCCCCTGAAGTCTGCGAGGGAATGAGACACGGGTTAGCTCGATGGGAGCTACATCATGACCTTGCAGTTGTCCTGCTGTGATCCTGCCCCCGCTGGTTCCATTCTAAGGTAGTCAGAAGTCTGGCGTAAAAAAACAGGTGGAAGGATTGACAAACCCTGTGGTCAATCACAAGTGCCTGCTTGGGAAGGCAAGCTCGTTCTCTTGGCTGAGTTATGTTTGTGCCCAGGTATAGTAAATGTGCTTGCTCTTCCTAACAGCTGCACCTTTGAAATTGACTCCTGGTTTAGGCAGATTTTCAAAGATAAGCCATTTCAGCTTTTTCAGCTGACTCATTGCTTGGGAATCTGGAATAAGAATGGAGTCAGACTATATCTGGAAGCTTATGGATCAGATAAACTTCTGCCTGTGCTTAGGAAGACCGACCAGTTTTCCAGAGACTGGGGGTCTCTGGGCTCAGGGTGTCCAAAATACATCTCTCTTTCTCTTTCTCTCTCTCTCTCTCTCCCCACCCCCATCCCTCCCTCTCTCTCTCTTTCTTTTTTTGTTGGAATCTCACTCTGTTGCCCAGGCTGGAGTTCAGTGGCATGTTCATGGCCACCACAGCCTTGGCCCACTGGGCTCAGGAGATCCTTCTGCCTCAGCCTTCCAAGTAGCTAGAACCACAGGCACGTGCCACCATGCCCAGCTATCTTTCTTTCTTTTTATACTACCATCCCACAAAGCCTTGATTACTATTTGAACTGATTCAGCTATTACTGAAACCAATCATTTCTAAATTAAAAAAAAAAAAGCTTAAAGAAAAAAAGTCTGAGAAATGGACAAAGGGCAATGGAAAGCAGAGAACACTGCCAGGGCAAATGTCAAGCGAGGAGGAAGGGATAGGGGAGATGAGAAAACGCCACAAAACGACGCAAAACTTAGGGACAAAAGAGCAAGAGGAGAGGAACAGAACTGTGAAACCGTGCTCAGCCATGAGCCCTTTCAAGCCACCTCATGGGGTTGCCGTGGGGGAAACTGAGGCTCAGGGAGATCAAGGAACTTGTGCAAGGTCAAAGTGGCAGTTCTGCCCAGAGTTCCCTCTCAAGGTGGAGGCTGTGTTTCAAGGGGAGGATGAAAGTGAGCCCCAGCCAGGCTGGGTGGCTCAGCCTGTAATCCCGCGCCTTTGGGAGGCTGAGGTGAGTGGATTGCCTGAGCCCGCGGGTTCGAGACCCGCCTGGACAACTTGGCGAGACCTCATCTCTACAATAAATCAAAATGAGCCGGGCGTGGTAGCGCGCGCCTGTAGTTCCAGCTACTTGGAAGGCTGAGGTGGAAGGATCGCCGCCACCCAGCAGGTCGAGGCTGCGATGGCCGGAAGCGGCCATTGCACTCCAGTCTGGGTGACAGAGTGAGACTCCGACTCAAAAAAAAAGAAAAAAAAGAAAGTGAGCCCCCAAGCAGCGGCAGGCAGGCTTCCACCCCAGTTCAGTGAGAGGCATAAAACTATGGGGAAGACAGAAGGCACATACTTGCTGCAGAAGTCTTTTCATTCGTCTGTTGGCGAGCTTGGCAGCCAGGCGCATCAAGGGATGCACAGGGGGAAACTGCAACACAGAGGCACCCAGAGGGTCAGACTCGAAGCCGGGCAGTCAACACCAAAGGAATATTCTCAGAGCCCAGGGCTATGCACATTCCCTTCTACTCACTTCCCTTATAAATGGGCTTAATTTTCAGAGGAAAATCCATTTCCAAGCCTAAGCTTGAAATTTTATGTTTTCAATAAAGGACCGCTTGTCTTGATAACGGGTTTTAATTCCAACACATCGCTTAAAAGTATTCCCTAAGGGTGAGCCAGACTTTGCTCTGCATCAACCCCTAGCACTGTCCTCCTAGAGGGATGTGTGTTGTCTGAGAAGCAGCTCTACACGGATGGGTTCTCACTCCCCAGATGTTCTCTCCTACCCAAGGGACAGGTTGGAAGGACAGCACTCCAGCTCCTCCATGCGTTTCCGTCTACCTCCTTCTTGTCTGGGACTGCCTGTGCACACTCGGGGAACACATTAGCCCTCGTCTAGTCTTTGCGAATTCTTCCTGGGCACTTTGGTTTAGAGTAAAAGTTAATTTGTGTCACAGACAGTTTGTCTTTTCACTTCCATTGTTCTTTCTTCCTTCTTGGTGCCCTCTCCTTTTTTTTCTTTTTTCTATCTGAGTCAGGATCTCACTCTGTTGCTCAGGCTGGAGTGCAGGGGCATGATCACAGCTTACCCCAACCTCAACTTCCTGGGATAGGTGATCCTTCCACCTCAGCCTCCCGAATAGCTGGGACTATAGTCACGTACCACCAAGCCCGGCTAATATTTTGATTCTTTTGTAGAGACGAGGTCTCACTATGTTGCCTAGGCTGATATCAAACTCCTGGACTCAAGTCATCCTCCCACCTCGGTCTTTCAAAGTGCTGGGATTACAGGTGTTGGCTACCATGCCCAGCCTTGGTGCCCTCTTAAGTCTTGATAACATCCCCCTCCTCACCTGCTCCCGATTCCTAGATCTATAATACTGATTGAATCTTAAGGAAAAAAAATAGTTTGCTAGGTATTTGCTTTCTTAAGTATCCTCTTAAAGACTTGGAGAGCCTTGAATATATAAATTACTTCCTAATGGTAGGATTTCAGTTGTTGCGACAGGGCACCTAAGTTAAAAATTATATTCTAATGACCTTCCCAAATCACATTCCACAGAAATTCACCTGTGCAAGCTGCTCCTGAGAGTAACTCAAATGTATAATAAAGAAAGTTAGGTCGGGCATGGTAGCTCAGCCTGTACTCCCAGCACTTTGGGAGGCTGAGGCAAGAGGATTGCCTGAGCCCAGGGGTTCAAGACCAGCCTGGGCAACTTGGTGAGACCTCGTCTCTACAATAAATCACAAAAACTAGCCAGGTGTGCTGGTGTATGTCTGTAGTTCAACTTGGAAAGGCTGAGGCAGAAGGATCGCCTGAGCCCAGCAGGTCGAGGCTGTGATGGCCGTGAGCATGCCACTGCACTCCAGCCTGGGCAACAAAGAGTGAGACTTCAACTCAAAAATAAAAATAAAGAAAGTTAGAGGTGATGGTTATTTTTCTCATTGTACATATATCATGACATATCATGACAACCATGGAAAATACATATCCATGGATTATTATTGGGAGGATGGTAATTTCCATGTCACAAGGCACAAGTTTAAAAAACAGAAGGTAATAAGGAACAATGTTAAAAGAGCTCAGTTTTCACTGGGCTCTTCTCGTATATCTGTCATGTTTTTTTTTTAAGTTGGAGTCTCACTCTGTCGCCCAGACTGGAGTGCAGTGGCCGCTCCCGGCCACCGCAGCCTCGCCTGCTGGGCTCTGGCGATCCTTCTGCCTCAGCCTTCTGAGTAGCCAGAACCACAGGCGTGCACTACCACGCCCGGCTGATTTTTTGATTTATTGTAGAGATGAGGTCTCGCTGCCCAGGCGGGTCTCGAACCCGCGGGCTCAGGCAATCCGCTCACCTCAGCCTCCCAAAGGCGCGGGATTACAGGCTGAGCCACCGAGCCCGGCTTGTCATGTTTTTTGAGTCGGAGTCGCCCAGACTGCAGTGCTGGGGCACACTCACAGCCACCGCAGCCTCGACTTGCTGGGCTCAGGCAATCCTTCCACTTCAGCCTTACAAATAGCTGGAAGTGCAGGCATGCGCCACCATGCCCAGCTAATTTTTTTATTTATTGTGGAGAGGAGGTCCAGCCATGTTGTCCAGGCTGGTCTCGATCTCCCGGGCTCCCAGCCTCCAAAGTGCTGGGATTACAGGAGTGAGCCACTGCACTTAGCTCGTACATCTGTTTTAGTACACAATAGCAAATTATTTTTTCACTTATTTTTTTCTATGCAGTAATTTATTCTCTATATTTTCAGACATATCAGCCACCCAACACCCCCACCCCAGAAAGACAGAGAGAGAGATAATCCCAGCAGCTCCCACCCTGGGAAAAGCCCTCAGGAAGCTGCTACCCAGAGGGGGTCTGGGAACCAAAGCTTTTCTACCTGTCTGCGCATATTCATTGGGAAGGGATAAAAGACGTGCAGAAGAGAGTCATTTTTACAGAAGGATGATTATGATAAAATACTGACCCCTGTTTTAACTGGATGTATTGGCTCCTGAGTTCTGGAGTAGTGAAATAAAAACTAAACAAGAAAACAAAAAGTGATATTAGTACCAAGTGTCATTGGTTCTAAACATGGGAAGGCCGCATGCCCTGTACTGGGCTGGATAGTACTCACCCTTTTGTATATGTCTCGATTATCCTGGAAAGAGAATTGTGAGGGTAAGTTACATGGAATTGTACTCAGCAGGCAATTGATGAGGTTTTCAGCATAAGGAACACCATGGACCTTGCAAAATTTACCTGAATATTTTGATAAATTGATCATCTAAAAATAAATTTCTCCATCACACAAACTTAATAAGACTAGGGCTGATGCAGGCTCTTACACTAAAGAATGTTGCCAGGAATATATCATAATTTCTAAATCCTTGCTAGTGTACCACCCTGACCTGTGTGCATGGATGCCAACTGTATACACACTCATTCGACTCAAGGCTAAGCTGTGAAGAAGGCATTTTACAATATGACAGTGTAAGTTTTCATGTCCGTATTTCATAAAGTTGCTAGAGAAGATTACTGTGAACAATCCTTTAAATATGCCTATCAGGCTAATTTTAATCATTCAAGTCTCATTCATATTTAAACATTCTTAAATCAGCTACAACCTCAATCAAGGCAGAAATTAAAGTTGTTACATACTTCTAATTGTATTGTGGTGAATATAATTACATCTTTCTGCAAATTTTGTGGAGAATTTCTTCAATGGAAGCAGGCAATACCTATACATTCTCTCTCTCCACTCCTACCATGCATGCTGTGTACACACACATGGGCACACAGACACACACACACACTACCATTAACTGACATTACTAATAGCAGATGCTCTGTAGAAATGAACTATGTCCCATAATCATCATTTTTAAGCAGCAGAAAGTATTTACTATTTTTACAGCTTCTGGTCTACTTGTCTGCATCTGTTCACAGTCGTGTGTGTATGCATGTGTTCATGGACACTTACTGGGCAAACATTTGGTTGTTGTATCATTTGTATCAACTTTATACTGTTACTTTTGCTTTTCAGCCCCCTAAAAGTATGAGGAATATGAGGACGCTTTTCCTAGTGCTAATCAGCCCATCAACATTTCCTAAAGCACGTTTTTGGCTTAATTTCTTTCTTTTTCAACAGAAGAAATAATTTAAAATCGTACTTATCTATCGTGCTTGTTATTTATTTCCCTGACTGGAATATAAGTTCCACGAGAGCTGGTTTTTTGCTTGCTTTAGTCACTACTGTATCCCCAGCACCTGGTGCCTGGCATGCTCTCTTTTATAAACATCTTTTTTGAATGAATGAATGGTACAGATCTGTTCATAAGAACTTATGACCTTTTTTTTCCCATCGAAACTTCTCCTAATCCCATGTAGTGGCCAGACACACAAAACAAGAAGAGTTTTCAGATGTCATTATTTGCACAAAGTAGCTGCTTTCTGAATTGCTAAAAAGTACCTTCGAGTCATAGACTTGGCCTCTTCTGGGACCAGAATAGGGGTGAACTTAGAACCCAAGCAGCTTCTCCAGACCCTGGGCAGTTGAGGGAACCGAAGCCTCAGGAGAGGAAGCAGCTACCAAATGTCACATTTCAGGGAAGCAACAAGGCCAGGAAGAGCCAGTCTCTCCATTAATGACTTTAAAATACGGGCAGTATTATTCATGGAGGAACCACTTGCTCTTCTGAAATTGGAAGTGATGAGTAGGATTGACTCTGTGAAAATGGAGGAGGTGGAAGGAACTTCATTCCAAGGGCCCTTGCACTTGAGTGGTGGAGGTGGGAGGCACCATCCAATTTAATACCGTAGGGAGCACATATGTTAGCCACACTTCCACTGCTCTGTTTATGCAGGGACACACCCTGCTGCGAAGGTTAAGGAAGCCCCTTTGGTACAAGGTGGGGAGGCAAAAGCAAAGAGATGGAGAACTCTGAGTTCTCAACCTAAATTTTTCCTCTGGGCACCAAGGCTGTAAAGATTATTTCTGAAGATGAGAGATGACAATTGTCTTCAAAAATAATGCATCATGGTAAATGAAAATAAGCAGAAATAGACTCATGAAGTTTGAGAAAGAAAGTGATGTTTGAGTCTTGAAGAATGAGAATTAGTTGCATCAAGCAGTGATGGTCACAATTAGCACTTAAGTGCTGACATCTTTCGGATGCTGTTGAAAGCACTTCACAGATCTAAAGCACTCAATCCTTATGACAACATTATGAGATCAGTACAACTATTATCCCCATATTACAGATGAGGAAACTGAGGCACAGAGTGATTAAGAAATGTCAAGAACTGGATTTTGAAGCCTGATACTTTGCTTTTAGAGCCTGGGCTGTTAATTAACTGCAGCCTGTGAAGGAGGCAAAGGCATTTCAGGCTAAGGAAGGGACGTGCACAGGCTTAAAGGGCTTGGTGCATTTAGGGAATAGTTAGAAATTCGGTGTGGCCGGAGCAGGGTGCCCTGTGGGTTGGGGAGGTGAGAGCGGAAGAGATGTGTCTCAAGGTGAAAACATGGGCTATACTAAGAATCATGGGCTATCTTGAGACCACCTTTTGTACTTTCAATTAAATCAGCATTTACTTTGTATCCACTGAAATGTGTCTGTGTGGTTAATAGTTACTGTGAGATCCTTGCGTTTTGGAGAATTGTTATATCATGGTATATACATTTGTAGTATAATGATATATTGATAGCATATGTAATTAATTTAATTATAATTATTACAATAATTATAAGAATAGATGCAAATTATCAATATTTTCTAGTAATTTATATTTAAGAGATTTATTTGATAGTTCCTAAAACTATATTCTCTCTCACACACTTACACACACAAATACAGCATCTTCTTGATGTTAGCTAAATAGTGAGTTTGTTGCAGATATCAATGATAATGTTAGCATATGGACTGTTATAGCTACAGGAACTATCATATGCATATTATTTTCATTATTATTATTTTTCACCTTAGGTCAGCTAGAAAGACTTGCCCACTGACTCAGACAATATGCCAGCTGCTTAAAAAAAATAAAATAATGAAAACAGATCAAAGCGGGAGTGGAAGGAAATCAAGACAGGGTGATTAATGGGTGCAACAATATAGTTAGATAGAAGAAATGAGACCTAGTGTTGATAAATTCGTGGAGTGACATAGTAAACAAAATAGTATGTTTCACAATAGCTCGTAGAGAATAATTCTAATGCTCCCAGTATAAAGAAAAGATAAATGTTTAAGGTAATGAATATTTCAATTACCTTGATTTTATTATTACACATTATATGAACATATCAAAATACCACACGTAACTCCCAAAATATAAACATCTATTATGTACCAATAAAAAATTTTAAGTGGATCAAAATAAATTCCTTAGTCAATGGAATTATATTACAACATATTTAAAATTCTAAAACTGTCCCATCTATGAATCTTGCATTATCTTCTCACACAGTGGCAGTGACATTCAACACAACTCTCAGGATGCCTTAGATGAGGCCACGCACATGGCAGCAGTGAGCGTTTGCTGCAGCCAAAAATCCAATCTCAAAATAGGTTTAAGTGAAGACTATGCATCTGATGCTTTCAAAGCCCAGACTAAGTAGAAATCTCACGTTACTGAACTATCAGGTACCTCAAGCTGCACAACATCCAAGCCGTCTGGAGGATCAGCTAAAGGTTGTGGAAATCCTGTTGTGAGAAATCATAAAAACATCAGTGAGACAAAAGCGGTCTTAGCATTTACTTCTGAATCTTCACCATTAAAAATATAGAAATTCTTGACCAGGCCCGGTGGCTCAACCTGTCATCCCAGCACTTTGGGAGGCCAAGGCAAGTGGATTGCCTGAGCCTGCGGATTCGAGACCAGCCCGGGCAACTTGGCGAGACCTCGTCTCTACAATAAATCAAAAATTAGCTGGGCATGGTAGCACACATCTGTAGTTCCAGCTACTTGGAAGGCTGAGGCGGAAGGATTGCAGGAGCTCAGCAGGTCGACGCTGGGATGGCTGTGAGTGTGCCACTGCACTCCAGTCTGAGTGATGGACTGAGACTCCAACTCAGATATATATATATATATAAATTCTATTTGTATTCTATTATTCAGATATATATATATATAATTCTATTAAAACAATAAACCATCAAAAACCACATAAGCGAGGTCAATGGGAAGATAAGGCACGAGACAATGCTGTTAAAATGATTTACAAAGAAAGCACATTTCTGCCTACCGTTTGCAAATCTGAGGTTTTTTGTTTGTTTGTTTGTTTGTTTGGGTTTTTTTTGAGTTGGAGTTTCACTCCGTCGTCCAGACTGGAGTGCAGTGGCCGCTCTTGGCCACCGCAGCCTCGAACCGCTGGGCTCTGGTGATCCTTCCGCCTCAGCCTTCCAAGTAGCCGGAATTACAGGCGCGTGCTACCACGCCCGGCTGATTTTTGATTTATTGTAGAGATGTGGTCTCACCAAGTTGTCCAGGCGAGTCTCGAACCCACAGGCTCAGGCAATCCACTCACCTCGGCCTCCCAAAGCGTGGGATTACAAACTGAGCCACCGAGCCCAGCCCAAATCTGAGTTCTATATAAGCATTAACTTAAAACAGCATGGTTTTTAATTTACCAGAAATTTTCAGTAGAGGTGTTAGCAACTCAGGAAAAGGGAACAAATACCAAGGTAACAACTTAATTTTTCTTTTTGTTGTTGTTGTTTTGAGTCGGAGTCTCACTGTTTCACCCAGGCTAGAGTGCAGTGGCACACTCATGGCCACTGCAGCCTCGACCTCCTAGGCTCAGGTGATCCTCCCGCTTCAGCCTTCCAAGTAGCTGGAACTATGTGACACCATGCCCGGCTAGTTTTTTTCATTTATTGTAGTGACAAGATCTCATGATGTTGCCCCTGCTGGTCTCGAACCTGTGGGCTCAGGCAATCCTCTCGCCTTGACCTCCCAAAGTCCTGGGATTATAGGTATGAGCCACTGTGCCCAGCTGGTTGGTATTTGATGGAATTTATGAGGATAGAACATAAGTAAATGGAGTCAACAAAGTGCAGTCACATCAGAATCACCCTTGGAACTTTTAAGATATACAGATACCTGTCTGTCTGGTGCATCAGAGTCCGAGGCTCTGGGGGAGCTTGCTACCAGCATGCAGCTGGACACTGTCAACATTAGTCTGATTTATTCCTTCCTTCCTTCCTTCCTTCCTTCCTTCCTTCCTTTCTTTTTTTTTAAATTATAGAGACGAGGTCTTGCCAAGTTGCCCAGGCTGGTCTCGAACCTGCGTGCTCAGACAATCCACTCACCCCTGTCTCCCAAAGTGCTGGGATTACAGGCTGAGCCACCACGCTTGGCCCTTAGTCTGATTTCAATGAACATTTACTCCAAATTGCCTGTGAGAGAACGCCTGAAGGAATCATAATATTGTAGTTGAAATAATCTGTTGGATAGGTGAAAACTAACAAGATGAAATTAAACGGGTAAATATAAAACCTTGAACTTAGATTTTTTAAATGTGAGCGAGGGAATGAAGGGAATATATATGAATGAGTGGTATTTTGCTCCCTGCATTCTTTCTGAGCCAAGAAAAAGCTAAGGCAGTCTTCTACTATAATCAAATATTAGTGTCCAAACCTTGGAAGGCAATAGTCTGACTTGAAACGATAGCATATGAGGTAGAGTTAAAGCAACTGAACATAGTTTTCTCTAGAAAGAGGGAAATTAGGAAGTGCATATTAACTGCCTTCTGTTGAAGTTTGAGAACTGTCACATATTCTGTGTCTCCCCAAAGTACAGAACTAGGGCTAATGGATAGAAGTTACATAGGATCAGATTCTAGCTTAGTGCAAAAAAGTTTTGGAAGACTGGAATCATTCAATAATGCAAACCAACTCTATAAGCATTTGTTGAGAGGTTTATGTTAATACAGAGGTAAAGACTGCAGCAGCCATACCCCCAGGAAATGGGAGGTGATATAAATATGTGAAAAGACATGTAAGAAAGAATAACAGATCCCCCAAAGGAGAATATAAACAGGATTCTATTGGAGCCAGAAGAGGCAGCAGTTGGCTGACTTCAGCTGGTATTGAGTTGGGAGTCATTGGAAGTAGTCAAGCAGAACCTGTCAGACTTTCTGCAGGGAAACCATAAAGGGGATTCCTGCATTTTATGAGAGGCTAAACCAGATGACTTCTGCAGTTTCTTGCAATGCCCAGGTTTTGTGATTACACTTTAAGACAGGACAAACCAAACATACTATTTGAAGTATAACCAGGTGCGGTGGCTCATGCCTGAAATCCCAGCACCTTGGGATGCTGAGGCAGAAGGATTGCTTGAGTCCAGGAGTTTGAGACCAACCTGGGCAATATAGCAAGACCTTTTCTCTATTTAAAAAAAAAATTAGCCAGATGGGGTGGTGCATCCCAGCTACTCGGGAGACTGAGGCAGGAGGATGGCCTGAGCCCAGGAGGCTGAGCTTGCAGTGAGCAGTAATTGTGTCACTGCATTCCAGCCTGGATGACAAAGAAGGACCCTGACCCAGAAGGAAGGAAGGAAGGAGGGGAGGGAGGGAAGGAGGACTTTCTTTTTCAATATATTTTTGAAGCTTTTCTACTCCCCTAAATCAAAATTAGAATGAAAAAATCGAACATTTTGAGTAGTCTGGGTTTCCAGCCGCAGCTGTTTCTGCCACCACACACTTTCCTGCCTCCTTGGAGAAGGTGATAACGGATTCTTACAGACCCTCGCCCCACCCCTGGTTCCTTAGAAACTGGTTCTCAGAACGTGACGCAACGCCCGCGCCCGGTCAGCACCTCGGACAGCGTCCCCAGCCCAGGGAGACAGGGGCCTCCGCCTCACTCGGATTCCTTCTCCCAGCAATACGTTGGAAAGATTCCTTTTTCCTGTGAGCGCTTCACCCGGGGCCCCGCTCCTACTGCCCATCACTTCTGTTCTCGACTCTTCAGAATCCAGGAAGCACAAACGGCTACAAAGTGGGATCTTCTCCCGACTCATATCGGGCCGTGTCTCACCCTTCACAGTTTCAGCGGCATCTATTTAGGACCTCCCTGGGTCAGGGACAGCTTAAAGACAGCCCCACAGGGAAAAGTCTCCTCTGGTCAAAGGCTGCAGCATCCTGCTCTATCTTGTTTGAAAGGTGAGAAACAAATTCTAAGGCAGAAAATAGAGGGGGAAATGGAGGGAGGAGGATAAAGCTTGATGACTCCCTTCAGCACTGCCCCAACGGATCAGGGTCTGTCTCAGTCATCCTCGGAGTCCAGGCCGGGTGGGGTCTGATGAGGGTCTCCTTACCTGAGGAGGAAATCTGCAGCATGCAGAAGCAGTAGATGACCAAGATGGAAGGAAATTGGGGAAGAAAGTGCTTCATTTTTAGAGCCTGGTTTCTCTTGGCTGGCCACAGATGTGTGCCGGGACAAGAGTTGAGCATGGCCCCAAGTTCCACAGGCAAAAGCAGCCCTCTTGTTCTGCATCCGGTCTGCCCAGTGGAGAAGGTGCCTTTATTTGCAGCGCCCCGGAGCCCACTGGCTGACCGCCAATCAGTTTTGCACAGGAGGACTCTGGCTTTCTCATAAATGTCGTGCTGGGCCCTTATTTGTAGAATAATATCCTTCTGGAGCAAGCATTGTAGAGAGTCATCTTTTTCACTCCAGCAATAAAAATAAAAAGTGAAGACTCATAATTGTTATTCTGTAATGGTCTGAGAAACATTTCTGACTAAGAAAGACTTCCTTTAAAAAAAATTTTTTTTTTAAACTGGGCGTATATCTATAAACTCTTGCATGATGAAGTCTTGTTGCTGAAGAATCTGTTTATTTTCCACCATTAACAAAGGATGTCTTTGTAACCTCTGGTGCATCTGAGAAGAACAAAATTTGGAGTTCTGTGTATAACATTACAAGAAACCAAAAATTTAATGGGGGGGATCTGTTTTGTTTTTGTTTCAAATCATAGCTGGAAATGAGCCCTTTTAAGATTTTTCCAGATTCGTTTCCATGAACAAGTTAAATATTTCAAATTAAGTCAGTTCCCAAGAAAACATGGCAATTTTGTTGTTTAATAATAATAGAATAAAATGACTCCATCTACTGAGCTCCTACATGTTGGCATCTGTTTTAGACATTTTACATAGTTTACTTCATGTCATTCTCACAGAAAACCCATAAGGAATGTGTGACTAACTTAATTTTATGAATGGGGAAACCGAGACTTCAAGAGATTAAGGAACTTGCCCAAGGTCATCTAGCTATCAAGGGTGAGAGCAGAAATTTGAACCCAAAGGTGTCTGAGCCCAGTCATGTCTGTAGGAATACGGAATTTTAGTTGAGATGCTATTTGTTTAATAGAGCTTTCTTGAGATTAAATGTGAGATAGAAATAAGAAGGAGAAATAATGAAGTCTTTGATTTCTTGCACAAAGGGTAATATACTTAGCATATATTAAATCAATATCTTTAGGTTTTTTCATTATTCATTCTTTAATGAATCTAAAATTCTTTAATTTTTGCTCTATGAGAGATTATGAGGTCACAAACAACTGCTGAATGCTTACAGTGTGCCTCAAACACGTTAATACTTTACCAAAGTCATATTACATCATTATAATATGTGTAATATGTAATTATTTGTAAGAGTAATTTGGGGTGGATGTTACTCAGAAGGAACTGTTTATTTGTGACTTAATGTGTGACATTTTGCCAAAAAATTTCCCATTTATATCAGAGTGGGTATTATATGCTACTTTATAGCTGTAATATTTTGTCTTCTTCCTTGAACCAGCAAGAAATAGAGATTTCTATTTATTACAGTATTCACCACTTTAGTTCAAGGAGAATAACCCAAGGACTTTAAGTATGAGACAGAGATTATGCCATTTATATTAAAATACACCCACTGCCTAACAGCAAGTCTTTATTGAATTAAAGGGGGAAAATGCTTTTTAAATATAAACTACTTATCTATATGACATTAAGCACAATTACTTATGGACATTTAGACATAACACACACATAATAGCAAAAGTTTGTGGTTGTTTCATTGTGTTAGTCAACAAGTACTTTTTGGATATATGCTCTGTCCACCAGTGAACTGGGGCTATATACACAAATATACATTTTTCAAATAAACCTCTGTGATAACTGATTTGTGTAAAATCTATGTTTCCTTTGAATATTTTACCTACATTATTTCTCACATATTCAGGACAAAAAAATATTTATTTTTTGGAGTCAGAGTCTCCCTCTGTTGCCCAGGCTGGAGTACAGTGTTGCCATTGCAATTTACTGTAATCTCAAACTCTTGAACTCAATCAGTCCTACTGCTTCAGCTTCCCAAAGTGCTGGGATTACAGAGATGAACCACCCATCCAGTCTCCTAAATATTATTTTAATGGTAACTCAAAAATGGGGGAAAAACTGGGTGTGATGACTTATGCCTGTAATCCCAGCACTTTGGGAGCCCAAGGCAAGAGGATTGCCTGAGCCCAGGAGTTTGAGACCAGCCTGGACACATGATGAGACCTCATCTCTACAATAAATCAGAAAAATTAGTTGGGCATTGTGGCGTGTGTCTATAGTCCCAGTTACTTGGAAGGCTGAGGTGGAAGGATCACCTGAGCCCAGTAGGTTGAGGCTGCGGTATTTGTGATCATGCCACTGTACTCCACCCTGGGTGACAAAGTGAGATCCTGACTCAAAAAAAAAAAAAAAAAAAAAAAGGAAAAGACAAGAAAAAATTAATCTGTGCTGTCACTATTCAACATATTCAACAACATAATTGTAGACTGAATTGTGTTTTCCCACAAATCATGTGTTGAGTCCCTACATTCCAATGCATATAGAGACAAGGCTTTTAAGGAGGTAATTAAGATTAAATGCAGTCATAAGTGTGGGGCCTTAGTCCAATAGGACTGGTCCTTATAAGAGGAGGAAGAGACACCAGAGATCTTTCTTTTTCTACTTGTGTGCACAGAGGAAAGTCAATGTGAGGATATAATGAGGAGGCCATCCACCTGCAGGTGAAGGAGGGAAGTTTCCCCAGAAGCCATCTTGACCATGGATTGCAGCCTCCAGAGCTTAAGAAAATTAATTTCTACCATTTAAGCTACCGAGTCTGTGAATTTTGTCATGGCAGTCCATGCAGACTAACACAAACATAAAAGGATTTTGAACCAATTCATTACAAAAAATAAAATAATGAAAAGTAAAAGTTGAAAACTCTCCTTGTGTTCAGATCATATGATTATCCACCCAGATTATCTACTGGAAAATGCAATGGAATCAACTGGGAAATGATTAGAATGAAAAAAAAATAACCAAAATGGCCAGATTTAAAGAAAACTATTCTTGGGAGTGATTTTTTTAGAAATGAGCAAAATTAAATTTTAAAATGTGTTATAAAATGTAAATAGCTTCAAAAAAGCAATGAGATACTGAGGACAAAGCTGAAGAAAAAATGTGCAGTACATTAAAAAAGAAAACTACAAACTCTTACTAAGGACATAAAGAAATATGTGAATAAATGAAAAGACACATCCTTACCTTCAGCAAGATTCAATGTTGTTAAAGTTTTTTTTTTTCTTTTGAGTCAGAGTCTCACTCTGCTGCCCATACGAGAGAGAGAGAGTGCACTGGCACACTCCCGGCCACCACAGCCTTGACCTGTTGGGCTCAGGCGATCCTTCCGCCTCACCCTTCCAAGTAGATAGAAACACAGGCATGTGCCACCAAGCCTGGCTATCGATGATGTCAAAGTTTTAATTGATGACAAATTAATCTATAAAGTCAGTGTAATCCTAATTAAAGTTCAAAGTGGCTTTTCATGAAATTTTATATTTATGGATTTTTTTTTTTTGTAGAGGGGGAGCTCAGTAAGTTGACTAGACTGGTCTCAAACTCTTGGCCTCCAGTGATCTTCCAACTTTGTTTCCCAAAGTGCTGAGAATACAGGCATGAGCCACCATGCCCAAACTTTTCCTGATTTTTTTTTTAATTGGCGTCTCACTCTGTCGCCCAGGCTGGAGTGCAGTGGCACACTCTTGGCGACCCTAGTGTCAACATCAACCTGCTGGGCTCCAACCATCCCTCCACCTCAGCCTTCCAAGTCACCAGAACTACAAGCACGCGCTACCACGCCTGGCTAATTTTTTTGATTTTATTGTAGAGAGAAGGTCTCACCATGTTGCCAGGGCTGGTCTTGAGCCCATGAGCTCAGGCAGTCCTCTTGCCTTGGTCTCCCAAAGTGCTGGGATTACAGGCTTGAGCCACCACACCCGGCTTTCATGAAATTTTAAAACTGATTCTGAAACTAATTTGGAAGAGAAAATATTGAGGAATATTTTATTAACTTTTAGGAAAAATCCTGACACTTTGTCAATGTCAAGGTATACTACAAAACAGTCACAATTATGGTATTTTTTATGAGACCAAGTCTTGCTCTGTTGCCTAGGCTGGAATACAGTGGTGTGACCGTAGCTCACTTCAGCCTCAAACAAGGACTCAAGTAATTCTCCTACCTCAGCCTCTCAAGTAGCTAGAACTATAGGCGTGTACCTGAATTTTGATAGTAATTTTGATATCAATCCAGTAACAGGCAAATAGATCAATAGAATGGAATAGTCTTGAAGGAGGTTAGTTTCGCATAGAGTAAAGATGGTATTTCAAATCAGTGCAAAATGGTGAAACTACTGAGTAAATGGTGTCCAGGACACCTAGGTATTCATTGGGGGAAAAAAAATTCCATTTTTCACACTGCACAGCCGTCCTCCCTTAACTGAGGAAGGTATGTTCCAAAATCCCCAGTGAGTACCTGAAGACAAAGATAACACCAAACCCTATGTATACTATGGAGAATTTATTGTTCTTTCTTCACAATTTCACAGATAGAATATTTTTTCTTACCATAGATCTATCTTACCGACTTCCACACACTATTATTTAATTCTTTATTCGGTTGAGAACTTTCATCTTTCTGCCTGAAGGAAGCACTTTGCGGCTTTTCTTTGGGATATTCAAATCATCGTCATCACTACTTTTGAGCTTTGGGACCATAAGTGAGCAAAATAAAGGTGACTCGAACACAAGCGCTGTGATATGGAGACGGTTGAACTGATAACCAAGATGGCAGCTGAGCGTCTAAAGGGTAGGTACCAGACACGATGCAGATTCTCTGGACAAAGGGAGGATTACCATGAGCGCTTTCATCATGCTACTCAGAACAGCATGCCATTGATAACTTAGGAATTATTTCTGGAATTTTCCATTTAATATTTTCAGACTTCTGTTGACTGTAAGTAAATGAAATTATAGAAAGTGAAACTGCAGATAAGGGGAATTACTATAAATTAGAATAAATCCTGGAGTATTAATGAACTAAACTTAACTCTCTCACTGCATTGTAAATATTTTCAAACATTTCGTATATTATGCTCTTTTGATATCTTAATCTTTCTGACTAGAGAGAGATTACCCCTTCCAGGGCTAGCAATCCTTAGAGATAGCAAGGCCTCAGCCAGGAGCATAACTTTGAGAGGTAAAACAATCCATCCAGCGCCAGACCTCCTCTATCTGACTTCTAGACCTCAGAAGGCAGTATCCCTCTCCTCAGTCATCTCAGGACTAGGTGCTAGGCAATGAGAAACCACCCCCCACAGCCCAAAGCCCACCCAAATTATTCCAACTAGCCCCCATAAAGGCAGTGGCCTAAGCCTTCCCTTTGCTCCTGTTTGGTGCTTCCTCTGATCTTTCCTGTGTGGTCCTGTGTGGTGATATATGGCATGTCTCCTGCCTCTGGGACCTATGAGTATCCTAAACTTGGTTTTATCCTCTGTCTCCTCTTGTGACCACACCTGAATCATCACATAAAACAATACAACGCATACTGGCATACAGATACTTATATAAACCTGTGTTAGAAAAAAAATAGAGCAAACGCTTAAAAATGTTTTTGTTTATTTTTTATTTGTGTTTCTTGGGGGGAGTTGGAGTCTCAATCTATCGCCCGGGTTGGAGTGCAGCGGTATGCTCACAGCCACTGCAGCCTCGACCCGCTGGGTTCAGGTTATCCCTTCACCTCAGCCTTCCAAGTAGCTGTAACTACAGGCGTTCACCACCACGCCCGGCTAATTTGCTTGATTTATTGTAGAGATGAGGTCTTGTCAATTTGCCCAGGTTGGTTACAAACCCCCGGGCTTGGGCAATCCTCTGGTCTCAAGCTCCCAAAGTACTGGGATTACAGGCATGAGCCACCATACCCAGCTTGTTTATTTTATTTTTAGCGACAGGGTCTTGCGCTAGTACCAGGCTGGAGTGCGGTGGCATGATCATAGCTCACTATAACCTTGAACTTCTGGGCTCAAGTGATCCTCCTGTCTCAGCTTCCCAAGTAGCTGGGACCACAGACCTAGGCCACCACATCTGGCTAAATTTTAAATATTTTGTAGAGATGAGGGTCTCACTCTGTTGCCCAGGCTGGTCTTGAATTTCTGGCCTCAAGCCATCGTCCCACCTCAGCCTCTCAAAGTGCTGGGATTACAGGCATGAACCACTGCAATTGGCCAGAATAAAAATTTTGACTGGAAAATTTCTCTCAAGCAAAACTCAAAATAGGGAAGCTATTAAGGACATGGTTGATAAATTTAAAATATTTCTTAAAGTTCTATATGCAAAAAATGCAATAATTACTGTTAGCAGAGAAAAAGAAACAGCAAGGTAAGTATTTGCAAAAACTATAGGGATATTTACTTATAACACACACACAGAGAGAGACAGAGAGAGAGAGACAGAGAGAAGGGAAGAAATGCAGGGAGAAACAAGTGAAGAAAGAAAAGAAGAAAGAAGCAACTTAAATGTGCATCTAGAGGTCAATGAGAAAACTATTGGTACACACATACAATGGAATGCAATATTAAACACAGTAAGTCCTCTACATATGAACCTTTAAGTTGTAAGCTTTCAAAGATGCAAACAAGCGTTTGCACATCGAGTCTCCTAGTTCTGACAATCCTTCAGCTCTACCATCTCCCACCACCTCTCTCTCCTCCGGTCAGTAACTCTTCTTGCCTGTTCACTCGATGTATACCCCTGTACGCCAGTTGTTGTACCATATTGTACTGCTGTACTTTTCAAGATACTGTAAGATTAAAAATGTTTTCTTTATTTTTTATGTATTATTTGTGTGAAAAGTATTATACACCTATTACAGTACAGTACTATATAGCCAATTGTGTTAGTTGGGTACCTAGGCTAACTTTGTGGGACTTATGAACAAATCGGACTTACGAATGCACTCTCAAAACAGAACTCAATCTTTGTTTTTTAAAAGTTTTTTATTTTAAAGATATGGGGTGCAATTCAGGGTTAGGTATACAAATGTTCATTACGCAGGGACCCTTGTTGATGAGGTGTATTCCCCGCTCCCCCAGCAGATTCCCACTACTGCCAATCCTTTCTTATAGTATTATAATTGCAGGACTCAGTCTTATGTAGGGGACTTACTGCAAACTATGGATCTGTAATATGGAAATTTATATAGCTGTCTAAAAGAATAAGAGATCTCTGTGTATTGACAGGGCAAATTCTTTAAAACATAATTCGTAAAGAAAAAAGTTATAAAGCTGTGTATTGTACCATATGGTTTAGTATCAGTAAGCTTCTGATCATAACAAACCACTCCAAAACTTAGTTGTTTAAATAAGCTTAAAATTCTACAGGTCAGCAATTTGGGGTGTACTCAGCTATTCTCATGTGGACTCACACATTTGCATGCACCTGGTAAATAGATAGGGTGCCGAGGCCTTTCTCCACGTGGGCGCTCATTCTCCAGGTAAGGTTAGACTAGTCTTGATCCCATGCCCTTTTCGGAGTTCTAAGACAGTGAGAGTAGAAGCTACAGGCCTCTTGAGCCCTAGATTTGCAATGGGCACAACATCACTCCTGCGTTATACTAATCAAAGCCAGTCACAAGGCTAGCTCAGATTCAAGGGGTGGGAAAATAAATTCCACCTCTCAGTGAGACAAGCCAAAAAGTGTTGTGACCCGGTTGCAGCCTACCAATCTCCACTTATGTAAAAGGTTATTCAAACTAGAACATGTAATTGCATATGTATATAGGTGGGTACATGCAAAGTAAAGGGTAGAATGCTACACATAACCCAACACGATAGCAGAGGTTCTTATGAAGTGAGATTGAGAGGGGTCATGAAAACCTTTTGGGTTGACAATTTATTTGTAAATTACTTGTATAAGTAAAACTGAATTTTAAAAAAATTAACTCTGAGGCACTCATGAATATATGGGTTAATATTCAAAGGTCTGAACTTACATAAATAAAAGATCAAGTTCTCTCTTTATTTCGTTACGTTTAGTTTTCCAAAGTGCTTCATTTGTTAGACACTATTGAAAAGGTTGTAGCCAACAGATTTGTCTGTGCCAAGCCAATTTAATAAGATATAACTTTTCTGAATAAATGACCTCACCGCATGGAGTTCCCAGACCACCCGAAACAAGCAAATGCCAGAGAACACACACACACACACACACACACACACACACACACACACACACACACACACACAAATGCCTCCTTCTTCCTATATTAAATTAGCTTCCACTTTGCGAATGGTTATGATAACTCAGCAGGCTTTCAAGGAACTGAACTTTAATTTGTAGGCTATAAAAAAATTGAATTTCTAAATTGATTATAAGTTTCCATATTCAAAGCACAGCTTTCTGAGTTCCTCCACCCTTCAACAACCCAGTTAGTCTAAAGTATATTAAGATGTAGGCATGGGAATTAATGTCTGAGGGCACTGTAGGGAAAATAATTTTTCCTCTACCCTTTCTGAGTGTTTAGTTGGGATGGACCTTTAGCAGATTAACAAGAGAAAAACAAACAGAAGTTTAATAACATGGTGCTTTGGTTTGAATGATGATGTATCCTCCAAAATTTATGTTGAAAATTAATCCTCAGCTGGGCTCGGTGGCTCAGCCTGTAATCCCGCGCCTTTGGGAGGCTGAGGTGAGTGGATTGCCTGAGCCCGCGGGTTCGAGACCCGCCTGGGCAGCAGACCTCATCTCTACAATAAATCAAAAAATCAGCCGGGCATGGTAGTGCATGCCTGTAATTCCGGCTACTTGGAAGGCTGAGGCGGAAGGATCGCCGGAGCCCAGCAGGTCGAGGCTGCAGTGGCCGGAAGCAGCCACTGCACTCCAGTCTGGGCGACAGAGTGAGACTCCAACTCAAAAAAAAAAAAAAAAAAGAAAAAGAAAATTAATCCTCAATTTAGGAGTATTAAGAAATGTAGGCCAGGTGTGGTGGCTCACACCTGTAATTCTAGCATGTTGGGAGGCTGAAGCAGGACAATCACTTGAGGCTAGAAGTTCAAGACCAGCCTAGGCAACACAGTGAGATTTCATCACTACAAAGCTAAAAAAAATTGTAGGGCATGGTGGCACATACCAGTAGTCCCAGGTACTTGGGAGACCGAGGCAAAAGGATCTCCTGAGCTTAGGAGGTTGAGGCTGCAGTGAGCTGTAATCATGCCACTGCACTCCGGCCTGGGTGACAGAGTGGGACGCCTGACTCAAATAAATACATAAATAAGTAAGAAGTGTGGTCTTTGGGAGGTGATTACCTTCCCAATGGGCAGAGCCCTTATGAATGGGATTAGCATCTCTATCAAAGGGCTCCAGGTTGAAGAGAGTGCTTTCTTGCTCTTCCATTTCTTCTGCCATAAAAAGACACAGTGACCTTTCCTTCTGGAGGACCCAGCAGCAAAGCACTATCTCAGAAGCAAAGAGCAGTCTTCACCAGACTGTACCAGCACCTTGATCTTGGACTTCCCAGTCTCCAGAACCGTAAGAAATATATTTCTGTTCCTTATAAATTACCCGGTCTAAAGTATTCTCTTATAGCAACACAAATAGTAAGACACATACATAATGCCTGTATACATAGGAGATACCCAAGGAAAATGAAAAAAATCTCAAAAAATGGTTCCAATACCATCATCGGCTGAAACAAAGAAAGAAAGAAGTGGGAAAGCACCAGCTGTGGGGAGGTGGCCAAGAAAAGCACCATAAACAAGGGTGAGATCTGTAATACAGATTTAAGTCAGTGCCTTCTCCATTTATTAGAATTTCTGGTGATTGTGAGTTATCTGTCTCTTCCTGGTGCAGACAGAGTGACACCCTTACAACTGGAAATTTCTTTTATAGAAGTAAATTTCTCTTACCAAAGGACAACTTCCCTGTTTTTTAGAGCTTCTCTGTGTCTGCTGTTCCCCAAAATAATCCACTCAAAATAAACCTGATTCCAAAAAGGCATATTTTGGGGTATCATAATGTTCTGGTCTCCTACAGTCACATTTTGGGTGGCATATTCTGAGCCCCACCAGCATTTATCTACATAGTAAGGGCGTGTAGAAAGGTCTGCTTTGGAAGCTGGCTTTCAAATCCCCAAAGGCTGTTTGGTGGCAGAAAAGGCCAGCCTCCCCCTTGGCTGACGCAGTTCCTACTTGCCTGAATACACTCTTTTCCTTCCACCATCTGTGTCTACATCCTGTACTTTCTCTTGGCCTTTATATCTGCTTTTATATTTAGTAATGGCAGGTGATGAGAGAACCACGTAACCTCAGAAAAGCCAGAATGTGTTACCAGACGGGATCCATGGAACCACACGCCTTTACCTGTTTTATTTTTTCCTTTGTCAAGAGCATCATATCAGACAGTTGTGCTAGTTACTTATTATTGGTCTTTGGCTCCACAGACACATTTCCTTACTCCTCCCTGATCACTCAGTGCTAGAAATCTGCAAACTAAACTCTCTTCCTTGCTGACTTGCCGTTTGTTTCTGTTAACCGAAGAGCACACTGGGAGGAGGATGGAAAACAAGAACAATAGGTCATTTTTGCTCTGCCTTGGGTTATGTCTCTAGCAGAGACAGTACCCTTGAGTTCTAGCTTCAGCAGAACACAGGCATGACGTCAGGTTCCCCAGGTCCCGTAGGGTAATGAGAGTGTGTGTTTCCGGCTTCCCAGAGAGAAGGAGAGACGGTAATTCAAACAGCAGCACCAGTCAGGAGACCATCCATCTCAGTGGCCAAGTAAACATAAACGCCATTTTTTTTCTACGTTCCTACAACCCTAGGGATGGATGGAGCACTCTGCAGTTGCTAATCCCTGGGAAATGTTTTCTTCTACCATTTTGCAATTCCAGCCTCCATCCAGGACAATTTCTTGAGAGCTTGTTTGGAGGTTCTAGTAGGGGAGCATAACTACCCATACAGCCTTGACCAAAAAAATGATCCTCCTCTAGCGGGGATGATTGTCCTCCTCGACCAAGTGCATAGCTTCCGGAGGGACACATATGGAACACTGAGGGAAGAAGGGGACACCTGCCCTTCCAGCCAGATCAGCCAAATCAATCCTGCCGATCAAAGGGGCTGACAGATGTCACAGACAGATCACCTTTACATCCCAGGACAATTTATTTACATTTTGGGTGAGATAAAGCAGATATACAATAAACTATATACATAAATATTTAAGCCATATAAAATTTGATAAACTGGCCAGGCTCAGTGACCCAGCCGGTAATCCCAGCACTTTGGGAGGCCAAGGTGAGTGGATTGCCTGAGCCCACGGGTTCGAGACCAGCCCAGACAACTTGGCAAGACCTGTCTCTACTATAAATCAAAAGTTAGCCAGGCATGGTAGCATGCGCCTGTAGCTCCGGCTACTTGGAAGGCTGAGGCAGAAGGGTCAACCGAGCCCAGCAGGTCGATGCTGGGATGGCCATGAACTGGCCACTGCACTCCAGCCTGGGTGATGGACTGAGACTTCAACACACACAAAAGAAATTTGATAAACTTTAACGTGATTATACACTGTGATGCCATGATTGCAATAAAAATAACAAGCGTGTCCATCATCTCCAAAAGTTTCTTATGCTCCTTTCAAATTGTTCCCTCGCCTTCCCCAACTGCTGATCTGCTTTCTGTGGTTACAGCTTGCACGCTACAGAATTTTATAGAAATGGGATCCTATGGTATTAGTTCCTTTTAAAATGCTTCAATTATCTCACTCAGCATAATTAAACTGACCATGTTGTTGCACATTTCAACTGTTTATTCCAATTTATTGCTGAATAGCAAGTACTCCATTGTATTAATATACCACAGTTTGTTTATGTATAAATCTATTGATGGACATTTGGGTCATTTCAGTTTTGAGTTATTTTAAATAAAGCTGCTATGAACATTTGTGTACAAGTCTTTGTATGAATATCTGCTTTCAATTCACTTGGGTAAATACCTAACTTTGAAATGGGTGGAGCATAGGGTAGCTGTATGTCTATGTTTTAAAGACAGCCAAATGGTTCTCCCAAGTTGCATTATTTTACATTCCCACTAGCAGTGTGTAAGAATTTCCGGTTCCTCCACATCCTTGTCAGCACTTGGTATGATTAATGTTTTTAAAGTTACCAAGTCTACTTCCTCCAACACTTTTGTAACCAATTCCCTAAATTAAAGTTCCTCAGTTTAAAAATACCTAAAGGGATTTCTTTGCTCCTAGTCGGATGCTGACTCAATACAAGTATTAAGTGACTCAACACTCACTACCTGTTAGATGAATGAATGAATGGGTTATTGAGAGGAAAGCTCTGAAGGCCATGGAAGTTGGAAATCAAGAATGATGCCTAGGCAGGCAGAGACTATGATGAAATATGAATATAAAAATTCAATTTTAAACATAGACATAGGAAAGAAGCAACAAAAAAAATCTCTTGCAAATACAGAAGAGAAGGTTCAGAAATATAGATTGGGAAACATTTAAGGGTAGAAAAGAAGAGTAAACAGCTGGTGTTGGAAATAGAGACCAGGTAATGAGAGAGTATAGATAAACCTCAGGTAATTTAGCAAGAAAAACAAAAGAGCCTATAGGAATGGAAATCAATAGAAAAGATAATGGCTTACACAGAACAGAGAAACTTTGCAAGGACAAGTTTGAATAAGAAGGAGAAGTTTCCTGGGGACCAATTAGCCGAAACATTTAACTGATGGCAAGAAAACATAGTGGCTTGCAATAAACTCCTAACAGAATGTCACCAAGTATGCAGATTATAGAGAAACAAAGGCTGTGAACAGCACTAAGAAACCCACAGGCTCTGGGACAGTCTCAGGAGATGGGAACAGAGGGTCTGGTGGTGACACAGGCACTGGCTCTAACAGCTGCCCTGATCTGCTTCTTCTGGATAGATGACTGGATTGGGTGGGTAGAAAGAGTAATTTGCTGTGGGCAGATGCACGAGTTTTTCTAGCCTGCTGTTTAGGGAGTTGGAGAAGTAAAGATTACTGGATTGGCTCTTGTTTAGTATGTGGAGAAGCCCAGAACAGTGTCTCCTCCTCGCAACCTCACCATTTATTCGTTTTATTACACTGCCTCAATTTATGGGATCTCTCTCTTTTTTTTTTTTTTTTTAGTCGGAGTCTCACTCTGTCACCCAGACTGGAGTGCAGTGGCCACTCCCGGCCATCACAACCTCAACCTGCTGGGCTCCAGTGATCCTTCCGCCTCAGCCTTCCAAGTAGCTGGAACTACAGGCGTGTGCTACCACACCCGGCTCATTTTTATTTATTGTAGAGATGAGGTCTCTCCAAGTTGCCCAGGCGGGTCTCAAACCTGCAGGCTCAGGCAATCCACTCGCCTTGGCCTCCCAAAGGCGCAGGATTACAGGCTGAGCCACCGAGCCCGGCTGGAATCTCATATATTCACACTACACCCCCTACTGCCTTTACCCTCAGGAGGATGGGGACTATGCTTTCTAGTTCTATTGCTCTTCCACAGCACCCAGAACAATGAAAGACGTTCACTCTCTCATTCGTTTTCTTTTTTTCTTTCTTTTTAAAATTTTTATTATAAAGATATCAGTACATTTCAGGGTTAGGTATATAAATATTGATCATGCAGGTACCCTTGTTGATGAGGTATGCCCCTCCCTCCCCTAGCAGTTTCCCTCAACTGCCAATCCCACCCCCCCTCCCCTGACAGTTTTCCACCACTGCCAATTGCTTTCTTATAGCATTATAATTGTTCAAGTTCCGTTTATGAGTGAGAACATATGGAACTTTGTTCTTTGTTTCTGTAATAGATCACTGAATATGATCGACTTCAAATCCATCCAAGTTGCTGCAAAGTCCATATACGTGTCCTTCTTTATGGCGGCATAATAGTCCATTGTGTATATGTACCACATTTTTTTTATCCAGTCCAGTTTAAGCAATATGCATTGAGCTCCTACTCTGTGTCAGACACCAGGGATGGAAAGATGAATAAGACATCTCCCTGAGATGTCTCCCTCAAGGAGATCACAGTTCAGCTGGAAAGATGGAGACATCGAGAGCTCCCTATGAGAGCATGTGAGAAATACTATAAAAGAGGTACCCACTGAGAGGGAAGGAAGCAGACAAGCTCTGCAGTGGAACTGGAGCTAGCTTTGACAAGAGACGTGAGGACAAGTGGGCGTCTGCCAGGTAGGACAGGCAGGGGATGAAGAACAGAAATATCAAAGGTAGGGAGTGAGAAAGCATCCAAAGGAAAGTGAAGTTTGGCTTCCTAAGAGCCTGGGGACAAAAGCATGGATGATACGGAGGGAGAAAGAGTTGTGGCATCTTCTGGCGGACTACTAAAACTTCCTCTTCGACCAAGTGCATAACTTCAGGAGGGACACACGGAGCAGTGAGAGAGGAAGGGGATACCTGCCCAGCCAGCCAGATCAGCCAAATCGACCCTGCCGATCAAGGGGGTGACAGATGTCACAGCCAGATCGCCTTCACATCCCAGGACAATTTCGTTGCATTTTGGGTGAGATGAAACTGATATACAATAAACGATATGTATAAATATTTAAGCTATATGAAATTCGATAAACTTTAACATAAGTAAACACGGTGATACCATCACTGTAGTAAAAATAAACATATTTATCATCTCCCAAAGTTTCTTATGCTCCTTTTTAATTGCTCCCTCGTCTTCCTCTTTAGAGAAGATGTTTCATCTTCAGCAGGAAAGGCCGAATAGAAACAGTTGTGGTCAGGTTATGCAGAATTGTAGAGAATGTGCAGTGCCCGCCCGCCCTTTTTGAGTCAAGGTCTCATTTTGTTGCCCTGACCGGAGTGCAGTGGCACAATCATGGCTCGCCACAGCCTCAACCTCCTGGGCTCAGATGATCCTTCCACCTCAGTCTCCTCTAGCAGTGACTATAGGTGTGCGCCACCATGCCTGGTTAATTTTTATTTATTTATTTTTTTGGTAGAGACAAGTTCTCACCATGTTGCCCAAGCTGGTCTTGAACTCCTGGGCTTAAGCAATCCTCCCACCTTGGCCTCCCAACGAAACCGCCCACCATCAACTGAGTATCCTCTGATGCTAGAACTTGGTCTCACATCTGATAGGGAAGTGAAATGGAAAGGAAGGGGGGCACACAGGTTGGAGATGAGGCAGGTGCAGAATTAAAGCCCTCATAAACAGTCGGGACGTGTTGGGTAAGTATAGGAAGTCATCAGTGTTTGAAAGCAGAGGGGTTGGGATCTGACCTGGCTGTGGCATGTACATACATTCCTGAAAATCAACAAAAGAGAGCATTTCTCTTATCTCCTATACATTTCCTATTGAGTCACTTCAAAGAATCCTTAACCCTCTGCAGGCTATGCTCACTCAACTGAGAGAAATGAATCCCTCCCTATTCACCCCCTTTTATCAGTGGCCACAGATTTGAAAACATAGCACCTATGTTACCATAAGCCTTGTAACTTATGTTGACCCAGAACTAAAGTGAATGGGAAATCGGTAGGAGGGTGTGTGCGGGTGAAAAATCAAGAGGGCCAGACATGCAGTAATGTTACGAGGAGTTGGGAAAGGCGGGGGTAGACTCAATATTTTAGCGGGAGAACTGGTAGGAATTGGACAGGATTGTCTGGAAGTTGAAGGACAGGAAGGGGATGGAGAGGCCTCCAAGGGGTCAGGCCTGCCACACAGAGCACAGAGTGGCAGTCTTGATGGAGACCAGGAATGCAGTGGGTTGATGGGCTCCATCCCTGCCTGTGGAGGGTGCAAACAGAGGTGTCAGGATGTAGCTGGTAAGGACGACTTAAGTCACAGGTATAGCGTTAGTTGCCAGGAGCACATGCGCAGTGGCTGAAGTCACTGGGGAAGGTGAGATCACTTTGGGAGAATGAACGAGTGAAGAAACATGAAACATGAGACCGGTGATAGATGTGAACCTGGGAAATATCAGTGCTGAAGGGTGGGGGAGGAACAGAAGGCAAGAAGGGAGCCAAGAAAGATCTGCCAGGCAGAGAATCCTGCAAGAGAGAAGTGATCTGGGAGGAGGAGGTTTAGAAGCACCCCAGTTGGACGAGGGCTGGAGGGAAGCCTTTGGATTGGGCATTCGAGGTGTCATTGGTGAGCGGTTTCACCAGGGGCTGGGGTTGGCAGCAGGCAGGGAGAGGGCAGAGGAAATACATGTAGACTAGGCTTTCAAGGACAGACGTGAGGGCTTGGCACAAGGCTTATGTCAAATGAAGGGTGAGGGAGACTTGAGCATGTGGGTAGGCAGGGAAGAGGAATTGATGGAGATGGGAAGGAGAAAGAGAACAGAGAAATCAAGTGTAGGAACAGAAGGGGATGGAATCACAAGCCCAGAGGAGGGGTGAGTTTTCTTGTGCCTCTGAAACAGGAGAGAGGGTGGGTGAAGACACCAACGATTATGAAGGTGGTGGGAAGGTACTGAAGTAGGTCACATGATGGATAGCCTTTCCTTTCCATGAAAGATGAAGCCAAGTCACCTAGCTAGAGGTGGGTGGGAAGAAGCTGGGAGTTAGGGTATCTAGATGCTAAATATCACACACACCCTATTCAATTTGTTAATTTCTCTTTCTGCTTTTTCCTTCTCCGTCTTCTACTTTTAAAATATATTTTAGTTAGCTGGTCATGGTGGCTCAAGCCTGTAATCCTACCACTCTGGGAGGCTGAGGCGAGAGGATTGCCTGAGCCCATGGGTTCAAGACCAGCTTGGGCAACATGGTAAGACCTTGTCTCTACAACAAATCAAAAAATTAGCTGGGCATGGTAGCATGTGTCTGTAGTTCCAGCTACTTGGAAGGCTGAGGCAGAAGGATCACTGGAGCCCAGCAGGCCGATACTGGGGTAGCCATGAGCATGCCACTGCACTCTAGCCTAAGCGATGGAGTGAGACTCCAACTCAAAAAATTTTAAAATAAAAAATAAAAGTATTTTAATCCTTTAATAAAACAGGCCTGCTTCGTTTCTCTCAGTGCTAAGTAATGGAAATCCAGGCTTTGAAATAATAGGCACTTCCGACTGCTGGTTAGAGAAATCACAGCTAGTTAAGGAGAAGAAAATATACCCCTCTTTCCCTAAATGAAGCAAGTAAAGCTAAATGAAAACACTATAAGATGTTTTTCTATGTCATTTAACAATGCGTGTCAATGTTATTTCTAATACAAGAGTTTTGCAACGGATCTGAACCTCAGAGACATAGTGTTATGACTTGTGGAAATAACCTAGACCTTCCATCAAAGACTGGAATTCCAATTTGTTGTGTAAAAATTTGTCGCTCTACCCCCCATCTTTATAATAATTTTTTTAAAAAGAGGAAAAAAAAGTGTTGCTCTGGTAGCGTCCCATTTGAGATCTATCTTCTGGAAATTTTGCATACTTGCACATCTTCTCTGCTAAATTGGAAGAGGATTATGAGCACTTCCTTCATATCTCATTTGCACAAAGGTAAAATAATAATAAACTAAAACCTGCAACTCTTTGGGGTACATTATTTAAACAAAGAATTTGAAAGACTCACTCATGAAAACTTAAGGTAATAAATGTTTAAGAAGACATGTGGGAGATGAAAAAAATGGCTAAGATCAGAGTTGAAGTTAGCACGGTCAGTGGAGTCACCCTGCCTGACTGCAGGCCATTCTTCACAGTTTTGCACAGCTGGAAGTGATATGGAAACCCGCTGTTTTCTGTCCATATTGCTATAACCCTTAAAGAAAGGTATAACAAGTGTTGCAGTAGGCCTGCATGTACATACTTTCCTGAAAATCAACAAAAGAAAGCGTTCCCCTTATCTCCATTTCATTCCCTATCAAGTCACTTCAAAGAACCCTTAACCTCCTGCAGACTACGCTCACTCAACTAACTGAGAGAAATGAATTCCTATTCACTTCCTTTTATCAGTGGTCATAGATTTGAAAATATAGCACCTATGTAACCATAAGCCTTGTAGCTTATATAACTTTTTGTTTTTGTTTTTTAAATAAAGATGTGGGGTACAATTCAGGGTTCGATATACAAACATTGATTATGCAGGTACCCTTGTTGATGAGGTGTGCCCCTCCCTCCCCTAGCAGTTTCCTCAACTGCCAATCCCACCCCAATTCCCTGGCAGTTTCCCACTACTGCCAATCCCTTTCTTATAGTATTATGATAATTGTTCAAGGTCCACTTATGAGTGAGAACATATGCTACTCTGTTCTTTGTTTCTGTGATAGATCACTGAGTATGATTGACTCTAAATCCATCCAAGTCGCTATGAAGTCCATATGCTTGTCCTTCTTTATGGCTGTATAATATTCCCTTGTGTATATGTGCCACATTTTTTTTTATCCAGTCCAGCTTCGATGGGCAGCATGGTTGGTTCCATGCTTTTGCTACAGTGAATAGAGCTGCAACAAACATACGTGTGCAGGTATCTTTTTTGTGGAATGATTTGAGTTCCTCCGGGTATATTCCCAATAGGGAAATTGCTGGGTCATAACTTTTTGCATGTTATAACTACTAATCAACAACATGTTGTAGTGAATAACGTTTAACTTTGCAATAGGTTCATTAACTCCCTTACTCTATTGTAAGCTTAATCAACTTTTCAGTTGGGTGTTACTTATAACACTGTGAGCTATCTGTTGGTAACCAGTGCCAGGAAATGCGGACCATTAAACATTACTTGACAAAATGTAGCTGTAACTTGAGTTCTATACAATGCTCTGTCAGTCACATAATCAATGTACGGGTACCAACAACCCTAAGCTTATAAAAATGGACTGTAAAACCTAAGGGGTGAGTAGACTGGTTCCAAAAATGTCAGGAGCCAGGTGCAGTCTTCCTTAATTCTAAATTCAGAAATAAACTTCTTTCAGCTAGTTCCTCTCTCGATTTACTGGCATCAAGAGATAGCACTCAAGCGTTTACTTGGACCATAACAGAAGGTCAGGAGAGGAAGGTTCTGAGAGCTTAAGGAGGCAAGGAGAGGGCTCTGAAACTGAAGGCAAAGGACTAGAGAACCTCCTCTTTTTAATCAGACCTTTGATGAAGAGTCTTGGGCCATCTCCAAGAGTCATTTTCTGAGCACTGACTGAGGGGAACCAGCAGCCAGGGGTGTTTCGTCCTCCTCTTGCTTTTTTTGGAAGCCATTAGTGAGGCTGGCTTGCTACTAACTGCACTGCTGTCTTTGTTTGCAGGCTTATCCACCTCAGTGGGATGTCCCCTTTGAGTCATTTTTCTAATAGTGAAGATAGAGTCACAGAGACCCAGTTGTTCTCTCTGATCACAACTTTCTCAGTGCCAAGAACATGCCTCGGTGAGACTCTGGACGGATGTCAGGAAGCAATCTGAGGCTGGCAACAGAGAGAAATTAAACATCCCCTGTGGAAATTGAGGTCCAGTCATTAGCTTCCTAAGGACCATATGGAATTGTGGATTGTAACTTTTTTGTGGCAGGCATAGATACCTCTGACTATATGAGAAAGCTATGATTCCTTGTCTGAAAAATGCACAGGCGTCTCCAGATGTCCAATTTTTCATACCATTTCAGGGCTTCAGGCCCATGGTTCTTTCTACAGTTCTTTTTATGAACCCTCACTCTTAGGAGAACACTTCACCCACCTACTTCTGAAATGGCCTGGTTCCACACTCTGAATCACTGGGTGTGGTGCACAGGATTCTGCATTGTAAACAAGCTGCTAGGAGATTTTACTACAATCTGAGTTTGAAAACCCATGCCACTAGGTAAGAATCTCAGTTCAAGGAGAACTAGGCAAATTCTCTTGTTTACTCAATGGTTCATTCCCAGTCCACGTTGGATCCTTCTGCCTTCTGTCTCTAGCCAACAAGATCCTGGGTTCTCCTCTTGCCATCACCATAGGGAAGCTCAGGACGTGCAAAGGTATTTTTATGCTGGTTCTGGAAAAACACTTACAAAGATAAGTCTTATGGCAAAAATATATATATAACCAACAACTCCCTTGAAGCCAAGAGAAATGTCTTGGGTGATTCAGGTCAAAGCTTGACTCTCCCTCAGCTGCTGCCATCCATATGATCTGTGTGCACGGTCATCCGGGCACTTTAAACATCATTTGTGCACTCAGCTAAGCAACTCTGGTAGATGGGAAGTTTCAAGGGAAAGTTTATGACCAGAATTTGTTATTTAGAGAAGCAGGATGCAAACCACACCCCAGGTTTCCTGGCTCCTTTGCTTTGTGAGCACCCTGGCCTTTTTGTTTTATGACCCACCACGAATTCTTCTCACAATGCTGCATCTCCCTGTCAGTTAGACGTCACAGCTCAGTTTTTCATCCCAGGGCCATACTTTAGGGCCATTTAGCAATGTTCTTCCTTGGGATTCTGTGTTTTTATTACTCATCATGACACCATAGGAGCATGCTTCCCAGAATGCACCGAGGCATACATATTACTCACTACAGAGGAAGAAATCAGTTCACAGGAAATAAAACTGAACTGTGAAAACACATTTATTCCTCCACTGCTCCTGTTAATAATTTTCTATTTGGAGAGTTTGCAGACAAATTCATGGACTGACTCAGTTTCTTACTGTGTGAAGGCTACAGGATTCTTGCAATTGTAATTATCCAGCTGTAGTATCTGACACCACCATATTTATCAGAAAGCACACATCCAGGCACTAAGGCCATGCCATACCATGAAGCATCTGTATGAAAAGGCTCTGGGAAGTCTTATGGATCTATAAAAACTAGAATGCATCATCAAATAAAAAAATAAAGATTTATTCTTCTTTCACGTCAGTTCTGAAACACTCAAACAGTTATTTCCTTTGGACATTTGGAATCTACAAATCAAAATCAAGATGACCAACATTTGAAGTTGTCTGAGTTTACATAGATGTCTGAGTTTACATAGATACATTAGCTATTGTATCCATAGGGAGGCCCAGCCTTGCGTGGTCTTTGGAAAGGGAGACATTACCGATTATTGGATAGAGAAAGGTACTTGAAAGTAGAAGAAAATAGACCAACTGGGATCCTTGGGACCCAAAGATTGACATGACAATGAGTTTCCTGGATTTTTTAGTAGATACTGGAGAAGAAAGCAACCCAGAAATACCAACAGGTTTCTGACCAGAAAAGTCCAATTTATTTTAAGTATGCAAGGCTGGCTCAACATTTGAAAATTATTCATTGTAATCATTCACATAAACAGGCTCAAGAAGAGAAATCACATGATTATATCAAGCAATGCATTAAAACATTTGGCAGAATTTACTATCCATTCATTATCAAAAAATATCTCGGAAAAATAGAAATAGTAGGGAACTTCCTCAACTTGTTAAAAAGCATCTAAAAAAATACAGCTAGTTTTATATTTAATAATGAAAGGCAGAATGGTTTCCCTCTAAGATCAGACACAAGCCAAGGATGTCTATTTGCATTACTCTTACTCAACATAGTGTTACAAGTTCTAGCCAGTACAATAAGACAAGAATAATAAATAAAAAACATGCATGCAGTTTAGTAAAAAGAAATAAAGCTGTCCTTATCAAGGAATAAAAAAATTATTAAAACTAATAAGTAAGTTCAGGAAAGTGACAAAATACAAGGTAAACATGCAAGAAAACAGAGTATTCCTATATACTGCAATGAACAAGTAGACACTGGAACTAAAAATACAATACCATTTATAATTGCTCAAAAATAAAATACATGTAGATCTAACAAAACATATACAAGATTTGTATGCTGAAAAGTACAAAGCACTGATGAAAGAAGTCAAAGAAGTCCTAAATAAGTGAATAGACATATCATGTTTATGATTCAAAAGACAGCATAATAAAGATGTCAATTCTCCTCAAATTGATATACAAGTTTAACATAATTCTTAGCAAAATGCCAGATAGAATTTTTGTAGTCAGAGATAAGTTTATGCTAAAATTTCTATGGCAGTATAAAGAAACTAGAATAGCTAAAATAATTTTATGAAGAATGAAGTAGGAAGAATATATCTATTCAGTTTCCAGACTTTACTTCGCTACCAGTTATCAAGAATGTGTGGCATTGGCAGAGAGATAGATACATAGAGATCAATGGAACAGAATAAAGAATTCAGAAAGAGACTCTCACAAATATGCCCAACTATGTTTTGACAAAAGCAATTCTACAGAGGAAAGATAATATTTTCAACAAAGGGTGCTGGAGCAATTGGATAACCGTAGACAAACAAGTGAACTTCAATGTAAGTCTCTTGCCTTATATAAAAGTTGACTCAAAATAGATCCCGGATTTAAATGCAAACATATAAAATGTTTAGGAAAAAAAAAAATTGAAGGTCTAGGGCTAGGCAAAGAGTGCTTATACTTGGGGGAAAAAAAGCATAACCCCTAAAATGAAAAATTGATACATTATATTTCATAAAAATGAAAGACTTTTGCTCTGAACACCTTGTAAAGAGAATTAATAGGCAAATTAACTGACTAAAAGAAAATATTTGTAAACCACATATCAGACAAAGGACTAACATATAGGCTATACAAAGAATGCTCAAGACCCAACAGTAAACCAAAAAAAATCCAGTTAGAAAATGGGAAAAAAACAAAGAGGTGTTACAACAGAGGCTAATACAGATGCTAATTAAGCCCACGAGAAAGGATGGAACTATTATTGGGGGCTGGAGTGGCAGGTATTGTATCAGGCCATTGTGGGGATACATAGGTTAACTAGACAAAGCTCCTGTCCTCAAGCAATTTATAGTCTACTAGGGCAGAAAAGGCCTAAGACAAAGATTATATCAAGGTAGTGGTAAATGTTGTTGGGAGCCGACCACGGAGGCCCACTGAGCGTTAGAGATCAGGAAGGGCCGTTGACCCCGAGACCACTAGGATGCGTTCGGGAGCTATTGACCCCATTTCCTCCCCCTTTCTACTCAGCACTAACCAGATTAAGCTCCGGTGAGCTCAAAACATAAAAACTCTGAGACTGGGACGAACACAAGCTAACTTTAGAAGCTTATTGCTCCCATTCTTCCACAAACTGCAGTTTTGGCTTCCACACAACTTAGAATTCAAACTCGGGTCACATCTAAGAGCCTTATTGGTCACAGGCTTCTGGGTCATGATCTTAGGATTTATTGAAGTTGAATAAGGTGTAAATTGTAGAATATAGTTTTAGAAGACAGCCATTTTGTTGAAAGAATGCGGCTGGGTTACTTGCAAGTAGCCCACTGTGAACTTTGGACTGGGCCACATTCCAAACATTCTGGGATGGGCCACTTTCGTTTGTAAAGTAAATACTTAAGCTTCTATAGAATTGTTTAACTTGGCATAAATCAATCAGCTTAGGATGAAAAAGGTTTATAGAATATGTCAGTCACAGATTAGGTTACCCTTTGTTATGGGATTTTAAGATTATCATATGAAAAGGGTTTAAAGGCAATCATTGATTAAGTTTTCATGGATTAAGGTTTCTGGTGGGTGGGGGACGCCCCTCCCACATCTGACTTTGTGTATAAAAGACCCATTGTAATTCCCAATAACACACATCGCTTCTGCACTAGACTGGAGTCCAGTCTCTTTCTTTCTCTCTCTCTCTCTCTCTTTCTTCTTCTCCCCAATCACTAACGCCGTCTCCACCTTTGGGGTACCCTGAACTGGCTGGAGCTGGACTCTGGCAAAATGTCTCAACAGGGAGAAAATGTCACTTACAGTTTATAGCCGACCTGCATCAGGAAAGGCATGGTGTTGACATTTGACACAAAGAATGAGGTAGAGGTCTAGGCAAGAGGATAGGTGGAGAGAAGACACTTCAGATGGAGAGAGAAGCAGGAGCAAGCTTTGGAGCTGGGAGAGTATAGAGGGCTGGACTGGGCTGGTGCTCTGGGGTGGGAACAAGATCTGATCTGGGAAATGAGCCTGGAAATGTGAGGTAGAAGCACAGATAGGAGGACCATGAACGTATCCGTTGGAAATGTTCTTCTTGTGTCAAAATCAGCATCATCTATTTTGGTCTCATAGAAGAGCAAATTCTTGGGCAACTATTCCATAGGAGCAAACTAAATGCTCTTCTACTCCTAGGCTGCCATTGTAAACTTTGAGAAGAGAGATGCCAGTCACTAACCGTATTGCTCTATTAGTTGATAACATGTGCACATTGAAACTAATGGAGGAAAGCTAAGGACAAAAGGAATCTCTATCCATCTTCTCAAAAAACATCTGCTCCGGTAAATAATCCACCTACCACATATTCATTGGATTTCCAAGCTGCTATTTGAAATATGCAAACACTCTCAGGAGTTTGAGATTGGATTAGTAGGAAGGGGGGCTAAATAATGTATAGAGTTATGCTTTATTTTATTTGACCATATGTTTCTATAGCAGCCTCTTCCATTTGCTAGCTTTTAGAAAATCCATCCAATCAAGGGATTAAAAAAAATCAGAGACATCTCTCGAAAGGAAGATGTAATCACCATGTTGCTGATATGTCTACTCCACTCTTATTTATTTATTTATTTATTTATTTATTTATTTATTTATGAATCACTCAGGGTTTCACTCTGCTGGCCAGGCTGGAGTTCCGTGGCACACTCACGGGCCACCGCAGCCTCGACCTGCTGGGCTCAGGTGATCCTTCCACCTCAGCTTCCAAGTAGCTAGAACCACAGGCACACACCACCACGCCCAGCTAATCTTTTTGATTTACTATAGAGACAAGGTCTCACCACATTGCCTAGGTTGGTCTCAAACCCGTGAGCTCAGGCAATCCTCTCACCTCCACCTCCCAAAGAGCTGGGATTACAGGTGTGAGCCACCACCCCCAGCCTAATTTATACAACAGGTCTGCTACTCCAAGCATGCAGAGGAACTCGATTCTGTTCTGAAAGCCTAAATTAAATAATGATTATTAGGTAGGTCGCCTTTCCACCAAGTCCACAAAAAATTAGTCTCAACTTTAAATAGAAGAGTATCTGATCCCTCAACCCTATTTTGTGAATTGTTTTATACAGAACACTGCATCTCAAAATTTATTGTGCACAAATTACTACCAGATCTTGTTGAACTCTAGATTAGATCTGAGTGTAGGCCCAAGAAGACTAAACACTAAAAAACTAGCTCTAATAAACATATGCAAACACTCAATTCAACAAAAGCAGGACATATTTTCTTCTCAAGGGAAAATTTCCATATTTTAAACCACAAATTGTTTCGATATATTTAAAGAGATAGATATTATACAAAGTATCCTCTCTGACCACAGTGGGATGAAATTAGATAACAATAACAAAAGAAAAACTGTCATGTAAATTAACAGTTTTTAAAAATGCTCTAATAAAAAAAAAAAAAGATTTTCTGCCCAGGGCCTGACACATGCAGGCACTCGACCTGTGATAATAGGTAGTATTTAGGTTGTACGGGTATGATTTTTTATGAAAGAGAATCTGCTTGCCACATGTTTGCAGCTTGAGAGAGGAGGGAGCTATGAGTGTTTTCGTAAAGTTAAGTATTGTTATTGTTTTCCATGGAGAAAAGTGAATGTCTGCACACCCTTATGGGCTATTCTTGGCTCACACACGTGTTTCTGTCAATTGGATCTTAACATTTTATGTATTTTTAATAGTTGGCTTAACGTTAAGCAGCATAGTCACAGGAAGGCCTATTTCAGAGAGCAATCGATGAGCGTAAAACAAGTTAAAATTGTACAAATGAATATCACCATCGATCCAGTAATTTTACAAGTCTGGTCTTTTTCATTTTGACTCCATACTGCAAAGCTGCTTTCTGATTACATGGAGAGGGTTGGGGACCCACACAAGATGGGTCGCTTTTGGCCATAATCCTCCATCAGTCGTAGTTAATGGGACCGTGGTGGCGTGTACTAAGGCAACCTAGTTAAGCAGTAAGGCTAGAATTCCCCCTTTGAGTCTGGTCACAGGAGGCGCGCGTGTAGGCTTGCCGAGGAGCAGCGCCGCGTTTGTTCCAGGAAGGCCAGAAGTGAGTCCTGCGCAGGCGCAGCTCGTGAACGACGCTGCAGGGTTGCAGACCTGCCCGCTTACCGTGGCGTGAGGCGGTAGACACCCGCAATGCTTCCAGCCCCGGCGGGATCGCTCCTGCTTCCCGGGCTAGGTGCATGGGTAGCTCCATGGCTGAGGGTGCCTGCTGGTCACGCGCATCCTCACATTATCCAAGTCCGGGAAGGAGTGGAAGCGGGAGAGGCTGATGTGGGTTTGAGCCCCCTCTTGTCAGTTCCAGTATGTACCTGTTGGCCCTTTTTCTTTCCTGTCTGCCCTATTGACTCAAGGCTTAGGACCAGATGCCAAAGCAAACTCCATAGACCGAGGATACCAAAAATATGTATACACGCTTTAAGAGATGTTATTTATGTATCACTTTTCCAAAGTTGAATTGCATTTCAGTAGCAAGGTGTAGTATGACGTTCGCTCAAAAGACAGTAGTTAATCTTTTATCAGTATATATTGGGTACTACTTTTTTTTTTTTTTGTCAGAGTCTCGCTCTGTCGCCAGGCTGGAGTGCAGTGGCACACTGACAGTCATTGCAGCCCCGACCTGCTGGGCTCAGGCAATTCTTCCGCCTCAGCCTTCCAGGTAGCTGGAACTACAGGCATGCGCCACCATGCCCGACTAATTTTTTTTATTTATTGCAGAGAGGAGGTCTCACCATGTTGCCCAGGCTGGTCTCAAACCCATGGGCTCAGGCAATCCTGTCGCCTCAGCCACCCAAAGTGCTGGTATCACAGGTAAGAGCCACCACTTCTGGCTGAGTGTTACAATTTTAATATAATATTTTCCTTTCTTAAAACGTGTGTACTTTTTTTGGCACCCTCTGTATATAAGCTATTTAGCCAGCTCCCACAATGCCTAAGGTCAAATCCCTATAACACATCTCTTATTCTGTATTGCTTCCAGTGATCTTATGCTCCTCTGATTGAACTCTGATGAATACATGGGGACATATTCAGATTTCTCCATCTTTTTCTGAGGCTTGGCCTCAATGCTAACTCATAAGAATAGAGAAGCTCAGACTTTGGGGGATTTGGAGATCATTCACTGAGGGAAGATATAGGTATATCACCAAAAAACAAACATGGCAGGGCGTGGTGCCTCACACCTGTAATCCCAGAACACTAGAAGGGCGAAGCAAGAGGACTGCTTAAGCCCAGGAGTTCGAGACCAGCCTTGGCAACATAGTGAGATTTTTGTCTGAGCAGAAAATAAAAAAAATTAGCTGAACTTGATGCCATGCCCCTGTAGTCCCAGCTCCTCCGGATGCTGAGACAGAAGGATCTCCTGAGCCCGGGTGATCGAGGCTGTTGTGAGTTGTGATTGTTGTGATCATGTCACTGCCCTCCAGTCTGGGAATAACAGAGTGAGACCCCAATAAAAAATTTTTAAAAAGACATTAGGAAAAATTCATTAGAGAAACAAAAAATATCAACATTTTAGATATTAAACTTTGGTACTGTCATTTTTTTGTCCCTTTCATGTCTTTTGACCTTTTCTTTCTTTCTTTTTTTTTTTTTTTTTTGAGTTGGAGTCTCACTCTGTCACCCAGACTGGAGTGCCGTGGCCACTCCCGGCACCGCAGCCTCGACCTGCTCTGCTCCAGCGATCCTTCCATCTCAGCCTTCCGAGTAGCTGGAATTACAGGCACACGCTACCACGCCTGGCTGATTTTTTTGATTTATTGTAGAGATGAGGTCTCGCCAAGTTGCCCAGGTGGGTCTCAAACCCGCGGGCTCAGGCAATCCACTCACCTCAGCCTCCCAAAGCGCGGGATTACAGGCTGAGCCACCGAGCCCAACTGACCTTTTCTTTAAATGTCATGATGAATTTTTTAAAAATTCAGCCAAGTTCAAAGAAAATAATTAAAGCCAAATGTTAAGCCCATCACTCACATAGAATGGTTAGCATTTTGCTGATTATTTTTCTTTTATGTTCTATGCCTACAGCCAAGGTAATTTTTAAATAATTGAACCCTTTAAAAATGTATTACTTGGTAAATAGGCTATATCAGAATATATCATCAAAAGCAATTTATAAAGAAACTGTCATTGTTGTTTATCTACTCTTACAGTTGCCCATTCTTTGCCTCTGTGTCACAAGACAGCAAACTCTGACTCTTTGTAGCATATCTTTGTCCATGGTTGAAATGGTTTCCTCAGTGTGTGCCTTCATTTCTGCAGGAGGCGGTAAAGAGATCTCAAGATATTTCACAGGAAGTCTCATGTTTGTGTATAATCTAGTCTGAGTTATATAATTTTGAAAGTTCCATTCTTTGGAAATCACCCCATAGTTTCTTAAAACAAATGGGGTCATACTATACACATACTGTTGTGTAATGTGTGTGTTCCACACAAACAAGAGATGTTCACAATCTTTTTTTTTTTTAGATAGATAAACACTGTGCAGGATCTTGCTTTTCTTTTTTTTTTGAGTTGGAGTCTCACTCTGTCGCCCCGACTGGAGTGCAGTGGCCTCGACCTGCTGGGCTCCGGCGATCCTTCCACCTCAGCCTTCTGAGTAGCCGGAATTACAGGCATGCGCTACCATGCCCGGCTAATTTTTTGATTTATTGTAGAGATGAGGTCTCGCTGCCCAGGCGGGTCTCGAACCCGCGGGCTCAGGCGATTCACTCACCTCAGCCTCCCAAAGGCGTGGGATTACAGGCTGAGCCACCGAGCCCGGCTAGGATCTTGCATTTTTAACAGCAAAATATAGTGATTCATTGTATTTTTTCAGTTTAGTAGGGGCATACAGGGGGCAAAAAAAATCCATAACTTATTTATAAAAATTGTGTATTTATTCTTACATGTTTAAACTTCAGTCACCTTCAAAGTACTTTTCATTTGATGCAATACACCTATAGAGATGCTTTTCCCCCTGCTCAAAACAGTTTTTGAACTCATCAATTTTTATGCTTTTTAGTGCTTCTCCATTCTTTGTTTCACCTCTTCCACCTTGGCAAAATATTTCCCTTTGAGGCTTTTCATCTAGGGAAACCAAAAAAATGTCGCTTAAGTCAAGATCAAGTGAATAGGGAAGGTGGGCCGTTTTTGGTCAAAAACTGCTGAACACAGCACAGTGTGGGCAGGTTCACTCATAAATCACCCATCATGAAATGAACAAACATGTTGAAAGACTCTCCCAAAAAATTAACTAAAGCCTAACTCAACCTCTCACAACTCTAGCTGGTACACTGATGCGGTGGTTTCCTAGAACACTTATCTAGCAGGCAGAAACCTGTACTCCAAGGGACCTGCCTGCCAAAAGATAATTCCGGATTTTGGGGGAGTTCCCCTCAGAACTGACAAATGAGAATTGTATCTATTTAAGGCATCTATTTGAGGTTTTGATATACATATACATTGTAACACGATCATCACAATCAAGGTAGTTAACATTTCCATCATTTCACAGTTACCTTTTTTTTTTGGTAGTGAGAACGCTCAAGATTACCCTTTTAGCAAATTTCAAGTATACAATACAGTATAGTTAATTATAGTCACTATGGTGTACATTAGATCTCCAGAACTTACTCATCTTGCTTAGCTGAAATTGTGTACCTTTGATCATTGCATTGTTTTTTAATGTTTTTATTATAAAATAAAAAGAGACACAGTAGTCCTCCCTCATTCAGTTTCTCTTTCTACAATTTCAGTTACCCATGGTCAACTGTGGTCCAAAAATATTGAAGGGAAATTTCCAGAAATAAACAACTCATATATTTAAAATTGCAAACCATTCCAAATAGCACGATGAAATCTTGTGCCCAACCCCAAACTCTGTCCAACCCAAAACATGAGTCATCCCTTTGTCCAGTATATCCACACAGTATACTACTATCTGCTCATTAGTTATGTAACTGCCATCTTGGTTATTGGATTGAAAAAAACATAGTATACGGGTGGATACTAACCACAGTTTTAGACATCCACTAGGGGTCTTGGAATGGATCCCCTGAGAATAAGGGAGGTGGGAAACTACCATTTAGAAAGTCATACAATTAAGCCAGGCTCGGTGGCTCAGCCTGTAATCCCACGCCTTGGGAGGCTGAGGTGAGTGAATTGCCTGAGCCTGCGGGTTCAAGACCCACCTGGGCAACTTGGTGAGACCTCATCTCTACAACAAATCAAAAAATTAGCTGGGTGTGGTAGCGCGCACCTGTATTTCCAGCTACTTGGAAGGTTGAGGTGGAAGGATCGCCAGAGGCCAGCAGGTCGAGACTGCAGTGGCCGGGAGCGGCCACTGCACTCCAGTCGGGGCGACAGAGTGAGACTCCAACTCAAAAAAAAAAAAAAAAGAAAGAAAGTAAGTCATACAATTAAAACATACAGTTGAAAGAATTATTAAAGGCAACCACAAGCCGGGCTCAGTGGCCCAGCCTGTAATCCCACACCTTGGGAGGCTGAGGTAAGTGAATTGCCTGAGCCCATGGGTTCGAGACCCACCTGGGCAACTTGGTGAGACCTCATCTCTACAATAAATCAAAAAATCAGCCGGGCGTGGTAGCGCGCGCCTATAGTTCCAGCTACTTGGAAGGCTGAGGCAGAAGGATCGCCGGGGCCCAGCAGGTCGAGGCTGTAGTGGCCGGGAGCAGCCACTGCACTCCAGTCTGGGCGACAGAGTGAGACTCCAACTCAAAAAAAGGCAACCACAACTCAAGTTAAGAACTTTGCCAGCCATTTCAGAAGCCCTCTCTGTGTCTCATACTAATCACCACCTCCCCACTCTTCATAATTTACCACTATCCTGACTTTTAAGGTAATCACATCTTTGTGTTTCCTCATGGTTTTCCGCCCAAATATGTAATCCTCTTGCCTCTGCCTCTCAAAGTGCTGGTAATCCACACCTGGCTGCTTCTTGTCTCCTCAAGCAGTCTTAGGTTGACCAACCTTGGAAGACATCTTCCCCCTCTCCCCAGAGGTGGGAACATGTGGGTGATTGCCCTTTATTGGGGGGTAAAAGCAAATTTAGAAGCAACATGTATGCTAATTTCTATCCATAGCTGCAGTTTTTTTAACTCTGTGACTTGATATTAATTTTACACAGGCAGTTTCCCTGCTTCAGTCTCCCAAGTGGATGGCACTATAGGCATGTCCCACGGTACCCAGCTGCCAAAGGTTTAAAACATTTGATATCAAAGTAGGATCACAGGTCACTGTGAAAGAAGATTTATTTAGCCAGAGGGATAATTTGGAGATTTTTTCCAAGTAAAAAGTATTTTACTCTTTGATAAAGGGGAGACTCCGTTTTTAAAATAATCAAAAGACCTAATAAAGACTGCTTGAGATTGACAGTATCAGTCTTTCTTTTTCTTTTTTTTTTTTTTGAGTTGGAGTCTCACTCTGTCACCTAGGCTGGAGTGCAGTGGCCTGATCATGGCTACCTCTGCCTTCATCTGCTGGGCTCAGGTGATCCTCAGACTTCCAAGTAGCTGGAACCCCAGGTGTGTGCCATTACACACAGCTAATTTTTTGATTTATTGTAGAGGCAAGGTCTCGCTAAGTTTCCCAGGCTGGTCTTTGGTACCTGGACTCAGGCAATCCTCTCTCCTTTACCTCCTAAAGTGCTAGGATTATAGGCATGAGCCACCATGCCCAGCCCATTTTTTTCTTTTAATAACTGTGTGGAATTTGACTTTGATCCTTTCTTGTGACTCCTTTTTTGTGTAGAAGTCACTTTTCTGAACTTTTGGAATGATGAAAAGATTCAGGAGAGCCTTTCTGACTCCACAGCTCATCCTTTTCCTGTCATTTTTGTGTATGTTTGAAAACAGGGCAACTTGTTTTCTGCTGTGTCACGCCTTGTTTTATGTGTGTGTTTCACGTAAGCAAGAGAGGATGTTTAAAACCTATTGGTTTTTTAGACAGAAAAGCACTGTTCAGGATCTTACATTTTTAGCAACAGAATCTGTAAATTCACTATGGTTTTTTTTCCAGCTTTTGGGGGTATAACTGACAAATATAAATTGTATATATTTAAGATGTACAGTTTGATGTTTTGATATAAGTATACGTTGTGAAATGTTCACCACACTCAAACTAGTTTACATTACCATTACTTCACATAACTACCTTTTTTTGGGGGGAGGGGTGGGAACACTTAAGAATTATCCTCTTAGCAAATTTCAAGTATATAATACAGTATTTTAATTATGCTATGGTTACTGTATCATACAGTATTGTTACCCCCCCTACTTGGTTCCGGGTCATCTCTTTCCTTCATCCTATCCTGCTCAATTTGATTTCACTCCTAACAATTTCTTTTAAATGGAGGACCCTGTCCTAGGAGGGAGCCCTAGTGAATCAGTCCTGAGAGCTCCTAGACGGCTCTCGCCACTTTAGTCCTGCCCGCAAGCTCCTACCCATCACCTGATATTGGAGTGGACAAGGCTATTCCTGGTTTCAGATGCTGTCCTCAGATCGGTCCTCTGTGCTTCTGTGGGCTTCTCCTGCTCGCCAGTCTTTTAGACTGGCGTGTTGCTTGTCTTTTTCTTCCTGTGGACAATCTGTTTGGACAACCCACTGTTAGGTCTGTGGCAATACTTTATTACCTAGTTATGTTGTAGCTATTGTTCATGAGTTTTTTGTTTTACTATTTCATTGCTGTTTTTAGTGTTGTGTTTGTTTGTTTTGAGTTAGAATCTCACTTTGTCGCCCAGACTGGAGTGCAGTGGCCGCTCCTGGCCACCGCAGCCTTGACCTGCTGGGATCCGGCAATCCTTCCGCCTCAGCCTTCCAAGTAGCCGGAATTACAGGCATGCGCTACCACGCCCGGCTGATTTTTTGATTTATTGTAGAGATGAGGTCTCGCTGCCCAGGCGGGTCTCGAACCCACGGGCTCAGGCAATCCACTCACCTCAGCCTCCCAAAGGCGTGGGATTACAGGCTGAGCCACCGAGCTCGGCATATGTGAGTATTTTGAGAGACAGAATAACTATACTGCCACATCATCTTCATATTCCTGGGATCCTTTTCCTTCTGTTGTTAAATATTCTCCCGTGGTATCACTTGTAATGGCTTCATGCGATTCCATTTTATGAGGCAACTGAAGTACTCTAAACAGATCCCCTCTGTTGGACTTTTAGGCTACCTCTAATTCTTTTATGTCATAAACGGTGAGGTGATAAACCTTGCTCCTAAATCTTAAGGTACTTTTCCCGGAAGAGCACTCTGAGACCTCTACCGGTCCTCAGAGAAGTGTTCCAGTCCTTCTCCAACCAGGAGAGGGCTCTTGTCTCACATCCTATAACAGCAAACTAAGTACTCAGGACCAGACACGTGAGCTTTCTACATAGACACCACCAACACTGACCTCAACATCTCACCTATGCATTTATCTCAGTCACTGCCAGGATTCCAAGCTTTCCTGGTCACCTGCCTCTCATTCCTGGGATTCTTTTCCCCTCCTTGCTCAGTACATTACCTAACCCCATAACTTTCCCTCCAAGACCTTTCTTTTCTAATCTCTGTGGCTCCTGGCCTGTGACCAGCAAATCCCCCACGTGGCTCTGTCTACTTGGCAGAATTACGTCCCAGAATTTTCGGTGCTGTAAATCAAGTTAAGGCAGTCCACAAGAGCGATTCTTGGGCAAAGTTCAGGACATAGAAGCGAAAGTGGGTGTCACTTGTATCCCACACTTATCCTTGCAACCACTCCGCCCTGATCCAGACACCTCTGCCCGCACCCATGCCAGCTAGACAGAAGTATCACAAGGAGCCTATGGCCTCATGTCACTCAAGTGTGGATGGAAGTTATACACAGTGTATCTGATGGCTAACAGCCCTGTTTTCCATCTATGAGGAAACCTGGAATTCTGACGTCTTCATTTGTGAAATAGAGTCACAGGGTGGGAATTTCCTCTATCCTGAAGGGGCTGGTCAAAGGATGCTGGAAAGTCATTCCTATGATCAATGTCCCCTAGTCAGCGCTTTCTATTATGGTTATTGCTGTGACTATTGCTCAGGCCTCAGATAGTTCTCAGTTTAGGGAGTGTTTGAGGAAGTAAGATTTCTCTCCAGAGGGTACAGAGAAAAAAAGATAAATAAGCCACCCAAATGTCAGATATCTGGAAATGCTCTCAGTGAGGGACCATATTCATTTATCTCTCAATAGCCTTAAAGCAATTTACAAAGCAATAGCTTCTACTTTTCAATATTACAAATGTAAGACATGGATTTTTTTTTAGAAGTTCTTTTAAGCTGTAGATAAGTCAAAAGGTCTTTAAATGCAAACATTAGAAAATATTTTTGAAAATAAAATCACCTATAATCCACATTCCAAGAGATAACCACTGTCAACATTTGGTATTTATCCTTCTGGTCTTTTTATCAATGTATAAATATAAAATATACCATATGCTCTTTTAAAAATTAAAATAGAATCGTATTATATATAATATTTTGACTTAAAATGTAGCATAAATGTTTTCTATATCATTAAATATTCACCAGCAGTGTTTTGGTAAACTAGACTGGCTGCTTTCTCTCCTTTAAATGTTACCAGAATGTGGACCCTTCTAACCAGAGGCAAGAGGCAGAGAGCTGGGAGAATGTGGGTTTTATTCTGTATTCTTGCAACAGGGAACAGGTTACAGTTAATTAGTGCCTACTCATAGAAGCACACTTTTCTCTGAGCATTTATAACTTAAACATACAATCTTTCATCTATCTCAGCTAATGATTAAAGTAAAACATATGCGTAAACTACACCAGAAAAAGGACTCACACCCAAAAAAGGTTGATTAACATTCTTAAGAGATTTAAGAGTTTCGAAAGCATCCAGGAGGCTCTTATCTAGATCCGCAGTTACTTTTTCAAGGCATGTGTAGCTTCTCCACATTACGTGGATATCAGAGAGTCTGGTGCTGGGCAGCTACTTTCTTTGAGCTTTAGTGATTTCTAAATAAGATCGATAAATAAGCTGTGAATGGCCAAACAGAAGAAGGGAGAGGAATTACATTCCAAGGGCAGTACAAAGGAAGGAGGAAAAATGTGCACTTTTAAATCAAAGCGGCCTTTACATTCAGCCTGATTAATCATTGTAAAATTTTAAAAGATTAATTTTTATTATTTTAGCAGGAACTTTTTCTTTCTTTTTTTTTTGAGTTGGAGTCTCACTCTGTCACCCAGACTGGAGTGCAGTGGCTGCTCCCAGCCACCGCAGCCTCGACTTGCTGGGCTCCGGCAATCCTTCCGCCTCAGCCTTCCAAGTAGCTTAAACTACAGGCGCGCGCTACCACGCCCGGCTCATTTTTTGATTTATTGTGGAGATGAGGTCTCACCAAGTTGCCCAGGCGGGTCTCAAACCCGCGGGCTCAGGCAATCCACTCACCTCGGCCTCCCAAAGTGCTGGGATTACGGGCTGAGCCACCGAGCCCAGCTGGGAACTTTTTCTTTATCTAAATGAGCAACCCTTGACTTTTAGACTGTCACAGCAGCATTGTTTTTTCGCTCCATCATATTCTGATATATAAACATATTAATTTGGTTAATTAATATAAGGGTTAAAATTATATAAGTAGTATCTAATTGAGAATGTTGCAGGTTGCAAATTCTGCTGCTTGTTACATGCAGGCCAAAATAAACAAGCATGAGATTTAGTGGAAGGAAGGTGATTGATTTTATTCCCAAAGCTGGCAAGTGGGGAAATGGCAAGGCTCATGCCTCAAAGAAACCATTTCAAAGTTTTAGACTGAGAATAGGGGATTTTAAAGGGGAAAGAATGAAATGAGGAGTATCTGGGAGTGACACGGAGAGAGCACATCTTGCTTTGATGACGATTTTGAATTGTCTGTGCAGAGAGGGGCTGAAAACAGTTAAAATTATTCCTCTTTTTACCCAGAAGAACTCAAATCACTCTATGAAAAAGATACCTGCACACACCTGTCTATCACAGCATTGTTCACAATAGCAAGATCATGGAACCAGCCACGTTGACCATCAAAAGAAGACTGGATTAAAAAAAAATGTGGTACATATACACGACGGAATATTATGCAGCCATAAAGAAGAACAAAATCATGAATTTCACAGCAACCTGGATGGAATTAGAGTTTATAATACTGAGTGATCTTTCCCAGAAACAAAGATCTGAGCATCACATGTTCTCACTCATAAGTGGACCTTGAACAACTACCGTAATACTATAAGAAAAGGATTGACAGTGGTGGGAAACTATGGGGGGAAGGGGACAGGGAGTGGAATTAACAGTAGTTGATATCTGCCTGGGGAAGAGGGGGGACACTGCATCAACAAGGGTACCTTCACAATGAATATTTGTATACCTAACCCTTAACTTTACCCCACAATTTTAAAATAATTTTTTTTTAAATCTGCGTATTAAAAAAAAAAATCAACCTGCAAGCTCCAAACCTGCTAAACATGGGGTGTGAGACATCCAAATAGTCACAGGCTGCTTTCCTGGAAATGCAAGATAGTAATCGATTCACAACCTTACTGCCCCGCCCTATCCTTTCTTTGTGAAGTTATCAGTTTACAACCCCTGCTGTGTATACCCTGGAGACAATTTGTTCTTTGACCCACCTTGCAAATTCCAAAGAAAAATGTATAGCCATACAACCTGCCTCCTTCCTTACCTAAACTAACAAATAAAACCCCTCCCCTCTTTCTCCGGGTTGCTCAGCCTTGGAGCATTAGCCCACTGAGTCACTGAGTCTGAGTCGTGCAGGGGCCACTTCCTGAGATAGCCTTGGTGTCACGGTCTCTCTGTTTTCCTGCAACATGTCCACCAGGAGAGCTGGCTGATGAAGTCCCCATGGTGGCCAGGTTGTAGATTAGTTGCCTTCAGGTGACCTCTAAACAATGGAGAATTCTGCCATGGGGTCTCCTTTCTCTGTTATTCCAAAGTCAGTTTCTGGAATAGCCTCTGGAATTTCTCAAGTAAGTACGTAATTAGATTAGAAAGGAAAAAAAATTCTTTAAGGGTTAGGCTAAGGGAGAAAAGGACTTAAAACTGCTTCTCAAAAGCTAAGATGGAAATTCTTGGTCACAAGAACATTTAGGCTTGTTGCAGTTTTTATAGAATGACAGGCAATATTATGATGAACATCCTCATCATTAAATCTTCACACATATAAGCGGTAATTTCCTGAGAACAATTCCTGGATATGGAATTGCTGAGTCAAGAACTATGAAAAACGTAAGGCTTCAGAAGCCTTTTCAACAACCAAAGTCAACTTGTGGCTCCTTCTTTGAAGCCTGGAATTAACATGGCCAGGTGTCATCCCCTTGTGTGCCTTGAGTTAAGTAATATCTGCATCAGGAGGTAAAATTAATCTTTAAGGGGCCTTCCATACATAATAAAATGACTCAGAATTGTAGAGGCAAAACAATATTAGCCCCACATTCTATTTGTTAATAACCCTATTCTGCTCTCTTTTCCTACAGTTCTGAGTCTCTTGGGACTGCCCTCTCCTCTCAATACTAATAGAATGTCTGCTTAGCTACCAGAATGCAGGCCCTTTTAACCACAGTGAAAGATCTCTGGGGAAGAAAGGAGAAACATCTTGTTTTCTTCCATGCCTCTGGGAAAAAAAGATTCTGTTTTGCATAATAAAGCTGTCCTTGCAAATGGAACTAAATTTCAGATATTGTTACTATGAAAATATATTTTTATATGTATGAAGTCTCTAATTCTGATTGGTTGTCTTAATAATGTCCTGCCCACTTTGTAATACTTAGCATTTCCGTCTTCTGGAAAGTTTGGATACCTTGAGTTTTATTTATTAAGACAAAAGAGGATTACTGTCATTTCCTTATTTACCCAAATACAAGGAGTTTAAGAACCAATAACACTTAATAGTTTATATTTTTTAAAGGGTCTAGCATGAGAAAAAGGCCCCAAGTATGAACCAAGATTCATGCTGTCATCAGGCACCAAATCCGCCAAGTGCCTGGATCTTGGTCTTTTTAGTCTCCAGAACTTGAGAAATAAATGTTTGTTTTTATAAGCTAATAAATAAATAATAATCAGCAAATGAATAAATAAGTAAATAAGAGTCTGAGCTGCTGTTTCTCCTAGAATTTTTTTTTTTTTAATCACAGGGAAGAGTCAAAGCATGCTCTCCTATTCAAAACCATTTCAAGACTCAGTGCAAAAGATGTTTTGCTGAACAAATTATGAGGAAAAATGTGAAATAATATGAATATTTCTCTAAAGTTTGCAAAATTATGTTGCCTACTTCTGAACACCCTGAGACAAAAGAAAAAAAACATTAACTGGACATTGCTGGGAAAAGTCAGACAAATCACAGAGAACATGCATTGAGTTATAGCTTTACATATCAAAAATTATGAGATGTGGCCAAAGTAGTACTTAGAGGGAAATTTATAGCTTTAAATGCAAATATTAGAAAAGGGAAAGGTTGAAAATAAATGATCTAAGCATTTATCATAAAAAAGAAGAGCGAATAAATAAAACAGAAGAGGTGAGAGGAAATAAAGATAAAAGCAGAAATTAATAAAACAGAAAGCAGGCATGCAGTAGAGAAAATCAAAAGTTGGATTTTTGAAAGATATTAATAAATTATAAACCTTAGCCAGACTAGACAAGAAAGAAAAGAGAAAACTCAAATGACTAATATCAGGAATGAGAAGAGAGACATTAATACAAATATTAAAAAAAGATAATAAAGGTATTATAAATGGCTGGGCACGGTGACTCAAGCCTGTTAAACCAACACTTTGGGAGGTCAAGGTGAGGGGACTGCCTGAGCCCACAGTTTGAGAACAGCCTGGACAACTTGGCGAGACTTCATCCCTACAATGAATCAAAAAATTAGCCTGGTGTGGTGGTGCGGGCCTGTCGTTCCGGCTACTTGGAAGGCTGAGGCAGAAGGATCGCCTGAGCCCAGCAGGTTGACGCTGGGGTGGCCGTGAACATGCCATTATACTCCAGCCTGGGCAATGAAGTGAGACTCCAGCTCCAAAAAAAAGATATTGTAAATAACTTTTTTGTAAGATAGAGTCTGTCTCTGTTGCCCAGGCTGGAGTGCAGTGGTGCCATCATAGCTTACTGCAGCCTTGAATTTCCAGGTTTAAGTGATCTTCCCTCCCAGCCTTTTTAGTATCTGGAACTACAGACACACACCACTGCACCCAGCTGATTTTTAATTTTTTTTTTTTTAAGAGAATGGGGTCTCGCTATATTACTAAAACTAGTTTCAAACTCCTGGTTTCAAGCAGTTCTCCTGCCTTGACCTGGAATTATGGGCATGAGCCACCATGCCAGGCCTATAAATAACTTTATGCAAATAAATTTGAAAATTTTGCTAAATCATAAAAATTTCCCTCAAAACAATATATTAAAATTTACACAGAAGAAAATACAAATTTGGAATAGACTTAGATTTGCTAACAAATAGAATCCATAATTAAATACTTTCTTACAAACGAAATTCCAGCAACAAATTTTTCTAGTGAAGTCCTCCAAATATCTAAGGAAGAGAAAATATTAATCCTAGAACATCTCTATCTTGCCTGTAGGATTATTTTGAAGACCAAATGATTTAACGAATGTGATTGTTTGAATTTTCTCTATACTCAATCATTTCAGCTGTGAGTAAAGAAAGTTTTACTTCTCTCTCTCTTAACTAAGACCTTTAGTACAAGGGTGAATAGAAATGGTAATAATGTGTCTTTGTCTTGTTCACCCAATAAATATGGTGTTAGCTATAAGATTTTCATTGTTTATTTTTGTTTGTTTGTAGATGCCCTTTATCAGATCATGGAACATTTTTTCTATGTCTTGTTTGCTGAGAATTTTATCAAGAATAGGTATTAAATTTTATTAGATGGCTTTTCTGCATCTATTGAGATGATCATACTATTCTTTCCTTTATTATTTTACTGTGGTTGATTATATTGTTTTTAAATATTAAATCCACCTTGCATTCCTGGAATAAACTCCACTTAGTTATAATGCATTATCCTTTTTACATAATGCTGGATTCAATTTGCTATTATTTTACTTAAGATTTGTATGTGTTTTTGAAAAATATCTATCTTCTTGTAATGTGAGATGCATATTGGTTTGAGAAGAGTTAAAAATGTGAAAAAATGCTTATGAATACTTTCTGTAACAATGATCTAGATCATTAGTTTTAAAACTGTTTTGACCAAAACAGTAAGAACTACATGTTATATTGGGACTACTGCACATATGTTGTGACTATATGTAGCAATGAATAAAAGTTTTATGAAACACGTCTTAATCCTTTACAGGAAGGAAACACTCTACTATTTCCTATTCAAGTCTCTTCTATTCTTTTAAATGAGCCTGTGAAGCAATGAGTTGACTTTTGTGACCTATTAACCTGTGACCCAGATTGCTATGCATCGTTTTAAAAACATTGCTTGCATATAGTAGGCACTACATAAGTGTTTGCTATTGTCATTATTAATAATCTATGCATCTCCAGTACCTTGCACCATACCTGGCATGTAGTAAGCACTTGAAAATGCCTATGAATGAATAAATTTGGTTATCAGTGGCTTTTAATAGAATGGACTCAATAGAGGATTGAGAATAGTATCTTCTCTTAAGACATTATTTACCTTGACTCTTCCCGGGAACTATAGTTCTTACTTGGATCCATGTTTACCTCTTACAATTGATAGCAAACAAATTTGCCAACCACTAGAAGGAAGAAAATGCTGTAACAGAGTTGCCATTGCCTGTACATGTGCAAACTTTATGTAGCAAGGCACCTGTTCATCTGATTGTCACCTTAGTTCAATACTTTGGAGGACCCATAGGTGTCTGGTTGAATTTTAACTTGAATTTAAATCGTCAATTTTCATTTAAAAAGAAAAGGCTTAAAACCACAGTGCAGTATTTAAACCATGTCTTTGGGTATACAAAGCAAAGCCATGTAAAGGCGGGGGTAATTATCAGTTTTATGGTGTCACAGAATGTCCAAAGCCAGGAAAGGTTATAATAATCCATAGTAATCAATGTATACTTTCATCTGTCATCTGTCATTGAATTACTTTCTGTCCAAAACCCCCAGTCAACTTTGAAGAAGAGCTTTTAAACACCCAGTAATGCGTGATCCAGTTAAGCTGGGAAGGTGAACAAAATGATTTTGACCAAACAGAAAATGCAGATAAAATGTTAGTATTCTTTTTTGTGCTTCAGAATTACTCACTCAGTCCTGAGAGTTCTCAATTGATCAAGATCATACACTCAGGTTACTCAAGGCAGCTTACTTCCACAATGATTGTGCATTATTGCCAGAGAATAGGGTAATCTGTAGATGCTGAAAACAAAGAGGACTTAGGCTAAAACTTTGAATGTGGTCCTGAGAGGATATGTAATTGCAAGGATATGTGATTCCTATTTTCACTTAGCAAAAAGAATTTTAGTACAATGAATGCAGTGTTTCTTTGCCCTGTCCCTATAAAAGCTGTTTCTAAATTAACATAGATTCTTACAGTCAGTGGCGTCTGAGTACTGATAATATTCAGTAATTCCAGTCCTTGATTAGATCAATGTTTCCAAACCTGGCTGCTCATTGGAATTGTTTAGTGAGCTTTTTAAAAATTAGGGTCTCCAGCCTTTACCTGGATCAACTTGAGTAAGACTGCCTAGAGGACATGGCCCTTAGATCTGCATTTTTTTTACATGCTGTAAGTGGTTTCCTTGTCATTTGAGGAATTAATATACCTCCTTTGCAGCCTAATATTTAGCAGGAAGGGATTTTGATGGTAAAGAAAATAGAACGCATGCATGGTGAGTTCCCAGCTTTCTACCTGATGCAGAGATTTTCTGATAACAACTTCAAGACATGTAGTTACTTTTTATACTTCAGTCTACTCATGCTTTATTGTTAATAGGTCTTATTTGAGAGGGATACATTTTTCCATGCTATGTGAGCTCAATATTAGAAGAGAGAAAGGACCAATTTTTTAAACTGTCAACCTAGCACTATATCACTTTACTATAAAAGATGGTCCCGCTGTTGCATTCTGAGCAGCATGCCCTGTATGAAAAAACAAAATAGTAGTTTTGTTTTAATCTGCATTCTTCTTATCATAAGTTAAGAGACATAAAAATAAGTCCCATCCTTCTATGACAAGAGAGAAAATGGTAATTATATTTTCAACCAACCAGATGGGCAATTATCTAACTATATGCCAGACACAAAAACTGACTTACTCATTTATTTTTTCTCCTTATTTATCCTCATTTTTTCCTACTTTTTTTTTCCTTTCACACTTTGCTACTTTTGTGACAGGACATAGACCCAGATATTAAGGTATGTTCCCTACAGTAACTGTACGGATTCAGGTCTAGCCTCCATAGAATAATCAGGTATTAGAACTGGAGGGGAACACAGCGTCACTCAAAATAACAGACTGATCTCATATGAAAACATTGAAGCCTAGAAGTTAAGTGATTTACCAAAGTCTACAACAAAGCCAGAATGGAAATTAACAGCAGCTGGGCACTACCATTCACTAAACACATACAAGGAAGTGAACTGCAATGTATATGAGGGTATTAGTCAGTGTTCTCCAGAGAAACAGAAGAGGAGGGAGAAAGAGAGAGACAGGGAGATTGAGATTTATTAATTATGGAAATTGGCTCATGTGATTATGGAGGCTAAGAAGTTCCACCATCTGCCGTCTGCAAGCTGGGGATTCAGGAAAGCCAGTGGTATGATTTATTGTGAGTTCAAAGACCCAGAACCAGGAGCTCCAATATCCAGGGGCAGGAGAAAATGGATGTCTTAGCTAAGAAAAAAGAGAGAGAGAATTTGCTCTTCCTCTGCCTTTTTGTTCTACTTGAGCCCTCAACGGATTAGATGATGCCTGCTCACACTGGTGAAAGCAGATCTTTACTCAGTCTACTGATGTAAAGGCCAATCTATTCCAAAAACATTCACACAGATACACTCAGAAATAATATTTATCAACTTCCTGGGCATCCATTAACCCAGGCAAGTTGTTGTCACATAAACCAGCAATCATAGTCTGGGTACTTTTTAAACCACTATACACCTATACTTTTTTTTTTTTGAGATTTGGGGTCTTACTTTGCTGCCCAGGCAGATCATGATGCAATCATGGCTCATTGCAGCCTCGAACTTCTGATCTCAAGCAATCCTCCTGCCTCAGCCTCCTGAGGAGCTGGGACTACAGATGCATACCACCATGCTCAGCTAATTAAAAACATTTTGTTTTTCTTTTATGGATAAGAGTCTCTCTATGTTTCCCGGGCTGGTCCTGAACTCCTGGTCTTAAACAATTCTTCTGCCTCAGTCTCCTGAGTTTCTGGGATTCTAGGCATGAGCCACCATGCCCAGCTCACACCCACATTTTTAAACTAGCACCTTTGTTGAGATATAAATTCATATACCACAAAACTCATCTATTTAAAGTATATGATTTAATGGTTTTTTGCATGTTCACAAAGTTGTTCAACAATCACCTCAATCCAATTTCAGAATATTTTCATCACCTCAGAAAGAAGTGCTGTGCCTAGTAGCAGTTATTCTCAAATCCAAACCCTCTTCCAATCCAGGAACCCAGTTACCACTTCTGTCACTGTAGGTTTGCCTATTTCGTACATTTGATACAAAAGGAATTATACAATATGTGGTCTTTTGTAACTGGCTTCTTTGACTTAGCATAATGTTTTGTTTTGTTTTGAGTTGGAGTCTCACTCTGTCACCCAGGCTGGAGTGCAGTGGCACACTCACAGCCATCCCAGCGTTGACCTGCTGGGCTCTGGGGATCCTTCCACCTCAGCCTTCCAAGTAGCTGGAACTACAGGCATGCGCTACCACACCCGGCTAATTTTTGATTTATTGAAGAGACGAGGTCTCGCCAAGTTGCCTGGGCTGATCTCGAACCCGTGGGCTCAGGCAATTCCACTCGCCTCAGCTTCCCAAAATGGTGGGATGACAGGATGAGCCCCTAGTCCAACCTAGCCTAATGTTTTTAAGATTCATCCATGTCATAGCATGTATCAACACTTCATTCTTTCTTATTGCCAAATTATTTCCCATTGTATGGTTATACCACATTTTAAAAATTCATTCACCATTTGATGAGCATTTGGATTGTTTCTACTCTGGCTATTATGAATAATGATGTGAACATTAATGTATAAGTTTTTTGTATAGATATATTTTCATTTCTCTTGGGTATATACCTAGGAGTAAAATTGCTGGATTATGTGGTAACTCCATGTTTAACATTCTTTTTAAACTGCCAAAAAATTTTCCAAAGCAACTGCATCATTTTACATTCTTGCCAGCAATGTGTAAAGGGTTCCAATTTCCACAACTCATTAACACCTGTTATCATCTTTTTTATTATAATCGTCCTTATGAATGTGAAGTTGTATCTCATTGTGATTTTGATTTGCATTTCCCTGCTGATTAATGATGTTCAGCATCTTTATGTGTGCTCATCAGTCATTTGTATATCTTCATTGGAGAAATGTCGAAAGCATATATTTAAGGCATATTTTTATCTTTTTATTATTCAGCGGTAAGAGTTCTGTAGATATTATAGATACTAATCCCTTATCACACATATGATTTGCAAAACTTTTCTCCCATTCTGTGGGTTGTCTCTCTTCTTTTTTTTGAGTTGGAGTCTCACTCTGTCACCCAGATTGGAGTGCAGCGGCCGCTCCTGGTCACCACAGCCTTGACCGCTGGGCTCCAGCAATCCTTCTGCCTCAGCCTTCCAAATAGCTGGAACTACAGGCGTGCGCTACCACGTCTGGCTAATTTTTTATTTATTGTAGAGATGAGGTCTCGCCAAGTTGCGAGCCCGCAGGCTCAGGCAATCCACTTACCTCGGCCTCCCAAAGCGCTGGGATTACAGGCTGAGTCTCCACTTTCTTGAGAGTGTCCTTTGAAGCACACAATTTTTACAATTTTGAAGTCCAGTTTATCTATCTTTTTCTTTTGTTGCTTGTGCTTTCAGTGACATATCTAAGAATACATTGTAAAAGCCAAAGTTGCAAAGATTGATGCTTATGTTTTCTATTAGTCTTTTAGTTTTAGCACTTGAAGTTAGGTCTGTAATCCATCTGGAGTTAATTTTTGTATAAAGAATGAAGGTGGTATCTAAATTCATTATTTTGTCTGTGGTTATCCAGTTGTCCCAGCCCCATCTATTGAAAAGACCTTTTCTTTTTCATTTTATTGTCTTAGCACTCTTGTTGGAAATCAATTGACCATAACTGTGAGGGTTTATTTCTGGACTCTCAATTCTATTCCATTGATCTCTGTCTGTTCTACTGGCATCCCGCTGTCTTGATTACTGCAGCTTTGTACTGTTTTAAGGTCAGAAAGTGAGATGCCTCAGACTTTGATCCACTTCAAAATTGTTTTGGCTACTCTGAGACTCTTGAATTTTCAGTTTGGACTGGCAATTTCTGTCAAGAAACCAGCTGGAATCTTGATGAAGATTGCAATAAATTTGCAGATCAATATGGAGAGTGTTGCTATCTTAATGAAATTAAGTGATCTGATACATGAACATGGAACACCTTTACGTTTATTTAGGTAATCTTTGATTTCTTTCAAAAATGTTTTCAGACTATACATTTTGAATCTCATTAAATTTATCCCCAAGAATTGTATTCCTTTATATACTTTTAAAAATAGAATTGTTTTCCTACTTTCATTTTCAGGTTGTGTATTACTAGTCTATAAAAATGCAATTACTTTTATATACCAGTCATATCCTGCAGTTTTTCTGAACTCATTTATTAGTTCTAATAGTTTGCTGGTGGAGACTCTAGGGTTTTCTATACATAAGATCATGTGATCTGCAAATAGAGATAGTTTAACTCCTCCCTTTCCAATATGGATGCTTTCTATTTATTTTTCTTGCCTAACTGTCTGAGCTGGAACCCCCAGTTTATGTTGAACATGACTGATGATAGCAGAATGTTGAATAGACATGATGAGGGCAGACATCCTTATCTTGTTCCTGATCTCGGGAGAAAGCTTTTAGGCCTTTATCATTAAGTATATTATATGTGGGTTTTTGTAGGTGAAGTTTAGCCGGAACTACAGGTGAGTGCTACCACGCCCGGCTAATTTTTTGATTTTTATTGTAGAGATGAGGTTGAGAAAGTTCCCTTCTATTCCTACTTATTTGCTTGTATTTATTATGAAGGGGAGTTGAATTTTGTCAGATATCTTTTCTGCTACTCTTTAGTCATAAGGGTGGGCCTCTTGTAGTACAGGGCTTCCCTGCTAGGTAGGTGTTCTAGAAACCATTGGCATCGGTGTACCAGCTAGTGTTGAGAGAAGCCTGTATTCGGCTTCAGTGAATTTTTGGGGGAGATTCTTTCCATGTGTTTGCCCATTTCATGATGGATGATTTACGAGTGCTCCTGCCCACACTGCATTGAGTGTTCATCAGTTTTTGACCCAAAATGTCATGACTCCCATGCCCCACCCTTCCTAATCACCTGATCTCATACCTAGTGACTTTTTGTTTGTGTTTGTTCCCCTGGATGAAAAAAATCCTCAAAAGGAAACATTTTATCATTGTGGAAGAGGTGAAACAGAAAAAGGCAGAAGCACTAAAAGGCATCAAAATTGGGTGTCACCCAGGCTGGAGTGCAGTGGCATGCTCACAGCCACTGCAACCTGCTAGGCTCAGGCGATCTCTCTGCTTCAGCCTTCCAAGTAGCTGAAACCACAGGCACATGCCACCTCACCCGACTAATTTTTTTGATTTATTGTAGAAACAAGGGCTAGTCAAGTTCCCCAGGCTGGTTTCGAACTCCTGAGCTCAGGCAATCCTCTTGCCTCTGCCTTCCAAAGTGTTGCAATTACAGACATGAGCCACTGTGCCTAGTGTAAAAAGCATTTTGATAGGTGTAGTGCATCAAATGGAGAGTACTGGAGTCTAAACGTAAGAATAAATACATATTTTTAGTAAATAAATTCTGAGTTTTGAGGGGTCCTTTGTATGTTGGCTGGATCCGGTCTGCTTGTATTTTTTTTTTTTTTGAGTTGGAGTCTCACTCTGTCGCCCAGACTGGAGTGCAGTGGCCGCTCCCAGCCACTGCAGCCTCGACCTGCTGGGCTCTGGCGATCCTTCCGCCTCAGCCTTCCGAGTAGCCGGAATTACAGGCATGCGCTATCACACCCAGCTGATTTTTTGATTTACTGTAGAGATGAGGTCTCGCTGCCCAGGCGGGTCTCGAACCCGTGGGTCAGGCAATCCACTCACCTCAGCCTCCCAAAGGCGCTGGATTACAGGCTGAGCCACCGAGCCCGGCTTTGCTTGTATTTTCTTGAGGATTTTTGTCTCTACAGTCATAAGATGTATTGGTCTGTTGTTTTCTTGTGATGTCCAAGTCTTTAATTCTTCTTTTTATTTTTTTATTTTTTGAGTTGGAGTCTCACTCTGTTGCCCAGGCTGGAGTGCAGTAGCACACTCACGGACACCCCAGCGTCAACCAGCTGGGCTCCAATATTCCTTCCACCTCAGCCTTCCAAGTAGTCAGAACTACAGGCGCGTGCTACCACGCTTGGCTAATTTTTTGATTTTTATTGTAGAGATGAGGTCTCGCTAAGTTGCTCAGGCCATTCTCGAACCCGTGGGCTCAGGTAATCCCCTCACCTCAGTCTCCCAAAGTGCTGGAATTACAGGTTTGATCTACCACGCCCAGTTGGCATTAATTCTTCTTAAAATGTTTGGTAGAATTCAACGATGAAGTCAACTGGACCTGGTCCTTTCTTTGTAGAAAGTTTATAAATTACTAATTCAATCTCTTACTCATTAAGGATCCCTTTGGACTTTCTATTTCCTCTTGAGTTAATTTAGGTAGGTTTTTTTTTTAATCTCTCTCATTTTTTTTTAAATCTGTCCATTACATTAGGTCGTCTAATTTGTTGACATACAGTTGATCGTACCAGTCACTTATAGTCTTTTTACTTTCTGTAAAGTGGGTAATGGTACCTCTTCTTTCATTCTTGATTTTAGTCATTTGATTCCTCTTTTTTTTCTTGGTCAGTCTAGAAAAAAGTGTGTCAATTTTGTTAATCTTTTCAAAGGACAAAGTTTTTGTTTTATTGATTTTCTCTATTGTTTTTTCTATTTTCTCTTTCATTTGTTTCTACTTTAATCTTTGTATTTTCTTTCTTCTTCTTGCTTTGGGTTTAGTGTGCTGTTCTTTTTGTGGTTTCTTAAACTATAAAAGGTTAGGCTAGATTTGAGAACTTTTTCTTTTTAAAAGTTGGCATTTATAGCTACAAATTTCTGAGCACTGTTTTCAATGTATCGCCTAGGTTTTGGTATGTTGTGCTTTCATTGTCATTCATTTGAAAGTATTTCCTAATTTCATTTATGACTTCTTCTTTGATCCAATGGTTATTTCAGGGTATGTTATTTGATTTCTATGATATTTATAAATTTACACAACTTTCTTGCTGTTGTTGACTCATCAATAAATTTAATTCCATTATGGTTAGAGAACATACTTTGTATGACTTCAAACTTTTGAAATATATTTGGGGCTTTGTGTTACAGCTTAGCATATAGCATATATATAATGAAGAATGCTCCATTTGTCCTTAAAGAATGTATTCTGCTGTTATTGGGTAGAGTATTCTATGCACGTTTATTAGATCTGATTTTTATAGATGAGAAAAATGAGATCCAAACAGATTATTCGATGGTACATACCTAGCTGGTCATAGAGGTCACATTAACTATTACAGTGAATCATGTGAAACTGCAATTCATGAAAATCAAAAACTGTTAAATATTGGCCAGTTCTTACAGTTCATCATCATAGAACCTAAGTCACCTGACTTGCAGTTCAGTTTTTTTTTTTTTTTTTTTGAGTTGGAATCTCACTTCGTTGCCCAGGCTGGAGTACAGTGGCACATTCACGGCCACTGCAGCCTCAACCTGCTGTACTCAGGTGATCCTTCTGCCTTAGCCTTCCAAGTAGCTGGAACCACAGGAGAGCACCACCACACTTGGCTATTTTTTTTTTTTTATTGTAAAGATACGGTCTCATCAAAGTTGCCCAGGCTGGTCCCGAACCCCTGGGTTCAGGCAGTCCTCTCACCTCTGCCTCCCAAAGTGCTGGGATTACAGGCATGAGCCACCATACCTGGCCGGTCCAGTGTTTTATAATCACTGAACTAGAATAATGTATTAGAGCAGGCTGTGCTATGTAAGGCATACATTCTAAACCATCCATGGCTTAGCACAGTGGATTCTGACTACTTGCTCAACTCATTCCGTGAAGATAATGCAACTTTCCTCCAAATGGAGACTCAGGGGTCACAACAGCTTCCATTTTGTGTGTATGCCTTCTAGAAAACATGACACATCAGGGGAAGAAAACTTCAGGATCATATAGTATGTTCTTAGGGGTGAGCCCTAGGGGTGACTTAGATCACATCCGTGCACATCTTATTGGCCCGACCCAGCCACATGACCCAAACCCACTCTGTGTGGTCACCTTACTTCCAATGTAATTGTGTGTCCTTAGTCAAATATGTTGAGAAGGCAGCCGAACTTGAAAGATGATTGGGTCTATTAGTCTCTTTGCAGCTCAAGAGTTCAGCCCTTCTTTGCGTTTTCCCATCTCAGGTATTTAAAAATATATTTTCAACAATTCAAAATGTAAACCTAAAAATACCTTGGGCTTAAAATATGAAATAAATTCCCTTGGTGAATTTCTCCAAATGTGCAACCATTATCACATTTTAGATAATTTAGGAGAAATTCTTAACAAGGCAAAAGAGTCTCCCATAAAGACCATAATAAACACATTAAAGATTTCTGAGGGCCAGAATGTGGAATTCAAGCTTGTTCTATTCAGTCATATCCTGGTCAAAAAAAACTGAATTGCATTGTCATCTATAAATATGGAAGGGAAATTAACTTGTGTGGGTTTGCGCAATCTCTGCCTCTGACTCTACGCCTGCTGAAAAGAACCCTCTGGCTAGCTGAACATTATGCAGTTCTGGTTCTATGCAGAGATGGTCAGCTCTCCTGCAGCTTTCACTTGAACAAAAATCTCATTTCAACACTAGTAATCATCCCATCCTATACCCACCAAAGGAGCCAAGTGCAAATTTTCAGTGGGCTCAGAAAAAGTATCTCAGAGACACATTCTCTGCAATTTTCCCTTACCTTTATAGTCCAGAGTGGCTAAGAAGTCATTTTCTTTTTCCTTTTTTTTTTTTTTGAGTTGGAATCTCACTCTGTCTCCCAGGCTGGAGGGCAGTGGCACACTCATAGCCACCACAGCCTTGGGCTGCTGGGTTCAGACGGTCCTTCCACCTCAGCCTTCCAAATAGTTGGAACCACAGGCATGCACCACCACCCCCGGCTAATTTTTTGATTTATTGTAGAGATGTGGTCTCACCAAGTTGCCCAAGCTGGTCTTGAACTCATGAGCTCAGGCAATCCTCTCACCTTGGCCTCCCAAAGTACTGGGATTACAGGCGTGAGCCACTGCACCTGACCAGAAGTCATTTTCAAACTCACTTCATAAAGGCACCCCAAGAAGGCCTGAGTGACCGGTGCCCACTGTAGTATACTGCGATGTAAGTTACGGAATAGGAGGTCAACTATTCTAGAAATTGTCCCCTTTCCTGACTGGCATGGAAACGTCATGCGTCTCTAGGTGGCACAGCTAGGAGTTGAGGAAGAAGTCAGAGGGAAATCAGTGTCAGATTCTAGCACCCAGCACTAAAGGACTCTGAGTCCATACATGCTTAATCTAAAATGAAGAAAAGGGGAGCAATTTGTAAAATCTTAATACCATAGAAGACTCAGAGGAATAAACAAATTCCTATTTGTGTAGGATGATGGTTCTCCATATGACCACCACCCCTGTTTTTCTAGATGCATCTTGCTTTTTCTAGGTACATATATAGATGTTCTATTATTCCACTTTCAGGAAGGACTGGCCTTGGTTTTGGTTGGGGTTCACCTGTGTCATTTCCCATATCACCTCTAGCCCAGGCACCTTCATCCTTGACTTTAGAAATATTCACTTGGGCTGGACTCAGTGGCTCAGCCTATAATCCCAGAGCTCGGAGGCTGAGGTGAGTGAATGGCCTGAGCCCACGGGTTTGAGACCTGCCTGGGCAACTTGGCGAGACCTCATCTCTACAATAAATCAAAAATTAGCTGGGCGTGGTAGCACGCGCCTGTAGTTCCGGCTAACTTGGAAGGCTGAGGCGGAAGGATCGCCAGAGCCCAGTGGGTCGAGGCGGCGGTGGCCCTGAGCTTGCCACTGCACTCCAGCCTGGGTGACAGAGTAAGACTCCAAACTCAAAAAGAATAAAATAAAATAAATATTCAGTTGGTAGTGGAAGGAGGGGGAGTAAAAGAATCTGGTATGTTTTTCTTTTATTACTAAGAATGTGGGTAGGCTGGTTCAGTCTGTAATCCCAGCACTTTGTGGATTGCTTGAGCCCGTGGGTTCGAGACCAGCCCAGGCAACTTGGTGAGACCTCATCTCTACAATAAATCAAAAATTAGCCAGTCGTGATAGTGCGCACCTGTAGTTCCAGCTACTTGGAAGGATTGCCAGAGCCCAGCAGGTCAACACGGGGGTGGCAGTGAGGGTGCCACTGTGCTTCAGCCCAGACGATGGAGTGAGACTCCAACTCAAAAAAAAAAAAAAAAAGAATGTGGGTTTCATTGAGAACAGAAGTTCTTAATCATTTGGTCTGAGAATCCATTGATACGCTTAAAAACTATCAAGGAGCCCATAGAGCTTTTGTTCATCTGGATTATATCCATCTATACTTACAATATTAGAAATTAAAACTGAGAAATTCAAAACATGTATTTATTCATTTTTTAAAATGAATATTTCCAATATGTTACCTTAAATAACATATATTAAGGGAAAGTAGCTATATTTTCCAAAGCAAATATATTGAATTGCTTGCCCTTTTGCAAATCTGTTATGTCTGGCTGGAAGAAGATGGCAGAATCATATACCTCTCTCCATATTCAATCTGTTGCAATATGTTATTTTGGTCAAAGAATGTGAAGAAAAATCCTTCCTCACATAGATAAGCAGAAAACAGAAGAAGCATTTTAATCTGCTCAGAAAATGTTGGCTAGTTTGGAATTTTACACCCAAACTCAACAAGTGGTAGTTTTTTAATGTGGAATCCCAAACCTTGCCAATGAACATTTCATACTCTGCGACATTAACTTTCATTGGTCTAGAGGGCTTCCAGCACCAACAACCAATTCTCTGATTTTCCACACACCAGTTGTGTGTCCTACAATTCGAATGAATCCTGACACTGACTACCTGGGAGTTAGAGTCATACCCCACAGGTGATGGGATGTCATGCAAGATGCTCTCACTTCAGATGCCAGGTTACAAGTACTGGGTCCCCATGTTATACCTTTTTCTACCCAACTTGGCTGTACATTGAAGGTTCCCATGATAATTTGCCAGAGCAGCTCACAGGACTCAGGAAAACAGTTTACTCTCTATTATGGGTTTATTATAATGAATACAACTCAAGGAATGGCCAAATGGAAGAAATGCACGGGCAAGGCATGTCTGAAGGGTGCAGAGCTTCGACATTCTCTCTGGGCACACCACTCTATCAGCTCCCAGATATATTCACCAACTCGGAAACTCTGAACCCTGGTGTTTAGGAGTTTTTATGGGGGTTTTATCACATAGGTGGAATCCATCGTTAACTCAGTCTCTTTCCCAGAGGATGGAGCACAGGGCTGAACGTTCCAGGTTTCTAATCAAGGCCTGGTCTTTCTGGTCACTGGTCCCTATGTGAAGTTATGTAGGTGCTGGAAACACCCAGGAAATTCCAAGGAATTTAAGGAGTTTTGTGTCAGAAACCAGAGTCAAAGGCTAAATATTTAGTTCTTATAATGCCACAGTTAGTCTATCATTATACAATTAATAAACAATAGTTGTGAGTCCCACTTCTGAGATCATTAGAAAAATCTTTAAGTTCGGGTATGGTGGCTCAGCCTGTAATCCCAGCACTTTGGGAAGCCAAGATGAGAGGATTGCTTGAGCCCGGGATTCGAGACTAGCCTGGGCAACTTGGTGAGACCTTGTCTTTACAATAAATCACACACGCACACAAACACACACACACACACACACACAACACAACTAGCCGGGCATGGTGGCGTGCATCTGTAGTTCCAGCTACTTGGAAGGCTGAGGTAGAAGGATCGCCTAAGCCCAGCAGGTCGAGGCCACAGTGGCCATGAGCGTGCCGCTGCACTCCAGTCTGGGTGACAAGAGACCTAGACTCAAAAAAAAAAAAAAAAAAAGAGAAGGAAAAATCTTTAAATATCAGGAAGCTGTCAAACTCACAGGGATGGATACAGGTTTTCTCCAAGTTTGAATTTTCACATGAAAGTTTGAATTTTGTCACTGGTAATCAATACTATCAGTTGTTTTCCTTGAAGCGACAAGTTCATTTCATTCATTTTGGAGAATATGTCTGCCAAATGTCCAAATCTGAGAAGCCACAGTTTGTCTGTCAGTTCTTCTTTTAAGTAAAATGGTGTTCCAGGAAAAAGAGCAGCTAGTGGTTCTGCATCGCAAACCACTGCCCAAGGGCATGGACATCCCCCATCTTTCAGATGCAGCTGGGGTGCTTCTACGCACTTTCCATCCTGTCACAAGGGGTTTGAGCACTTCAAAGAGGATATTCTTCAGTGACACTTTTGGTTCACTTGTATTCAGGGCAAGTGCTTATTGGTGAAAGATGCAGTGACTACTGATTCTGTTTTGTTCCACTGCTGGGATTCCTGCTACAGGTCATCTTTTGTTGTTGCTATTGTTGTTGTTGTTGTTGTTGTTTGAGTTGAAGTCTCACTCCGTCGCCCAGGCTGGAGTGCAGTGGCATGCTCAACCTGCTGGGCTCCGGTGATCCTTCCGTCTCAGGCTTCCAAGTAGCCGGAACTACAGGCACTCGCTAGCTACCATGCCCAGCTAATATTTTTGATTTATTGTAGAGATGAAGTCTTGCCAAGTTGCCTGAGCTGGTCTCGAACTTGCGGGCTCAAGCAATCCACTCGCCTTGGCCTCCCAAAGTGCTGGGATTACAGGCTGAGCCACTGAGCCTGGCCAGGGCAATCAGTTTTACCCATCCTTACTGCTGCACCATCAGAGTACACATTTTAGTAAAAAAGAAGACAAATAACGTTGTAGTATGAAAACAATTTTGTCATTGCTGAGCCTGTAAAGGGTCTTGGGGACTCCCCAGAGACCCACAGATCATTCTTTAAGAACTGCTACCTTTAGCCAGGCATGGTGGTGCACGCCTGTAGTTCCAGCTACTTGGAAGACTGAGTCAGAAAGATCACCTGAGCACAACAGGCGGAGGCTGCGGTGGCCGTGAGTGTGCCACTGCACTCCAGCCTTGGCAGCAGAGTGAGACTCCAACTAAAAAAAAAAAAAAGAACCGCTACTTTAGAAACAACCCTTCAGCTATAAACATCTATACCTATACTTTCCTGGAAGTTCATTTATCAAAAAAAAGAAAAAAGAAAGAAAAAGATAATTTGGAAACTCCAAGAAAAATACTAAATTACCTTAGTTGCCAATGTGTAAGCCACTAGAAAGAACTACAGCTTTTAATATTTTGAACAGCATCTTGGAAATGCAGCAATAAGTAGTAATAATGACAATAGTGTGTATTTATTGCAATGCTTTCTGCTGGGGGAGAACTGTGCTGTGTACTCTAAACGCATCATGTCCAATATTCTTTAGTATCACACCTTAGGTAAATGCTGTATACTGTCCCACAGTTTGTTTGTTTGTTTTTGAGTTGCAGTCTCACTCTTGTCACCCAGGCTGGAGTGCAGTGACACGCTGCTCACAGCCACTGCAGCCTCTACCTGCTGGTTTCAGGCGATGCTTCCGCCTCAGCCTTCCAAGTAGCTGTAACTACAGATGCATGCCACCACACCCGGCTAGTTTTTGCGATTTATTGTAGAGATGAGGTCTCACCAAGTTGCCCAGGCTGGTCTCAAACCCCCAGGCTCAGGCAATCCTCTCATCTTGGCCTCCCAACGTGCTGCTGGAATTACAGGCTGAGCCACCACACCCAGCCTGACCCACATTTTATAGATGAGGATGGGGCATAGAGAGATGAAATAACCTGACAAGGTCATAGCCATGTAAGGATTTGAATCCACCTGGTCTGATTCCGAGAGCCTTGATCCTTAAATCCTGCATAATAGGCCATGTCACATCTAAGACCCACATTTACTGACTGCTTTTTTTTCCCGTGTGTGTCCATTCACTTTTGGGATTGACTTCTCTCTCAGGCTCTAAAATCTTAAGGCCTTATCCATTTTTGCAGGTAAGAAGTTACAACTCTGCAGGCATCTAAACTGGCCTTTGTCAGTTGTGGTTAATCCACTACGCTGTGACAACAGAATTACATCCCAGGACAAGCAGCCAAAGGGGGTTCATGAAAGATTCATGAGCTCCCACTTTTACTAGGTAGGGTCATTAGAGGATGCTGGAACTTACCCTAAATTCAAGAAATGTGGACTTTTTCAAAGTTTGGAATTTTAAAAAATTTTTAATTTTTTCCCCCATTTTTTCAAGAATAGGTTTTTGTGGGGATCTTTTGGGATTTGTCTTTTTTTCAAGTTTGAGGGGTTTGGGGGGGGTTGGTTTTGTCTTTGCAGTTCTCAAGCAGCAAACCTGTCTTCTGGATGGAGGCCGGGCGGGGCTGGCGTCAGCCCCACGCCTCGTTCATTTCCCGGGAGGGAACGCGCGTTCCGCGGCAGGAAGCCGGGCGCGGGATCGGGTCCCGGGAGTCGGTCTGCCCGGCTCCTCCCCGCTCCTCCCCGCGGCCCGCCCGGCGCGCGCGCGCGGGCGGGGATGGCGGGGGCGCGCGGGCGGGCGGCGCGCACTGCCGGGCGGGCGCGCGGGGGCCGCGTGGGGCGGCGGCGGCGGCGGCCTGGCCCCCGGAGCCGGCCTGGCGCGCCGGGCCCCTCCTTCCTTCCGCCGCCGTCGCCGTCGCCGTCGCCGCCGCCACATCCCGGGGCCGGGCGGGCCGCGGCGCGGAGGCCGCCGGCGGCGGCGCGGAGGCCTCGGGGCGGGGCTGGGACCCCGCGCGCTGCGCCCGCAGGCCCGGCGAGGCCCGAGCCCGGCTGCGCCCGCGGGGCCGTGGGAGGCGCCGGAGGACCCGGGCGAGCGCCGGCCCCGCGGAGGGTGAGCTCGGGGGCCGCGGGGAGGGGGGCTTTCGTGCGCTCTGGGCCCCTCCCCCCGCCCGGGGTGGGCTGCAAGACCGGGGGACCGGCTTCGCCTGGCGAGCCACGTCCCGGCGCTTTTCGGCCACTCGAGGACCTCCCTAGTTCGTGGGATTAACGGGAAGAGCCTTCCTCGCGTTAATTATGCAACAAGGCGGCGTCCTTGTGCGGGATGCTGTGGTCGGCGAGGATTCCTGGGGCTTGGGCGATCCTGTAACTGACTTCGCCCATCCTCGGCCGAGAATTTGCATTTGCAGTTGGCGGCGGACGGGGGAAGACGTGCGTGGTCCAAGGAGCATGCAGAGAGGGTGCAGGGTCGACGGAACTCGTGCAGCCCTTCCCAGGAGCAGCGCTTTGCCGGGTGCGAGGGGAAGGCAGGGTTGGACGTGCACATTTCCTGCCAGGCAGGCTTTAGAGAGGTCTCAGCCTCCGATTTTCCCCGTCAAAGAGGCTTGTCTGAAGTTGGAGGTCGAGGCATACGTTTCTGCACTTGTGGCTGGGAAGGTGAACCGGGTTTTCCAAGAGCGGTCGTTTTCATTTTCCAAGTCAGCTCACAGCAGGAAGGGCTGGGCAGTGAATAGAAAGCACACCCAGGTTCTGGTTAGCTAAGCGTCAGGACTGCCATAAAGGCCTTTTTTTTTTTTTTTTTTTTTGTCTGAAACACCAAAATCTGGGGCCTTGGGCCATGAGGAGTTGGGTTATTACTCGGTTTTAGCTGCTGGAGTGAGAAGTGTTTCAGACACTGTTAAAATTAGGCAGCTCAATTTAGCTCTAGCTCACTGATCACCAACCATTTCTTCACTCTTTTTGGTAACTGGGTTAAAAGGAAAAGACAAGGAGAGAAGAGATCTTCATGCTTCTCCCCCATTAAGATGGAATTTTAAGATGGGAAAATCTTTCATCCTGAAGAATAGAATCTCAAAGAAAGACCTGAGAGGAAAATTCTTTCCTTTCCTTACGTAAAAACTGGACAAAGAAAGGAAAGAATTAGTAAGTATCATGGACAACTTACAGTTATATTCAGATCATTTTCAAATGCTTGAAGAGGTTATACAATAAAAAGGTGGGAAAGAGCCAGAAATAGAAACAGAGGAGAGGGTGAAATCAGGACCTTGGAGATTGCAGGATTCAAGGAGTTCGTTTTCTTCTTAGGTCTGGAAAAATCTGGATGTGAGTACAGTCTTGCGCTATATAACAATGTTGGGTCAGTGACAGACCACCTCTACAATGGTGGTCCCATAAGGTTATGATACCTTTTTTTTGCTCTACCTTTTCTATGTTTAGATGCACAAATACTTACCATTGTGTTATAGTTGCCTACAGTATTTCAGTACAATCACATGCAGTATAGGTTTGTAGCCTACGACAATAGGCTGTACCATATAGCCTAGGTGTGGTAGGCTAAACCATCTAGGTTTGTGCAGGTATACTCTGATGTTCGCACAAGGTCCTCACCTGATGGTGCCTTTCTCATAAGGTATCCCAGTCATTAAGCGACGCATGACTAGAGGTAAAGCTTAATCTTTCTATCTGTATTACAGAAAATCGCTTTTAATTTTAGCATTTAGTTCTTAGAGTAAAGGGAAGCACAACTAGACCGTGCTGCATGAATCCCAGTGAGCTTGGGCTATGCTGTATGCTAAATGAGTTGTACAGGTATTTTGCTTCCGAACTCTCCTAAATGCATAATCTCTAATTCCATGAATTTAGCTTGTTGCCAGTTATTCATTCATTTGTGACATTTGGCTGGAATTTGCCAGGTGCTAAATGTTGAAGGAATGCAAAACCCAGAGAACACTGCATTGGAAAAATAATCTTATATAGGAGTCCTTTTCCCATATCAACTATGTAAAACACGTATAATTGGACTTGACGAATTTTGCTACAGAAAATTTTTGTTTTACACTAAATTACACGGAAGAGTCTTTTAAACAGCTAGCTCTTTTGGTACATTTAGAATATGTAGTCATTTACCAAGAAATCCAAATATAACGTAAGAGAACTGTTTTGTAAAATATACTTGAATAATCCAAGCAGGTAACTATTTCTCAAGTACAAACTAAGTTCTGTTAAGTAGTTGATCTGATAACTTTTAATGATGCTTATTGTTTTTAAATTATCTTATACAGTGACAAGAGAAACTGAGAACTTCAGTCAGGGTAAATACAGCAAGGAAATGTGAACCCCAGGCCTCAGAAGGTACGTGAAGGAGATGTGAGCTCACTAGGTATGTGCCTTTCTGGTTTTTTTTTTTTTTTCGAGTTGGAGCCTCACTCTGTCGACCAGGCTGGAGTGCAGTGGCACGCTCACGGCCACCCCAGCGTCGACCTCTTGGGTTCCAGCGATCCTTCTGCCTCAGCCTTCCAAGTAGCTGGAGATACAGGCGCGTGCTACCACGCCCGGCTAATTTTTTGATTTATTGTAGAGACGAGGTCTCGCCATGTTGCCCAGGCTGGTGCCTTTCATTATTGTTTTTGCCTCCTTTCTTGCTTGTACAGAGATTTTAGGGAACTTAAAACTCTTGAGTAGTACTAAGAGTGTCTATACTTAGACATACTTCCTTAAATATCATAGGAACACACTCCCAGGCTGGGATTATGTGAGTTAGTACTGCTAATACCTGTGCCTGGCACACAGTGAATTTCATACAGGTGTTTGCTGTGTGTTATTATTATTATTGCTTACGAGACTTAACCGCAGATGTATTCCTTACTGGACAGAATTAGCAGAATTCTGCTAATTATGATTAATCATTCCAAGGCGGTAAATTCTATGGATGACAGCAGAGAAGACAAAGGAAATATCCTAACTTAGATTGAGAGAAACCCTCACTATGAATTTAAAAATCTCAGTGACAGCTGGGCACAGTGGCTCACGCTTGTGATCCCAGCACTTGGGGAGGCTGAGGCAGGAGAAACCCAAGAGTTTGAGACCAGCCTGGGTAACACAGCGAGACTCTCGTCTCTAGAAAAAATTTGCCAGGTGAGGTGGTGTGCACCTGTAGTACCAGCTACTTAGGAGGCTGAGATGGAAGGATGGCCTGGGGCCTGGAGGTCCAAGACTGTGGTGAGCAGTGATCATGCCACTGTGCTCTAGCCTGGGCAACAGAGTGATAACGTGACTCAAAAAACAAACAAAAAACACCTCAGTGGCATGCAGTAGAACTTTATCTGTAGTGTAAACTCATATGCCATATTTTGCCATGTTAAGGAGTAATTTCATAATTCTAGTGATCGTATAATACATTATAGTTCAAAAAGTATGGCAGGGTTGATGGTCCAGCCCTGGACTGTCTAGCTCCTTTCTCTCCTGCAGTCATCCCAGGGTCACCAGTTCTTTGTGCATTGCCAAGTTTATTTCATGAAGTTTTCTTTAGTACCTGAGTATGTTTTAAAAGTTGAGCCCTGGGTCGGGGGGAGGGGGGTGGTAATGGAGGCGGAGATCGGAGATTTCTAGCATGGAACACTGGCTTCCTTGCCACTTTTGGAATTCTGGGACCCAGGCCATGTCTTTGTCCAGGGGTCTGCAGGGTTTGCTCCCTCACCTTTTTCCACATCTCAACATCATCCTGTACCCTTCTTTATCGTTAGCCATTGCGTTCGTCACCTGGCTTGATTGCATGCAGCAATTGCTCTGTTCGCTTATGGCCTGCCTATGTCTGTTAAAATGGAGCACCGTGAGAGCAGCGTATATGTGTTGCTGTATTCCCAGGGGCTAGAACAGCCTGGCTCAGAGAAGGGCTTTGGTACATGCTCCCAAATGAATGTCTGGAAAAAGGCTGTTTAAACTGAGTTAAGTGGTTAAATGGGCTTATTTACCATGAGGCTTTTCAGAACCTTTAAAAAGCGAATGTGCAAATTAAAAGTAGGGCGTGACAGGTGGGAGTCTGACTCTTCAGCAGAGTAAGGAAGGCTTTGTGCTTCTGAAAGACAATTCAAAGGCCACCGCTGTAGAAAAAGTGCTGGCAGGAATGTTATTGGCAGCTGAACAAAATGAATTTACAAGCCTCTTTTTTAAAATGCAGAGGAGGCAGGACTTGCATCAAAAGATGGTAATGGTAGCATGCCCATTGTTTGTAAAATGAGTGGGTTTTTTCTGTTTTTTGAGTCGGAGTCTCACTCTGTTGCCCAGGCTGGAATGCAGCAGCACATTCATGGCCACTGCAGCCTCAACCTGCTGGACTCCGGCGATCCTTCCCCAGCAGCCTTCCAAGTAGCTGGAACCACAAATGCGTGCCACCGTGCCTGGCTAATTTTTTGAATTATTGTAGAGACTAGGTCTTGCCAAGTTGCCCAGGCTGGTCTCGAACTCCTAGGCTTAGACAGTCTTCTTGCCTCCACCTCCCAAAGCGCTAGGGTTACTGGTGTGAGCCACCATGCCTGGCTTGTGCTGTTTTATTCTAGAGAGAGAGGAGGAAAGAGAAAGATCAGAGCTTCTTAACGGTTCAGTTATGCTCTTTCTTCCCTTCCCTTGCTTTCCCCGTAAGGTCTTATGTTCCTTAACTCCCATTTCTGCCTTGTGGGTTTTCAAAGATCCCACCCTCTGGCTTAGTTTCAGATCCTGACATCTTGGCACATGGAAATTCCACCTGATGACTGAAGTAGGATGTGTGGCTTCCGGGGAGGCTGGGAGACTCTGTTCTGGCAGCACACCGTGACTTGACGGGGTGGGGAGGGGACTTCCTACCACCATTAGCTGTAAGAGGCACAGAGGGAGTTGTCTTCGAATAAAGGGGAGTTAATTACAGAGAATGTCAGGCTTCTTAAAGGTCACTTATCACCTGACTGTAGGGAGAGTGGCAGCCCTTAGCAGATCCCCAAGAAAGGACTCTCATGTCCGCAGACCCAGTACCCTTGCACACAGAATTAGTGAGCTTTGATGGTGTCATTTGAACAGGAGGCAAACCCCGTGGCAACTCTCTGTATTTAGGGAAATTGCAGAGAATAGAGCAACCTCACAGGAGTGGGGCTAGGTGAATTTGGAATGCCCTTTGTTTTTGTTTAAAAAAATGTGGCAGATTATCGTGCTTTTTTCCCAAGGTCTGACAAATCCCAATTGTACAGAGTCTAGTTACCCATAGATGGAGGTCTGGGAAAGAGTGAGATCAGGGCAGTGATGGAAGAAGGCCTGAGATTCTAATTAAACCTCTCTACACTGTTTATTCAGAACACATGTAATTCAAAGCGTCAATAGATTCTCGTTGACTAGATGCTTTTTTGCTGCCAGTTTTCCTTCTTCAGATGGAAAGAGGCGATTGGAGAATGGCAATTATGCTAGAAAGCCTAGAATCTGCATTTTAACAAGATCCCCAGGGGGACTCATGTTGGCACTGAAATTTGAGAAGAGCTGGGACCTGGACCAGCAGTTCAGTCTTGACTGCTCATTAGAATCCTGAGCAGAGTTTTTAAAAAGTGCCTAGGTGGCTCCTCCAGAGATTTGTGTTGTCTTGGCTGAGCTGTTCCTGGGGCCCAGGGTATTGCTATATTTCTTAAAAGCTTCCCGGGTTGTCCAGTAAGGGCTGGGACCCCCTGCCCTAGACATAAAGCCAGACACCAAGAGATTCAGAACACGTGTAATCTCAAAGCGGCTTACACCATGGTTAGCTGGACGCCATCTTAGGATTCATCAAAACCCAGACCAAATATTATGGGTCCTACTAGTTCATTCCACATAGGTGTTGATGTGTTCCCATGGAGCGCCTAGCAGGATTTGCTTGTGCCTGATTAGAATGCTGCTTCCTCGAGGAATGAAAATGAACTTGAGACCCGGCCAGTTGCTGAGTGACATTTGCTCCTTGCATCTGTGACTCTGCTCCCAGAGAAATTGTTTCGAAATTTAAATCAGATCATGACACCGCCGCCTTTGTTTTCGTGTAAAACTTTCTTCAGTGGCTTCTCCTGTTTGCAAGGGGGAAGAAGACTCAGTTCCCTGACAACTCTGTGAGGCCTTGTGTTGTCTGGCTGTGCTGCTGAAACTCCTGCCACCAGGGTCTTGGTGTAGTTACCCAGGGGCCTGTCTCCTTCACCCCTTGGTAACTGTGCTGGCTTTGACCTCGATGCCCAGAGCAAGTCCCCTGGTATTTCCTTCTCACAGCACCATTACCTCTTCTCAGATAGATCCTTTGATTCTTGTGGGTCTCTCTGTTAGACTCCAAGCTCTGTAAGAACAACAACTGCATATGTGTGTGCGTGCGTGTGTGTGTGCACCTACTCATGTCTAAGGGTTGTGTGTTGTAAGCTGTGGAGCTACTGGACCCAAGGGGAGTGGGTACTTTGAGAGGGACCAGGCTGCAATCGTTCTGGTTCTGGTTGGCTCCCATAGGATGTAACTTGAACAAGCCCCAGTTTGTCTAAATTTTTAACTCAGTCATCTGTACAGCTTTTTCACTTGAGTTGGCATATACATTTTTTTTTTTTTTTTTTTTGAGTTGGAGTCTCACTCTGTCACCCAGACTGGAGTGCAGTGGCCGCTCCCGGCCACCACAGCCTCGACCTGCTGGGCTCCGGTGATCCTTCCACCTCAGCCTTCCAAGTAGCTGGAACTACAGGCGCACGCTACCATGCCCGGCTGATTTTTTGATTTATTGTAGAGATGAGGTCTCGCCAAGTTGCCCAGGCGGGTCTCAAACCCACACACTCAGGCAATCCACTCACCTCAGCCTCCCAAAGTACGGGACTACAGACTGAGCCACCGAACCCGACTGAGTTGACATAATTTGTGAATCTACTCATTATAGACCAGTAAAAAAAAAGTTAAATGCTTAAATATTGTGCTTCCTTCCCTGCCCCCACACCATTCCCCCATCATCATGGGCCTCTCTAGAAAGCAGGCATATGTGTTAGTGATTCCTTGGGGCCTTAGACTCATCTTCCCCAATCCTGCCTTTACCTGGGCAGGAAAGACCACCTTCTTGCTATACTTCTGTCAGAAGAGTTGTATCTGATCTAGTAAAAGTATAGACACTTAGATGAGGGGAGGGAGCAGTAGGGTCAGGCAGGGGCATGGAGGGGTTCCAGCCATATTTATAACATTGCATTTCTTTTTTAAAAAGAAACTCCAAGCCGGACTTGGTGGCTCAGCCTGTAATCCCGCGCCTTTGTGGGGCTGAGGTGAGTGGATTGCCTGAGCCCGCGGGTTCGAAACCCGCCTGGGCAACTTGGCGAGACCTCATCACTACAATATAATCAAAAATTAACCGGGCGTGGTAGCGCGCGCCTGTCGTTCCAGCTACTTGGAAGGCTGAGGCAGAAGGATCGCTGGAGCCCCGCAGGTCGAGGCTGCGGTGGCTGGGAGCGGCCACTGCACTCCAGTCTGGGCGATAGAGTGAGACTCCAACTCAAAAAAAAAAAAAAGAAAAGAAAAGAAAAAGAAGCTCCAGTAAGTTCAGCAAAACCATTGAAGCGGAGTGTATGTAAGCAGGTGTTTGGTGTAGTAGTCTCCGTGCTCTTTTTTATACTTTAAGTAATTAACCATTTTTTAAAACAAAATATGCACTAACGAAAACAGAGATGCATTTACTGAATATTCAGATATGCATTGACTTTGTCAGTTCACTACATTTTTCTTCTGGCTAGAAAAGTATCTACCATCCTTTCCCACACTACAAAATAAGAAGGAAACTGCAGTTAGCAGTAGTGAGGTAAAAAAAATTAAACAACAGAAATAGAACCACCAGAGCACCTGTAGGTGGCATTTTCTGTTTTATTGGTTTTTATTTTAAAAGAATACATGGATACATACTGCATTTTTAAAAAATTTAAATTGTGTTAAGTACAAAAAACCTATCTCTGTCCTCTCAAGATTCTATGCATTAAATACGTGTGTGTGTTTGTATGTGGGTATAATCATATACATTTACACATACATAATGTTTTAAAGGGGTCATGCGTTCAATCCTGTGACTTGTCTTTTTTGTTTACTGATATATCCTGACACTTTGGAACTATGTAATTGGCTTACCTTTCAGCATAGAGTTTTATTTAAAATTCAACTTTTTTTGGACTCTGGCATGATTTCTTTCTTTCTTTTTTTTTTTTTTTTTTTGAGTCAGAGTCTCACTCTGTCGCCCAGGCTGGAGTGCAGTGGCATGCTCTCAGTCACCGCAGCCTCTACCTGCTGGGTTCAGGCGATCCTACTGCCTCAGCCTTCCAAGTAGCTGGAACTACAGGTGCGTGGCACCATGCCCAGCTAATTTTATTTATTTATTTACTTACTGTAGAGACGAGGTCTCGCCAAGTTGCCCAGGCTGGTCTTGAACCCCTGGGCTCAGGTAATCCTCTAGCCTCTGCCTCCCAAAGTGCTAGAATTATAGACATGAGCCACTGTGCCCAGCCTGCATGATTTCTTAACCCCCAACCAATGTGTTTTAGGCAGTATGTATATTCAATTCATATGTATGCTGTGGCTTACATTATTTTATTTCCAAGTAGTACTGAAATCCTGGTCGCATTTGACTGTTTTCTGGTCTCAGTTAATGGATATTAAATAATGTAACTACTTTTGTGGGGACACTGGAGAAATATTTTGAGACTGAAAGGAGGCCTCATACTTGGAACAGTATGGAAACCATTGGGTGGAAGGAGGATGGGCATGCCGCCTCCTGAAATATCTTTCCGCTCTCCTGCATTTTGCTAATAAGTTGCTTGGTTGGCACAGTCATGTAGCAAATAGTGATTGCTGGCATACGGTGCGCCAGGCCCTATTCAGGCTGCATGAGGTGCAGTGAAGGAAGTGGCGGACCAAGCTCAGATGATAGAGGGCAATACTGGGGGTGCCACCTTGGTGGTGACGAGGAGAGGCAGCTCTTCCTTTGCTGCCCACAGGGAGGAGAGCTGGCCCTGCCCATCTGAGTTTACAGAAGCCCAGCGGCCAAGACTGACTCCTCAGAGAGCTCTCTCCAGGGCTGTGCGGTGATCGCCCACAGGCTCTGCAGCCCGGGAGGGTCTTCACAGCAGGACATAAGGTCACTGACAGGCAGCAGTCAGGTCTGCATAGCTGTGCTTAAGACACACGTGAGAGCCTGGGGCTGACTGCTGTTCTCAAGAGACAGGTTTGGCAGGGCCTAGTGTTTGTGAACGTGAAGTTTTGCAGATCCTCAGACCCCACTGGAGGACAAGAAGCAGCAAGTGGGCCAGGAGGCCAGTGAGAGGAAGGTGGGGGCCCTGCACTCTGCCCTTCTCCTGAGGCAGTGGTTGGGCCGGGAAGGAAGGGTCTTAGGTGTCTTAGACCAGTGGGTGTTTCCAAAAGACACATTAGAAATGGAACTTTCCTGAAAATAAAATTCCCGTCTGAAAGAATATTGAGTGACATATTGTAAGTTGATGATTGTTGAGAAAGTCTTTTGACGGACTGTATCTCACGGGAGCCTCATGGCACACTGGTGGCTATGCAGGTGGCTGCTTTATCCTCATTGATGAGAAAATCAGCGCCCAGAGAGCTGTTCCTCGACACATCCACAGCCACCCAGCCATGGAGCAGAACAGTGCCGCCCAGTCCCCAACCCCCAGCCTGGGTGAAAGAAGCTAAGAACTCCTGACTTTAAGGGAAAAATCAATACTTAGGAAGGCAGGCCTGGCTCCAGGAGAGTGGCTGCTTTTTTTTTTTTTTTTTTTTTTTTTTGAGTTGGAGTCTCATTCTGTCGCCTAGACTGGAGTGCAGTGACCGCTCCCAGCCACCGCAGCCTTGACCTGCTGGGCTCCGGCGATCCTTCCGCCTCAGCCTTCCAAGTAGCTGGAACGACAGGTGCGTGCTACCACACCTGGCTAATTTTTTGATTTATTGTAGAGATGAGGTCTCGCCAGTTGCCCAGGCGGGTGTCAAACCTGCGGGCTCAGGCAATCCACTCACCTCAGCTTCCCAAGGCGCGGGTTTACAGGCTGAGCCACTGAGCCTGGCTGGCCTCTGACTTTTCAACAAGCCCAGATGGAGAAATCCTACCCCTGAGCCACCTGGCATCCTGGATAATGGAACGGGTGTTCTTCATTTTCAGGTGAGGCTATTTATTCATTATCTCCCTACTTTATTTAGAGGTCAGCTTGGTGGGCAGACTCAAGACTGATTCCCATTGAAAAAATTTGATTCTTTGTTTTTTGGTTTTTTTGAGTCAGTCTCACACTGTCGCCCAGGCTGGAAGGCGGTGACACGCCCACAGCCACCATAGCCTTGACCTGCTGGGCTCAGGTGATCCTTCCACCTTCCAAGTAGCTGGAACCACAGGCATGCACCACGATGTCTGGCTCATTTTTTGATTCATTGTAGAGATGACGTCTCGCCAAGTTGCCCAGGCTGGTCTCAAACCCCAGGACTCAGGCAATTCTCTTGCCTCAGCCTCCCAAAGTGCTGGGATTACAGGTGTGAGTCACCATGCCCGACTAGATTTGATTCTTAAACTATAGGATCTTCCTAAGAGCTGGCCCGAGGCTGAGCAAGGGTGCTAAGGGGCTAGGAAGCCCAGGAGGTGAGAAGCATGCAGGGAACAGGCCAAGCAGGCAACAGAGAGGGTCCAGTGCCAGGAGGTCTCCTGCCCTGCTCTGTGGTGTACATGCATGTGCGTGTGAGAGCGGCAGACCCAAGCGGCCACCCTAAGCCTCCGCCCTCATCTCTGTTCCCTCATCCACAGCACTCCTCCAGTGCAAGTGAGGGTTTCAAGCCCCGGGCCACTCAGAGCCAGGACTGCTCTGTTCAGAATTGCATACAACAAGCTTGCTTGGTTCTTCTTGCTTTTCTGACTCCTTCCTCAACCTACCCTGGCCCCTCTGCCATTCTGTTAGAAAAGGCCTGCAGCCAGGTTTTCTCAGTGGGGTGTTGCCCCTGTCACCGATGGGTTGGACCCCTCCGCGTGTCACTGTCTCAGACAAATTCAGTGGACTCAGGACTGTGGAGCCTTGCATCCTCTGGCCACAGTTGAAACCTCAGTTGTCTCGAGAAGGAAAGTGTTAGTTGTCACCTGGGATGAAAAAGTGTATCCCTTCTTCACCTCTCTTCTTGGGGCAGACCACACTTACAAGGGTAGAGATTCAACCAGAAAGTAACCAGGAGTGATGAGGGACTGCTCAGCTTCTGTTTGTAGAGAATCTGCACCTGGCCAGGTGGATGCTGATTCTACATTATCTCATTTAATACTACATTGTCTCATTTAATTCCTGGAAGAAGACCTTGTATCAGAGATGGAACAATGCAGCTTTGAGAGGTTAAGTGACTTGCTAAGTTATAGAGCCATTGAGTGGTGGAGAGGGATTTGAACCTAGGTTGGGGCTTGTTACTTTGGGCTGCGTTGCCTCTGACAGAATGGTGGGAGGAGAAGAGACCAGGAGACAGGACGGCAGGCCTCAGGCAGCTCAGGGGGATTTGGCATGCCTGCTGCTGGGTAGTGTTGCCTCTGGGTGAAGGAGACACTCAATTTCAGAAAACGAATAGCATTTTTTTAGTGTAAGTATATCTCATGCAATGTTTGGTGTGCACTTCTGTACTAAAACAATCACCTGAAATTTAAACTTAACTGGATGTCCTGTATTTTCATTTGTTTAATCTGGCCGCCCTACTTGGGGACTCCAGGAAATATACTAGGCCTAATAGGTGGGCACAATACACAGTGGGGGTTTTTTGTTTTTTGATTCCATGCAATATTTAGGACATACTGTTGCCAAAAAAATTATTTGTTGTTTATCTAAAATGTAAACTTAGCTGGGCTCGGTGGCTCAGCCTGTAATTCCGCGCCTTTGGGAGGCTGAGGTGAGTGGATTGCCTGAGCCCGCAGGCTCGAGACCCGCCTGGGCAGCGAGACCTCATCTCTACAATAAATCAAAAACTCAGCTGGGCGTGGTAGCGCATGCCTGTAATTTCGGCTACTCAGAAGGCTGAGGCGGAAGGATGGCCGGAGCCCAGCAGGTCGAGGCTGCGGTGGCCGGGAGCGGCCACTGCACTCCAGTCTGGGTGACAGAGTGAGACTCCAACTCAAAAAAATAAAATAAAATGTAAACTTAACTGGCAGCCTGCATTTTTATTTGTTTAATCTGGCAACCCTGGAAGCACACTGAACCTTATAGATGGGCACCTGAGGGTGACTCACAAGCTATCCTGTAAAGGCACAGGCAGCTTGGCAAGTGGTGAGCTCCCCGTCAAGGCTGTATTTAGGTGTGGGCCAGTTAACCACTTGTTGGGTGTTGTCGAGGGACTTGGGTTCCAGTGAGATTTTAGGAAGTAAACATTATCGAGACAAGGGGGAGAGTTATGTGTCTGGGTCCTCACTGAGCTCTGACCCATGCAGCGTTAGGATGCTGTTTCTGAAATCATTTGCTGTCAGCCTGGTGTTGAGATGATCAGTTCTCCCCACTGCCCAGGAGTGACGGATGACCACAGTCAGCTGCTGGAAACCAAAGCAGCCCAGGATGGCGTCTCTGAGTGGTCTAGCTTGGCACTTGAACAAGCGCTATGTTAAAAGTGAAATGAAACAACACTTTTTTGTCCGTCTTGCGGAGAATTGACAGCAACTTCCTGGTTCTCCATGTGTCCCCTGAAGCAAAGTGTGACTTCTATGCCAGGCTGAGGACTGACGTGCCCCACGTTATTCCCAGGCCATGACAGCATGAAAAACACTCAATCCTCCCCCCACCCGGTTCTGCACAGGCCCTCGCAGCCAAGTGAGTGGAGGCAGGAGCGTGGGCGTTCGTTTCTTTGCCGTTTTAGAGATTCTCTAGGTGTAGCTGCATCTTGTCAGCCAGTCAGGATTTTAAACACAGCCAGCTCGTCATCGCCTCAGCATGGCTTCTGCCCACTGCAAGTTACCCCTAGCAAAGGTTTAGTCCTCGGCAGGGCTCCTGCTTGAGGGCTCATTGTGGTGCTAGCCTGGCCCTGACAGTCAGAAGGCAAAGCTGCAGAAGTAAACTCATATTCTGTGTTCCAAAAACAAACAGAGATGGCATTCTCTGATTATTGCTCCTCTCCGTTTGAGTGTTCTAAGTTTGATTTGATTATTAAATCAAATCACTTAATGTTATTAATTAAATATGAAATGTTAAAAACCAAGTCAAACTGCCTATGACAGCAATGGGAAAAAAAGTAAAATTTGTGCTGATACTGTTCACTGAAATCACCTGTTGTCTTTATTCCTTCTGCTTAATTGATGTGTTTGCAAGTATCAAGGGCATCTCACTTGTGTCTTCCAGAAAGAATCATTGAATGGCTCTCACTTGACACCATGCACCACCAGTGGCTTCTGTTGGCCGCATGCTTCTGGGTGATTTTCATGTTCATGGTGGCCAGCAAGTTCATCACGTTGACCTTTAAAGACCCAGATGGTAGGTATGCTTCATGGTGGGATGAATTTTGGCTAATTCAGGCCTTTTTGCACCACTGTTTCTAGGTACTTGCACAAATGACCTCTTTTCACAGAATCACAGAATCAAGGGACTTTAATGCCAGGGACCTTGGAGGTCATGGCATCCAAACCCTTCATGTTACAGAAGTGTGAGGGGAGGGTGGAGGGATGGAAGGATCTTTCCAGCACCTTCTCTAGAGGGCGGAAATGCTCTCTGTGCCAAGGAGCAGGGCTTAGACCTCCTCCCAGTAATGCTGCAGGCCTCGGCCTGGGAATTTTCTCTGCCTCATGTCATCAGAGAGACATGGCTGTGACTGCTCAGTATGCCTGTTCTGCCATCTGGTGTTCCACACTGGTGGTCACATGTTTGAAGATCATCTTTGGTGTGGTAGATGGAAGGTCAGTTAAATATATGTTGTCAGGCTGTCTCAAAGGATTTTTTAACTCCCCTTTTCTGAACATAGACATTGGATAAGGACGTTTAGATGGCGCCAAATTCCATCTCAGAGTTGCTGCTTCTGCTTCATGCTGTTGTCATTTGCTTGCCTAAGCTGTGTGTTTTTTTTCTATAAAATGGACACACTGCCTGCTCAGGCAGCCTCCCATGATTGACCTGAGCCTGGTGGGGTGCTCTGTTGTGTCTGGAATGCTGGGTATGTGATGTGGCTTATTGCCAACTGTGCACAGGCCTGAGCACTTCTGCCTGCTGGGGAGACACTTGGGAGCGTAGGTGAGCACAGCATCTTTATTCTGTCCAGTGCTTTGTACATCATCCTGCTGATGGTGACCCTTAGAGATACAGCCAGGCTGGGCGTGGTGGCTCAAGCCTGTAATCCCAGCATTTGGGGAGGCCAAGGTAAGGGGATTGCCTGAGCCCACAGGTTCGAGAACGGCCTGGGCAACTTGGCGAGACCTCATCTCTACAAAAAATATTTTAAAAATAGGCAGGCGTGGTAGCGTGTGTCTGTAGTTCCAGCTACATGGAAGGCTGAGGTGGAAGGATCACCTGAGGCCAGCAGGTCAACACTGGGGTGGCCATGAGCGTGCCACTGCAGTCCAGCCTGGGCAATGGAGTGAGATTCCAACCCCAAAGAAAAAAAAAGCGAAATGCCCCCACACCAGCAGTTCTCCTGATTTACTCCTGTGACTATGCCCACTTGTGCTGACTGTGTGACCCGTGAGCTACAGGCCCCTGCCCTGCTCCAGGGAGTTCCCAGGTGTGTCCCTGGCTATGCCGAGGCCTGCCTGGTGCCCCACATCCCCTGCCATACCCTCTGTCTGCCCAACCCTGTCTACAGAAGGACAACAAGGCTGAAAGGGAGACCTGCAGGGAAAAGAGGGACACCCTGAACGTAGCCCACGTGTTGGTTCTCCCCCCACAGTTTGCACTCCGTGACAGTGACCTTGCTCCTGGTGCTGGAGCCCCGCCTGGCTGTCATCACAAGTCCTATGTCATCTTCCAGGGGCCCGCGTAAGAAAATGTGTGAGGTTTGCACAGTCTCAGGAAGGTGGTATTACACCTGCAAGTATCTGGGATGGTCAGGGCATCACAGATCATCACAGCTGTCACAGGTGGTATTACACCTGCAAGTATCTGGGATGGTCAGGGCATCACAGATCATCACAGCTGTCAGCAGAGCAAGGGTTGATTCTTAAAGGATTGGGATTAGAGACATTGATCTCAGCTTGGCAGTTTGGACGTTTTTGCAGAAGCTTGTACAGGGTGACTTGCCACTGGTAACTGAAGACCTGTAAATGATAATTTAGGACCACAAATGTAGATCATAGCTGGGAACTTGAAAGAGAAACAAGAGCTGCTGAGAATAGAAAATAGCGGTTACTCCTGATTCCTACAAGGAAGTCACTCAAAAGGCAGGTCATGAGGTTAAATTGTTCATTGCTTGTTTAATAAAATAGGAGTATAGGTAATATAATTTAGTGAGACTTCCATCAGTAGTTGTTAAATAGAATGTGTGCCCTTGTGTTTTTGTTGGTTTGTTTTTTGTTTTTGAGTTGGAGTCTCACTCCTTTGCCCATGCTGGAGTGCAGTGGCACGCACGCTCATGGCCACCCCAGTGTTGACCTGCTGGGTTCCGGTGATCCTTTTGCCTCAGCCTTCCGAGTAGCCGGAACTGCAGGTGCACGCTACCACACCCGGCTGTTTTTTATTTTATTGTAGAGACAAGATCTCGCCAAGTTGCCCAGGCTGGTCTTGAACCTGCGTGCTCAGGTCATGCATTCGCCTCGACCTCCCAAAGTGCTGGGATTACAGGCTGTGCCACCGAGCCCAACCAGCCCCTGTGTTTTAATATTACTGGTAGAATAGTCTCTAAGGAATACCTTGTTTCCCAGCAGTGTCAGAAAAATGAGGTCTCGTTCTGCTTTGATGTGGCATGTTTTATGTGAACGTTTTTAGAAAAGCATAGACATCGGTCTTGGAAGCAAAGAAGCAAAGCTGGGTCAGGCCTGGTTGGTACTTGGATAGAAACTGCCTGGGGATATTGGGTGCTGCAGGCTCAAAAGAAAAGTATAAATGCTGGACAGGGTTTTGTGAAGAGGAGAAAAAGTGTGGTAGGGAGTGAGAGAAGGTAAAACCTGTGAAGAGAGATGAAAGACTTTAGGATTTTAAGCTGGAGAAAAGCCCTGTGGTCATCCTCAGTACTGCTCGCCGGGTATATTCCGCTGCTTGCCTGAAGGTGAGTGGTGGGGGCACTTTCTTTGCCCTCTGAAATTTGGTACATGTGGATGCTGGGTCAGTCAGTGAGAACCTCCCAGAGCCTCACCGGCTCCCTGTGTCTGGGGAGGATTTCAGCCCTTCTGTGGATCTCGGAGCAGTGCAGGAAACCCAGAGAGGTTTGTAAACTCTTGGCCGTGAGGAGTTTTGCACACGTTGGAGTTTATTTCACACATGCTCACAGTGAAGCCCATTATGAAACATCATTACAAGGAAACAGTTCACAATGCAGTGGGATCTTCTGTGATGGAGCTCTGCTTTCTGTAAAGTGTATGAAACATATCTGGCCTCCAAGTTTGGGGGATAGGGTAACTCACCTCTCAGCTCTGTCCTCTTGGAAACAGACCCTGCTCCAGAATCCCAGTCAGTAGCCACGTGTGTTTTCTTCTCTTCTTCATGGTTTCTCCTGCCATTTGAGCCAATAGGGAAGAGCCTGTTGGTCTTGAACTGCTGTTTAAAGCAACACTTAACCGTTTTTATAGTGTTGGTCTCTCTTCAGCTCAGCAATGGCGCCACCGTGATGTGTGTGGCCGTAATCTATCTTTGGTTAACAAATTTCAGTGTCACATTGAATTAGGATGAGGTGCCATAACTAGACTTTATCATAGGAAAATAAATCCCTATCCGTGATGGGAATTTGATAAAATGATTAAGTCAAGACTCAGAATCAAATATGACGTCCTTGCGGATCTGCTGTGTGTTCATAGACACTGGTTTTTCTTCTGTTTCCTATTTGACTTCCTCTTCCACCTCGGCAGCCCCTCGACTCAGTTGTAAGCCACTCGAGGGCAGAGCCCAGGACGTGAATATCTCTGTACACCCTGAACATCTTTTCATGTGTTTATTTGCCATCTATGTGTCCTTTCCAGGAAAATGTCTGTGTTTTGCCCATTTTCTAATTGGATTGTTTGGGTTTTTTTAATTGTTGAGTTTTGAGAGTTCGTTATGTAGTCTAGATACTAGTCCTTTGTCAGATGGACTCGTTTTTTTAAAAAAAAAAAAAAACTTATACGTATTTTCTCCCTGCCTATCGTTTGCCCTTTCCTCTTTCAAATGGGCTTTCACAGAGCTGATTTTATCCTGTTTTGTTTTTTTAACTTTTAATTTTTTGTTTTAAAGATGTGGGGTAAAATTCAGGGTTAGGTATACAAGTGTTCATTATGCAGGTACCCTTGTTGATGAGGTGTGCCCCCCCCTTGCCCAAGCAGATTCCCACTACTGCCAATCTTGCTTCCCCGCCCCCCTCCCTGCAGTTTCCTGCTACTGCCAATCCTTTTCTTATAGTATTATGATAATTGTTGAAATTCTGCTTATGAGTGAGAACGTGTGATACTCAGTTCTTTGTTCCTGTGAAAGATCACTTAGTATTATAAACTCTAAATCCATCCAGGTTGCTGTGAAGTTCATGATTTTGTTCTTCTTTATGACTGCATAGTATTCCATCATGAATATGTACCACATTTTTTTATCCAGCCCTCTTTTGATGGGCAGCACGGTTGGTTCCATGTTCTTGCTACTGTGAACAATGCTGCAATAAAAATACTGTTGGGTTTTTTTTTTAAGTTTTTTGTTTCACCTCTAACTGTGATTCATTTGAGCTTATATTTCAGTAAGGTATATGGTTTAGATAAAGGTTCTTTTTTTTGTTTGTCTGTCTATAAATGTCCAGTTGTTCCAGCACCATTTGTTGAAGAGATTGTCCTCCTCCATTGAATTGCTTTTGCACCCCTGTCAAAAATCAGCTGGGTGTCCTTGTGTGGATCTGTCTCAGGCCTGTGTTCTGTCCCCTCATTCTGCATGCCTGGCTCTCCTGGAGAAGACATTTTAACCTCTCTGTCTTCCAGTGTACAGCGCCAGACAGGAGTTTCTGTTCCTGACAACCATGCCAGAAGTGGAGAAGTTGCCAGAAGAGAAGCACTTTCCAGAGGACCTGAAGGTGGGCACAGCCAGGCAGGGGGCATGGTCCCCTCTGACAGGGACGTAGCTTTCCTCAAGGTGCCCTCGCGGGTGTCCGTGTCTCATGGAGCTGGCCTTCTGGAAGGTCTGTGCTCTTCCATAGCTGGCTTCCACGTGTCATGGCATTCTGTTTTATAGTAGTTGCTTGTGTTACTTCTGTACATTTCAGTTCACCTTTCTAACTGTTTGAGGGCAGCACAAGGTCACATTATTTTTATGTTCCTCACAGTGGGTGCTCTGCAAATGTCGGTGGTGCTGGATTCCTGAGCAGCCAAACATGAGCCTTGCCAGGGGAATGGAGTGTGTTGGGTGCGAGGTCAGGAGAAAACTGGAAGTGGGGAAGATCGTGGAATTTTAGAGTGAGGAGGGGTCTTGGACGGCAGAGCAGCTAATCCAGCCTCTGAATTGTGTGGACGAGAGAGCTGAGGCTCGCAACAAGGCTTATCCTCTAAAGTTGCATGGAGCTCCCGACAAATGACATTAAAACCCAAGGCTGCTGGCTTTCACTCGGCCCTCGCCTTCCTTGATGTTCTGACTCTACGTCTTCCTCGGCAGTCTCCTTTTGCACATAATTCCTAATCATTCCCTAGTGAGGATGTGGGATGTACTCTTCGAAGGGCCGCTCTTCCTTGCTAACCCCCATTCTGGGTCTGGAAGGTTGAGGTTGCCGTTGTGCCAGAAGGAATGAAGTGGGTATAGCAAGCCCTAAAAATGTGTGTCAGCCCAGAATTAAGCTGTAGAGACGGGGGCAGCTCCTGTCTGTGGTTCAGAATATAAGGATGACAAATTAGGACCCAGTAAACGTAGAAGCATGTATCTGGTCAGAGTAGAGTGCTGTTGGTTTACTTCTCCCAGGACATTGATGTAATAGAGATCAAGTCTGCAGAGCTTTGAGCCAGCTCAAGATGCTTTTCGACTGAGGCATCCCAGGGTAAGAAAGAAATTTGGGCAGGCTTCAGAGTCAAGAAAATGAAAAGACCTATAGAAAAAAGTAGGAGGGCAGCTTTAATAGAATGAGTTAAGGAAATGATTCATTAGGTGGATAAAAACACAGGTAGCGTAAGTCTTTTGCAAAGTATTTTGAAACAAGGGCCTCACTAGATGGTGCACCTTGTGAGGAAGAGCACTTATCCTCCCAGTGGCCACTCTTGGTGTGGAGGACACTCTTCCTGTAATTATGGGTGAATAAGCTGCCTAACTATGCTTTATAATTGCAAAGCACTTTACAGGGTTTTAATCTCATTGATTCTCTGAGCAACCCTCTCAGGTGCATTTTTATTCTCAGTTTGCATTCTGTGCTTGTCGGCCCATTTGTGCTAGACAACAAGTCAAGGGCCTAGACTTGAACTCAGTGTTCTCTGTGCCCATCTCTTCCCACCCTGCCCCACTGATTCTCATGAAACTCAGATGCGAGGTTGGGGAGTAGTTGTTAGATGTGATGTCCCCCTTAGGTGACATTAAAACTTTCCCACAAGAACGACAGTTCATTAAGGAAACCAGGTTCTCGAGCTCACCTTTAAAAGTTCATGTTGTACATGATGTAGCTGAATATCTGAAAATCGAGAGTAATATTTATTATTGAATTGGTTTGTATAGTTACAGAGGGAAAAACAGAAAACAATGCTAGGTGGTAGATACAGTGGAAAGATAACATTTTTTTCCTGTGCTCAAAGTAAAGCAAAATTTGAATATGTTGGACATTTTTCTGCAATTTCTAAAGAGAACTTGTTTGGTAGCGCTAGCCCCTGAAGTGCTGCTTGTGAGTGCCTTCCATGATTGGGGTTAGGCTCGAGCTTAAAAAAACTGAAACAGAGTGAAAAGGAGGGTGAGAGCCCCTTTTGGGGAGAGTAAGCAAGAGGTGGGGTCACCGAGGGAATGGGGTTAAACCGGAGCTCTTGTAAGAGCAAGGAGAATACCTGGCTTCTGAAGGTCTGTGGCGGGTAAAGATGGTGTTGATGCCCCATGAGTGGAGCAGAGGCTACTCTGAGGGACAATGGGGAACGTCTGCAGCTGTCCACTCGCTCTCATCTCCCAAGTGCCTTCACCTCCAAAAGTAGGCCATCAGGAATCCTCCGGATGTTCTTCCCGTCACTAGGGAGTCCCAGGAAATTCGGCTAAACACACGAGGGAGGAAGCATGCCTGGATGCAGGTTATGAGCGCCAGGGAGTCTGGTTACAGTAGATCCATGAAAGAAGAACAGGAGCAGAGCAGTGGGGCGGGATCCTCTGTTGTCCTGCTATCTCCAGTGTCCTTTTCTAGTGTGCTCTGGAAGGCTTACATCTTTCTCCCCGCAGTCCCCTGGGACTCACGCAGTCCCCTGGGAAGGACAGGTTGTTACAACTACCCATAAATGCATTGCCTGGCAAGCCTAGTGCGTTTTAAAAAGTATAACAAGGGCATTTTGGTCCATTCAATAAAGTTAATTTGGTTGGAAGGACTGACTGTCTGCCTTGAAATCTTGGGAGGAAGTTATGTGTAGCTTTAAGGGAAGAAATAGATGTAGCAACAGAAACATTTCAAAATCCTGAGACACAGGGCCACAGCTAGAGGGTCCCATGGAGTGGGGTTGGGGAAACAGCCTTTGCTGTTCAGAGGTGCCCTCAGGACGCTTCTTGGAGAACAAGGAGATGTGAACAGCAAGGGGATTTTAGCTCCCGGAGGACAGGGGCTCCCTGAATTTCTGTGTATGCTTCCCTACCCCCTCCAACCCACATGCAGTACATGTGCACATACATGCACATGCACAGTGCCTCAGCATTTTTACTCAGCTGAGGCTTTCCGGGGGGTCTCCCCACCAGACCCTGCAACTGACTTAAGTGGAGTGAACCCTCAACAGGTAGTTGAGGAAGGAACGATCCTCCCACCTAACAAAGCAGTAGGAGTTGGAATTGTGCCTTAACGCCTTGCCTTAACGAAGGCCTCTCATGTTATAGGTATTCTCTTAGGTCTAAATGCCTGAGGGAAGCATGCACTCAAACATGTTTAGAACTTGAGCTCTTTCATCTTTTTTTCCCCCTCTAGCCAATGGATTCCAAACACCTTTTTTCTTTTTTTTTTAAAGCCAGTCTTCTCTCAGGAAGGACAGTTTGATGAACAGGTTTGCACCTGTCTTCCTGTCCACCCTGCCGATTCTGATTCATCCATAATGTATCAGGGCTGCTGATTCATCCATAATGTATCAGGGCCCTGGAAAGGCCCTGAGAAAGGCCTCGGGAGGTTACTGGACATAGTGGTTGTCCTTCGGCAGCAAGGGGAGGGAGGAAAGAGGAGAAGGTGCCTGGGTGGTGAGGCAGGGATAGGCCAGCAAGAGTGACTCTAACCTGCTGCTTCTTGATGGTCCCTTGGGCCCCTTTTGCCTCTTTCTCACCTGCAGCCTCCGGAGAAGATGCTTCCAGGCAGCCGACTGGGTCAACCCCTGGTCTATCTGGAGCGCCTGGAACTCATCAGAAACGTCTGCAGGGATGAAGCCCTGAAGAATCTCTCGCACACTCCTGTCTCCAAGTTTGTCCTGGACCGAATATTTGTCTGCGACAAGCACAAGATTCTTTTCTGCCAGACTCCCAAAGTGGGCAACACCCAGTGGAAGAAAGTGCTGATCGTTCTAAATGGTGCATGTGGGCCCCAGTGAATGTCCCTCTGGGGAAGGGTCTCCGTGCCCAGGTGGGAGAGGATAAGGAGGGGTGGTTTCTCCTGAAAGAGCTGGCAGCCATTCAGACAGTTGTCTGTTGTTGTTTCCTATCAGTGTTGCACCTTAAAAGTTGGTGGGGTTACTCTGATTCTTTTCAAAGGGGCACAGGCGCGATCAGGATGTTCTCCCCTCTCACAGCAGAAGCTGCCCACTTTGGACAGCTTGCCCAGCCCTGTAGTTCCATTTTCTTCTCCACAGCTTCCTTGTGCTGATTGTTATAGTCATGGGCTTTGTCCTGCGTGAGTCAAGGTCCCACACTCACTGAGCCTCCAGGAAGTGGCCTGCACAGTTGGACCCATCTGCAGTGAGAGGGGCCTCTGACCTGGAGCTGGGAGGAGAACCCCGGCATGGGGGTCTGGGGGCTCTTCACCTATAGACCAAGTGTTCTGTGCCAGTGGGTAGAAAGAAATTGCACCCCATTTTACATTGAACATCTAAATTCGGAGGATTTAGTCAGCTTACTTCAGGAAATCTGGTGTTTGCTGGGGAACAAATTAGATCATCAGAAAGTGACCGCACAGTCTACAGTTTGGGTTAGTCACTCTTTTCAGACACCATGTTTGTTTAAATTCCAATTAGTCTGAACTGATCCAAGATAATTCTGGGCTCTGTCTACTAAATTCAGCTTCAAAAGGAATTTAGTTCCAGTAGACAACAGTGGGACTCCTGTCTCAGGAAGCATCAGATCTTGGGTTGCCAGGGGCAGTGGCCCTGGGTGCCACGTCCCCCTGTGCACCGCTCCTGGTGCTGCCCTCAGCCGGTGGTCATTGTTGGCCACCATCTGGCTTTTGCACAGGTCGGTTGAGGGAGAGAAGGGCGATAGCGCCTCATCTTCTGGTCATTGGTGTGTAATGAACATGCTTCTGGAGTGGCCTGATAGCGTGTTGGATTTTTGAACTTGGAGAACGAGGTTGCAAATTAAATTGAAAACGAGGAATTTACAAAAGACTCACAAATCAGCCACAGCATTGTGAAACATCATGTCCTAAAGAAGTAAACTCCCATTTACAGGAGTAGAATAAAAGCAGGAGTGGGCTTGCCAGGTCATATAGTAAAGAAGCAGACAGTCTCGGTGGCTCCACAGATGCACCTGGACAAGGACAGGGACGTGCGCAGACCCAGGTGCAGATCCACAGAGCTGGTTCGTCTGTCATTCCCTTTAGAGCTGATGCCTTTCTTGCCCATTCTGCAGCCATCCACAGCTCATAGCACAGAGTTCTGGACTGGGGCTTAGGTATTCGAGGGAGGAACGAATAAAACAGACAAGCAGGCAAGACTGTCTACTGCTTAGATGGCCCAAGAGAGATTCTTCTGCAGGACTCTGACGCTAACATGACAGGATTAAAACAAAGGTGGATGTTAAAGCTTGCAGGGGATTTGCTGAAATCAGCATCATGACAGTGTATTTCCATTTGTCAGTGTTGAGAAAAGAGCCACCCTGCCCAGGTTCCCTTGCCAGGTTCCCTTGAGCAGCCTGAACCTGGCTCTGGGCCCTGATGACAGACCCTGGCTGTTGACACTGCCCTGCTTTCTCCTCATACACACTTTGTCCTCCTTTGACTCCTGTCTTGAATCATCACAGTTCCCGTACTTGAGCCAGATTTTTTTCAGCACCCAAAGTCTTTGCCCCTCGCCAGCCTGAAATGCTGTGAGGGCACCTAAGAATGGCCGTGGACTGGAGGCTTGTGGTGCTGAGCAAAGTCAGCCTGTGGACCGGGCCAGCTGCATTAGGACTGTGCTTTGTAGTCCCGTTCCTCTGGCATTTCCCTCAGTCTCCGGGTAGAATATGTCTTGCCGATTTTAGGGATTCTGTTTGCACGCAGCGATCTTCCTCTCGTGGCAGATTTAGCCCAATTGGGTGTCTTGCCAGGGCTAGGCACCGCCAGTATTTCTACCCTTGTTCCCTCTCTGTCCCTCCCTGAAATCACCCGTTTCCTCTAGTTGGCTTATGGATTTCCAAAAGCTTTTCTTCACTCTCGTCCTGCCAGCAGAAGCAGTTGGAATTCAAATACCTAAAGCTGGATACTGGGGGTGAGCTTGTGGTGCGTGCGGGGGGCCTGAGGTGTAAGAGATGGAGGGGCTCCCCAAGGATCGTGCCCAGGCAGCCAACATACCTTCTCTTTATGCCCAGGTGCATTCCCGTCCATCGAGGAGATCCCTGAGAATGTGGTACACGACCACGAGAAGAACGGCCTCCCTCGCCTCTCTTCATTCAGTGACGTGGAAATTCAGAGGCGGTAAGAGCAGGCTCCTCATAGGGGAGGGGAGATTTAGAAAACCCGAGAAGCAATTTGGAAAAACCCTAGGACCAGTTCTGTACTTACTGTATATTCCAAGCTGCTCCACGGGCCGGGAGGGCTGTGAGTTTGTGCTGATGAGAGGCAGCTGGGCCATACCCGGCACCCAGCACGTTTAAACTCGCACATCCTTATGAGAATTTCCAAACGTCTGCTCCAGCCTTGCTTTCATGCAGTCCATTACCATGAAGGTTGCATTTTTGTGTTTTTTTGAGTTGGAGTCTCACTCTGTCACCCAGGCTGGAGTGCATTGGCACACTCAGGGCCACCCCAGTGTCGACCTGCTGGACTCAGGCGATCCTTCCACCTCAGCCTTCCAAGTAGCCAGAACTACAGGCACGCATTACCATGCCTGGCTAGTTTTTTTAATTTATTGTAGAGACAGGGTCTCGCCAAGTTGTCCGGGCTGATCTTGAACCCACATGCTCAGGCAATCCACTCACCTTGGCCTCCCAAAGGGCTGGGATTACAGGCTGAGCCACCGAGCCCGGCCTCATAATTTTATTAATAGGAATAAGTAGTCGACTTCGTCCTGCTTTGGTATTGTTTTATTTTATGGAAGCTTGCTAGATGTGATCTTTTCTTTATAAGAAAGGGATCTGGGCTGCAATGAGACCCTACCTAGTGTTTCATTTTCCCAGAGGCATCAGTGGCTACTGCCACAGGAGCTGTTCCTGGAGCCATGCCCAGCGTGGTGGTATGAGCCGGACCCAGCTCAGGCAGGGCAGACAGACAGACAGACAGACCCCCAATCACAGCCAGAATGGAGTCTTCACTAATAAATGGAAACATTCTCCTATATTTACTATCAGATGACCCTGTTAAGCAAAGTTTAAAGAAGTAATGCAGACACAGCAACTCTGTGTCAGGTTGCCAGCTGGACTTTGCCCTCCCTTGCACTGCAGCTGCCTGCCTTGTGTGGCGTCTGGCCCTGGCTGATTCAGTCTTCCCAACCCTACACACCCTTGCCAAAGATTCTTCTGGTTGAATCCTGCCATGCTCTCTATTGCCCTAAGCACTTACCTTTTGGGGCTTTTGTGAGATTCCGTAGGACACACGAAGCTTGGAAAGTGGTTTCTGGCATGCTGTGAGCATACTGTCATGCAGGGATGTCGTCATTGTCACCCTTATCATTGTCACTGCTGCCAGCCCTCTTTGCCAAGACCACTGCCCTGCTGCTGCCCCCCTGGCCACTCTCATGGGCCACCGTCCTGCCTGCTGGAGGGTGAAGCTGCCTTCCATCTTCTCATACCCCTCGTCCCTCTTATTTTTCCCTTCCCCTAGATATTTTTGAAGATACGCCCTTACAGTAACTTTCTGTGGCCTTGGCTACTCTTGACTCTCTGAGTTCCCGCCCTTTCCATTTTCTGCTCAGGAACAAAACTTGATGCATCCTTGAGGTTTAGAAGTATTTAAGTAAAACAAAACATAGACTAGAGAGATGTCGTCACAGAGACCCCCCTAGAATGAGTCCTGTGACCTTGGATGGAAAGATTTTTCCAGGCTCCATTTCCTCACCCGTAAATGGGTTGATACTAGGATTCATTCATAGAATCTTGGGTTAGAATAAGTATCAAATGTGTGGAATGTACTCATGGCAGGGCCTGGCCCTGGGGAGGGATCGACAGAGGGTGGGTGCTTCTCCTTTATTCTTCATGCTCTCCAACCTCTCAGCTGGTTTCTCCTGTGGCATCAAGTTAACCTCTTGTTTGTTTTCATTTCTTCCTCAGATTGAAGACATACTTCAAGTTTTTTATTGTAAGAGATCCCTTCGAAAGACTTATTTCTGCATTTAAGGATAAGTTTGTTCACAACCCCCGGTTTGAACCTTGGTATAGGCATGAGATTGCTCCTGGCATCATCAGAAAATACAGGAGGAATCGGACGGAGACCCGGGGGATTCAGTTCGAAGATTTTGTGCGCTACCTGGGTGACCCGAACCACAGGTGGTTAGATCTTCAGTTCGGGGACCACATCATTCACTGGGTAACGTATGTCGAGCTCTGTGCACCCTGCGAGATAATGTACAGTGTGATTGGACACCACGAGACCCTGGAGGATGACGCCCCGTACATCTTAAGAGAAGCCGGCATAGACCACCTGGTGTCATACCCGACCATTCCTCCAGGCATTACCGCGTATAACAGAACCAAGGTGGAGCACTATTTTCTGGGCATCAGCAAACGGGACATCCGACGCCTGTATGCACGTTTTGAAGGGGACTTTAAGCTCTTTGGGTATCAGAAACCAGATTTTTTGCTAAACTAATGCATAGGTCCTATGAATTCAGATGTCTTCGTTAGGCCAGGGGCTAACCAGGTGGAAATCTGAACACAGAAATGACACGTCCTCCACCACACCCCAACTTTTAGGGCTCCCCGAGTCTCCCATGGGCCTGTGATGCTGGGCCCTAACTGTTGCGACTTAGTTTGGACATTAAGCTGCTCCAGGGCCTCCACCCCATACCCTTGCCAATGTTGTCGAATGCCACCGACCTTTGCTTTCCTCAGAGGGGAGAAAAGACTGAACACTGGCAGTCTGACAGGGAGGAGCTATTACACAATGTTAGGGGTCCTTTCTCGGTTGTCAAAGAAAGGGGAGCACCCAAGGCTGTCCTGGCAGGTCAGGGGTGGTCTTGCCTGTCACGGGTGGATCACAGGAACAGCGCTTTCAAGAGGGATAGATAAGCAAGAGGCTCATGCAGCATCAACGCTGAGGAGAAAAATGACATCTCTGGCTTTCCTCTCGGCGCTGCTATGACCGTGGAGGCAAACCGTTCTTTCTGACAGTTTTTGTTCCTGTGACATCAGAGGTGGCCAGAGGACGATTTCTAGCGACCCTTCTTTTCAGAACCCTTCCCTTTGTGATGCTGGTCCATGTTTCTGGACCTGTGTCTGCCAAGTGCTTAACTCATTCAGCACAGGAGACGCATATATGGAAAGTGCAGGGAGAGTAGGTTCTTCTACCTGAGAAGGGGAATGTCTTTGGGTGCCTTAAAAGGAGCCTGGCATGGGAAAGAGAACTGGTTGGGCCTTGGAGCTTAGGCTGCTGTGGATTTGGGCACATCTGTCCTGACTTGTCCCACCTGGATGGGCAGCAGGGGGTCTCCACCTGTTCCCTCCAGGTACCTCCCCTGGGACCAAAGACTAGCAGGGCCAACATGCCAGCATTGCAGAATCCAGTGCAGTTTACACATTTCAACTTCCTTTCATCTTAGCAAGATGTGTGTGCAACACTGGCCCATTTCTAATAAAGCCACTGTCCTCGACTCTATGGCTAGAAGGTGGGTAACCAAGTTCACCAGCAATAAAATCCAGGCAAGGTGGCCTCCAGGCACTGAGGTGAGCAAGCCACAGCAACCGTTTCAGACACCTTTGCACAGCCAGAGCCGCTGAGAGATGCCAGGACAAGGACCGTTTCCTGACATGTGTCTGTGCCATTCCGTTGAGCTAGGGGCCGTGGGAGCCGGGGTTTCCCTAAAGGTGGCCTTAACCTTCTTGTTCTCAACATGGTCTCCTGAATTTGTAAATGTGAAAGTAAAATAAAATTCAAAATATGTGCCAAATCTGATACGCGTAGCGCTGCAAGGCTCTGGGTTGGTGCGCCTGGCTGCGCATGCGCACACAGACTGCCCTGTGGGACGGCGGGAGGGAGGCGGGGCTCGGCCCTTCCAATACTGACATGCTGAGGGTGCAACACGTGAGTTATTTTCCTATAAAAGGTAGCGAATACTTGTTCAAATTCCATTCCTAATGAGCTGGTTGGTTACTTCTTTCCTGTTTGAAGTGTAACACTGTTGGATGATGTATGTGAATTTAAGGCCTTAAAGTTAGTCCCAATTAAAGTAGCATTTTCTCTCAGAAACCAAAGGTTGGCCACATGGGTGTTCTGGTGTTGCCTCCCCCCCCACCTTTGTCATTTGGGTCAATTTCCTATTTTGCCAAATGAGTAGAGATTGCTGCCAGAGTCTCTCCTGGACATCTCACAGTATGTCCATGGCGGCACTTGACCCCCTGCTGATCCCTGCCAGCCCCCTGGGATGGTGCAGTCCCTCGACCCCCACTGAGGGCCTCTCCAAAATCCACTTCCTCCTCAGCCTTAAAGCAAGTGGCCCATCTCTTAAAATGTGTATACATTTTTTGGCACCCCCTGTATTTGAGTGTATTCATGTGAAAACAGACGAAAATAATGACTTAGTTAAAAACTGAAAGGAGACATGATCAAATCCAGACAGTTATGAATAGACTTAAAAAGGGGAACTATGTTTAACAAATTTTGAAATGCTTAAATAATGGATTATCCTTCGAAATTTGAGAAAGAAAAAATCTAGGACGAATAGAAGAAAACACATCATGCCTTGAAATTTATTAGCTCATCTTGAAATGTTACACTTTAAAGAAACAAACAGGTTGGGCACAGTGGCTCATGCCTGTAATTCCAGCACTTTGGGAGGACAAGACAAGAGGATTGCTTGAGCCCAGGTGTTCAAGACCAACCTGGGCAACGTGGTGAGACCTTGTTTCTATAAAATTAGCCAGGAAGAAAGAAAGAAGAGAGGGAAGAGGGAGTGAAAACAAAACATGGAATTGATGAGAAAACTTAGAATAAACACTAACAACAAGTTTAATGTGGTGTTCCTGGTCAGTGAGTAGTTTTCCTCTGTGGTGATTTAAGGACTCAGAATCCCGTCATCCTCAAAGTCATGGATCTCTTTGATGCTTAGTTTTCTCCATTAGACCTAAATGTGGGCCCTGATGATCTGAAAGCCTATAAAATAAAAGACAAGTGTTCTTTTTTTCCCACCCTCACTCCAGCATACACACCACAATAAAAACTCAGCAAAGGCAAGAATAGAAACACAGTAGTGGTCTCTGGTCTATAACAGTTAAGAAATCCTGCAAGGCAGGGGTAAATTTCCTTGGATAGATCAACTCTATACTTTCATGGGTATAACTCCAGAAACCCCACCAGTTTTTCATGGGAGAACAAAGGTAACCATTTTGAAATACATCCAGGGCATTCTCCATAACAAAGGCGTCTTAGGGGAAAATACCAGAGCTTTATCCCATCTAGAAGAAGGATACTCATCCAATCCCAGCACCCTCTAGCCTTCCTGTCTCACTTCAGGGGTGAAAAATAAACACTCATGAAGGTCATAGCCCAGAAACATAGGTCCACTAAAAGACTAAGATTTAATCATAAATCTCCCATACCTTGCCACTACATCAACAGGAATCCAGTATAATAACAATGGGTTATAAGGTGCAGCCTCTACTTAAGCATATGTTTTTAGGAAAACCTATAGACAACAAAAGAGACAAGTACACCAGAGGAATTTTGAGCCCTGTGGCACCTATAGCTATGGCAAACATTAAACCCAGCCCAGCTCCTAACTAGATTAACAAAAATCCTCACACTAAAGGCCTTTTACCTAAGTTACTATTGCCTGAGACACTGTGTATTGATTTTAGGAAAAAAAAAATTTCAAGCCATACTACAAGAAAAAACATAGTGTGAAGAACCAGATTCAACTGTAGTACAAATGTTGGAATTATCAGACAGGGAATTTAAAACAACTGATTCATATGTTAATGGCTCTAATGGAAAAGTAAACATTATGAAATAATAGATGGGTAATGTAAGCAGAGAGATGGAAACTCTAAGAAAAATCAAAAGGAAATGCTAAAAATACACAAGAATGTCCTTTATGGAATTGTCAGTAGACTGGACACAGACAACAAAATAATCAATAAAGATATGGCAATAGAAACTTCTCAAACTAAAATGCAAAGAGAGAAAAGAATAATTTTTAAAAAGAGACCATCCAAGAATTGTGGGACCATCTCAAAAGGTGTGACATACGCAAAACTGGAATACCAGAGAAGAAAGAGAAAATGGGGCAGAAGAAGATGTTTGAAGTAATAATATATGAGGTTTTTCTAAAATTAATGACAGACACCAAATCACAGATCCAGGAATCTCAGAGGATACCAAGCAGAAAAAATAACCCTAAATCGACACCTGGGTATATTGTATTCACACTGTAGAAAACCAAAGACAAAAAGAAAATCTTGAAGAAAAGCAGAGGAATAAAGCATCTTGCCTATAGAGGAACGAGGATAAGAATCACATCAGATTTATCATCAGACTTTTCACCACGCAAACATGAAGAGAGTTGAGTGAAATATTTACAATGTTGGAAGGAAAAAACCCACTAACCTAGGATTCAATACCCAGTGAAATTATTCTCTAAAATCAAAGAGGTAAAAACTTTCTCAGGCAAACAAAAACTAAAGGAATTCATTTTTAACTGCCTGCCTTGCAAGAAATTTTAAAAGGAATTCTACAGGAAGAAGGAAAATGATATAGGTCAGAAACTCAGTCCTACATTAAAAAAGAAAAAAGGACTGTCAGAGAAGGAATAAATGAAGACAAAATAAAATGGTTTTTGTTGTTTGTTTTTTGAGTCGGAGTCTCACTCTGTCGCCCAGACTGGAGTGCAGTGGCCGCTCCTGGCCACCGCAGCCTCGACCTGCTGGGCTCCGGCGATCCTTCCGCCTCAGCCTTCCGAGTAGCCGGAATTACAGCCATGCGCTACCACGCCCGGCTAATTTTTTGATTTATTGTAGAGATGAGGTCTCGCTGCCCAGGCGGGTCTCGAACCCGCAGGCTCAGGCAATCCACTCACCTCAGCCTCCCAAAGGCGCGGGATTACAGGCTGAGCCACCGAGCCCGGCTCTATTTTTTTATTCTTAATTGATCTAGTGGATAACTGCTCATTTAAAGTAAAAATGGTAACAATGTGTTGGATGATTATAGCATATGGATAATTAAAATGAATAACAGCAATGTCAGGATGGAAAGGAATTCTTAGAAATGTTTCATTATAAGGTACTTACACTACACATGAAGCAGTATTGGGTTACCTGAAGGTGAATTTAGATTAGTTGTGTATGTATATGGAAGACTTGAGGGCAAAACACCAAACAATTTAAAAAGAGAGTGCAATTGATATGGTAAGAGTAAATAAAATAGAATAATATTTAATGCTCAATTAAAACCAGAGAAGGTTTTAAGTATAAGTAAACAGATAAGGAAGAAAAAACAAAAAGAAACAAATAACTAGTACAATGAATAGAAAATAATTTTAACATATTATTCCGGCTATATGAATAATAACTTTAAAGGTGAATAGTCCAAATACAACAAATAAAAGACAGCTTTTCTGAGTGAATTAAAAATAAAACTATATTTTCTACAACAAACCCACCTTAAATACAAAGATCGTACAACAAGAGAGTCGCAGAACCAAGACAACCTTTATTCTTTCATTTCAATCCACTTATCCTTTTCCTACAGCACACAATCTGGATGGATTGCAGAGGTGAGTTGTTTCCAGGAAAAGCAGACCTTACCACACCTCTAATGTTCATGTCAAGGTGGATAACTAGGGCATCATTCTCTTGCAAGTCCTGAGGGCTTGCTGCAGTTGCCAACAGAATATTGGATTAAATAATCCTTACCCATAGTCAGCCTTCAAGGAACCCCCCAGGTCAGTTGTCTATTAGTAGAGAGCATTTTTAAATGGATCTATCTCCTCGCATTCCCTGCTCTCCTCCAGTCCCTGCTGTGCATTCCCCTTTCTTCTTCCACCAAGACCGTGGGTATTATTCTACTGGGACTATCACACTAAATACCATGAGTGACTTAAACAATAGAAATTTATTTCTTGAGGTCTGGAGGCCGGAAGTCCAAAATCAGGGTGAGGGCAGGTTCAGTTCCTGGTGAGAACTCCCTTACTGGCTTGAAGACCACCTCCTTCTCAATTTTTTTTTTTTTTACATGCCAGAAAGAGCAAGAGACCTCTATTCTGTTCTCATAAGGCCACTAATCCCATCATGTGTGCACTAGTCTCATGACCTCATCTGAACCTAATGACCCCCCAAAAGTCTTGCCTCAAAATACTATCATGTTGTGTGTTAGTGCTTCAACATCTGAATTTTGGGAAAAGAAAAACATTCAGTTCATAGCATTCCAACCCTGGCCCCCTCAAAATCCATGTCTTTTTCACATGCAAAGTACATAATTTCATCCCAGTAGTCCCAAAACTTTTAACTCATTCCACCATCACCTCTAAAGTCCATAGTCTTATCTAAATATCATCTAAGTTTGATATGGATGAGACTTAAGATGCAATTTATCCTGAGGCAAAATTCCTCTCCAGCTGTGAACCGCTGGATCTTCCTTCCCTGTCCTATGTTGCCAGCATTGAACTGGAGAGTCAGTTATAAACTGAAGCTGCTTCAATCTCAACCCCATCCCAAAAGCTCATGAACAGCTCTTTTAATTCCTGCCCTTCTTACCCTATAATTTGAGGATGAGGATGCCAAATAAAAGAACATCCTCCCCCCTGTGGTTTCCAGTTTCTAAATGTGTATTCTCTTCTTTTTGGCCATCTCTTGCCTTTTTCCTTAGAAAAGTGCCAGATGTAAAAGAACAATAGCAATTTGTACTTTCATTCGTCTATTACAGCAACTTGAAGTAAGATATATTTTAGAGCCCTTTATATATGATACCAAACTAATCTATGAACACTGGACAGCTCAACTAATGTCAGACTCCACTGACCTAAGGGCTTGGGAATCTCATCTTGAACCAGTCCAACTGGCTCTGTTTCACCTCAAGACCTGGAGGCCCAGATGACCTTCTCTAGACCCAGAGGCTTTAAAGGAAGAAACAGCTGTGTCTGCCTCCAAGCTGGGCCTGAGTGAGCCAAGTATAAGCAGGTGGAAGAAAATATGGCTGCCCATCCTGACACAGTTCCTGGTAATAAAATTTGGCTGCATGTATAAGTTAGAAGTAGTGCTTTGAGGCTGGGTGAAAATATTCCTCAATAAGCATGGATTTGAGGTCTTCATAGAAAACTCACTGAGAATTTGAGTGCTAAGGAAAAGAGCATTCCTTTTGCCTTCCTCCTAGATCCCTCTGTAAGAAATAGATTTGGAGCATCTGGCTCACAGACCCTTGGGTTTCTGCATCAATACATTAGTTGTATTTTCTAAATTCAGAATTAGTACCTATAACCCTACATGAATAAGTGGATGGGCTCTGGACCCTGCATTTTTCAGAAACAGAATAGCACAATTGCCTACAAACCCTCAGTTTTCATGAACATTTACATAAAGAGTGTCAATCTAAAATATTCAGTTAACGCCCAAGATTGAAAGTAAAGATTAGCATAGAAAAGAGTGTACCAAATTAACAACCAAGAAAGTGAATCCTCTCCTGCTATCCTAGACCAATTTTTATCAGAGGACTCCTGGAATGAGATCCATGTATTCCAAGTAGACTGGAAGCACTCATGTCCTAATCCTTTTTGTGCTGTTGAAACCACTTCATCAAGCATGTTGCAATAGCAAAAATCCTCAGGTTAGATTAGTATTTATGCATTTTATTTCTCAGCTATTTAATATTTGATGTTTTCCTGAATACCCATGACGTTTGGCTAATATTCAAGTATAACACTAATCCTATGTAAAGCCATACTATGTATCTTGGCATTAAGATTGAAATCGGAAATACAAGAGGGACCCAAAAAAACCTGGAATTATTTTTTGGAGGGCCCTTGTAGTATAAGTTTCCCCCACTAGGTCAGTATTCTAGGAACCCATTGGCTCCAGTGTACCACCTAGCGTTGTTGTGAGAGGCTGCATTCAGCTTCAGTCAATTTTTTTCTGAGGTTCTTTCGACTTGTTTGTCCATTTCATGATGGGTGATTTAAGAGCACACCTGCCCACACCACACTGAGTGTTCAGCATTTTTTGACCCCAAAGGCATGATCTTCGTGTCCCACCTCCCTATGAACCCGATCTCACCCCGGGCGACTGTTTTTTGTTTTCTCAGATGAAAAATCCCCAAAAGGAAATGTTTTGCCTATGTGGAAGAGGTGAAACAAAAAATAGCAGAAGCACTCACTCAAAGACATCAAAATTGACAAGTTCAAAAAACTGTTTTGAGCAGTGGAAAAAAAAATCTTTTTTTAATCAATATTTTTTATTTTGATATTGTGGGGTGCAGTTAAGGGTTAGGTATACAAATATGTTTCGTTCAGGCACCCTTGTTGATAAGGGGTGTCTCCTCGTGAAAAAAAATCTTGATAGGTGTATTGCATCAAATGGAAAGTACTTTGAAGGTGACTGAGGTTTAAACATGTAACAATAAATATACAATTTTTTATAAATAAATTCTGTGGGGTTTTTTTTTTGTTTGTTTTTGGTCTCTTCTCGTATATGCACACATCTTTAATTTTGTGTGATGATTTTTAAGCACTATTCATTTCTTAATAGCAGAAAAGAACAGATCAGAATGTATTGAGTCTGGGTACAGGATCACCATAAGCCAAGAACTCCCCTCTTGCTGTTCTTGCTAGACTGTATGGGCTCTGTGGCTGAGCTCCAGACTTCTTGTGGCTTGAACGCTGATGTGGGCTATGGATTCTGCATTTTTTTGGAACCACAGACCTGAAAATTCATTCTCAGACTCCACAGCTGAGTTACAGAAGGTAGGTCCAGCCTAAGCTACTTTTTCAGGACTCTGAATGATGCTATTCTTTTGCTACCTAAGTTTTGTCATGATTGACTTAAACTAGCATGCCAAAATGAATTCCTAAAGTCAGTAAGTCATCTCAATATCTGTGAATTCAATTATCAAAAAATTCGTGTTATTTTTAAGGAATACTATTTTAATAACTGGAGGTGATAGATTTTCTTTAAAAATTAGTCTCTGTTTTTCAGTTTATTTGACATGTAACTTATAGACCATACATTTTATCTTTTGTGAGTGTACAATTTGATGACTTTTAGTAAATGTATGTAGTTGTGCAACCTAGTTTTAAAACATGTTTGTCACCCAGAAAAGTTTCTGAGTGCCAATCTGAGGCCCACTTTTAGCTCCAGGTAACCAATCTTTCTGTCTCAATTTTTGCCTCTACCAGAAATTTAAGAAAAGTGGAGCCATACAATGTGAATTTTTGAGTATGGCTTCTTTTCCTTAGTATGATTTTTTAGGTTTATGATGTTGTGGTGTGTATCCATATTTAGTTTTTTGTTTTTTTTTTTTTACTACTAAGTGGTATTCCATCCTATGGAAAAAATACCACATTTTCTCCATTCACCATTTGTTGGATATTTGGATTATTTCCAGTGCTTGGCTCTTATAAATAATGCTGTATACATTTACAGCATGTAAATGCTGTATACATTTACATTTGTATACAAGTCTTTATGTAGATACATATTTTCATTTTTATTGGGTGGTTATCTAAGGCCTGGAATATTGTTGGTTCATACATATATATGTATATATTTTCTAACAGAAGGAAAAATCAACGTTATGGTTTTGTCATGGCTTTTCCAAAGGATAAAACTAGGATCAACTTCCATGTTACATAGAGACTAAAACTAAAGAATCAGCCATAGGCAAATTACACTTAAAAATTATCTGGAGGCTAAAAGGATAATTATATAAATAGCAGCAACATATTTTCTAGTCTCCAATTAATATTAGATAATTATGTCCAAAAACTATGGACTTCTGGCCAGAGACCATCCTATAGAAAGTCCTGGTCACCTTTGCCCAGGCCAGCAGCCCTATGACATCTGATCTGGGTAGTGGGAAGAGAATAATAACCCTTCTCTTTCTTCCCAGAATTTCAGTATGAGACCTCGTGATTTATTTGAATTAATAACTTGCTATTTCACGTTCCAGCATTCCCCCTAATGGAATCTCTCATTGATCTTAAAAACAGACAAATGTGAAAAATGCATGAAACGCTGCGTAAATCAAAAGTGGTTCTTGAGGAGGAACGTATCAAGGATCTCTGACCTGCATAGTGTTTTACACACTTCCAAGTGTAAGAGGATGAACAGAATGGCATAAGGGAGAATACCCGTTTTCACAGATGGGGACATCAAAGGACAGGAAATGCACAAGTTAAGGGGGTTCTTGGGTCACCTTCTTCCTCACAAGTTGTCCTGCAGTAGGTTTCTCTGCCAGCTTCGTTTCCCCATCTTCCTAGAGGAGGCGCTGTTTCTTATTTAGCGCCTGCTAAATCCAAGATCCCTTTGTAAACTCACTTGCCAATTCTCAGAAGCTGTAATGACGACAGCTACAAAATACCATTGTACCGAGATTAAACTCAGGGGATATGTGGTTAGATTTTCTCTACCGAAGAGCAGGTAGAAAATAGGAAAACAAAGATGGTTGAAAGTCTCTGCGTTGTGGAAATGGACATTTATTTTATCAAGTTATAAGCTCTAAAACAGTGCAAAATTTCCCTCTCCAGAAGGCAAGTCTTAGTAAAAGGCTGCTAAAGCCTCTAGCGTTTTGGTGATGGTGGTGGTTTGTTTTAGATTTGGAACCTCTTGCTTTGGCCTTTGTATGATTTCATCATGATCTTACCCATGCTGAAGCTAGGGTAGCAATAGTTGTGACAAGTTACACTAACTCACTGTCTTGCTCTGAAAGGAATGGAGACCTGCATGCCCAGAGCAGCTGTTCCATTTGCAAAGAGCCAACACCAGCATTGAAGAAAACAGCTGTCTACCACACAGAGTTCAGCCCACCTTGGCCTGAACAGTCCTCAGGGCTTCAGTGGGAGTTCAGACAAAGAGGCTTCTCCATGACTGTCCAGAGTTGAATACTTAACAGCATCAACACAATTCACCTAACTAAAACAGAGCAATGGTTAGGCATGTGGCATTCCTGAGCAATTTTTTAATGCAACAGTTGCTGAAAGTTGCAAATCATTTCATTATTCGACAGGAAGGTTTTCTTGCTTAATAAGAACCAAGCAAACATAGAAAAATCAAGATATGCAGAAAAAGTTTTATATGTGTATGTACACATATATGCCCAGAACTACTACACACACACACACACACACACACACACACACACACACACACACACACAAGCAAGCCTGGAGCTATACCTTCCATTCTTGGCAGAGAGATATAAAATGTGCACTTTGTTTTTATGTGACACATTGGTGTTTTCCTTCTCTGAAATCTTTGCTCTCTACACATGGACTGTTTTCTTGCTTCCTTGTTATCAAGTGCACATTTTATATACAATCTTCAACCTGTATCACCTGAGACATGTTTCTCCTGCATGGGGAAGCCACTGCATCCTGTTGACTCTGTCTTTGCAGTACTGATGGCAGATGGCTTTAAAAACGATTGTGGGAACCTGCATGTGTCTGTTCCCACCTGAGAATGTCTTGGCAGGTACAGTCAGGACTAAAGGGCAGGAAGGCACATAGTGAGGGAACCAGAAAAATGGATATCCGCTGCAGAAAGTGTCACGAATGCAAGGTAGAAATGGGTAGGATTGCCTTGTGTCTTTTCTTTTTAGCCTGCTTGCTTGTTTTTTCACCAGATGATTCCAGAGAATGCAAACTAATATCTAGGAGACCTATGAATCTGAGCTGTATATTTAAGAACTACTCTGTGAAGAAGATTTACCAGGACATCGTGCAGAGGATTTGTTAAGAGAAATTCTCATTGTAATGCTATACACATGCTCAGATTTAGAGATTTACAATGGAGAAAAAAAGGCCATACTGAGCTTTTGTCTGATCAATAACCTCATTACCACTTAGCCAATAACTCCATTAACGCTAATGGTGTCTTGTTCCCACTCCTGGCAACAAGTTCCGTGCTTGTAAAAGGACTGATGGACACTTGATACAGAAATCTACATCATCTCCTGTTCAATGGGTCTCTCTGTTACAGACGGCCGAAATGTTTCCTGTAGTTTATTTTTATGGTCTGAAAATCTTGTAAAGTCTGTGTCTGATTTAAGACACTTGTCTACCAGGGGCCAGTACGTAAACGCAGTGATCGGTGAAGTTAGCTATGGTGACCACTTTCTTGCCACCATTTGGCAGGGACTCCTCATTCATCCTTCAGCTTTAATGGTTAGAGAGCACTGCTCATACGGAGATCAGCATGTTTTCTTGATGTAATTGGAGCATGACTGAAAATGAGGAACGAGCATTCTCAGTGCTCACCAAGGGGCTGGCACCGAGGCTACGGGGTAGCACAGGTGTTTCCACATCTGAAACATCTCACGCGGTTCTTCCACTATCTTGGCATACGATTAATTACTTCACCCTCGTGTGTTCCTCCATGGTAACCTGTGCTGCTTTTGCAACGGGTGGGACGGTTCTTTCACTTCTGTGCTCAAAACTTTCTTAAGCATCTCCCGAGGGGCTGGTCTGGAGGCAGCATATTCTCTTAGGGATTAGATGTCTGGGAAGGATTTTAATTCTCCATCGCTGATGAAGCTTCACTTGGCAGGGTAGAAATTCTTGGCTGGAATTGCTTATCTTTGAGAACGTTGAAGATGGAACTCCAGTCCCTTCTGGCTTGGAGAGTTTCTGCTGAGGAGTCTGCAGTAGTTCTGATGTATCTTCCCCGTTAGGCGGTCTGACCCTTCTCTCTCGCTGCCTTTAGGAATTTTTTTCTTTCGTGCTTACCTTGTGGAGATGGATGTCTTGGGGATGGTCTTCTGGCATAATACCTGGCAGGGGTTCTCTGAATCTCTTGTATTTGGGCACATGAGGTAACCTCCTGATCTTGGGGGTGGAAGATGCTGGCTGCCAGATGCTGGGGGTGGGTGCTGAGTGCAATGAATGCAACCAGCCAGCAAGAGTGGCCTGGGAGCCAGCCACGAGGCACCAACAGCGGGAATGCACTCTGGGGTTGACTGGCAGTAGACAATCTGAGCATGGGTGGGTTCCCAGCTCGCCTGGGCTCCAGTCACACACTGCTGTGCCCTAACCAGGTCTTCTCCCATGTGGTCCTAACAATTTGTGTGCAGCTGGGAGGAGGGGAACCGTCTTAGACGGTGTCAGGAGCAATCACGCCCTCTCACACGAGACAGAACTGCAGGTCCTATGCAAGCCTCTCCCCTCACCCCCATATGTTCCAAGAATCCTCTACGGCATGCAGGGTGCTTCCTCTGTCCCAAACTGCTTAAGTTGCCTGAGTTTACTGGTGCCTGGGTTTGTCTTCCCTGTTCTGTTCCATGAGAGATATGCAGATCAGCTACACCTGGTGGTCGTCTTGGATCTCTGAATTTTTATTTTAAAATTAATGTTGACATGGTATATCTCTCTCCATCATTTCACTTTCAACCTGCCTAATTTTAGACAGTAGATAATATATTCCTCTTTTTAAAATACATTTGGTTAGATTCTGTCATTCAATTGGTTTGTCTAGGCCATTTTCATTTAAGGTGGTTATTGATATGTTTGTGTTTTATGTTTGCCATCGTATTACTTTTTTCTTTGTTTCCTGTGTTTCTTGCTCAGTTTCTCTTTTCTTGCCTTCCTGTGAATTACTTGAATTATTATTTTTTTAAGAGTTTCATTTTGATTTATTTATGGTCCTTTTAAGTGTTTCTGTTTGCATAGCTTTTGTATATACAGATAAGTTTTACCATTTGCTGACATCAATGTGTTATCATTTCAGGTGAAATATGCAAACTTCTCTTCCACCTGGATCCCCTTTTTTTTTCTACTTTTAAATATAATTATTGGACTTATGGGAAGATGGCAGTGGAGCCAACTGGACTACGTAAGCTCCAGTGTGAGTGAGAAAGTGAATGGAAAATTTTGCGTCCGTGTCTGTGGGTAAGTGGGCATGTAAGTGGCTGACTGAGTAGGGACCCAGGAGCAAGTGTCCAGGACCCTCCTGGTGAGGCAGCTGTTGCGGCGGCTGCTCTGCTTGGACACTAGTGCTGTCCTGGTGCACAGAAGCCGAGCACCATTTTTTTAAAATCAGCAAAGCCCTTCCCAGGAGGAAGCTGCGGGAGCAATTGCCAGCTCCAGGCTCAGCCTCACCACTGCAGCGCTTGGCTGGACACTGACAGCAAGGGCTGCAGGGGAGGACAGCAAGGTAGGTAGAGGCAGATCCCTGCTGGAGAAGATGAGACAGGCACTCTGCTCCCATCTTGAAAGCTGGGCAGGGAAGTGCTCTGCTTGCTCACCATGGAGTGACAGTCCTGAGCTCTGTGATGGTGGGTTAACTACTCAGGGATTGATCATGACCCAGAGGGAGTATCCTGAAAGCACAAACTCTGGAGGGATAGGACGAGCACTGAGACTCAGATGCCCCACTCCCTACCCTGATTCAGCCGTGGGCCGAAGGATGTGACCAGAAAAGGACGAGGAAGACCCCCGAAGAGATCAGTGGTGAGTCTGGGACTGACACACCCCCCTCCTCCCCTGTAATCCTCTGAACATCAGACCCACACAGCTGGGGCATGACTGAGAGGGATGAACCCGGGCAGAGCCTGGACATCAGTCACAATAGGAGGACTCTACTCGAGGATAAACCTGACTGGGGTGCCCCCCACCAGTACCTAGGGAAGAGACAATCCCGTACCTCTCCACTGGAAGGGATACCCCTGATCATATGAGAGTGGGCGGGAAGGACAGGAATCCCATCCATCCCCACCACCCCCTTCTCCTTCAGAGAGGTCAGACACTGAGAAGATTGTGAATGAGGCCAAGCTCTGCAGGAGATAGCAGAGGGGCTTACCTGTGAGCAGCCGAGAGAAACAATTATAGGACCTGCCGCAGAGAGCAGATTGTATTTTGTTTGTTTAATTTTTTTTCTTTTTCCTTTGTACATGCATGTGTATGTGAGAGTTCAATCTGGAATCCCCCCTCCCACTTTTTTTCTTGTTTCATTTTTTGTTTTCTGTTTATGTGTGTATGCGAATGATTGAGTGTTCATCTTTCAGGGTTTTTTTGTTTGTTTTGTTTTGTTGTCCTTCCTTTTTTAAATTTAATGAATGTATGTGTGAAGGTTTGAATTCCTTTTTTTCTCTTTTCTTTTTTCCATTTTGTGCGTGTGTGTGTGTGTGTGTGTGTGTGTGTGTGTGTGTGTGTGTATGTTTGGTTTTCCTGCCTTTTCTTTTTTGTCTATTTTGCTTTGTATTTTTTTCAGTTTGCTTTGGGATGTGTATGGGTGTGTATGTGTGTGTGTGTGTGTGTGTGTGTGTGTGTGTGTGTGTGTGTGTTTAATTGTTTTTTGCAATTAAACTCTTCGGTTATATCGAGAGACTGAACCTATACCTGGTTGGTATCTTAGAAGAAGAAACGGAAAGGGAGACTATCTTGGAGCAAGTATTTCAGGAGGTTATCCAAGAAAACTTTCACCATCTCACCAGAGATGTGACCATCCAAACACAAGAGTTCAGAGAACCCCTGCAAGACATCAAATGAGAAGACTAACCCCCAGACATATAGTAAGTTGCCTACACAATGTAGGTACAAAAGAGAAAAATCCTAAAGGCAACAAGAGAGAAAGGTCATACTACCTACCAGGGAAAACTAATCAGAATAGTAGCAGATCTATTGGTAGAAAGACTACAAGCTAGAAGGAACTGGAGTCTAATATTCAAAATCCTCAAAGATAAACCATTTCAAGCAAATGTTTTCACCCAGCCAAGCTCGGCTTCATTAGTAATGAAGACTTAAAACCCTTCCCAGTCATCCAATCCCTAAAAGATTATGCAGCTTCTAGACCAGCTCTACAGAAGATGCTTAAAAAGGTATTAAGCACAGAAGAAAGAAAGAAAAAAAAGAATGACCACACACTTCCCAAGGGAACAGGAGAACACAGAAGCAACAGAGAATACATCATGACTGCAAACTTGAAAACACACACATACATCAACTCAAAAGTTGAAAGAAAACAAAGAAAAAACTTTATAAGAACCTCATGATGAGGATAAACCATTACATTTTAATAATCAGCCTGAACATGAATGAACTAAACGTACCACTGAAAAGACACAGAATGGCAAACTGGATTTAAAAAAAAAATGACCCAGTAATTTGCTGCATCTAGGAAACTCATCGCACCACAAAAGATGCACACAGAGGTTGGAAAATAAATTTCCATGCAAAAGATCACAAAAGCAGTCAGGAATCATGATCTTAATATCAGACAAAACAACATTTAAGTTTTTAAAAATTAAAAAATATACAAAAGGACACTATAGAAGGATAAAAGTTTCAAACCGTCATCAAGAAATATCCAACCTAAGTCAGGCTCGGTGGCTCAGCCTGTAATCCCATGCTTTGGGAGGCTGAAGTGAGTGGATTGCCTGAGCCCGCGGGTTTGAGACCCGCCTGGGCAACTTGGCAAGACCTCATCTCTACAGTAAATCAAAAAATTAGCCAGGCGTGGTAGTGCACGCCTGTAGTTCCAGCTACTTGGAAGACTGAGGCGGAAGGATTGCTGGAGCCCAGCAGGTCGAGGCTGCAGTGGCTGGGAGCAGCCACTGCACTCCAGTCTGGGTGACAGAGTGAGACTCCAACTCAAAAAAAAAAAAGAAATATCCATCCTAAACATATAAGCATACAGCACAAGAGCACCAGTGTTTATAAAGCAACTACTAAGTAAACTAAAAAAAAGACATTGACTCTAACACTATTATAGCTGAGGACTTAAATACCCTGCTAACAACCCTAGATAAATCAAGGCCAAAAATCAACAAAGAGATCTGGATCCTCAACTTGACACTTCACCATCAACCTCCAGAACACTTCACCCAACAACCACAGAATATACATTTTAGTCATCACCACATGGAACATACTCCAAAATCAATCACATCCTTGACCATAAATTAAGTATAAACAAATTTCATAAGATCAAAATACTGCCATGCACCTTCTCAGACCATAGTAGAATAAAATTAAATATCAACACCAACAGAGTTCCCCCCAAATCCACAAAGGTATGGACTCTAAACGCATGATGCTAAATGGTAATTGGATCAACACAGGAATCAAAACAGAAATTAAAAGATTCCTGGAAACAAATGAAAATGAAGAAACATCTTACCAAAACTTCTGGGATGAAATGAAAACAGTTCTAAGAGGGGAATTTATATCTTTACAGACACACATCGAGAAAATGGACTGATCACAAGTAAGAACTTAACAAATCATGTAAGCGAGCTGGATAGACAAGACCAACAAAACCATAGCTTTAACAGGAGAATCCAGATCACCAAAGTAAAAGTCTAAATACAGGACATAGAAGACAAAAATATCATCAAAAAAACAACAAAACAAAAAGCTGGCTCTTTGAAAGAATAAACAAGATTGATGGACCCCTAGCCAGACTGACCAAGAAAAAAGAGAGAAAAGGCCCAAATAAACACAAACAAAAATGCAAAAGATCAAATCACAACTGATCCTGAAGAGATTCAAAAGATTGTCAGAGACTACTATGGACACTTGGATGGAAACAAACTTGATAACCTAAATGAAATAGAGGTCTTTCTAACATCACACAACTTTTCAAGGTTGAAATAAGAAGCCATTGAGACACTAAACAGACCAATAACAACCCAGGAAATTGACTCTGTCATAAGAAAACTACCTACAAAAAAGAGCCCTGGATTCGATGGCTTTCCAATGGAATTCTACAAAACATACAAGAAGGAGCTGATACCAATCTTATTGAAAGTATTCCAGGCAATTGAGAAAGATGGAATTCTCCCCAAATCATTTTATAAAGCTAACATCACACTGATACCCAAACTGGGTAAATATTCAACAACAACAAAAAAAGAGAACTACAGGCCAATATTAATGAACACAGAGACAAAAATTCTCAACGAGATTCTAGCAAATCAGATACAACAACATATCTCAAAAATCATCCACCATGACCAAGTAGACTTCATCCCTGGAATGCAGGGCTGGTTCAACATCCCCAAGACCACAAATGTAATTAAGAACATCAACAGATATAAAAACAAGAACCACATGATTATATCCTTAGATGCAGAAAAAGCTTTTGATAAAATCCAACATCCCTTCTTGATAAAAACCCTGGGACACCTAAGCATAGAAGGAACATACCTCAAAATAGTAAATGCTGTCTATGATAAATCTACAGCCAACATATTGCTAAGTGGACAAAAACTGGAAGCATGTCCCCTGAAAACCAGAACAAGATAAGGCTGCCCACTCTCACTCCTCCTGTTCAACACTGTGTTGGAAGTCCTAGCAATAGCAATTAGACAGAAGGAAATCAGGAATATTCAAATAGGAAAAGAAGAAGTTGTTATCCCTCTTTGCTGATGATATGATCCTATGCCTCGAAAATCCAAGAGAATCTGTCAAAAACCTCCTTGCACTGTTAAAAGACCTTGGCAAATTCTCAGGATACAAAATAAATATGCAAACGATAGTCGTATTCTTATACACCAGCAACAAATAGGCAGAGAACCAAATAGAAAACACAATCCCATTCACAATAGCCACAAAAAAATGAAATACCCAGGCATCTTCCTAACCAGTGAAGTGAAAGACCTTTACAATGAAAACTACAAAACACTGCTCAAAGAAATCCAAGAAGACACAAATGGAAAAATATTCCATGCTCAAGGATAGGAAGAATCAATGCTGTTAGGATGTCTATCCTACCAAAGGCAATCAACAGATTCAGTGTAATACCCATTAAATTACCAACATCATTCTTCCCAGACCTGGAAATGACAATACAGAAACTCTTGTGGAAACATAAACAACCATGAATAACCAAAGAAAACCTTAGCAAAAGAAACAAAGCAGGAGGTATCACACTTCCAGAGTTTAAACTTTACTATAAGCCTACAATAATCAAAACAGCCCAGTATTGGTACAGATACAGGCATATGGACTAATGGAAAAGGATAGAAATTCTGGAAGCAAAACCTCAATTCCTTAACCAACTCATCTTCAACAAAGCCTACACCAACAGCCACTGGAAAAAGGAGAATCTGTTTAGTAAATGGTGCTGGGAAAATTTGCTGACTATATGCAGAAGATTCAAACAGGATCCCTACCTATCACCATACATAAAAATCAACTCTAAATGGAACAAAGTCCTAAACATAAAACCTCAAACTATAAGAATCTTAGAAAATGCAAGAGACATCCTTCCATAAATTGGAGTAGGCAACAAAATAATGATCAAAACCCCAGGTGTCCATACTATAAGAAACAAGTCGGACCTCAATAGACTGAAAAGCTTCTGCAAAGCAAAAGAAACCATCAAGTGAGTGGGGAGACAGCCCAAAGAATGGGAAAAAATATTTGCCAACTATATATATGACAAAAGTCTAACATCCAAGATCTATAAGGAACTTCAAGGAAAAAAAACAAACAGCCCCATTAAAAAGTGGGCAAAAGACATGAATAGACACTTCTCAAAAGAAGAGATACGGGCAGCCAACAGACATGAAAAAGTGCTCAGTCTCACTAATCATCAGAAATGCAAATCAAGACCACATTGAGATACCATCTAGCCCCAATAAAAATGACCATCATTTATAAAACAAACAACAACAGATGCTGGTGAGGATGCAGAGAAAAGGGACACTTCTACCCTGCTAGTAGGAATACTAGTTCAACCTCTATGGAAAGCAGTGTGGCAATTTCTAAGAGAACTAGAAACTGACCTTCCATATGACCCAGCAATCCCACTACTGGGAATATACCCAGAAGAACTCAAAGCATTCTACAAAAATGATACCTGTATACGCATGGTTGCTGCAGCACTATCCACATAGCAAAAACATGGAACCAAACATGCTGCCCATCAAAGCTGGATTGGATTTTAAAAATGTGGTACATATACACAACGGACAATTACATAGCCATAAAGGAGGACAAACATATGGACTTTCCAGCAACTTGGATGGATTTAGAGTCAATAATACTCAGTGATCTATCACAGAAACAGAAAACAGAGTACCATATCTTCTCATTCATAAGTGAACCCTGAACATTTACCGCCATAATATAAGAAAGTATATTATACTGATTGGCGGTAGCAGGATACTGCCTGGGTTGGGGAGGGGATTGGAGGGAACACAACATCCATAAGTGTACCTGATCTCAAACCAGGCAAAGTGGGGCCCAAAGGGAGGCCCAAACGTTACCTGTCCAATGTCCACTTGTATACCTAATCCTGAGTTGTACCTCACATCTTAAAAAAAAAAAAAACCTATGGATAAATGTCAAATATAAAGATCCCAAGCCTCCACATAAGCCCTTCTGAAACAAACTGTCTGTGAATTTGCTTATTTAACAAGTGTCCCAATAAATTGCTTTGTGCACAAAATTTCAAAAAAAAAAATACAATTATCATGAGTTTCATATTGTGATATGATTTTTGTTTCAATCATCACATATGATTTTAATAAACTAAGTGTTTGATTCTAAAGTCCATGAGTAAAAGGATAGCCTACTGTATACATTTCTATATCTGCTCCTTGTGTTGTTTCCTATTTCTTCCTGACTTATTCTCCTCAAAGACTTCTTCCATTAGCATTTTATTTCTGTTTGAAGAACTTTCTTTAGACAGTCTTTCATAGTAGCTCTACTACTGCCAAATTCCTTTAGTTTTTCTTCCCCTGAGAATGTCTTTATTTACACTTCAATCCTCAAAAATAATCTTATCGTACATTGAATGCCAAGTTAACAGGGTTTTTCTTTCAGCACTTGAACAATGTGCCACTTCCTTCTGATTTTCAAGTGTCAGATGAAATCCACTGTCATCTGAATTGGTATTTTCCTACAGGTAATATATCATTTATCTCTGGATGTGTAAAATAATAAAAACTTATGGGGCACAGTGGCTCATGCCTATAACCCCAGTACTTGGAGAGGCCGAGATGGGAGAATTGCTTGAGCCCAGGAGTTTGAGACCAGTCCTGGGCAATATGGTGAGACCTTGTCACTAAAAAGATAAAATTAAAAAATCAGCTGAGGGTGGTGGCATCCCGAACACATGTGTGTTCCTGGAGGATGGCATGCCAAAGGAGGGCATGGAAGCTCCTAGTCCCTTCCAATGTATCCTGCCCTTTGCATCTCTTTATCTGGCTGTTCATCTGATTCTTTTATTAATAAACTGGTAAATATAAGCAAAGTGTTTCCCTGAGTTCTGTGAGCCACTTTATCAAATCAATCAAGCCCAATTCAGGTTGAAGTAACCTGGATTTGTAGCCAGCCAGTCAGTCAGAAGCAGAGGTTACAACCTGTGCTTGTGATCAGCATCTGAAGTGACGGGCAATCTTGTGGTGCTGAGCCCTTGACCTGTGGGATCTAATGCTATCTACCTCCAAGAAGATAGTGTCAGGATCAAGTTAAATGAGAAGACATGCAACTGGTGTCCACTAGAGACTGTGCTAGAGAATCGTTTGCTAGGTATGTTGGAATCCCACATCTGGTGTCAGAAGTGTTCAGTGTATCAACCTAAATAACAAACAGCCTCTCGAAAAGAAACTGATATTTATTTGGGAGTAGGGCATTGCAATGGGAATATGTGTGCCATAGTACCCTCTGTGTATATTCAGGAGAAAAAACAAGAAAAATTTTAAAGGAAAAATTAGAAGAATTACATCTTCCTGTGCTTTTAGGAACAAATTCCAGTGTCCAGGGCAAGGATGAGCCAAGATAGTTTTTTTCGCTGCCTGGCTCAAAGGTCTCTTACTTATCAGAAAGTAATAAAAATGGCCTTTCTGCCGTTGGGATCCTCGGATTTTCCCATTTTACGGTATTGGAGCCTTAGTTCTTATTCAGATCCATCGGGATTCACTACCCGCAGTTTTTCCTTGCCTTGCAACTCATCTTTGTTCTTCTGCCAAAGGGCTTTGGCTAGCATGCTGGCCACACTCTTCGATCTTCCCACTGACCCTCAGTGGGTCCCTGTGGCCTTTCTTCACTCACACACACGGGAACCTACAGAAACATCTCTTGTTCTGCCAGTTGTTCTCAGATCCACTTGCAAAGGCTTCCCCCCAAGTTGGGGTCCATGGTTGGGCTCGTCTCTCCCTTGCCCACAGCTGCAGATCTCATGTGGGACCTGTGAAGCTCCACTTGTTGGCAGGCGGTTTAGCCTGTCGATCCATATTTTGGGTCTGTGGGATATCCTGTCACTTTGCTTTACTGAAGATGTGGCCCGAGTTTTTCTTTTGCTGTCTCGGTTATGACGTCCATTTTTAGGAGGGGATTTAAGGGAGAGTTAGAAAACTATGATGCCTTCGTGATTTTGCCTGAACTGGAAATTCTCCCTTGTCTCTTTACCCTAAACTGTTCTTCTGAAGTTAGTCTTGAGTTGGAGTTCTTGACTCTGAGATTCAAGCTTGGCTCCTAGCTTTCGTCTTTCAGATGCAGTATTTATTTTGGTTTTTCTGATACCTGAATGTGGCCTTTTCCAAGTGAGAAGGCTTGACTTGCTCCTGTTTTGAGGAACCTCTCTTACCCATGGAAGCTGGCAGTGACAGTGACCATCCTGTCCTAGTGCAGTACGCTTCCAGTTTCCTTCCAGCCACGTGGAAGAGAATTCAACCCTTAAAGAGCATTTTGTCTATCCTCCTCCTTATTTGTTGTTTTGTTTTTTTTGGTTTTTTTTTTTTGAGTTGGAGTCTCACTCCGTCACCCAGGCTAGAGTGCAGTGGCATACTCACGGCCACCCCAGCGTCGACCTGCTGGGCTCCAGTGATCCTTCCACCTCGGCCTTCCAAGTAGCTAGAATTACAGGCACTCACGACCACACAATCCTCCTTATTTCATAGATGAGGAAAGTTAAGCTTAAGTAAATTCAGGAAAATACCCAAAGTCTCATAGTTTCTTTCGTAGCAACATGAACCAACTTGCAAGTTTATCTAAATACAACAGAAGCCTCTGGCAGAGATCAGTCCTGCACTATTTTCCATTGAGCCTGAACAGAGCTGCAGGACCCTCATGAACACAATGCTCACAGCACTTACTTCTAGAAGCTTCTAACCCCAGTCAAATGCTCTTTCTAAAACACTCTATTTCTGTTCTCAGTCATGGCAACAAATATACTTACCTTTTCTATAGATACAGCACAACGTTGACTTGAGTTTTGTTTGTGGTTCACTGTGATCCCTGTATCTATTCTCTTATTATCTCAAATAGAAGGAAATTCTCAGGTGTACTTTGCAATTCCTCCCCTCCCTCTTCTTCTTCACCTCCTTTTCCTCCTCCTTCTTCTCCTTTCCCCAGTGCTATTCTTTGCTGTGTTCCTCAATACTTGTTACATTTTTTCCCCGAGCCTTTCTCCCCCAATCGTTTTTTTAAACAAAGCGAAGGTTTTAGAGGAGGAAAAGGAATTTAACATTATAAATGAGTACAAAATTGCCCACCATCATCTATGAGTAAGATCAGCTTATTATTTTCCAAGGCATTTCATGAAATCCTTTATCGGTATCTTCAGCACGACTGAGATGCCATTAAGTGCTTTTGCTGCCCACTTGTTTAGCTCTAGGGTTTATTAAATTGCACATCTTTATGCTTCGGTACATCTTGTCCTGGTACTCCAGTGGAGGAAGCTTTTAATGTCTTATCAATGCCTCATTCATCTGTGGCTTGCACCTCCCTTGCTCTTATGGTACGTTACATTGCATGGCTGAAGATTTATCTGGTTCACCCTATGAGTTTATAGAGTCTGCTGTTTAAAAGGCTTCTTTTGGAGTCAACCTTTCTTCCTGTGTCCTGTCCCTATCCTACAACACAGGCTACTTACTCCCAATATCCAGGGTGACTGAGTGGGAGTGAAGTTACAGATAACATCTTGGTTAAAACAAGACCACAGTACTGATTCTCCAGGAACAATTAACCATGAAAGGTATATCAGGAACCAGGAACAGAGGGGCTGGTCGCTCCAGCAGGTGACCTTAATTAGGTTGATCGTTAGACAGCAGTTAATGAAAATGTATTTCTGACTGTCTCAGTACAGAAGATGAAAGCCAGCTGGCTGGTTGGGAGGCCCAGTGAACGGCACTTCTCTGGGAAGAAGAGACAAGAGGGAGAACTTGAAACCCCACCAGGCTGTTCTGAGAAGGAATCAGGACTGGCCACTAGCACTAACTAGAAAAGACAGAGCTCTCCAAGTCCTGCTAAACCTCAACAACAGTTAGTCTATAACAGGGGTCCTCAAACTTTTAAAACAGGGGGCCAGTTCACTGTCCCTCAGACTGTTGGAGGGGCAGACTATAGTTTAAAAAACCATTTGCATTAGCACTGAGCGCTATTTTTGTTATCACTGTGATGCAACCCCCCTAGAAACCACCCCCAACCAACTAACCTACTTCCAAAAAAAAAAAGGCTCTCCTAACAAAAAAAAAAGGCTCTCCTAACTTCAAAAAAAGGCGCCCCTTATCTGCAAAAAAAATAGACCTCCTAACTTCAGAAAAAAAAGGCCCCCTTTAACCGCAAAAAAAAAGGCCCTCCTAACTGCAAAATTAAAAAAAAAGTAGACCTCCTAACTTAAAAAAAAAAAAAAATTCCTAACTTGTTCTTACCTCGGTCCTCAGGCAGCAGCAGGCTCTGCACAGGCAAGCTCGTGACTCGTCCGATCACACCCGAGGCTGAGAGGAGGAGGGGAGTGGGAGAGTGCAACGCACATTTCACACATGCTCACTGCGGGCCCGGACCAGTCGGCTGCTAGGCAGGACAGGCGGCGGCGGCAAAAACACTCGGTGGGCTGGATAAATGTCCTGGCGGGCTGCATGTGGCCCGCAGGCCGTAGTTTGAGGACCCCTGGTCTATAAGATGTGACTCCAAAACAGCACAGAGGTAATAGCACTCAGTGGAGTGAACCCTAAAGATGGATGTCTGAGGGCTTCCCTAGGACAAAATGGGGGCCCCTGCAAACAGGCTCTGGAGTGCTCAGATGATGCATGTGGAGAGGTCATGTCCACTTACCTCTGCTATGCTCATGCTGTGCAACCTGACTTTCCTTTCTCTTTTGGGAACATCTACTTATAGATGACTTAAATTACTCCCAAGCATGATAGAATTTGAGTCAATAGTGATAATCCTTCTACTGGCCCTTTATACTTAATATAACATGTCCATGTCTACTAGCTCTTTTTATTCTGAAAACAACTCTGGAGATTGGGTAGAGTCGTCTCATGGTCTTATGTATAGATGAGGAATTGACGTCTCAAATCACTCACAATCAAGACTGAAATCCACGTTTCCGGACTCCCAGGCCAGTCATCTTTCCATCATATTATGAGGGCTAACCACTGTGTGATTGCAGTGCCCTGGGATTGGTTTTATTTTTTAATTTTTAATTTTAAAGATGTGGGGTACAATTCAGGGCCTGGAATTGTTTTCAGTTAATCTTCCTGTGTGAAGATTCTGAGGGAAAGCAAAAATACCAGTGTCTTTTCTTTTGAAATGTCTAGGGGAAGAAAACCTGTTTGCTTCAGTGGTTTTCTTCCATGTGTTTACTTCATGTATGAACCAGATTAAGTTTAAATTGATTCTAAGATTGAGGAAGGATTGTTTTTACTTTAGTAGTAAATATAATGTATGTGGGATAGTTTACTCTCTATTATTTCACACATTTGAAAAATTCTATATAAGTATCCCCATAATACTCTTTCTACTCCAACTTTCTGTCTAGAAACTCATTCTAGACCGTGGACTTGGCAGGAGATCCCAAGCAGTGAGTAGAATTCTCTGAATTTAGGAGGCAGAAATTGGAGTACAGGCAACTGGAAGTTGTACAGAGTACACAATAGGAAAGGCATACAGAATAAAAGGAAGAAAGAGCTAGCTACAGAAATTTGCATGGGTGTCCCTTGACCGTCCTGAATTATAAAATGCACGTGGATAGGATAAAACTTTATTAAGAGAGCAAAGAGTGATCAGAGAGTTATGAGCTTAATGGTTCTCAGAGCTAACACACTCCTAAAAATTATGCAAAGTTACCATTAGCCAGAATAAGGAATCTTCCTTTACCACTCGGTATTCGATAGACACTCCCAAAAGGGCCACAGCTTTAAAGTGAGGCTACACTAGTCTTAAAATAAAGGCAATTCTAATTCCACCATAACAAGCTTCAAAAGAAACTGCAAAAGAAACTGAAAGTACCCGCCAGAACAATGCCCTAAACTTAGAACAAAACAAAACAAAGAAATTTAGACACTCATCAAAGTGAAATTCCATGTACATCTTCCAGTTGATTATGGAGAACAACAAAAACAAAAATGAAACCACAGTTTCCAGCATCCAATTAAGAATTACTAGACATGCCAAGAAATAGAAAAATATGACTTACAACTTAGAAGAAAAATCAATCAGTGGAAACAAACCTGGGAATGATGGAAGTGACAGAAAGGACATTAAAAGTTATTATAATTATGTTTAAATTTTTAAAGGGAAACACGACTGTAGTGAGAAGTGGAAGATTTATAAAGGAGCCAAATGGATTTGTTTCTAGAGATTAAAAACACAATATCTGGAGAAAAACAAAAAAATACTGAGTGAGAAAAAAAATCACTGGGAAAAAAATTAAACCCTTCAAAAGAAGAATTTGCTAATTTGAGAAAAGATTAAGACATAGCACTAGATAGCCACAGAAACTATGCAAAATGGAACACAGAAGGACAAAAAACTAGAAACAAACAGTATTTCAGTGATTTAGGGGCCAATATCAAGCATACAAGTAATAAGAGTTTCAGAAGAAGAAAAAGTAGGGATAGAAAAATATATTTAAAAGAGAAACAGCCACACAATTATCACATTTGATTAAAACTAGATACTCACAAGCCTCACTGAACCCCAAGAAAGATAAATACAAAGAAAATGACAGTAAGACAAATCAAATTTCTGAAAACCAGTGATAAAGAAAACATCTTAAGAGCAATTAGAAGAAAAAAAGACATATTACATAAGGGCAACAAAGATAAAAACAGTCACAGATGTCTCATCAGAAACTGTGCAAGCCAGAGCATTGAAATGACTTCTTTAACCTGCTGAAAGAAAGTAACGTTCAACTTAGAATTCTATGCTCACCAAAAATTGTTTTTCATGGAACCAATCACGCAACCCATCAAAGCTGGTCTGAATTTTTAAAAATGTGGTATATATATATATACAATGGAATATTATACAGTCATAAAGAAGGACATACAAATGGACTTCGCAGCAACTTGGATGGATTTAGAGTCTCTCATACTCAGTGACCTATCACAGAAACACAGAACAGAGTACCATATGTTCTCACTCATAAGCGGACCTTGAACAATTATCATAAGACTTTAAGAAAGGGATTAACAGTAGTGGAAAAATGTCAGGGGAGGGATAGTGGAATTGGCAGTTGAGGGAAACTGCCAGGGGAGGGAGGGGCACACCTCATCAACAAGGGTACCTGCATAATGAGCAGTTGTATACCTAGCCCTGAATTGTACCCCATATCTTTAAGATAAAATAAAAGGAAAAATCATTTTCAAATATAATGGCAAAATAAACATTTTCCAGAAAATATATCTGTGACATAATAGCACAAAAGATGAGGTAGATCGTGGATGTATATTGTAAACTTCTTGCGTCACTATTGAGATGATAAATTAAACTACACTAGGTTAACAGAGCAGCCAGTGTGACATTTTCAGGTGTAAGTCACATCATGTCAATCCTATGCTCAAAGTCCTCCAGGAGTGTCCTATGTCACTCAAAATAAAAGCCAAAGTCCCTACAACAGCCTGTGAGTTTGGATGTGATCTGAACCATCCTTCCCACCACTGTGGCCTCACCTATAAATTCATTAGCAGAAACTCATGCTTGTGGGTTTTCTTCCTTTTATAAAATTTCATCAAGAATCCATGACCAGCTGGGCTCGGTGGCTCAGCCTGTGATCCCAGCGCTTTGGGAGGCTGAGGTGAGTGGATTGCCTGAGCCCGCGGGTTCGAGACCCGCCTGGGCAACTTGGCGAGACCTCATCTCTACAATAAATCAAAAGTTAGCGGGGCGTGGTAGTGCGCGCCTGTAGTTTCAGCTACTTGGAAGGCTGAGGCGGAAGAATCGCCGGAGCCCAGCAGGTCGAGGCTGCAGTGGCCGTCTGTGCGACAGAATGAGACTCCAACTCAAAAAAAAAAAAGAATCCATGACCATCTCTTCTCTTAAGATCATGAAATATGCCTTCTTAAAATTTAAGGTCCATGTCACACAATGCCAAACTCTTCTTCCTTGTCTATAATTCACTCCAGCAGGACAAGGAATTTCTCCCAAGTTCCTACCACTCCCACCTGGCCAAAGAATCCTTTCTCCTATCTTGTTTATTGAGTCCAGAACAGAAGCTCCGGCTCCTGTTGCCTTAATATTCAAAATTATTTTATTAATAGTAGCAAAATAGTCTTTTCAAGAGCCATAATCTGAGCAGAGGAATTTAGACCAAGGGGAGGTTGCAAGTTACACTGTGGTTTTTCTTTCTAATGGATCAATAAAATTTTTACGCCTTCTTCTTCTGAGTCACAGCATTCCCTGCTGCTCCGTGTTCTCCGCCATATTAGGTCTCAGACCAGGCACTCTTCAGCTTGTCACTGGAGACATCTTTCCCTTTGCCAACTTATGTTCCTAGCTTTGTCTCCCTTTCCTCGCAAGTCAGCTAAGTACATCTAATGACTGAGTCTTGAGCAAAGCCCATCAGTTTCTTCATCCATGACTCTGCTCATGACTTCTCTTCAACCCGGGTTATTATTATCGTCTAAAAACACAAAGCTTAAAGACCCATATGTTTATAGTTGAAAACCATGCAGGTTATTTTCAACTGTGGATCTAAAGGAGGGTAAAGCGATAAAGTAAAAATAAGAAAAATCAATCACACTGTGCTTGAATAAACTTCCAGCAGCTTCCAAGCTATTGTGTTCCTGAAATAATTTTACCTTGTCCCAGTTAAAAAATCTGTATTAGGCAACTATGAAAAAAAATGGGAAAAAATTAATGTAGAATTGCAGATATGCCGAGGTTTGATAAGAATTAAGATTTATCAGAATAGGGCTTATCTTCCATCCCAATCTCTTTTTGAGCCTGTACTTCCTCAGAAACTCCCAAGTCAATATCAATTGTGCAGGAATGATGACATTTGTGGTGTTCTAGGAGTTATTACTGACTCCTTGTCTCCCTTCAGCTGTTACAACATATTATAAGTTAACATATGAATTGGTAAAAATGATTCAGCAGGATAGACTTCCCATGTAGTTGTTGGAATATACTTAGGCGTAGTTTCACAAATCAGGACACCAGGGAAGAAGCAGAGTTGCTGGATTGTGAATATAGTAGCAAGACAAGGGTTAGCACCAGCTACTCAGGGAGATTAGGAGTGGGAGAGATTTGAGAATTCCCCTCACAGGAAGAGAATAACATGCAAGACAGGGCAGGCAAGAAGGAAGAGGAGAGCACAAGGGAACCTTCCCTGAGAGACTGATATTCCGACACATCCTCCAGCTTGCCCTGTGGAAAAGGCAGAATAGAGATAAGGTAAATCCTTTGCAAGCCAGGGATACTGTCCTGTGTACTGATGACTTTGGCTTGAAAGGCACAACTGAGGTTTTTCTTTCCCCCTTTTCCAAGACTAACATACCCACTGATAATGTTTAGAGTCAGAAAATCTACACATAAAAGAAAGTGCCTGCTAAATCCAACTAAGTTTTAAACTCTACAAGGGGGGAACCCCCCCAAAGGAATTTATTTATTTAAGAAATTGTGTATTTATTCTTACATATTTAAACTTCAGTCATCGTCAAGGTACTCTCTGTTTGATGCAGTAAACCTATTGAGACCCTTTTTCCACTGCTCAAAACAGTGTTTGAACTCATTCATTTTGATGCCTTTTAGTACTTCTGCCGTTTTTTGTTTCACCTCTTCCACATGGGCAAAACATTCCCTTTGAGATCTTTTTTCATCCAGGGAAACAAAACAAAGTCGCTGGGGGCAAGATTGGGTGAATGGGGAGGGTGAGGCAAGGAGGCCATGCCATTTTGGTCAAAAACCGCTGAATACTCAGCGTGGTGTGGGTAGGTGTGCTTGCAAATCACCCGTCATGAAAAGGGCAAATGTGTCAAAAAAAATCTCCAAAATAAAATTCACTGAAGCCAAATGCAGCCTCTCACCACAACACTAGCTGGAACACTCATGCTGACGAGTTCCTAAAACACTTACTTAGCGGGGGTAGCCCATGCTACAAGGGACCATCCTCCAAAAAATAATTTCTGGGTTTTTTGGGGGGTCCCCTTCATAATTCCATATTAATATTTCATTACCATACTTGATGCTCCAATAGAATTTTTCTATTTTTCCTGAGCATTTGCTGGGTTTCCTATGAATATTATTGTGTCTGTTGGGCTGTATTATCACCTAAGTAAACTTTTCTGAAAACCAGAAAGTAGTAATAATACAGAATTCTACTTTAGAAATTCTTATGTTTTCTTTAAGACAATTTAAAAAATTGTATCTCAATTATTTCAGAAAATAGTCGAAAACAAATCCATTTGAATAAAATCCACATTGGCCTAAGTTGGAGGAGCTAACAGAAGGACTGAGAACATTTGCCACTGTTATCTCTTCAACTCGAGGTTTTTCAGATCTTCCACACATAACCAAAATGGTTGGCTTTAATTCCCCCAGGCAGTTTGCTCTAGGGAAGTCTGGGCAGAGCAGCCTGTTTGCCAGCTGCTGGCTGGTGAGTTCTCACGTGCATAAAAACAACACCCACTCTTTCCAGATAGTCTGGGTCTTTTCTCTCCTCCTGAGACTTCTCTTCTTTCTCTTTTAATTCCTGCTCAATGACAACCGTTGAATATGTCTCTCCCTTAGGCTTGTCTTTTTTAGTCTGACAACTTATAAAGCATGAATTTATTTATTTTTTTCTCATTTTACTTCAATTATTTCTTCTCTACTGCTCTTTCTTTTTTCTCCTTCTTCCACTTCATTATTTTATTTTGTTTGAATTGTGGGGTACATGTGAGGATTAACTACATAAATTTACTACATAAATTACAAGCAATTGAGTTTTGGACTTCTAGCAAGCCCTCTCTCCCCCTGACAGGGGACCTGGTACCCAGTGTGTTACTGTGTGCCTCTTACCCCTCCTTTCTCCCTCCCTCTTTTAGCAGTGTCTGGCATCTGTTGTTCCCACCTTTGGGCTCATGGCACCAGTGATCAGGGCCCAATAAAGCGTTAAAACCTACTAGAATCTATAAGTTAACACCAGTTTTCTGTATTGCAGCAAGCTAAACTCTTTTGTCCAGGCTTCAGAGGGTTCTCCTAATAGTAACATTCCAGGTTTTGAGTCACTAATTCAGTCAACGTGTACCCCTAAATGTGTACGTGTTGACCCAAACCACTTTTCCATCTCACTCTCTGTTTAAGCCCAGAGCTCTGATATGTGGCCAAACACTAAAGAAAGTAGCGAAATTTCATTGCAGCCAATGTAATTAGTATGTGTTATTTGACAATATTTCAACATATTTCTTACAATCTCCAGCTTTATTTCTAGCTGCATGTGAAATAGTACTCTTTCCTTAAATGCATAGGATTGATACTTCAGTCTTATCGACTCACCTGACATCATGAACTAAGACTTACCATTTGTCAATTACAGTAAGCAAGTCATTATCACTGTGAAAATGACAATCATAGTGAAGACATTTTTCAAAACTTGCCAAAGGTAACTGGGTTATTTTGTCGATAATCTTGAGGTTAGACTAGAGTACCCAAATAATGTATGCAAAGAAAGCAATTGTACCAATATTTTCTTTATTCTTTCTTTCTTTTTTTTGAGTTGGAGTCTCATTCCATTGCCCAGGCTGGAGTGCAGTGGCATGCACTCTCAGGCCACTCCAGCATCAACCTGCTGGGCTCTGGCGATCCTTCCGCCTCAGCCTTCCAAGTAGCTGGAACTACAGGCTCACGCTACCATGCCCGGCTAATTTTTTATTTATTGTGGAGACGAGGTCTCACCAAATTGCCTGGGCTGGTCTCGAACCCGCGGGCTCAGGAAATTCACTTGCCTCAGCCTCCCAAAATGCTGGGATTACAGGCTGAGCCACTGAGCCTGGCCTGTAGAAATATTTTCATAGGAGGTACCTTTCATGCAAAAGCTGAACAGAGGTCAGAGAACATCTCAACAACTGGACCACCACACAGCCCTCACTCCAAATGGGGCTGCAAATATCTAAGACCTAGAAATGAGAATCAATGACCACTCAGTGTGGTGTAGTGGTTAAGAGCAGAGAGGCCTGAAACCTGTGTACCTTGGTTCAAATCTCAACATGGACCTATCTTGGGCCTTGAGTGAGACCCCCAATTTTTTGTGCTCAGTTTCCTCATTTTAATTTTTACCATAAGATAGGAGAAGTGGGAGGGAAATTGAACTGTTAGTGTCTTTTAGACCATGATCTTTTCTTTCATCAGGAGAGGAAGCATCTCAGCACCTGAGGAGCACAGGTGTGTCTGCAAATATCTCCTGTTTGGGGTAAGAGCTTTGGAAATGGTCAGGAAGCCAGCACAGGTGCTGTGGTATCCATCTTCTCAAGACAGCATGTTTCTTCCTGTGGTCCCACTGTGGGACTGGCTCACTCTACCCTTGGTGTGCAGCTGCTGGCAGAGCTGGTGTGCTCACCGGTTGGCATGCTGGGATCGCCAGTCTAAGCTGGCATTCAGGCTCTTGGGACTGGTTCCCCAGACATCCAGTACCTCTTCTTGAGAACCATCAAGGCAGGAGAGCCCAACTCCTTGGCTGGTGTCGTGGAAGCAACTCCTTTCTGGCCACTTGATGCTGGTGGAGCTATTGCACTGGGTGGTTTGTTTGTGCTATTAAACATGTAAGATCGTTGAAAGCCCATTCTTCTGTCTAGATTACTAGACACAATGCACTTGGATAGTACATCAATTTCCTCTCTGCTCTATGAGGCTTTAAAATCAGCATATTCTGGTGTGTGTGGTGATGTGGCAGGAAGTAAGTTGATAAAGAAAATTCCCACTCTTTAGGGACAAGTTTCTATTAATGGAGTCAGCCATAGGACTCCAGGGTCCCAGGTTTTGTGGGTTTAGAAGAGGTAAGATATAGAGGTTTATTAGGCACAAACTATGGGCTAGACCCCATGCTAGGAGCTGTTGGGGACATGTCACCCCTTACATGATCTCGTAGTTTTATGAGAGAGACAGGCACATGTGGCAAATGGTGAGGGTTTATGGCGCCATTCGAGTCGTCCTCCGACTACTGGCTCAGTGGGCACCTGTGCAGATGGCACCTGGATTGTCTCACTTACATTTTTGAACTATTTAAGTAGTTTTAGGGTGTTGACGTGTTGAAATTTTATCCCCAGATGTTAGCTGGGTCAACATGGGGTGTTCAACCTCTCCCGGCATATGCTGATTCTAGGACTAAACTCTAGCCTTGTTTCAGCTGAGCTTTGTTTGTAAATAAGTCAGTGGGTAACTATGGGTGGTGGCTCCACAGTTTGTATATTTCACTGCCTGACCAGGTAAGTGTAGAGGGTGAACTACGGCAGCATGCTTCCAAAGGGGTATCTAAGAACAGAAGTGGCACTCTCATTTGCATTAACTCATTTCATTTCTTAAGTATGAATGTCCTTCTGGAAGATTAAGCCCTATTCATAATCATGTCACTGCAAGTAAGTAATCATTAGTCCCTCTCTGAGAGTGGATATAATCATTTTGAAATTTAGAGATTTTTAAGTGGAGACATTTGGAGGGGAGGTGGCTAGCAATTCAGCAACACAATATTTTGAACAGAGAAAGTCATAAAAGCTGGGAGTAGAGATTCACTATTTACTCAGTAGCTCTGGCTCGGTTCCCTTCTCTCTCACAAAATGCTAGTTGGGTGATTCAACCAATCCTATCCCTCCCTTATCACTCCCTAAAATTACACCAATTAGAGATTCAGTGAATTAACACCCAAATACCCCAGGGTTAGGAAGGAAAGGAAAGGAGTGAGCATTAATTATTTGAATCTGATTAATCTGCATAAAGAGAATGGAAATTCTAATTTGGGGGGAAAAGGTAGAAATTCCTGTAAGTCAGTCTTTGTCAAACTATCTTTAATTTCCAATCTATTCCAGACAAATACTTTTGCAAAATACAATAAAACAAATTACTATAAAAATGAAAGGTAATAACTGAAGATACATTTTTAAAAGCCCAGATTTTTATTAATGGATTCAACAGATTTTTTTTTTTTTTTGAGTTGGAGTCTCACTCTGTCGCCCAGACTGGCCGCTCCCGACCACTGCAACCTCGAGCTGCTGGGCTCCAGCGATCCTTCCACTTCAGCCTTGCAAGTAGCTGGAACTACAGGTGCCGCGCTACCACGCCCGGCTAGTTTTTGACTTATTGTAGAGATGAGGTCTTGCCAAGTTGCCCAGGCAGATCTCGAACCTGCGGGCTCAGGAAATCCACTCACCTCAGCCTCCCAAAGCGCTGGGATTACAGGCTGAGCCACCGAGCCCAGCTTCAACAGATTTTATTTATTAATAAGTTCAACATAAAAGTATACTTCAGTAAGTATAATAAGCACAAACATAACAGAAAAAGAAAAGAATTACAAAAGCTGTACACATTCACTGAGAGTATGAATTTGTATGAGTAATTAATCTATATACTTATAACTTTTAGTCATTTCACAGTTGTAATTAAATAAAATGTCATGAATGAAATGAAGATTCTCTATATGAAATGTCTTTATGCACCCTTTGAATAAGCACCATATATATTATTTCATAAATCTTTAGAGTGACAAATGAATTTGCTTCTTGCATGTTAATTAACCTAAATTAGATTGTCAGCTATGATATTTGCAGTAGATAATGTTTCTATTTTATTCTACATTTTGTTTTAATAACATTAGTAATAGAGAAACCATCTCAGAGGAATGTTGACAAGAATTTTAATTTAAAATGCTTAAATGTTAAATGAATTACAAAGGAATTTTAATGAATTCAGGATATTTATTTTGAGCTCTTCCCAATGTGAAGCAAGTAATACTGTACTGTATTTTCAAAATTAATCTTTAATTCTTCATCAGCAGACAGTTCCAACCATTCGTCCTGTAAAGCCAGAGTTGAATTTAAATTACCTTTTGGTGAAAAAAATTACTCCTGATCTACAACTTTCTTACGAGAAGTTCTTTTGATGAAAAATTAAATTCAAAGCATTATATCAAATGTGTAAAAAGTGTGATAGTTTTATATAGATATTCAATATCAAGAACATCGTCTAAGTAATTGATCATTATGGTTAACTCTTGTAGACGTTCTATAGAGCTTTCCTTGTTGCCTTCAATCTTATTTGAAAGTGAAAGACATGTTATACTCCTTCTTGAGCAGAAGTATTAAGACCATTAAAAACACAAAAGTACTAAATAAGCAAGTCTTATAGTGAAAGTTACATATTTTAAGAGTGGGGTAAATTTGCTTCTTTTATTGCAAGAGCAGCATGAGTTCATTCTGTAGTTCAAACATTCTCAGCAGAACTTTTTCCTTTGATGAATCTCAACAGCTAATAATAATATTTCTTTTTTTTTTTGCCTATGAAAACATTTATTAACTTAGGCTGTATAACATTGATTTAGTCAAACCAAAAAACTTACAAAAATTAAGTAAAGTCTGTATTCTATATTCCGGGTAGGCTTGCCATTCACTTAAAACACAACAAAGCCAAATGGCTCCAATCCCATTTTGCAGGAGGATGCATGAGGCTATACCAGTCAGGCACTGTGATTGATCAGGGACCAGAACTGAGTCCCAGGGCTGGCTTCTTTGCTATTAAGGCAATAGTCTTAGGATCCTTGTTATAAAAGTTCAAGCAAAATTCCAAGCCCTCAAATCTTCCCGGAGGTGGCAACGTACTATAGGTTTGCACTACATACCAGTCTGGAAGCTGAAATCATTCAGCTGTGGTCTTTTGAGCACTGGCAGCTTTTTCAAAATTTGTCTTTTCCATACTTCATAATCCTGTGTCACATCTCCATCTTCCTGTGGTTTATGTGGGATCTCTACTCCCTTCTTTATTTCCTTTGGTGGGCGTTCAACCACTGTCTTCTTTTTTTTCTTTTTTTTTTCCCCATGGTGGTATAGCTAAATCTTCAGTTCTCTGTCAACCTGCAGTCCAATCTTCTCGAATTGTTTACACAGTTGATAAGATGTGGCTTTTTTTACACTGGCTGTGGCTGCCATTTTGTTTTTATCCTCTTTCAGCTTTAGAATCTTGCATGCTGAAAACAATGTAGTAGTGGTGAAAAGCAGTCTGGCTAAGCCAAGATCTCCATGCCATGTCTGGGGAAGACTGAACTCATACTCTGAAGTATCTTTGAAATCATGTTCACTGCTTCAGTACAGCTCAACTGTACAGCTAGTTGTCTTATTCCAATATTTGAATGCAGGTCCATCAAAACACTCAAAAGATTTAAGACAGCTCTGATATGTCTTCTTGTTCAAACCAGAAAGTTTAAATAAATAAGCCCTGTCCAAGAGGCACTTTCTGCAGGAAGCTGCAAGGCACATGACGGCACTGCTAGTTTCTGTGGTGTGCACAGACCGGCCAACACACTTCACCTGGGACAGTCGCAAGGACCCCTCCACCTCAGCACGTCAGACTCAGTGAGGCCCAGGCGAGGGGCTAGGTGCTCTAGCAGCCCTGACCCCATGGCGCGGACACAAATGACGCCGCCGGACAGCTCAGTGCGACATCATCATAATATTTTTTTGTGAACAACAGTCATGGTTTCACATAATAGAGAGAGTAACCTGGACTTGAACATGTTTTACGATTTTTACTATATCACCAAGGACACTTTAGTTCAGCAAGAACTATGGAAAACAGCACTACATGATTTTATATTCTGGTAAAACTGCTTAGTCTAAAAACTCCAGCATGTTTTTCTGTTATTGCAGCTTCACCATCAGAACACATGTCTACACAAAACCTAAACCCCAAAACACTTTTCTATATTCCTTCTTATGCATTCCTTTCTGTGTTTGTTGGTGTTGATGCCATGATAAGGGATCCCTCAGCACCGTCAAGTTCAGAATATACGAAAAGAATTGCCATGTTAACAATACCAGTGTGTTCATCAAGTTGCAATAAACAGTACTTTGCAGTTTGATTTGTTCTGTGGGTTGGTTTTTCCATAGCAAGTTCATCGCACTGGCCAGTTCTGTAATCCTTTGCGTGACATGTCATTGGAAAGTAGTTTTGAGTCACTCTCTTTGCCTCAGATTTCACACAACATTTTAAAGAAACACCTTTGATATCGTTTTCCACTAATGTTCCACATATGCATATAATTTTTTTCTTGGTGTTTCAAAGTGTTACTATGTAAGATGTGCTTGAGGCACTAATGCTATGGGTAAAATAGTAAACATTTCTTCTGTCAGCTTTTTAATTCTATACTCTCCCATACTCATTCTCACAAGAATTATTTCAGTTTTAGCTCTCAATTCTTTATGATTTATTTGCAAATGTCACTTAGGCTCTGATGACACTGGCTGGGATTTCTCAGCTAGGACATCTCCACAAGTAAACACATGGTGACTTTAGCCTTTCCCCATCGGTTGTGGCCAGAAACCCAAATTCAGTACGTGAACAATCACACTTCTGAGAAAAACTAGAACTAATGTTTTTGGTCTTCATTTCTTTCTATCACTTACCTCATCATCACTAGCTTTACTATTTTATTGCTTCAGTTGCATGCAGAAAACATGTCTCTTGTCCACATTTTTATTTTAGATTCAGGGGGTACATATGCATGTTTGTTACATGGATATATTGTCTAGTGGCGGAGACTGGGTCTCAGGTGGCCCCATCCACATGTCTTCCCCCCCCAAAAAAAATAGTGAAACTTGCTTTTCCATCTTTAAATTAGAGTTTAAAGTAAATAATACAGATTTCACTTGTCTGTTTTAGCTAACTTTGGTAAACTCTACATTTTAAATACTGACTTCTTAAAAATTAAAATGATTATAAAAGCAACAATTTAGCCGGGCTCGGTGGCTCAGCCTGTAATCCCGCACCTGGGGAGGCTGAGGTGAGTGAATTGCCTGAGCTCGTGGGTTCGAGATCCAACCGGGCAACTTGGCGAGACTTCATCTCTACAATAAATCAAAAAATCAGCCAGGTGTGGTAGCACACACCTGTAGTTCCGGCTACTCGGAAGGCTGAGGCGGAAGGATCGCCAGAGCCCAGCAGGTGGAGGCTGCGGTGACCGGGAGCGGCCACTGTACTCCAGTCTGGGTGACAGAGTGAGACTCCAACTCAAAAAAATAAAAATAAAATAAAAATAATAAAATTAAAAAATAAAAATAAAAAAGCAACAATTTATAAAATAATATCAATGCTCACATTTCTTCAGAGGTTTATGCACTTTTAGGACACATTTGGCAAGGATTACATGTTGTATGTGGTCCTACTATGCATAAGACTTACTATGGAAGTTTGAAAACACCAAACTTGTTGATGCCCTGTTCTCTGAGGGACCCAGGCCAGTAATGCAATGATCCAATCACATTGCTGCAGAGATTTCTAGGCGCCTACCCTTGGTTTACTTAGCCATGTCATCCAAGACTGGCCTGCCACCTCACTTTGGTAGCAGTGCTGTGGGTCACTTTGCTCCACCATCCTACACTATAAAGCTGGACCTCAGTGAGAGGAATGGATAGGAGAGTTTGTGGTCCTTGCACCAGAAAGCATGAGATGTGGGTAAACTTTCAGCAAAGCAGAGCAGCCTAGGACACCATGGTTTTGGCTCCATTGATTTTCAGAGGAGCCTTAGAGTGGCTTCTTCTATTAATTCACTATTAATTCATTATATTCAAGTTGTGAGTATGAATTGTTCACTCTCCATTCTAATTATTATGCATTGAGACTACTGTGCTTATTCATACTGTTAAATAGATATTACATTAACTTTGCTGTAAATTCTACTTACTTGTAGTATTGGATTTTTTCATACAATCAGCCTTTGGTTTGTTGTTTATTCAGTGCAATTGTGTACTTATGTCTTTAAAAATAAAAAAGAAAGAATCTGTGCATCCTGGTCCCGCATTCCTGGCTCTCCTTGGGCCACCTGAGTGGTGTGGTCATGCAGAAAAGCACATCAGATCAGCATTTTCCGCCACCTGTTTGGTATAGTCAAGAGAACAGGCTGTCATTGTTTCTTCCTTCCTCGTTCCCCTTAGATGTACAAATGTCTTTTGCTTAGGAGCTAGTTATGCTGTGTTGGTCTTTTTGTGTTTCTACCTAGTATAGATTATTAATTGGTGGCCCCACCACCAATTCCTACAGAAACATAAAAGAAGGGAAAGACAGAGTCCAAAGACTAATTCACCCATTTCATAATCTCTCCAGGTTTCAGCGTCCAGTCTTCAAGTCCGCATAAGATAAAAGGTCAAGGTACTTTTGAATGTGAGTTCTGCTTAGTTGTCCTGCCTAATATAAGGCAAGATTGATTTTTTTAAATATAATGTACAAATTTCAGGTGTATGTTCGTTTTGACCATAAGATTTGGTAAATGAATCAGTAGTATACCTCATACGTCTAGTAAACAAGGTGAATGACATGTATTGAATTGTTCTTGCGAAATCCTTAGCAGTAATTGCTCTGCTACTAAAGCCAACCTTTGCTGTAATGGAAAGGGGAAAATGCCATTATGGTTCTGAGAAGCGATCTTGAATTTATTCATTAAATAGTTGCCAATAGTCCCATGGAATTCTACAGCATTTCACATAGAATTTCCAGTTGAATCCTCCCAACAGCACTGTAAGGAGTGTATGTTATTCTCCTTTTAAGCAGAGAGTTATAAACACAAAGAAGTGAGATGAAGAGCTTGTGGTAATATACTATTTAGAAACAACCTTCAAGTCAGGTTGGGAAAAAAAACAAACTCTGCTGCCTACCACAACAAATTTATTTTTAAAATGCTTTCACTTATTTTGCAGGTAGTTGTTAACATAAACTCTACATTGCTTGCATGCTTTTTGTAACACGTTGGTGAGATTTTGTAACTTGTCTCTTTCCTTCCAGTACTGTAAGACATGACACATCTCAGCCTTTAGGACATTGTTTTTGTAACTGAAAACAAAAAATGCTCGTTATCAATTTATCTGGAATTAATCACAAAGGTAGGTGGTCTTCATCTCAAGTATTTCATAAGTGTTAGTTCCTTTAAAAATATATCTCTAAGTTAAATGATAATCAGAGTTCCAGAAATACTTGCTTATTTTAGTTATCCTTAAAGACACTGAGTGCCAGATGAATAACAGATATTGATTGCTTTGTTTGAAATGCCAGTCTGCTCTCAGACCAATCTTGAAACGCAAGAGCAATTTTTTTTTAGTTTTAGAGAACTAGGATGAAGTTGGATACCATACATGTTTTTAACAACATTTATTATACTTTAGTATAAAAAGCATAAAATTGAATATCATTTTAAATATATATTATATTTTAATGTAAAACATATAATGCTGTAGTTTAGAGAACACCTAAACTTTTAAAGTTAAATATATAAGATATATATATGTATATATATATATATAAACACACATATTTTTTTCTTTTTTGAAAAACATAGCCCGTGGGTTCGAGACCTGCCTGGGCAACTTGGTGAGACCTCATCTCTACAATAAATAAAAAAAAATTAGCTGGGCGTGGTAGTGTGCGCCTATAGTTCCAGCTACTCGGAAGGCTGAGGCGGAAGGATTGCCGGAGCCCAGCAGGTCGAGGCTGCGGTGGCTGGGAGCGGCCACTGCACTCCAGTCTGGGTGACTAAGTGAGACTCCAACTCAAAAAAAAAAAGAAAAAGAAAAAAAAACATAGTGCGTAAAGATAAAGTGAATACCACTTTCTACTGAAGAGGCCCCAAATCAAAGATGCACCTAGAAGAAACAATCAAACAGGCACCCCTAAGGCCAGATTGTTTTCTGAATACCACTTCCCACTAAAGGAACCAGATTCCTTGGAGAAACATCTAGTTCCAGGCCCACAGCAGAACATGTACAAAATTAGTTTATAACATCTTGTCATTCCGAAAGACAAAGAGGCTCTCAAAGACTTCCAGGGTCCTGTCCAAAAATCTCAGCCTCCAACCTTAAGAGGCTTCTACTGGAACAATTAGAATATCAATAAGAATTTTAATGGCAGTAAATTAGAGTATATCAAATATGTTTAAATCTATGTGTTTTTAATGGTTAATAATAAAACACCTTTCACTTTTGGAGGATGTTAGGAAGCACTTTTTTTGAAACTGATAAATAAAAAATAATTTCTATTTTAATTGTTGAGTTAATAAAAATCCTAGAAGAAAATCTAAGAAAAACTCTTCTGGACATTGGCCCAGGCAAAGCATTTATGGCTAAATAAAAATAAATAAGTGTGATTTAACTCAACTAAAACGCTTCCACACAGCAAAGGAAACAATCAACAGAATAAACAGACAATCTACAGAAAGGGAGAAGATATTCACAAACTATACATCCCACAAGGACTAATATCCAGGTTCTACGAAGAACTTAAACAAATCAGCAAGAAAAAAGCAAATAGCCCCATTTAAAAATGGGCAAACAATGTGAACAGACATCTCTCAAAAGAAGATAAACACATGACCAACAAACATATGAAAAAATGTTCAACCTCACTAATCGTCAGAGAAGTGCAAATTAAAACCACAAGTGCAAATATCACCTTACAGTAGTCAGAATGACCGTTATTAACAAATCAAAAAACAATAGATGTTGGCACAGATGCAGTGAAAAGGGAACACTTAAATACTATCGATGGAAGTGTAAATTAATAAAACCTCTATGAAAATCAGTATGAGGATTTCTCAAAGAACTGAAAGTAAATCTAACATTCAATCCAGCAATTCCTTTACTTGGTCTCTACCCAATAGGAATAGAGGTCATTATACAAAAAAAGATACATGCACTCATATGTTTATTGCAGCAAATTCACAATTGCAAAAGATGTGAAATCAACCCAAATGCCCATCAGTTGATCAGTGGATAATGAAAATGTGGTATACACACACACACACACACACACACACACCACACACACACACACACACTATGGAATATTATTCAGCCATAAAAAGTAATGGAGCAATGTCTTTTGCAGCAACTTGGAACTGGATAACATCATCCTAAGTGAAGTAATAATGCAGGAACAGGAAACCAAATACAGCATATTCTCACTTACAAATGGGAGCTGAACTAAGGACCTGAAATGCCATATAGAATGGCATTAGAGACTCAAAAGGAGGAGGGTGGTAAGGGAGAGAAGAATGAAAAATCACCTAACGGGTTCTATGTGCACAGGTGGGGGTGGGGGGTACACTTAAAGCCCAGACTTCTTCACCACTATACCATGCATCGATATAACCAAACCGTTTGAATCCCCTAAAACTATTGAAATAAAATTTTTTAAAAAATAAAATAAAATAAATTGTTGGGTTAAGTAAATAATAAGAAAGAATTTCTCTTTATAAAAGCATTGCCGCCTATAATGAAGATGAACTGACAGAAATTAAAATATTAACATTTGGCATTTTCTAATAAATTAAACTGGATCTGGGCAATGAGCACCAATGGCTGCTAACAGCACAAGGATAGAGACAACCAGTCACCTGTGAGTCCTGGAAGTACACTTTATCACCCATGACATAGTCTTGTTTAAAAAAAAAAGAATCAGAATCTGACCAAACTTCTAGATCCACCTTTAGTAAGCCGTATTTTAATATTAGTAGTATTAGCATTTAGTATATTCTAGATCGTAGTAGCATAGGAGACAGAGAAACAAATTAAGGGTACCATAAGAATGCAATTTAGACTATGACGAACTCTACAGAACATATCATCTGGTTTCTTTCTCAAAAAAGTTGAAAGGGGGAAAAAGAGGAAGGAGAACTTATATACTGAAAGAAATTTACCAGTGACATAAACCAATAGGAGTGAATGGACATTATTTGAATTCAATTCCAGCAAATAAACAAAAAATTATAGGACAAACAGATTAATGAACTGACTGGATATTTGATGATACCAAGTGACTCTGGTTAATTTTTTTAGTATGGTAGTTTCTTTTTAAAGAATTCCTTACCCTTTGGAAACACACGTTGAGTTATATACAGATGAAATGATGTGATGTTTGAGATGTCTGTTGAAAAATGCAGAGGAGGGGAAAAGCAGGAAACAAAATAAGCTGTGAGTTGCTGAACCTGGAAGTTGGATAAATGCCTCTTCTTCATTACTTCTCTCTACCTTGTATATGCCTGAAATCTTGTAAAATAAAATACTCTTAGTAAAAACAAAAAAAGAATCCTTTAAAAAAGGGTAAAGTTTCACTCTCCCTCATCACCTCCTGTCTACCCAAATAGTTACATCCATTTTTCAAATAATGTATTTTGAGACTTTTTAATTCGTTGAATACCTGCTGAGAATTGAATATGTACATGGTGAGTTGAGTCTTTTATCATTAGGGGTGATTCTATCACTAATGGTAATTTTTGCCTTCAAATCTATTTTATCTGCTATTACTACAGCTACCTCAGCTATATTTTTTATAGTATTTACCAGATATATCTTTTTCCATCTTTTTATATTTTTAGTTTATATTTATTCTTATAATTTAGGTGTGTCTTTTTAAAATACAGTTGGATGAAATGACTTTACAATCGACATATTCAGTTAACTGGTAAGTTTAGTCTTTTTATATTTGTTATAATTCTTATGTTTTAACTTGTTTCTGTCATCTTAATGAGCTATAGTGTTTCATTTTGTTGCCCTTTTACTCATGTATTCTTACCTTTTGAATTGATATCTTTATCTTTTCTTATACTGCACTCCAGTCTGGGCGACAGAGTTAGACTCCAACTCAAAAAAAAAAAAAAAAAAAAAAGAACTATTTGCTAGTTTCTTCTCTTTGTCTTCTTGCTATTTTTAGGGTTCATTCGGCTGCTTTTTCCCCTCAAATTTTTTAGTTAGATGCTTAGCACGTTGCTTTTTAGTTTTTCTTCTTTTATAATATAAGCATCTAAGGCTATGACTTCCTACAAAATACAACTTTAGATGCATCCTACATATTTTTTAAAATTTTTATTTTAAGTATCCATTGTTAAATCTATACAGCTGTAAAAGCAGCCCTTTTAAGTTGTAACTGAAATACAACAAATTGTATATTTAAAGTCTATATTGTGATAAGTTCTGACACATCGGTTCACCATAGACCATCACCGCAATTAAGATAGCAGACCTATGCATCACCCGAATATTTTCCTCATGCATCTCTGTAATCCTTCCTCCCATTCCCACATGACCACTGATTTGCTTTCTACGACTGTGCATTCATTTATGCCATCAGGGTTTTTATATAAATAAAATAACTTATTTGTATGTATGTTTCCTTGTCTGGATTCTTGCACTCAGGATAATTATTTTGGTTTTCATCTATGTTTGATGTATCAACAGTTCATTCCTTTTACTGCTGAGTAGCATTCCATTGTATACTATCATTTGTCAACTCATTCTCCTGTTGATAGACATCTGAATTATTTACAGTTCGGAGCTATTATAAATAATGCTGCTAAGGGCATTGATGTAGACGTCTTTGAGTGGACACATGCTTTTTTTTCTTTTGGATAAAAACTTAGAAGTAGAATGGTTGGTTAATACGGTAAGTATGCACTGCGTGTTTTAAGAAACCACCAAACTTTTCTCCAAAGTCGCATCGTTGTGCTTTCCCACCAGTAGTATATGAGTTATAGGTGCTCTGTGTATTTGTCAACACTCAGTATGGTCAGCCATTTAAATTGTAGACATTCTAGTAGATGTGTAGTGGAGCTCGTTGGGGTTTGATTTGCATTTCCCTAATGACTATGATACCAAGCATTTTTTCACCAGCTTATTTGCCATCAATATATCTTCTATAATGTAATCACTGTTCAATACGTTCGCTCACTTTTTAATTCAGTTTTTTCTTATGATTGAGTTCTGAGGACTCTTTATATATTGCTGATTTGTCTTTTGTTAAATATGTGATTTGCCAATATTTTATACTTGTGTGCAGTATGTCTTAACAGTGTCTTTTGAAGAGCAGACATTCTCAATCTGGTCCTACTGTACGATTTGTCAGTGCCCTAGGGCCAACAAACACCAGGAACATTATAGTTTATATTTTAGGTTTATAACTTGGTGAAAGGTAGGAGAATGCTCGCCATGGGGAATTGTGGAGAGTCTGGGTGAGAGAGTATTAGAAGGAAACTGTTACAGGATTTGAGTTTTGGCTGGGTAATTTTACTTTATTTAAGTTTTGTTTTTTTTAAGTCAGACTCTCACTCTGTCACCCAGGATGGAGTACAAAGGCACGCTCAAAGCCACCACAGCCTCGACTTACTGGGCTTAGGCGATCCTTCTGCCTCAGCCTTCCAAGTAGCTGGACCTACAGGTGTCCTGCTTATTTTTTTTTACTGTAGAGACGAGGTCTCACCAAGTTGCCCAGGCTGGTCTCGAACTGCTGAGCTCAGTCAATGCTCCCACCTCGGCCTCCCAAATTACTAGGATTACAGCCTTGAGCCACTGTGCCCCGCCCGGGTGGGTAATTTTAGGAAAGATCTTAGGAAGATCTAAGGGAGTGGAAATTCTCTCTAGATTGAGTGCTGCCAGAAAGCAGGTGCAATTCCATGGGGGTTAAATTTTTTTGGTTTATAAGGAGGGCAAACAATAATAAAGCTATACCTGGTAAGAAAGTAGTAAATAGTGGTCACTCATTTTAGCTGAGAGGAGGACATTTGATGTTCTATGGGTTCCCTGTTTTTGTCTCACTTTATTACGGCTTCCAAGTGACCTTGTCTGATGTTGCCGTTTTATGAGATTATGTCTAAGAGAAGAATAATATTAACTAATTAACTAGCTTTTAACTAGCGAACATCAGGGCAACTTTGTGGTAACACTGAAGACTTGCTGTGTCAGACAATTCCCTGATGTAAGGGGTTCCTTTTTTCTGTCCTGATTTTCTCTTTTTTGGATCTTACTTTTGCTGTCATACCTATGACCCAAGGTCACAAAGATTCTTTCCGATTTGTTCTGCCCTAAAAGACCAATGATTTTATATTTAGATCAATAATTACTTTTGTGTTAATTTTTGCATTTGCTGCTAGGAGTAGATCAAAGTAGCACTAGTAGCAGTTATTCCCCCCTTCCCCCTCCCTTTCCCTCATCCGTCTCCCTCACTGTTCCTTCCTCTTCCTCCTCCTTTGCCTATGGATATCCATTTATGCCAGTATCGCTTGTTGAAAAGAAAATTCTTTCTTCACTGAATAGTCTTTGTTGAAAATCAATTGCCCATATATACGTATGGGTCTATTTTGGAGCCTCTGTATTCTACCATGTTAACCTACTTGTTTATTTTGACATCAAAACCACACAGTCTTGATTATGTAGCTTTGTAATAAGTCTTGAAGACTCTGCTTTGTTCTTTTTCAATGTTGTTTTGGACATTTTAGGTCCTTCTCATGTGAATTTTAGATTTGGCTTATGAATTTCTGGGGGTGGAAATTATGCTGGGATTTGGTTGAGATGGAGTTGAAATCACAGAACAATTTGGAAAGAACTGACATCTTAATAATATTGAGTAGTCTTCTGATCCCTGAACGCAGTACTTCTCTCCATTTGTTTATCTTCTTTCATTTCTTTCAATGATGTTTTGTAGTTTTCAGTGTTCGAGTCTTACACATCTTTTTTCATATTTTTCCTTAAGATTTTTGTTTTTTAATGATATTGTAAATGAAATTATTATTTTTTTAATTTTTCTTTTTTAAATTTTAATCAATTTTTTAATGATATTGTGGGGTACAATTAAGGGTTAGGTATATAAATATGCTTTGTTCAGGCACCCTTGTTGATAAGAGGTGGCTCCCCATCCCCAGACAGATATTTACTACCTTTAATTCCATCTTCCTTCCCCTCTCCCCCCGTAGTTTCCCACCACTGTCAGTCATTTTCTTATAGTATTATGTTGGATGTTCAAGGTCCACTATATGAGTGAGAACATGTGATACTCAGATCTTTGTTTCTGTGAGAGATCACTCAGTATTATAGACTCTAGTTCCAACCAGGTTCATGATTTTGTTCTTTTTTATGGCTGCATAGTATTCCATCATGTATATGTACCACATTTTTTTAATCCAGTCCTCTTTTGATTGACAGCATGGTTGCTTCCAGCTTCTTGCTATTGTGAACAATGCTGTGATAAACATACGTGTGCAGGTATCTATTCTATAGAGTGATTTTAGTTCTTCAGGGTATATTCCCAGTAGGGGGCTTGCGGAGCCATATGGAAGGTCAATATTTAGAGCTTTTAGGAATCGCCATACTGTTTTCCACAGAGGTTGCACTAGTTTGCACTCCCACCAACAGTGTAGAAGTGTTCCCTTTTCGCCACACCCTCTCCAGCAACTGTTATTTTTTGAGTTATTGATAATTGCCATTCTGACTGGAGTTAGGTGGTATCTCAGTGTGGTTTTGATTTGCATCTCCTTGATGATTAGTGAGGTTGAACATTTTTTCATGTGTCTGTTGGCTGTTCGGATGTCTTCCTTTGAGAAGTGCCTGTTCATATCTTTTGCCCATTTTATAATGGGGTTGTTTGTTTTTTTCTTTACCTAAGGCAATCTACAGATTTAATGCAATACCTATCAAATTACCAGCAGCATTCTTCTCAGACCTAGAAAAAACAACACAGGAACTCATATGGAAACATAAACGACCAAGAATAGCTGGAACAGTCCTCAGCAAAAAAAACAAAGCAGGTGGTATCACATTACCAGACTTCAAACTTTACTATAAAGCTACAATAATCAAAACAGCTTGGTATTGGTACAAGAACAGGCATATAGACCAATGGAATAGAATTGAGATTCCAGAAGCAAAGCCTCAATTTCTCAACCAACTCATCTTCAACAAAGCCTCCACCACCTACCACTGGGGAGAGAACCTATTCAGTAAATGGTGCTGGGAAAACTGGCTGACCACATGTAGAACATTGAATCAGCACCCCTATCTATTCCCATACACAAAAATTAACTCTAAATTTATCAGAGACTTAAATGTAAAACCTCAAACCATAAGAACCTTAGAAAATGAAGGACATACCCTCATGGAAATTGGAACTGGCATCCAATTCCTGAACAAAACCCGAAATCCACAGGCCATAAGAGATAAGATAGACAAGTGGGACCTCATTAAACTGACAAGCTTCTGCAAAGCCAAAGAAACCATCAAGAGAGCAGGGAGACAGCTTACAGACTGGGAAAAAGTATTTGCCAACTCCAGGTCTGACAAAGGCTTAACATCTTGGATCTATGAAATTATTTTTTAAATTTCAATTTCTTCTTATTGTTTTTACATAGAAATACAATAATTTGTTCCATGGGCTAGTCAGAGGTATGTGGGTTACTTTCCAAATATTCAATAATTTTCTATATACTTTTTAATTATTGATTCCTATTTTCAGTCCATTGTAGTCAAGGTATATACTATTGACACCTCAAATCTTTTAAAATTTATTGAGATCTATTTTATGGTTCTAAGATGTTCTACATTGGTAAATGGTCCATGTACACTTTGAAAGAATGAGTATTCTGCTACTGTTGTGTGGTATGTTCTATAAAGGTCAATCAGGATGAGTTAATTTGTAGAGTTGTTCAAGTCTTCTATATGCTTATTAACTTTCATTATACTTTTATTGATTGTTGAGAAGAGGTATTAAGATCTCCAACTATAATTGTGAATTTATCTATTTAACCCTTAAGTTCTATCAGTTTTTACTTTAAATATTTTAAAGCCCTGTTATTGGATACACACGTTTAGGACTGTTATGTCCTCTTGACCAATTGATGCTTTTATCATTAGGAAATTATGAAATGGTTGCCCTTTCTCCTGGTAATATTCTTGCCTATGTAGTCTACTTTTCCCATCCTTTTATTTTTAAAGTTTTTGTCTTCATATTTAAAGTGTGTTTTTTTTCATAAGTAGCATATATTTGGGTCTTCTTTTTGTATATAATTTGACACTCTTTGCCTTTTTAAGAATTATGGTATTTAGACCATTAATGTTTATTTAACGTTAACTGATATAACTGGATTTAAATCACCTATCTTGCTATTTATTTCATCTGTTTGTTTCCTTTCCCTTTTTTAAATGCCTTTTTTTTTGTTAAATCAATTTTGTTGCTGTTTCATTTCACTTTATCTCCTTTATGGGCTTTTAAACTCTTATAGCTCTTTGTGTTACTTGGGTGGTTGCTTCAGGGTTTAGAGTATATTTCCTTAGCTTATTACAATCTTCCTTCAAGTGACATTATGCCATTTCACATAGAGCATTAGAACCTTACAACAGTATCCTGTCATTTTTCCTCTAGCTACGGTGTTGGAAGTTTAGCATTCACTTGTCATTTGGAGTAACAATGTTGTGCTTGTGAATATGCCTTGCAGTTTGCAGATTTCTTGAAGACAGTACTATTTGTGGGCTAAAAAAAAATAGAATGTCAAGTGGGAAAAAAGCCTACACTTCCAACATATTCTGTTTCGGTTTAACAGAGTAAAGGCAGCGAGGGCAGCTCAAGACATCTGTGCCCTGTAGGAGAGAAGGAAGAATGCCATCGGGGAAAGCAGGGCAAGAAAATGGTTTTGTTGTTTCAAAGAGGGCAGCTGTGACCTGAGTGATTCACCATGTTCAAAAAAAGCATGGGCCTTTTTTATTTTTTTTGAGTTGGAATCTCACTCCGTCGCCCAGGCTGGAATACAGTGGCACACTCACGGCCACCACAGCCTCGACCTGCTGGGCTCCGGCGATCCTTCTGCCTCAGCCCTCCAAGTAGCCGGAACTTGTTGTTTAATTTCATTTTATCTCCTTTATGGGCTTTTAAACTCTTTTATAGCTCTTTGTGTTACTTTGGGGATTGCTTTAGGGTTTGGCGTATACATCCTTAGCTTATTACAATCTTTCTTCCAGTGACATTATGCCATTTCACATACAGCATTAGAACCTTAAAATAGTATCCTGCCATCTCTCCTCAAGCTGCCTGTGTGCTATTTTTGTGATACATTTTATTTCTACATGCTATCAACCTCCCAATACATTAACATTTTTGCTTTAAACACTTGCTCTCAGTAAGCATACCTCCGGGAAGTTTCTTCCCATTCAGCTACCATGCCCAGCTAATTTTTTTTTTTTTCTTTTTTGGGAGGAGGGCTCATCAAGTTGCCCGGGCTGGTCTCGAACCTACGGGCTCAGACAATCCACTCGCCTCAGCCTCCCAAAGGGCTGGGATTACAGGTTGAGCCACTGAGACTGTCCTAAACATGGGCTTTGATGGAGACCATTTAGAAGCTTTTTTTAAAAAAAAATTTTTATTCATCGTTATTTTTAATTTTGGTATTGTGGGGTACAGTTAAGGGTTAGGTATACAAATATGTTTCATTCAGGCACCCTTGTTGATAAGGGGTGTCTCCCCATCCCCAGACAGATGCTTTAATCCATGGTGATCCACATCAGTCAATCTGAGAATTTGCCAATGGGATGAGCTGTGACCCGTCAACCATCCTGCGATATTTGCATTCCGTGGGCAAGCAAAAGTGCTGCAAACCTATGCATCAGAAGTCCAACCATAGACTAAAATAGATAATGGGAAGGTAAGAGAAGAGGATCAGGCTCTACCGTGAGAAACCCGGTCACCGATTACAGAAGAATTTTTTTTTTGGAGAGTGGGCAGCCTCGTCTTGTTCTGGTTTTCAGGGGAAGACAGATGGATTTTAATTTAACCCTTGTTTGTACACCACTGTAGCTCTAACTTCCTTTCACAGCAGCTTCTATCTGCACTACTGCACTTTAGGAGACATTTTTTCCTCTTTCTTAAATTTATTTTATTTAAAGGTGTGGGGTATAATTCAGGATTAGGTACATAAGTGGTCATTGTGCAGGTAAAGTTTGGGCCTTCCTTTTGTCCCCTCTTCTCCTGGCTTGAGAACACGTAACCCTTACAGATGTCATGTGCTCCTCCTCCCCCGCACTCCCCAAAGTGTCCTGCTACTGTCAATCCCTTTCTTTCTCTCTTTTTTTTTTTTGAGTTGGAGTCTCACTCTGTTGGCTCCCGGCCACCGCAGCCTCGACCTGCTGGGCTCCGGCGATTCTTCCGCCTCAGCCTTCCGAGTAGCCGGAACTACAGGCGCGCGCTACCACTCCCGGCTAATTTTTTTAAAATTTATTGTAGAGATGAGATCTCGCCTAGTTGCCCAGGCGGATCTCGAACCCGCGGGCTCAGGCAATCCACTCACCTCAGCCTCCCAAAGGCGCGGGATTACAGGCTGAGCCACCAAGCCCGGCTTCAATCCCTTTCTTATAGCACTGTGATGAATGTTCAGTGTTCACTCGTGAGTGAAAACGTGGTACTTGGTTTTTTGTTTCTGTGATAGATCACTGACTATTATAGACTCTAAATTCATCCAAGTTGCTGCAAAGTCCATAATTTTGTCTCTCTTTATGGCTGCATAATACTCCATTGTGTATATGTACCAAATTTTTTTTATCCAGAGTACTTTCAATGGGCAGTATGGTTGAATCCATGTTTTTGCTGTCATGAATGATGCTGTGATAAACATGTGTGTGCAGGTATCTTTTCCTAGAATGATTTGAGTTCCTCCCTATATTCCCAGAAGGGAGATTGCTGGATCATATGGAAGGTCGATTTTTAGATCTTTTAGGAATCGCCACACTGTTTTCCACAGAGGCTGTACTTGTTTACACTCCCACCAACAGTATAGAAGCATTCCCTTTTCTCCACATCCTCTCCAGCATCTGTTGTTTTTTGAGGTATTTATGATGGCCATCCTCACTGGAGTTAGGTGGTATCTCAGTGCTGTTTTGATTTGCCTTTCTTTGATGAAATTCGCCAGGCTGAGCATTTTTTCGTGTGTCTGTGGGCTGCTCCTATGTATTCTTTTGAGAAGTGTCTATTCATATGGAGACATTTTTAAAAATTCTGTCTGCTTCCTAATCAAGGGCACAATGCAACTGCCTCTTTCTTCTATCCCTGCTCCTCCCAGCACCTAGTTTGGTTCCCAGTTAACATGAATTCTAGAAGGTCTCTGGAGTTCCATCAGGAGACCATGGCCGATGGGGTCCATTCGCTGCTGGCTTCGGGCTGTTCGGTCATTTGAGACCATCTCCCAAGCCGAATCAGCGATGAAAGATGTGCTTGGCGACTCTTCCTCGGTTCTCTTTTCAGGAGAGCCGCAGGTTGTCTGGGCGGCCAGGTGGGGGGTGAGCAGAGGTCGGCAAGGACCGCGGTGCCCACGAGTTCACCGCAAGCGACACACCTGCCCCCACGCTGGCCGGTGACACCCCAGGACCAAGAGGGAGAGGGGGTCTGGTCAAGCTGCCTGCCCCCATCCTGGGAGAGGGGCGGCAGGGCCAGAGCTGACCACTGTGATTGGGGGGTGGAGGGGTGGGGGGAGGTTGTTCCCTGGGTTCTCTGACTTCGCTGCAGAAAGGAATTCCAGAGTGAGTCTCAGAGACAAGTGTAAAGTATAACTTGGGAGGAGGGGAGGGAGAGGGGAGAGAAGACATGACACATTGAGGAGAGGTTGCCAGAGCCCTTAAGGTAAAGGGCACACCCCCTTTCTGGTAGAAAGGACACACCCCCTTTCTGGCTTTATAGACGTCCAAAATGATGGTTAAGCAGCCTATTTCTGAGCTAAGCTTTGACCACAAATTTCAGTTCTTATCATTTTACTCCTATATTTGCCTGTGTCAAGAGGAACTTTTGATAGAATAGGAAAAGTTGCTCTTTTTTTGAGTCAGAGTCTCACTTCCTGGCCCAGGCTGCAGTGCCATGGCACACTCATAGCCACCCCAGTGTCAACCTGCTGGGCTGCAGCAATCCTCCCACCTCAGCCTTCCAAGTAGCCGGAACTACAGGCACACATTACCTGCATGATTATTTATTTATTTATTTATTTATTTTTTTTTGGTAGAGGCAAGGTCTGGCCAACATGCCCAGGCTGGTCTCAAACCCGCAGACTCAGGAAATCCTCTCGCCTCAGCCTCCCAAAGTGCTGGGATTACAGGCCACCGAGGAAAAGTTGATCTTTTATTAAGTTTTATTGAGCGCACCATGCTTCAGTGTTGTCTGGAGCAGATGTGATGTGGAGAGCAGACGACCACTGTCACTGTAGCAGGCCTTGAGTAAAGGCCCCAAGCGAAGGCAAGGTCTCGCTTAATGACCCCAAGCTTGTAGGGAAGGTCTCGCTTGGTAACTCTGCATCCTAGCCAAAGGCGAGGGATGCAGCCTGCTACACGAAATGGTGTGTCAGATGCCCACACATCCAGGTGCACATAGCATCAATAAAGCCTTAGTCACAACAAGAGAACCTCGAAACAACTTGCCTTTAGCTAGCAACAAAATTTCATTAGGGCTCCCTCAGAGACCTTGAATCCCTTCCAACTTTCTTTGTGCTTAATTATAAAATAAACATGCTGAGCTAGTTGGGGGCCACTTCTCCTCCATCAGAGGAGTGTCCTACCTGGCCCCAGCTTTTCTTTGTGTCTTTGTAAGTCTGTGTCTTTCTTAATCTCTCGATGCTCTCTCTTGGAACCCTCAAGGCAGCCATGCGGGTCATGGCACAGTGTCTTCAGTAATTCCCTACTATCTTGTTTTCGGTCTTTGTAGACAGCCACCTTATATTCCAAGGTCAGGCCTGGGTTTCAGTCAGTGTGTGATTTTTTTTTAAGAGCTGAAATCCAATAAAACAGTGCCCAGATGTCTGATCACCTAGTTTCCTGATTATCTAAGCCAGCCTATAAGAAATTCACTATCTGTACATAAACTATACTAGCTGTCCTGTCTGAGGTGGGCCAGGGTTTTAGAAAGCTATTTTCAGACTTGGGATCATTTCCCTTCCTGAGATGGGAAGGTGAAGGGTGAAGGGAGAAGGTGGTGGCAGACAAAGCCTGCAGCTGGGGTGGCCAGTGTAGAGGCCACTGTCTGCTTGTGTCTTTTCCAGGACACTGATGCGTTTTCCACAGCTTCCCTGGGCAGCTCTGTAAAACCCTGTAACTCCTTACAGGCCTTTCACTCTTGTATTTTTAACTATTCTGTGGATATACTCAAATTTAAGAATTTTAAAAATATAGACTATGTCAGTCAATTTATATGAGAACTTACATTGAATATATTCACAATTCATTTTCCATTCAAATATTAGAAAGGAAAGCCATTTTCCTAGTTTAAAAATTTTATTGAAAATATTTAATTTCATCATGATTTAACCTCAAAAATAAATTTTGATAGAGTAAAAAAGTTCATAGGTCTTTGGAATCAGATATGCCTGTATTTAGATTCATGTATTATGTGACTTTACCCAAGTGTGGTAGTCAATAGTGCTGGTCTCCAAATATTTCTATCTCTATACCTTCCCCAAACAAGGCAGGATTGCACTTCCTGGCCAAATAGTGGTTAGGTGGAGTCATGTGACTAATTTTGGCCAATAAGTTGTAAGTGGAGTCAAAATAACTATTACATATGTTAAAGCAGATAAATAAAAATATAAAAAGATAAAGGATTCAACAGATAATTGACTATAATAAAAGAACTTCTAGAACTTCAAAATACAATATCTGAAGTTGAGAATTAGATGGGTTACAAACCAGACTGCACACATCAGAAGTCTGGGTGAGAAAATTCTGAACAATCCAATAGAAAATATTCAAACTGAATCACAGAAAAAGACTAAAACAGAGCATAAGAGTTATGTGGGACACAAATAGAAGTTCTGCACTCTAGGAAATTGGAATCATAGAAAACGAGAGAAGGAGATGGATCAAGAGAAATATTTGAAGAAAAAATGGCTGAAATTTTTTCACATCTGATTGAGAAACTTTAACTCACTGAATCAAGAAGCTCACTAAGCCCAACAGGATAAGCATAAGCGCATACACACACACACACACACACACACACACACACACACACACACTACAAAACACATCTAAGTATGTTATAGTCAAGTTACGAAAATCAGAGATAAAGAGAAATTTAAAAGCAGTTAGAGAAGGAAGACAGGACATATTTACTTCAAAGAGGCCACGATAAGACTGATGGCTGACTTTTAACAAAATTACTAAAGCTAGAAAATAATGGAATAGCATCTTTTTAAGTACTGAAAGGAAAATAAAAAGGAAAAAAAAATCTTTCTTTACTCAGCTGAAAATGTCTGTCTTTCAGAAATAAAGACAGAATCAAGATGCTTTAAACCGAATAAAATAAATAAATAAAGCAAACTGAAGAATTTTATTGCCATCAATATTGTACTACATGAAATATGAAGGGGAAGTCTTTTGGCTAAAGAAAAACTATCCAGATAGCAGTAGAGAACTAAAGGAAATAATGAAGAATGCTAGAAAATGTGACTATAAGAATCAATATAACATGGTATTGACTATTTCAAACAGCAATAATCATGTTTTGTGGTATTTATAACATACATGAAAGTGAAACATATGGCAGTATCACAAAGCCAGGATGGGTGCATAAATTTAAATCCTATGGTTGGTGCACTGTTTTGTGGTAAAAGTACTAATTTAAAGTAGACTGATAAATCAGGTTTGCATATTGTTCTCTCTTGGGCAACACCAAAGGAATCATTTTTTAAAGGTAAAATTAAAAAGCGTTAGTGGAATAATAAAGTTATACTTGATTAATCCAAAAGAAAGTGAGAAAGAAGAATAAAGCACCAGGTAATAAATTAGATAACTAGAAAAGGAATAGAAAAATATGGAGTTAATTTACATTGAATGTAAATGGTTAGGAATATTCCATTTAAGAAATAAATGCTGGCCAGGTACAGTGGCTCACACCTATAATCTTAGCCATTTGGAAGGCCAAGGTGGGAGGATTACTTGAGCCCAGGAGTTTGAGACCAACCTAGGCAATGTAGCAAGACATCATCTCTGAAAAGCAAAAAAATTAGCTGGGCATACTGGCACACACCAGATACTTGGCAGGCTGAGGCAGAAGGATTGCTGAGCCTAGAAGGTCAAGACTGTATTGAGCCATGAGCATGCCACTGTACTCCAACCTGGGAGACAGAGTGAGACCCCTAACTTAAACAATAAAAATAACAAGCAAATTGACAGACTGGATTAGACAAAGCATAGCCACATGCTGTTTGCATATGACATGACTTTAGGTATATGGAAACATAAAAGGATGAAATTAATGGGGTGGAAAAATTTTGGATACTAAAAAAACAATAGGCTGACAATCAGATAAAAACCACAAGCACTATATGAGAGAAAATGAAAATACAGATAAAATATTCTTCAAGACAAGGACTATCATGAGAGATGGAAGTGTTTATGATAAATAGGTTAGTTCGAGAGAAAAAATATAATATCTCTTAATTTTTTATGTACCTAACAACAGGTGTACACACACAGACACACATACAGCAAAATGTGACAAATCTAAAAGGAGAAATAATAGGAGATTTTGAACAAAACTCTTAGCAATAAATAAAACAAGTAGAGAAATCTAGGTAAATTGTATATAGGAACAAAAAACTTCAGTACTTTGATTTAGTGAATATGTATCACTATATACAATTACTGTAGAAACACCATTGCTTCAGCTTCACATGACCATGGGCAGCAGATTGGGTTTGGCCTGTAGTTGTATTTGCCAATTCTTGGGTTAGACCATTAAAGAAGTTGCAGCATAGCCGGGCATGGTGGCATGCACCTGTATTTCCAACTACTTGGAAGTCTGAGGCGGAAGGATCACCTAAGCCCAACTGGTTGAGGTTGCGGTGGCTGTGAGAGTGCCACTGCCTTCCAGCCTGGGTGGCAGAGTGAGACTCCAACAAAAGAAAACAAAAAAGAAGTTGCAACCAATATTAAAAAATTAAAATCTGACAGTATACGTTTTTTGCAATACTGTAAACTTAATAAAATTAAATAGTAAGTAGCTAAGGTATTTTAAGTATTTGGAAATTAAGCAATACATCTTTATATAACTAGAGATCAAATAAGAAATCACAGTGAAAATTAGAAACGATTTAGCTGAATAATAAAAACACAAGTATCAAAAACTGTACAAAACTACTGCAACAGTGCTTAGAGGGAAAGTTGTTACTTTAAATGCCTGTACTACAAAAGGACAGATGAAAATCAGTGATCTGCCGGCTCGGTGGCTCAGCCTGTAATCTCGCGCCTTTGGGAGGCTGAGGTGAGTGGATTGCCTGAGCCCGCGGGTTCGAGACCCGCCTGGGCAGCGAGACCTCATCTCTACAATAAATCAAAAAATCAGCCGGGCGTGGTAGTGCATGCCTGTAATTCCGGCTACTTGGAAGGCTGAGGCGGAAGGATCACCGGAGCCCAGCAGGTCGAGGCTGCGGTGGCCGGGAGCGGCCACTGCACTCCAGTCTGGGTGAAAGAGTGAGACTCCAACTCAAAAAAAAGAAAATCAGTGATCTCCAGGCTTCCATTTCAAGATACTAGAAAAATAAAAGCAAATTGAGCGCAAATAAGGGAGAAAGAAGGAAATAGCATTAAGAACAGAAATCAACTATAGGACAGAAAAAAATACAGTCCAATGTTTCTTATGAGCACAGTTGCAAAAGTCCTAAACAAAATATTAGCAAATTGAATCCAGTGAAATCCTTAAAGGACATCATATCATGATCAAGTAGAAGGTTAAGTTTTCTTTAATCTTTGAAAATCAACCAATGGAATTTACCATGTTTGCAGAAAAAAAGAAGAAAAATCATATGATCTATCTTAGCATCTTTCACAAAACTAGGAATAAAAAGAATTTCTTAATTTGTTCAAAGGTATCTATAAAACTATAGCAAGCATCATAATCAATGTTGAAATAATGAATGTTTTTCCACTGAACAAAGTAACAATAATGTTCACTATCATCACTGCCATTCAACATTGCACTGAAGATTCTAGTGCAATGAGAGGAAAATAAGGAGGCATTGAGATTGAAAACATAAAAGAAAATTTTTATTTGTAGATGACATGCAGGTATACATAGAAATGCCATAAACACATATGAATCATTAGAAATTATAAGCAACTTATCAAGATTGCTGAATACAAGGTCAGTATAGAAAGATCAATGATAACTCTATACATGGCAGGAAGGAAAAATAGAAAACAAAATTTTAAAACAACCAATTCATACAACCAAAAAATTACTTGGAATAAATCCTGAAATATCTGAATGGTGTTTAATGCCTCTACATTGAAAATACAAAACATTTCTATGAGAAATAGTCTTAAATAAATGGAAAGATATATTATCATTTTCAAGGACTGCGAAAACTCAGTATTGGCAAAATGCCAGTTCTCTGCAACTTGAACTATAAATTCAGTGCAATCTCAGACAAAATCCCAGCCAATGTTTCTGGTGGAAACTGATGAAAGGCCAAGACAATTATGAAGAAACACAACAAAGCTGGAGAATTTGCACTAGCAGATATCAACACTTATTATAATGCTTCAGTAATTAGGACAGAGTTTTATTGGCTCAAAGATAGACACAGAAACTGATACTCACATATGCAGTCTCTTGATTTACTACAAAGATGCCAATGGGATTCAGTAGAGAAAAATTCAATTGGGAAAAAAAAGCCTGACTGTTCCTTTTCCTTATGGAAAAAAAAAAAAGAACCTGAGTGCCTGTTTCACATCACATATCAAAGTTACAGTTAAGTTTCTAGAAGAAGTCATGGGAAACTATTTTCATGGACTTGGGAGAGGCAGGTCATTTCTCAAACAAGACACAAAAAGCACAACCATAAAAGAAAGGATAAATTGCATTTAATTAAAATTAAGAACTTCTGTTTCCCAGGAGCCCCCAAAAGAGTGAAAAGATGATGTGCGTTTGAAATACAAACATCTTACTGAATTGCGAAGGCACGATAAAGAGGTCTCTGCGATCAAAAAGAAAAAGGCAGTCTGTCAAAACACAGTAAGTCCTCATTTAATGTCGTTGATCATTTCCTGGGAACTGCAACTTTAGGTGAAACGATGTACAAAGACTTGAACTAGCGGATGCTTTAAACAACGAGATCTCAGAATGGCAAATAACATGAAAAGTTGCTCAAAATCATTGGTGGTGAAACACAAATTAAAATTAAGCATAAGTACAGACTCACTTGAGTAGCTAGGAAATATGAACAAACACCGATCATACCTAGTTTGGGCAATTATTTGAAGTAACTTGAACTCTTCTGTTGCTGGTGGAAGCATAAATTGTACGACTTAAGGACTAAGTTTGACAGTATTTGCTAGAGCTAAACACACATACAGCCTCTAGTGCAGCTTTTCCACTTTTGAATACATACCGGGTAAAAATAAATGCTTATGTCCCACAAAATACATGTACAAGAATGGTCATAGAAGGTTTATATATGCCCAAAATATTTGGGGGCACAAACCCTATGTTCATCACCAGTAGACTGAGCAAATAAATCAAGTCATATGATATAATATTAGACAGCAATTTAGATGTTTTGAATTCCAAAATGAATTAAAATACCACTGAGACACATAACCATATGGATCCATCTCACAGAATGCTAACTGAGTAAAGTATCATACAACCAAAGTGTACATTCCGCTTATATAACTCCATTCACGAGATGTTCAAAAATGAAAAAGTAATCTATAGTGAAAGAGGTCAGAATGGTGGCTACCTATAAGAGGAGGGTACTAAGTCAGAGAGTACACAGGGAGCCGTCTGAGGCCCTGAGAATGGTCTGGGTGGTGACCGCACAAGTACATATGAAAAAGTTCAAGACATGCATGAGGTTTGTGGGCTTTGCTCTGTAAGTCCTTCATCAATTTGAATAACTGACCCAGGAGGAGTATTGCCATTCATTCTTTCTGTTCACAGGGAACACCTCCCAGTTTTTATTGTTTTATGTGTCACTACATGTAACTCTTTTAAAATGCATCATACAGTTCTCCATTTCTCACCACTGCACATATATCTGACAGATTTTACAGCAGTAAACCTGGTTCTCAGTCCGACGGTGCTGTGGGTTGTAGCTGTAGAAGGATAGCCTTTGGTCAACCAAAGGCACAGACATGAAGAGCAGACCGTGTCTTTTCTTCCTTACACATCTTGGTCTGCGGCCTGTTCTCTTTTGACTCTTCCCCTAAGAGGGGTTAATGGGTGAACCTTCTGAAATTTTGCGTCAATTCTTTGGAAGATGTACATATACATTTTTCTTCTATATGCTTTCTCCATACAAATAATTTTGAGTTGCTTTCTCTCTTCCACTTACGTTTGAGTGATTCTTGACTAATTCCCTCAGTTTTAATAAGCATAACACTTAATGCTTAGAAAATGTGTAGGTATTTTATTCTATATGCTTAACAGACTAAATTAGGAAGTATTGGCTTCATAAATGGGTCACCAAATGGTGGAAGTCAGAGAGAAAAATTGATTCATTCAGTGTCTAGATGGGAAGTGAATTTTATCAATTTTGGACTTCAGCAGAAACAGCCTTTAGCATGTGAGAATTAGAGACCTAAATGCATTCATTAGAAAAGAATTATTAAAATAAATATAAGTGACGTGGATTTTTAACTGAGGAAGCTTTATCAGGATTAATTAGGGTTAGACAAAGATGGCATAAGCAAAGGAATAATGAATAAAATATTAGCGAAATGGTAAAAAATGGAATTGGTTAACAGATCAGAAACAGATTTATTACAAAGATCAGTAAGAGATGTTTGGCAAGTGTGATTAAGAAAAGCAAAACACAAATAACGTCAGCAATGAAGAAGTAGTGTAACTGCTGATATGAAAGAATATTTATAACAGACTTTAAAACCTATATAATAGGACAGTTTTTTAGGAAATTGTAAATTATCCACCTGAACCCAGCAGGCTGAGGCTGCGGTGGCCATGAGCGTGCCACTGCACTCCAGCCTGGACTACAGAGTGAGACTCCAACTCAAAAAACAAACAAACAAGTAATCAAAATTGAACCAGGAAGAAGTAAGAGCCTGACAAGGGCCAATAATCATAAAAGAAGATAAAATATTCCCCAGAGATTTTCTTCTGCTAAAAAGGCATGAAGATCAGGCAAGTTTGCACAACTTTCAAAGATTAATTCCCATCTTATTTCAGAGCATAGAAATATGAGAAGATTTTCATCTCATTTTGCAAGGTTAGTGTAACCTTGACACTACAATCAGGTAAAGCTTGCACAGGAAACAATTTATAGGTTAGCTTTACGTATGTATATAGATGCCAACTTCCTAATTACATTTCTTAGTATTTTGAGTCTAACAGTGTAATAAGAGTTAAGATAAAGAAAGGTATATTCTAGAAATATGAGGATAATTCATATTCATATTAGACAAATCTTTCAATTCAATTTACTACAATAACAGGTTGAAGGAGATGCACTACTCCTAATCTCTCAGATGCTGAAAGAGCATTCTATAAAATTCAACACCCACTTTTATAAAGCCCTCATAGAAAACTAGGAATAGGAGGGAACTTAGCTAACTTTATATATATTTTCTCCCATAAACTTATAGCACGTATACTTTGTGTTAAAACATTAGATACATTCTTTTTAAATTCGAGAATAGGAGAAAAATGTCCACTATCACTAATCATGCAATATGAGAGTAAAAGGAAATAAGAGGTAGAAAGTATAGCTATTAGAATGAATCAAAGCTAATTGCATGTGATAAGCTTGTTTAGAATATTAAAGAAAATCAATTAGAAGAGTGTTTAAGAAACTTTAAGAAAGTGGGAACAGGATGTGAGTTTTCCATTCTCACACAAATTTGCAGCTGGCATATTTCCAAGGCTTAAACTGTAGTTCCAGGAGTACTTTTTTTTTTTGAGATTTTCAAAAATCTCCAAAGGACAATTGTATGTTTCAGAGATGCACTTGACTGTGCATTGAGGAACGTTCACCTAATCTTTCGTTGGAAATGATCAGCCTACAATTATATTTAGCATATAATGACGTGCTGAAAAGGCAAATACCATGAGAAGAATCTAGTGGAATCCTAAGATGCCTTCTCAGTAATGAAAATGCTCAATTTAAAATTACCTGCTTGTGGATTGCTATCAGGGCTTCACATTTCCTATGTGCATTTTCAAAGATGAAATACATAAAATTTCACCACAGATCACAATTAACAGATGAACATTTTCAATTGATTTTGATGACACAGAGCACTAACTTTGAACCCTAATTAAGCAAAAATGTTATCTCCCACATAATTTTATTCTTCTCATTAGTAGACCTTATTGCCAAAAAAATGTACTAAGTTATTATTGTTATATTTTCCCATCATTAAAAACCCTGTGAAAATTTGTTTTCTCTCTTGTTATACAAGTAACTGCATAATACCCACCTGTTTGCCTCTTGGCCTGCAAATCCTAACATATTTACTCTCTGGTTTTTTACAGAAAAAATAGTTGCTGACCATGGTCTAGCCAGTTCTCCACACCCAGCAGTCTCTTTTAATAATTCAAATCGTATTAACTCCTGTTGTTCCCTTCCCTTTTTTTGCCTTGTTTCTTGTCCCTTTTGTGTATTGCATATATGTGGCATATATTCACAGGTAGTCACTGCTCACTGAGTCTTGACGTGATATTATTTTGCATGATTTCTTTGATGCACCCTTGCTCGGTTCCCTGCATAAACTAAAAGGAGGGTCCTAGCATTTGGAAAAGACCAAGTGCATGGCTTGAGAAAGAGTCAAGGTTAGGGATTTTGAGGAAACTGAAAATGTGTACTAGGTAGAGAGAAGAGAAGACATTGTATGTGCTCAGAAAATTTGCTGATTAATTGAAATGCACAGCTGTAGTCCTGTTACAGGGATTCTAGGTGAGTGGAGGGACAGTAAGTCAGGTCAGGCATTATGAAAAATGGCTGTGATGGTTCTGCTTTCATGAGGTCTGACTTTGTAATCTTTCCTTGTTACCCGCCAAGTCAGTACTTCATAGACTGTAAGTCAGTTCACAGAAAGTCACTCTTGGCCTCTTAAAGCTGGGCTTATGTCTGTAGTCGCATATGAGTGATTATCAGGGTCTCTTCTGTTTGAGGAATATAGGGAAGGAAAGTTTTTTTTTTCTTTTTTCTCCTTAAGAGAACACACTTATAGGTACAATTTTGGGGGTAAATCAGCATCCGCAAAGTTGTGTAGAAAAACAATTGTGTTTTACTTTTCTGTTAGTTTCTTAAGCATGAACTTCCTTGTGTATTTCCACGAAGTTATTTTAAATCTCTTTTTAAAACACCTAGTTATAGCATCAAGAGGATTCAGTAGTTCCTCAGTATGTTCTTGGAGATTATGTTGTAGCTAATGTGTATGCAGAAATACTTCATGGAAGTCTGCTTTTCTTGGTGCCTTTTGAAGTCTTGTTATTCTTCTTTCTGCTTTCCTGAGAGGAGCGCTGTCACATATATTCATCAAACTATTAAACTCTAAATATGATTGGAGGGAGGAATTATTTCTTATTTTGTCTTTAGGCTTCTTTTCCAATTTAATGTTTTTAATTGTCTAAAGATTACTTGTTTTTAAATACGGTCATTTTTATTTATTTGCATTCCTGTTGTCTTTCGGCTCCTGATGATACTTCATTATTGCTGCTGCAAGCAGTTATATGTACTCATGAAGAACTCTGAGCGAGCTCTACAAGATGTCAATGCAAATGTCAAAATGAACCTCTCTCACTTAAGGAACTTGCATTTGTTGGCTTTGGAAATAATACATGTAAGTTTATAGGATTTTCTTAAGAATAAAGCAAGATAATTGTGATTAAGGTACCTAAGACAATGTAGCTTTCCCCCACATGACTGTAGTCTAAATTTACCAATCCACTTCATACCAAACCAACCCAATTTAAAAGTTTCCAAGTGGACTTAGATGAGAAGCTCTAATTTAGATTAAACTTAGCTGAATAAATATGTCCTTTATCCTAAAAAGTTTGATATACAAAATCATCAAATTTACTATAAAGTTGTAAATGAAGAGAAAATATTTAAAATTACAGTTTAATCTCAGCGCTTTGGGAGCTAAGGCAGGAGAACTGCTTGTGGCTGGGAGTTTGAGACCAACCTGGGGAACATAGTGAGTCCTGTCCCTACAAAAAATAAAAATAATTAGCCAGGTATAATGACACCTGTAGCCCTAGCTACCCAGAAGACTGAGGAGGGAGAATTGCTTGAGCCCAGTAGTTCAAGGCTGCAGTGAGTTGTAATTATATCACCCTGCTCAAGTGCAGGCAACAGAATGAGACCCTGTCATTAAACATAAATAAATAAAATTACCATTTAAATACAAAGATCACAAAACGATCATGATTAGTTTGGGGGCCATAATATACATATGAGCATATTAATACTGTTAGTGAAGGGTTAACATTTTGTGTGTATTATGGACTCATTTTAGTCCCTGTATTTTGGTTGGAAAGGTCTAATATTTCTTCCTCTGATGACACAAAATGAACTTTGCTAAACTGATCATGATAGCTTAAATTATACTTTAAAAAGCTGAAGCCAAAGAATAAATAGAGCTTTTTAATGAATCTTTGAATTTTAGAGTTTTAAAGAACTTGTAATGAAATTAGCAACTATTGCATGCTCTGTTAGTCAGCTAATAATTCAAAGTATGCTCCTGCTGTATTACTTTTTATCATCTTTGTTTTAGAAACACAGAAGCCAGGTTAATAGACAAGCTGGGTGCAGCCTGCCCTTCCTTTCCCTGCCTTCCTTCCTTCCTTCTTTCCTTCCTTTCTTTGTTTCGATCAAGGGAAAGACTAAGTTGGTCAAGTATGAGTAAGATGAGATGGAAGCACTTTTAGGTTCCAGTGAGGAGATGTTCTAGCAGTGTGTCTTATTCAAGCAAAACTACCATTTCAAGCAACCAGTCATGGCAAATATTTATTGTGGGTAATGATTCAAAGCTTTTGTAGTGGCTGGAGATAAGCCAGTGCCAGCAAAATGTTTGCGTATGCAGAAATATGTAGATATATGATCAATTTGATCTTATCCAAGCAGGAAACCTATGAGGCTTAAAATTATTTAAAAGCTAGCTAATTCAATTAATAAACATTTATTGATGCACTATGGTTTCAGGAATGCAAATATTGATTGAGATTGTGTGCACATACGTGAAAACTTTAAACTTTACATGAAGTTCTTTGTGTATATAGGAAAGTATTATTCTCTCTCAGAACTTTTTTTTTTTCTTTTGAGACAGGATCTCTCTGTTGCCCAGACTGGAGTGCAGTGGTGTGATCATGGTTTACTGCAACCTGAAATTCCTGGCTCAACTGATCCTCCTGCCTCAGCTTCCTGAGTATCTGGTACTACAGGTGCATGCCACCATGCCCAGCTAGTTTTTAAAAATTTTTTTTGTATAGACGGGGTCTTGCTCTGTTACCTGGGCTGGTCTTGAACTCCTGGTCTCAAGTGACCCTCCTGCCTCAGCCACCCAAAGCACTTGGCTTACAAACATGAGCTACCACAGCCTGCCCTCTCAGAAATTTTAATAAACAGAAGGAGCAGATTAGAAGCTATTGACACTGGAGAGTCAGGGAACTTTACTTGTGTAAGACCTGGGAACGGCCCTAGCAGGTTTATATTTGTAATTTTGTACTTTGCTTTAAAAGGATCTTCCAAATTGTGTAAGATTCAGGCTCCACAAAAGCAGAACCCACTCTTACGAAAGGGGAATGAGAAAATTAGTAAAACTTTATCATAAATTAAAAGCATCCCACAGATGAATCACGGATGGTCTGAAATGTATTGGAGGCTTTTCAGGACGCTCAGGGATGAAACTGATGATCTATTGTCCAAAAATATCTGCCATGTCTTTTGAAATGGCTGCTTTTCCAGGAAGCTGGAAGGTAATATGATAAATAGAGAGTTAACAATCATTAGGAGCGATGCTGGTGCTGAAGATAGAAACTGGTCACCATCAGCACATTCATGGTATTTAACATGATGGAGAACAGTGTTTCGGAGCATTTTTAATACAGAGATAAGGAAAGGAGATATAGGTAGCAACCGAGGTACATATATCATTGTTTTCCTTCCCCAGGGATCCAATTAAAATGACAGTAATGAGGTGTTGGTTTACTTCTGGTAATAGTAAAGGCATGAAATGGTCATGTGGACCCAAAGAGAAAACAGTTTATAAAACCGGATTTTTTGAAAAACGAAGACACCGTAAAGCATCCCCAAACAGACCGAAACTGGAGGAGAGCTTAATCTTAAAAATCTGTTTGGGAAAAGGATAAGAATTGTGATTTTATGATGTTTTGGCCAAAGGGTTTTGTCTATTCCCACAGCTGCAGGTAACAAAAAAACAGTAGTGGGAAAACCCCTCAGTATCACTGCCTAAAGGTACCAGAGTTGCGAGTTCAGGGCTGATAAAGCCTCTGGAAACGCTTGGTGGCACAGGGGGAAAGGGAATATGTTGCACAAAACTGCAGGAACGAGACACAAATTTAGAACATAAATCCCTGACTCACAGATAAATTATGCATTCATGTGAGAGATGCAGAGGACACAGCAGCAACGCTGGCAGAGATCCGATAGAAATGTATTCCTAAAAGACAGAGTGACAAGGACCCATATCTGTGAGTTTGTGCTTTTCTTAACTGAGTGCTTTTCCCAGCATGGTACAACTCAGGCAGCAGAAAGCTTGAGGCATCAGAATAGAGAGCTCAAATCTGAAAGAACAGCTGGAAATTAGGAGAATCTCTACAAGCAGGGAAGCCCCAAATGAATGGTGCCCATCTTTGGCAAAATCATGGCTTATTGCTAAATTTCATGTGTTTGGGAGAGAACTGTAAGACTTGAAAAGGACTTTGCCAAAGTCCTTTATCAATGGTGGAGGCTTTGTCGAAGATGAGTTGGTTGAGAAATTGAGGTTTTTCTTCTGGAATCTCTCTCCTGTTCCATTGGTCCATATGCCTGTTTTTGTACCAGTACCAGGCTGCTTTGATTATTGTAGCCACAATAAAGTTTAAAATCTGGAAGTGTGATACCTCCCGCTTGTTTCTTTTGCTAAGGATTGTTTTGGCTATTCATGGTTGTTTATGTTTGCATATGAATTTCTGTATTGTCATTTCCAGGCCTAAAAAGAATGATGTTGGTAATTTAATGGGTATTGCGTTGAATCTGTAGATTGCTTGTGGAAGGGAAGGACATCTTAACGATGTTGATTCTTCCTATCCAAGAGTATGGAATATTTTTCAATTTGTTTTTGTCTTCTTGGATTTCTTTAAGCAGTGTTTTGTAGTTTTCATTATAAAGGTCTTTAACTAAAGGTCTTTAACTTCTCTGGTTAGGAAGACGTCAAGGTATTTACTTTTTTTGTGGTTATTATGAATGAGATTGGGCTTTTTATTTGGTTCTTTGCCGGTTTGTTGTTGGTGTATAAGAATGTGACTATCTTTTGCACATTTATTTTGTATCCTGAGACTTTGCCAAAGTCCTTTATCAGTGCAAGAAGGTTTTTGACAGATTCTCTTGGGTTTTTGAGGTATAAGATCATTTCATCAGCAAAGAGGGATACTTAACTTCTTTTCCTATTTGAATACCCTGATTTCCTTCTCTTGTCTAATTGCTATTGCTAGATTTCCAACACAGTGTTGAATGGGAGGGGTAAGAGTGGGCAGTCTTGTTTTGTTCCAGTTTTCAGGGGAAATGCTTCCAGTTTCTGTTCATTTGGCAATATGTTGACTGAGGGTTTATCATAGATGGTGCTTACTATTTTGAGGTATGTTCCTTCTATGCCTAGGTGTTTGAGGGTTTTTATCAAGAAGGGACGCTGCATCTAATGACATAATTATGTGGTTCTTGTTTTTACATCTGTTGATTATTTAATTACATTTATGGTCTTGCTGATGTTGACCCAGCCCTATATCCTGGGGATGAGGCTCACTTGGTCCTGGTGGATGATTTTTGAGATGTATTGTTGGATCCGATTTGCTAGAATCTTGTTGAGAATTTTTGCATCTATGTTCATTAGGGATATTGGCCTGTAGTTCTCTTTTTTGGCTGGATCTTTACCTAGTTTAGGTGTCAGTGTGATGTTAACGTTATACAATGATTTGGGGAGAATTCTGTGTTTCTCAATTGCCTGAAATACTTTCAATAGGATTGGTATCATCTTCTCCTTGTAAGTTTTATAGAATTCTTCTGTAAAGCCTACTGGTCTAGGGCTGTTTTTTGTAGGTAGTGTTCTTATGATGGAGTCAATTTGCTGGGTTATTATTGGTCTATTTAGTGTCTCAATGTCTTCTTGTTTCAACCTTGAAAGGCTGTGTGATGTCAGAAAGTTCTCCATTTCATTTAAGTTATCAAGTTTGTTTCCATACAGGTATGTTTAGTAATCTCTGATAATCTTTTGTATTTCTTCACAATCAGTTGTGATTTGATCTTTTGCCTTTCTGATTGTGTTTATTTGACCTTTTTCTCTCTTTTTCTTAGTCATTTTGGCTAAGAATCCATCAATCTTGTTTATTCTTTCAAAGAACCAGCTTTTTGTTTTGTCAGGTTTTTTTTCTGTGACATTTTTGTCTTCTATGTTCCATATTTGGGCTTTTACTTTGGTGATCTGGATGCTTCTGCTAAAGTTAGGATTTTGGGGGTCTTGCCTTTTTAGCTCCCTTAGGTGATTTGTTGGTGTTAACTTGTGATCTTTCCACTTTTTTGATGTGTCTCAAAGAGATATAAATTCCCCTCTTAGAACTTATTTCATGGCATCCCAGAGGCTTTGGTAAGATATTTCTTCATTTTTGTTTGTTTCCAGGAATCTTTTAATTTCTGTGTTGACCCAGTAGTCATTCAGCGTCATGCTGTTTAGTGTCCCTGTCTTTGTGGGTTTGGAGGAATTTTGTTAGTGTTGATATTTATTTTTATTCCACTGTCTCTGAGAATGTGCACTGTAGTATTTTGACCTTAAGAAATTTATTTTTAGAGCCGGGCTCGGTGGCTCAGCCTGTAATCCCGCACCTTTGGGAGGCTGAGGTGAGTGGATTGCCTGAGCCCGCGGGTTCGAGACCCGCCTGGGCAGCGAGACCTCATCTCTACAATAAATCAAAAAATCAGCTGGGCTATGGTAGCGCCTGCCTGTAATTCCGGCTACTTGGAAGGCTGAGGCGGAAGGATCACCGGAGCCTAGCAGGTCGAGGCTGCGGTGGCCAGGAGCGGCCACTGCACTCCAGTCTGGGCGACAGAGTGAGACTCCAACTCAAAAAAAAAGAAATTTATTTTTGCTTGATTCATGGCTGAAGATGTGATCGATTTTGGAGTATATTCCATATGGTGATGAGTAGAATGTATATTCTATGGTTTTGGAGTGAAGTGTTCTATAGGTATCTATCTAAGGTGGATAGTGGGGTATTTAAGTCCCCAGCTATAATAGTGTTAGAGTCAATATCGTTTTTTAGTTTACTTAGTAATTGCTTTATAAACTCTCATGCTTCTGTGTACGGTGTATGCATGCTTAGGATGAGTATTTCTTGTTGATGGGTTGAAACTTTTACCATTGTGTAGTGTTCTTTTGTACCTTTTACAATTTTTGATAGCTTAAATATTGTTTTGTCTGGTATTAAGATTGCAACTCCTACCTTATTTTGTGATCCATTTACTTGGAAATTTGTTTTCCATCCTTTAACTTTGAGTCTATGTGCATCCCTTGTGGTGAAGTGAGTTTCCTGGATGCAGCAAATTATTGGGTTATCATTTTTTATCCAGTTTGTCATTTTAAATCTTTTCAGTGGTGCAATTAGTTCAGGTTTCCATTCACGTTTAGACTGATTATCGAAATGTAATTGTTTATCCCTGTCATGAGGTTCTTATAAAGTTTTTTCTTTGTTGGTTTGTTTTCTTTCAACTTTTGGGTTGTTGTACATGTGTGTTTTCAGGTTGTAGTCACAACTTATTCTCTGTTGATTCTATGCTTTCCTTTTTTTTTGGAAGTGCATGGTCATTCATTTTCTTTCTTTCTTCTGTGCATAATACCTTTTTAAGCATCTCCTGTAGAGGTGGTCTAGAAGCTACATAATCTCTTAAGGATTGGATGTCTGGGAAGGATTTTAATTCTCCATCGCTGATGGAACTGAGCTTGGCTTGGTAGGAGATTCTTGGTTGAAACTTTTTATCTTTGAGAACTTTGAATATTTGACTCCAGGCTCTTCTAGCTTGTATTGTTTCTACCAATAGGTCTGCTGCTATTCTGATTGATTTTCCCCAGTAGGTAGTCTGACCTTTCTCTCTTGCTGTCTTTAGGATTTTTTCTTTTGTACCTACTTTGTATAGGTGAATTACTATGTGTCTGGGGGTTGGTCTTCTCATTTGATGTCTTGCAGGAGTTCACTGTATCTCTTGTGCTTGGATAGTCACATTTCTGATGAGATAGGGAAAGTTTTCTTGGATAACCTCCCTGGATACTTGCTCCAAGGTATTCTCTCTTTCCCTTTCTTCTTCTGGGATACCAATCAGGCATAGTTTAGGCCCCTTAATTTAATCACCCATCTTGGAGGCTCTGCTCTTTCTTTCCGAGTTTTCTTTCTATGTTTTTTACAGATCAGGTTAATTCCATGTTTTGGTCTTCAAGTTCTGAGATTCTTTCTGCTGCCTGATTAATTTTGCTTTCCATGCTTGTCATCTTGTTATTTATTTCCTGGATGAAATTTTTTGTGGCCAAAATCTGTTACAAGTTCTTTCAGTTTTGTATCTTGTCTTTTTTTTTTTTTTTTGAGTTCGAGTCTCACTCTGTCGCCCAGACTGGAGTGCAGTGGCCACTCCCGGCCACCGCAGCCTCGACCTGCTGGGCTCTGGTGATCCTTCCGCCTCAGCCTTCCAAGTAGCTGGAACTACAGGCACACGCTACCACGCCCAGCTGATTTTTGATTTATTGTAGAGATGAGGTCCTGCCAAGTTGCTCAGGCAGGTCTCAAACCTGCAGGCTCAGGCAATTCACTCACCTCAGTCTCCCAAGGCATGGAATTACAGGCTGAGCCACCAAGCCCGGCTGCATCTTGTCTTTCCAGAGTCTTATTCAGTCTTTTAATCCATCCTCTAATCCCTGTTGTATTCTGAGACCAGTCATTGGTGACTGCCATTGTTTGGGCTCTGAGATCTGATTTTTCAGGTATTTTCTCTTTGTTACCCTGGAAATTACCTGTGTTCTTCTGTTGATTTTTCCTCATCTGTGACAGATCTCTTTCTTTTCTCTTTAGTTCCATTATTCAGTGGCGGTGGGAGAGACTTTCATTTCTGATGTTTGTTCAGTCCTCAAATCTACCTGATCAGGGTTGTGAATTTGTTATATTGTGAAACAGGGCTATGGGTGGGAAGCTTTGCTCTCTCTTATAGTTTTGAGAGTCAAATAAGGTGGAGGATGAGGAGATAGGATTCAGAAACTACTTGCAAATCACAATGATTGTAGTATAGGTTCTGTGAGACCCACTCCCCACCACCATTCTATATGATGATGCAATGGTACATGTGTTTACACCCTGAGTCCAAGATACAGTAACAACAATGAGGAGAACAGAGAAAAGTAGAATGAAATAAGATGGACAAAAAAATTTTTAAACACAGAAAAGCAGTAACTGACGCTTAAAACAATTACACACACACACACACACACACACACACACACACACGCCCAACACAAAATGAAAAAAAGAAAAAGGAATTTAAATTTCACCTTTACACATACATTCACACACATTAAACTAAAATCAGAGAAGAACAAAAACAAAACAAACCAAAAATCTGAAAGATGAGCACTCAATCATTTACATAAATACATAAACAGAAAACAAAAAAATGAAAGAAGAAAGAAAAAAAAAGAAGATGAAAGAAAGAAAAAAAAGGTTGGGAGAATCCAGATCAATACCTCATGTACACATTCATGCAAATTTGTTATATTGTGAAACAGGGCTGTGGGTGGGAAGCTTTGCTCTCTCTTATAGTTTTGAGAGTCAAATAAGGTGGATGATGAGGAGCTAGGATTCAGAAACTACTTGCAAACACAATAATTTGGCAAAAGAAAAAATAGTTTAAAAAAAACAAAGAAACAAGAAAAAAAATCCAAAAACAACCTGCCCTCTGTGGTAGTTTCTGTAATTGTTCCTTTTAGCTGCTCACAGGTAAGCCCCTCTGTTGTCTCCTGTGGAGCTGCAGTCTTATTGACAATCTTCCCAGTGAGTGACCAGGGAAGGAGGAGGAGATGGTGGAATGGGTAGGGCTTCAGTCCTCCCTTCCCACTCTCCTGTTTTTGGGGGATGCTTTCTGGTAGGGAGGTTTGGGATTGTCTCTTCCCCAGGTGCTAGTGGGGAGCACCCCAGCCAGGCTTATCCTGAAGTGGATCCCTCCTATCATGACTGCTGTCCAGGCTCCACCTGGGTTCATTCCTCTCAGTTGTGCCCAGTCATGTGAGTCTGACATTCAGAGGATTGCTGGAAGCAGGAGGTTGGGTAAGCCCCAGACTCACTGCTGATCTCTTCGGGGGTCTTCCTCATCCTTTTCTGGTCACACCCTTTGTCCCACAGCTGAATCAAGGTAGGGGGTGGGACATCTGAGACTCAGTACTCATTCTGCCCCTCCAGTTTGTGCTTTTGGGATATTCCCTCTGGGTCATGATCAACTCCTGAGTAATTAATACTCTGATCACAGTGATCAGGTCTGTCACTCAGTGGTGAGCAAGCTGGAGCACTTCCCTGTCCAGTTTTCAAGATGGTGGCAGGGTGCCTGTTTCATCTTCTCCAATGGGGCTCTGTCTCTGGGCCCATTTGCTGTGCTCCCTCTGCAGTCCTTGCGGCTCATGTCTGGCCAGGCATTGCAGTGGTGAGTCTAAGACTGGAGCCAGCATTCACTTCTGGCAGCTTCTTCTTGGGAAGGGTTTTGATCTTTTTTTTTTAAGTGACACTCAGCTTCTGCACCCCAGGAAGCACTTGGATCAAAGCAGAGCAGCTGCAGCACCAGCCATTTCACTAGGAGAACCCCAGCCACTTGTTCCCAAGCTCCACTCAACCAGCCACTCACATATCCATTTGCAGACACATATGCTAAATTTTCCATACACTCACTCACTGACGCTGGGACTCGCGTTATCCAACTGGCTCCGCTGCCAGGATCGAGATAGTATTCTTAAGTGAATTTTTAAGTAATTGTAGCTTTTTAATTTAATGCCAAAGCTTGATAAAATAAATTGTTGCAATTAAAACAATTCTGAAACATGATATGCACATACTTTATTAAATTGCATACAGACCGAATCTTTAGAAATTCTTCATGGTTCCCATTATGAAGTCAATTTTTGTACTATGTGTCATGGCGGTGGTTATATTTTGAGTCTACACAGCCGTTCCTTTGGGATTCCTTTGCACCCCTCTGTTTGGTGCTTGCTGTTTCTTCTCACCAATAGAAGCATCTGACCACTGCCTTGTTGTTCCTATGCTTGCCTGGGCAGGAGAGCCTAGAGATGACTCATCTATTCTCTCAAGAGTAAAATACATGTATCTGTGGCCATTGTTTAAAACACAGACATCTTACAAGTGCTGCCTCGTAGATGGTCATGTGAAGAAGCAATACCTGGAAGTTAGCACTAGAATATAAGTGCCTTGAGGACAGAGACTTTGTCTTACTTGTTTTCACTGTATTTCCAGTGACCAGAGCACCTACTAGAAACTCTAGAAGTCTTTGAGTGAATGAGTGAAGAAATGAATGAATGAACAATTGCACACAAGCTATACATGGATTGCCAATGTTCCAGAAAGTAGAATATATCAAAATGAATTAAAATTCGAAATCATAATTTCATCTTTCTTCAATGCAGAAGTCACTTCATGAGCTTAGACTTCTTCACATACATCATTGTGAATATGAGTCAACTATGACTTATGTATCTACAGGAGTTTTGGTTAATATGATGCCAAGTTAAGCAAATTTTATTATAATATTCTTCAATAAAGGGCTTTATAAACTAATAGTTTATAAAATACCTCTGTCCTTAATAATGACAATTATGAGGCAATTTTGTGAATTAAATGCAAGCTTATTTCTACCGATTATCATGTTAACAGCAGTTCCAAAGTTTGAACTCCTAGTTATCAGCCAGTCACAGCAATGCATTTAGCTGCTGTGTTTCCCATCAGCTAAAGGGAAACCTGGCAGTATGTGTAGGGCTCCCCCAGACACAGTATGTTAGAATTATGTGGAGCCATCCCAATCCCAGAAGTGAAGCAGGTTACTAAAGAAAGAGCTAGAACCACCAGGCCTGGGATTCCAGCTGTGCCATGGTGGCTTGGCACCGGCACCTTAACCTTTCTGAGACCAGCTTCATTAGAACAGTGGAGAGAACACTACACTATAGTGCTGTTTTAAGGACTAACATAATTTCTGTGAAGCCCCTGAAATGGTACCTGATGTATATTAGAATGTCAGTGAAAAAGAGCTGTTATTTGCTACTTTATATGCCTGCAATAAAACAATGCAAAGAGTGTACACACACACACACACACACACACACACACAGAGAGAGAGAGAGAGAGAGAGAGAGAGAGAGAGAGAGAGCGAGCAACAGTTCTTTAGACACATTTTCACCCTGCAATCCTTCGATCCCAGCACTTTCTTGTTCTGTCTCCTCCCGCCTTCCCTTTATATCCAGCTTTAATCCATGACCCCTCACTTTCCCAGTCCCCAAACAGTCAACTCTCTGACTTTTTCGTGCATCCTAAGTAATGCCACAAAGCTAGAGAAACAGCACAACATTGGGACGGTCGGTGTCAATTTAAATGCACCATTTTAAATCTTAGACCCAAAACATTGAGGTCATTCTTATTATCATTCTCTAGCAGCTTTCGGTTCTGCACTCTCCAGACTGATCATTTCATGTTTCTCTTCTCTCCCAACACACCCTCCTCCACTGCCTCTCCCCCAGCTGACATTATGAGACTTGCTCGAAAACGGAGAGACCGTCGAGATTGGGGTTGCCTCCTCCTTCCTCCAGGTGGGTACCTCCTCCTGATCTTTCCTCACAGTGGAGGAGCTACCCTGTTCCTGGCACAGGCTGACTTGTCTCTCTCCCCACTCCGTTCCTTATCATCTTCTCCGAAATCCCACCTCCCTACCTCCTTGCTGACCTTCAGACCGGCCAGCTTTGTCCTTTAGAATTAATTACCATATGATACTGTATTACTTTTCTGGTTGTTGTTGTTAAAGCTTTTGGCAAGCAGAAATTTGAATATAACGGTTCTGGCTGAAGAACTGATATTTCAGTGTTTGTCAGATGAATTGTCTGAGAGGAGCAGAACTCAGGATGAGGAAATGATGGAACGATCAAAGTAAGTGCTCGTGCCATATGTACTTGGTCTTAGGTTCAGATTAAAGAATAAAATCCTTGTCAACCTCAGCTTTACCTCAGATTTGTTTTTCATGGCAGAGAAATCTCTTAGTCTGTAAATGGAAAAAAATGTTATATGCAAAAATTTATGGAAATCTGATTCCTAGAATATTTTAAAGTGTGTTTTAACAAAATCACGTCGTTGTTTTTTGTATCTAAATAAGTGGTACTGAATTTCTCAGGATTCAAAAAGCAAGGTTTATAGAATGAGAAGCAGTACCCAGAGCTATGACCCACAACAGGCTTGACTGTATTTCGTCTTTTAATATGGTTAAAGTTTTGTGTAGTAGTTGAGATCTTATCATTCCTCTCATCTTCTGTTTAAAACTCATTGCCTTTGACTAGTTTTTGCTCTTATAGGTTTCTTAAAAGTGGCAAAAGCTATAACTTTTCTAAGTAAAGTAATATAATTCAGCAGGTTCTCTTGTATCAAATTAAATAAGAGATTTAGCAAGAAACCTTGGAGAGAGGGAATATTCTCATGCTGTGGTCCTTGGCTTTCTCTCCCCACTTAACATTGAGTCAGGTTTTGTAGAAGAGAAAAACGAGGTTGGCTAGCTTTTGCTGTTTCCATGGCTTGTACTCCTCTACTTTTAATAGCCCATACATCTAAGACAACATTTCTCCTCTCTCTGCAGTCTGACCAGAGATGTGCCCATCTTCACGTGTACATGTGTGTCATGGCCTTTCCCATTGTTCTGTGTCCACTTCATGTCTTTGAGCCTCACTGTTGGCTTGTGTTAAGAAGATGCATGGAGATTGGTGCCAAACAATTTTGTGTATGTTTATCTGCTGAGCATGCAGGGCAAGAATTATCAGCATTTTAAGGGACCTAATTAAGGCCATCATTCATCATTTTTCTTGAAGAGCAGTTTAGGATAATGCTTGAAAATCTGCAGTGGCTCCCACTAAATAACAAAGTTCAAGTTCAAGGCTATCCATAATGTGATCCCACCCTTCCATTCTAGCCTCATCTCCTTCCTTTCAAACATCATACATGCTTGCTGGTCCACTGCCATATTGTTTGCCCTCCTCTAAGGCTAGCTCATGCTTCTGTACCTTCATGTCTCCCTCCCAATTCTCTTCTAGTCCATTTATCTACACACAAAACATTTAAGGGCTAGAAAAATTGCTGCATTCTCCATGAGGCTCTTCTTTATCTCTCCCCAGCAGTAAAATTTTCAATCTTACAAAAACACACTGCACCTGGTTCTTGTTTCATGTCTTTGTCTAGGGAGAATGCTGCCAATCAGCAGATTTGGGCTGATTTAGTGACTCAGGACTCTGCTCATCCCTTAGGGTTTTGCTAGCCCTGCATGGCCATATTGAGGTCACTACATCCAAGTTCTAGCTGGTGGAAGAGGCACACATGTTCTTAAAGGACTCTACAGAAAAGGGGCCACTGCACTTCTACTCACACTTACTGAAAGAGAGGCTGGGAAATGTAGTCCACTCATGTGCCCAGGTAGAAGGGGAGAATGGATTTTTAGGACTATCCAGATATTTTCATCATAAATACCTAGGGAAGCAATTTTTTAAAATACCCATAGGACCTTTATGAAAAAATTTCTAAGACTTTATTGACAGACATTCAAGAAGCTCTAAATAAATGGTAAAAAATAGCATGCTCATGAATGCAAAGATTCAATGTCATAGAGACATTGAATGTCACATCTACTCAAATTAGTCTACAGATCCCAGAGTAATTCCAGTCAGCATCCCAAGACGACTTTTTCATAGACTTGCTCAAGCTGATTTTAGAATCACTGTGGAAAAGCAAAATATCAAAGCCAGATGGGTTTTTTTTTTCTTTTTCTTTCAAAAGCTTTAAGGCGTACAAATCGTTTTTAGCTACATGGATGCCTTGTATAGTGGCAAAGAAGTCTGGGCATTTAGTGTACCCACCATCCCCTCCTGTGCACATTGGACCCGATAGGTGATATTTCATCTCCTGTCCCTAAAACTACTCACCAGATAGTTTTGAAGAAACTAGCTGAGCAGATGGGATAATATTCCTGTAATATCAAACTTACAAGCCATTGTTAGTAGACCAAAAAAAACAGAATAATATAGAGATCAGAAAGAGATGAACTCATATATGGACTCATAATGTATATATAATTCTGTGAGAAAAGACAAACTATTCAATAATGGTTGCTCAGAAAATTAGTGAGTAGTACAAATAGGGCAAAAAAATTTTTTTCTACCTTACACCATGTAAAAAAAGTAACATATTTACATCCCTAATGTGAACAGCAAAACAAAGTAGAAGACATTCAAGAGGAAATATTAGGGACTATCTTTTTAAGTAGGAATGGTGAAATTTTTTTTATACAAGAAGCTAGGGCACATAGCATAGAGAAAGAGATTAACAAATTAGACATATTAAAATTTTATTCATCAAAAGTTAGCTAAAGCAAAGTTAAAAAAAAAAAAAAAACAAGCTACAGAAGTTACCCTTCCTCCAAGAATATAGAGCACTAAAAAGAGTGTTATTCCCATTCAAAAAGCAAGGAAAAAACCATACATTTCTTGAACCTGTCAGAGAGCATGGATTGGTCAGAGCAACCAAGGAAATTACGTCCCTCCGGCGAGAATAAGCAGAGCCCAGGAAGAGACATACACATGTATAGGGAGAATTCAGCTCATTTAAAAAACAAAACAAAACAAATTACTAATGACCTAGTGTGGGCCAGTGTCCGAGTACAGATCCCCTGGGAGCTGCAGTCACCAGAGGAGTTTGCACCATTCACAGATTCTTGTCCACAGAAAGACAAGGTGCCCCACAGAGTGACAGGTTCCACAGCGAGGCAAACTTGGAGGAACCGACAATGACTTGGAGGCTGTCTGCTGATAGTTAGGGCAGTAAGTAACCCCTCGCAAAGAGAACTCTTCAGAGTGCCGCCACCTAAGCCAGGCTGGGAACAAGATCATCCTACAGATAACCAGGAAGAGAGTTTTATTAAATCCAAGTGGAGGTGGCCAGCCCGCAGTTGGACACAGAGACTTGGGACTCGCCACCCCTCTTTAATTTGGGAGACATATTGTGAAGTTGTTGACCACAGGAATTTTAGAATCATACTGCCTTGGGCTCAAATTTTGGCTCCAAGTCTTGTTCTGACCTAAGATAAGTTGTTTAATCCCTCTGAGCCTTTGTGCTTTTGTGAGGCTTGAATGAGTACGTGTTATAAATTGCTCTGTGCAGCGCTTAGCACACGGTAGACATGAGAATATCACAAGGATACGGATGGCAGTTACAATCGGGGGTGTGGATCATCACTCCAGGGAAAGCTTTGAAGTGAGAATAGACATAGGCCAGGATGCCACCCTGCCATAGGGCAGATGGAGGAAGGGGACATGAAGGGCTGAGCTAGTAAGGGAGGGCGAAAAAGAGAGGCAGAGTTGTTGGTTCAGGGAGAGGTCAGCAAGCTCATGCCTTGGAGAGGCCCGAAAGGAACGAATCCACTGATTTTAGCAATTTGGAGGGCACCTGTGACTCCCACTGCAGTCATTTTAACGGGACGGTGGGATATGGAGGCGTGAAGGGGAGACAATAGAGAGGAAGGATGTGACTGTGGACCGCTCTCCGCAGCACCTGATTTGGGGAGAGCAGAGTTGGCCAGCATCAGTGGAAGCAAGGTGAGAGCAGGACGGAGTCTGCATGGCACCAGACTGGGCAGTCCTTGTGCTCTCCTGATGGGCCCAGTCAGGAGGGCTGGGGAGCGACATTTTAGATTCCCTCTCTACGCATCTCTCGGTCCTTTCCAAAACACCAGCGTGTTTGACTTGCCGAAGCTCAAGTCCTGTCTCACCTGGAGCCCTTCCTCTGCAGCCGCCATCCCTGTAGAGTTGCATTTAACAGAAGCAGTCATCCATACATATCTCTTAGCAATAATAATCCGCCAGGCTGTTGTGGAGACGCTATTTGTTTGGCTTGGCTTTGCATTAAAACTCAGACTCTCACCCAGGGGAAAACAAACGCCTCCTGCATTTTAAAAATCACAGTCACTTCTTCTAATTGTCCTTTCAGGATTTCGGAGTACGGCTGCATGCTGGAGATTAAGAACGTCAGAACTTTCCCCAATGGAAGTTCAGCTGTGGATGCGATTGGCTTTAGTCGGTTCAGAGTACTAAGTCACTGTCACAGAGACGGCTACAACACGGCAGACGTTGTGCGTTCTGAAGATGAAAAGGTAAACCTTCCCGTACTGGTGTATTTTATAGAGGTCAGTCCTCTGGTTTCCCTCTGCATTTGTGGAAAAACTTTGTCAGATTTTTGACAATATCACGTATGTCCTCCTTAATTCAGCACTTAAGTTATTTATTCTCTCAGTGGATTTCTAACTGAGTTGGATCTGGTAGAGAAATCTTCTCTTTTTACAAAAATGACCTTACTGCATTTACAGAATATGTAAACCTGCACATTGCAAAATGGGCTTGTGGTTTGTTGTTTGAATGTTTAGCCCAGGGGCTGGCAGACTTTTTCTGTCAAGGCCAGATAATGGATACCTTAGACTTTGCAGGCCATATAGTCTCTGTTTGCAGCTACTCAACTCTGCCCTTCTGTGCAAAAGTAGCAGTACGCCATATGTAAAGGATGACTAGTTTTCAATAAAATGTTATTTACAAAAACATGGTAGCGAACAGGACTGACTCATGAGATGTAGTTTGTCGATCCCTGTCCTTGATATTGGTATCAGCTCAGAATGAGGCAAAACATAAAACAACAGTGCTTTAAAAATACCAGGCTGAGGCGGAAGGATCGCCGGAGCCCGGCAGGTCGAGGCTGCGGTGGCCGGGAGCGGCCACTGCACTCCAGTCTGGGCGACAGAGTGAGACTCCAACTCAAAATAAATAAATAAATAAAATAAAATAAAATAAAAATACCTTCCAAAGTTAAATATAAAAGGTTTGCATCTCTTACTCTTTAGGAATTATTTGTGTCTAATAGAAATATCAGGACATACAATGTAACAAATCGGTAAAGCGTTTCAAAGACATTCTCAGACACACTTGTACAAAGGATGTCCATAGTATTTGACCATTAATAGCCAAAAACTAAAAACAGCCCAGATGCGCATCAGCAGGTAAACTGCAGTACATTCAACCATGGAGTTGCTACTTGACCATAAAAAGAAATGAACTACTGATGCATCAAACAACATGGATGAATCTCATAGACATGCGAAGTGAGGGAAGTCAGACACACAAAAGCCCACACTGTGTGACTTTATTAATATACTTCCAGGAACAGGCAAAACTAGTCTCCGATGACAGATGTCAGAAGATGGTTGTAGGGTGAGCTTGGCAACTGACTGGAAAATGGGTTGTGGGATCTTTCTGGGTGACGGATATGCTATCTATCTTGTTTAGGGTGGTAGTTAGACCGGTGTATACAGTTGACAAAACTCTTTGAGCTAAACAATTAAGATCCATGTTTTTTTTGGTCAGTAAATTATATTGCAACAAAAAGTTAAGACTATTTAGAAGGAGGAAACCCTTGTAATTCTTGACCCTCTCATTTAAATCCTTGAGTTGGCATTTGGAGATGTGCAAGTGAGAGTTTGCAGCCACTCATTTCACACTAGAAGTCACTTTGGGGACAGCAGCGTACATTTGTGATTTGTGAGTGAAGTTGCCCTCAGAGCGCCAACTCTGCATCCCTTCCAGTTGCTGCTTTTGCCCCCCCCCCCCGGGAGGGCTCCATGAGCATGCGGGCTCACAGAGCAGGGGAGCAGAGCAGGGACCCCAACTCTGAGGTCTGGGCTGGCAGTGTCAACATTGTGGCTGATGTGATGGTTCTCAGGGTCCCTCTGCTGGGTGGATGGCAAATCTGATGGCAGGTATATGTATTTATTTTAAAATGGGGACTTAAGTAGCGACAACATGAAATAATTTGAGTTTTTTTAAAAAGAAAATTCTCCATCGCATACAAATACTTGATATGTATAAATCAAATTATGTATTGCTGTGTTGTTTTTAAAAATAAAGATGTTGGAAATTCTAAATATGTTATCGTATGTGAATGGTTAAAATAGTCATATTTCTCAAATTCTTGATTACATGCACTCACTGAATATTATTCATAACAACATGGAATGTGTATTTATATCACGTTATAGTGTTAAGAGAAAAATCAGGATACAGTAGATAGATTTCAACTATGTAAAAACGTAAGTGCAGATTTCTCTACCAAGCAGATATCACTTTTATGAAACAATAATGAATTTTTGAAGTGATGAATGCCATAAATGCACTTAGCAGATGTGCAGAGGTCACTCATTGTGTTTTCAAGTATAATCATGAATTGCTAAAGTGACTGTTTCTTTTTCCGTGATCAGGTGGAAGGTCTGGAGTTTGAAGAACTCGCCAGTCTTCATGATTGTATTTATCAACAGTCTGTTTCCTGGTTTGCTTCTCTCCAGGATCACATGAAAGAACAAATTTTAAGTCATTTGGTTTAATGCCCAACAGGGAACCTGAGCCTCAGGTGCATTCTCCTTTTTTCTTTTATAATGCTACTATGTCCTGCCATAGAGTGTTGAGACACATCATTCTGATGGGAGATTTGGCAATGTGGTGCTTGGTACTCCCTTATGATTGCTTATGAACCTATTCTTTTATTAATAGCCCAAAGAAGAACCTAATATGGTGGCATGTGCCTTTTGAAACAAAAGAACAAAGAATTTTGTGTGTGTGTGTGTGTGTGTGTGTTGGAGTCTCACTCTGTCACCCAAACTGGAGTGCAGAGGCTGCTCTCGGCCACCGCAGCCTCGACCTGCTGGGCTCCGGCGATCCCTCCGCCTCAGCCTTCCAAGTAGCTGGAATTACAGGCAGACGCTACCACACCCGGCTGATTTTTTTTGATTTATTGTAGAGATGAGGTCTCGCCGAGTTGCCCGGGCAGGTCTCGAACCCGCAGGTTCAGGTAATCCACTCACCTCAGTCTCCCAAAGCGCGGGATTACAGGCTGAGCCACTGAGCCCGGCTAGAATAAAGAACTTTTAACAGTACATAAAGATAACATTTTTTTCTAACAAAAATAAATTTATGACCGGGCTCGGTGGCTCAGCCTGTCATTCCAGCACTTTGGGAGGCTGAGGCAAGTGGATTGCCTAAACCCGCAGGTTCAAGACCAGCCCCGGCAACTTGGCGAAACTTCATCTCTACAATAAATCGAAAATTAGCGGGGTGCGATAGGATGCATGTCTGTAATTCCAGCTACTTAAAGGCAGAGGCAAAAGGATCGCCAAAGTCCAGCAGTTCAATGCGTTCAATGCTGGGGTGGCTGTGAGCATGCCACTGCACTCCAGCCTGGGCGATGGAGTGAGACTCCAACTCAAAAAAGTAAAAAAAGAAATAAATAAAATTTATTCTGCTTGGCAATCTGTTTTTGTACTTCTTTGCTTCTCTCACCAACATCATAAAGCTTACATAGTAATTTTATCGCATCGGCATGAACACTAATGCTTTGAACTTAACATTCCTTTGCATCTAGTCAACAGATGTTGAATAAGTGAAGAGAAAATTGTCATAATCCTTGTCACATTAGAAACGTTACTTCTTTTTCCTTTGTGGTACCCTGATGCTCCCTATGAGTGCTTTTGGTGAAGCTGGTTCTTTAAGCAATGAAGGGGCTTCAGGTTTATGGGACATTTCTTTGTTCTTTTCTTTTCTTTTTTTAAAGATGTGGGGTGTCTGGAGCGGATGTGATGTAGGGGGCAGACGAGCACTGTCACTGGAGCAGGTCTTGAGTAAAGGCCCAAGTGAAGGCAGGGTCTCGCTTAATGGCCCCAAGCTCGTAGGCAAGGTCTCGCTGGGAAGCTCTGCATCCTAGCCAAAGGCAGGCTGTGAGGGTGTAGCCGGCTACACGAAACGGTGTCTCAGATGCCCACACATCCGGGTGCACATGGCATCAGTAAAGCCTTAGCCACAAGAGAACTGCGAAACAACTCGCCTTTAGGTAGCGACAAAATTCCGTTAGGCTCCCTCACAGATCTTGAAACCCTTCCAACTTTCTTTGTGCTTAATTATAAAATAAACATGCTGAGCTAGTTTGGGGCCACTTCTCCTCCATCAGAGGAAAGTGTCCCGCTTGGCCCCAGCTTTTCTTTATGTTTTTGTGTCTGTGTCTTTCTTCATCTCTCACCGTTCTCTCTCGGGACCCTCAAGGTAGCCGCGCGGGCCAGCAGTGGGGTACAATTCAGGGTTAGGTATACAAATGTTCATTATGCAAGTACCCTTGTTGATGAGGTGTGCCCCTCCCTCCCCTGGCAGTTTCCGCTACTGCCAATCCCTTTCTTATAGTATGACGATAATTGTTCAAGGTCCACTGAAGAGTGAGAACATATGGTACTCTGTTCTTTGTTTCTGTGATAGATCACTGAGTATGATAGACCCTAAATCCATCCAAGTTGCTGTGAAGTCCATATATTTGTCCTTCTTTATGGCTGCATAATATTCCATTGTGTATATGTACCACATTTTTTTAATCCAGTCCTGCTTCGATGGGCAGCATGGTTGGTTCCATGTTTTTGCTATTGTGACTAGAGCTGCAACAAACATGCATGGGCAGGTATCTTTTTGTAGAATGATTTGAGTTCCTCTGGGTATATTCCCAATAGGACGATTCCTGGGTCAGATGGAAGGTCAATTTCTAGTTCTTTCAGAAATCGCCACGCTGTCTTCCAGAGATGTTGCACTAGTTTGTATTCTGTGGGGCATTTCTAAGGGCGGGTGATTCTTCTCCTCCACATTTGGATGACAGAGACAGGCCAGAATGGCTTAGACTGTGACTGAGAGTGTATATATTTTCTCCCACCTGCTTACGGGCACACACTGTGTTAGAGGCAGTGAGGAAGGCAGGCCAGCTCTCAGCAGGTCTAGGGCAAGATGAAACGTCTTCTGTGTCTTTCCCCTGCCTTTTTATCTTCTCTTCCCGTCTCTTGAGGGTGACTGCCTTTTATCTCCTGCTTGAGTTCTGTCTTTTCCAAACTCAGGAGAATGCTTTAAATGCCAAAAATTGCCAGTAAATTATTTCTGACTTTTCCCATCTCTTATAAGCCCCTTTTTCTACACTGTACCCTAACTCAGATTCAGAAAGCAAGGTTGTTTTCATTACTCTAACCTGCATTGGGAAATGAATAATTCTTTTTACCAGGGGTTTTTGTCTCACTCTGTTGCCCAGACTGGAGTGTAGTGGCCACTCCCGGCCACTGCAGCCTCGACCCGCTGGGCTCCAGCGATCCTTCCGCCTTAGCCTTCCAAGTAGCTGGAATTACAGGCAGGCGCTACCACGCCCGGCTGACTTTTTGATTTATTGTAGAGATGAGGTCTCGCCAAGTTGCCCAGGCAGGTCTCGAGCCCGCCGGCTCAGGCAATTCACTCACCTCAGCCTCCCAAAGCGCTGGGATTACAGGCTGAGCCACCGAGCCCGGCTCATATTTCAACTTCCAAAGGTTGATGGCATTCCTTGGCTCCTGACTCCCTTTCTCCACCAAAGCCAACGTCGGTCACATCTCCCTCTGATCATAGCCCAGAAAAAAAACATGTGATTACTTTGGACCCACCAGGATGGGGTTTCCCATCTCAGGGCCTTTAACTTAATCACATCTTCAAAATCCCTTTTGCTGTATAAGGTACCATATTTGCAAGTTTCACAAATTAGGGTGCAGACATCTCTGGGGGATCATGTTTCTGTCAACTGCAGAGGGATTTTTAGGTACTTTGTGGGAGATATTTTTATGTGAGATCTTTCCCGTTAAGCTGCATACTGCTCGTTTTTTTGGTTTTTTTAGTGCGTGTTGTTGTCAGTTTTTTTTTTCCTCTGTAAGATGAGGGGAAGGAGAGGGTATGAATCTGTATAGAAGGCCATTTTTTCCAACAGCTGTGCCTTTCTCCCTCGGAAGGACAGGTCAGTGTCCTCCTTGCAGTGACGTGGGATGCCCTCTGTGAGCTTTGGCCTCAGTGTTATTCCCAGTCCTCCAGTATAATCTACCCTCACTGAAAGCTAAGACGATTCCGGCAGCCACGCTCCCTAGTTCCCAGGTGCCATCTTGCAACCCTTTGGAGTAGGAATGGAGGGAAATCCAAGACCTTGGAAGCAAGACAGCCTGAATATCTCGCTTCCAGTACCAGGCATATCGAGAACAAGTTTATGATCAGCTCTTGCTTCAGCACTCAATCCAGAAATGTCTGTCTGATTATGTGAAATCAAGGCTATTTGGTAGCATGGTAATTCTTATGTATACAATTCACGGTAACTCCCACATATAACATGAACACATATATACGCTTTATACATATAAACATTTGCCACACTGACTTTATTATAGGATTTATTTTATTATGTACTCCAACTTGTAGCACGTACTTTATAACGTTGTGCTTTGTATAGCCCGCTTCGATTTAAACAATAGTGCAAAACATTGGGAAGTGGAGTTAACAGTGGTGTTCTCTTCTGACTCGTGTACACTCTTAGCTGAAAAGAGAACAGAAGTCACTAATTCACAGGATTTCCAGTGGAAGATGCTTTTCTTTGCACATTCTTCCTTTTGTCAGTTCTCCCACCTTTAAATGTGTAACCTAAAAGTAAGCTGGGTATTTTGAGATCTGAATGAATTGTAAAGTAGCCTTAAAAGCGAAGGTGACATTTAATTCTTGATCACACGCCTGTTGGTCCAACAGAAGACTGAACTGGAGAAAAGACTTGTCTTTTAGGCATTCATTTTGTTTTCCTTGAATTTCTTGTGCAGAGTAATTCTAGGCGGCCTGCCTGGTCCTGGGGGATCCTGGCACTGCTCCCCCTGGAGCACAAAGCTCAGCCTCAGCATGACCTTGCTTAAGGGGCAGCTCTTTGCCATTTGATGAGTACTGGCTATCATGTAAGTCGAACAGCCAGCAGGAGCTAGCTTATACTAGGGAGAGAAATAACGGAATTTTTTTCTCCCTGTCAAGGTTTATGGAAGCCCCTGTACTTTTATAAGTTCCAGGCATAGATGAATAACCATCCATTGATTGATTACACTTTGTAAAATGCTTGTGAATGAGGTTACAGAATGGGACACTTGCCAAACATGGACTCCTCCTCCTAAGTTAAAAGTCTGACTCTGTGTCTAACCTCCTAAGTTAAAAATATGACCCTGTACTAGGTTAACCTGAAGTCTGAATGGAGCCATTGCTTGGAAAACAACCTAAGAAAATCTCTTCAAAACAGATGTTTCGGGATTACAGTTCACCGACGAGCATGGGACACCACAGATGGTTTACACGTGGTTTAGGCTTCAGGAGAAAGGACTCCCTTCCGAGTCAGTGTCTTGCTCTGCCAGATGGAAACAGTATGCTTCAGTGGTTAGACAACATTCGAGAACCATGTTTTTATCTGGAAGTGGATTTCTTACAGCACAGGCTAACTGGAAACATGCTTAGGCTTTGTGTGTCATTGTGAAGTTAGTTGTCTGTTAAACTGAGAAATCAAGTCATTGTTCGGTGCAGGAGCCCATGCTAGTCCTTCCCCAAGAAGTAGTAGCTATCAGATAGAACTGTGTTTAATGTCCTGTTGTAGTTCCAGGTGTTGTAAATTGCTCGTTGTAATTAAATGAATGTCAAAATACAAAAAGATGTACCTTGGATATAGAAACCTGAGAACGGTCCATATGGAAATAAATGTATATAACAGTAAGCAAAAGTGAGTTAAAACTCAGTTTTTTTTGTATGTGCATTGGAATGTCAAACATACAACCATCAAGTGCAGAGAACTCCTTGAAAGCATGACCTTGTCTCATTCATCAACAGATACTAAGCATTTAGTAAGTAGTCATTTTTTTCTACCAGGATCTGCATGAGAAATTAGGCCTGTCAGTCAATTTCAGCTGACTATTTATCTACTAGTATATGAAGACATTAGAAAGCTGCCGGGCAATGGTCATCTGTCTATTTCAGGGAAATATTCAGAATGTGCAAGATAGAGGAGGCTGGTATGGCATGTAAATATTCAGCAAGTTTTTCTCCGACTTATTGCTATTTTTGGAAAAAAATTTCAATGATCAGACCAGGTATTATCTGTTAAAGAACAGTAGGTATAACTTCCAACCTTGGATGCGTGTTGGTAATATTAATCCGAATAACTGAACCTGAGAGATGCAAATGTTCTCTCTGGCCTGAGCAGCTGGTACATACACAACTTCTTCATCTGTGAGGTGGACACTCTTAACCGAAGAATGAAAGCAACTGAAGAACAAATCACAGCTGCAAGTTTTGCTTTATTCAATCAAGGTATATGATTTCTGAGTTTAAAAACATATATATTTCATAATACACCATGTTGATGGTTTACCAATTCATCAAACATTTTATTAGAAAGACTTTTTATAATAATTATAATAATGTTATTAATCTTTTATCAGACTTTTCAGTAGCTAAAACTCAGTTTCACCGTGAGAGTTAGAAGATACTATACTTATATAAATTCGTTCTAAAGAGAAAATTTGGAAGTCTTTTCCACTCAAATGTTTCAAGTGCTTCACTTATTGTGAATCTCAAATCTCATCTTGAGATGCCTTAAAAGTAGTTTGTTCAAGTGATTTATAAGAGAGTTTATGAATTTATGCATTAATAATAATATTCAACTTCCTTAGGCACTATAAACTAACCTGGTCATTTAAAAGAAAACACAACTGCATCTAACATGCCCAAAGACCTTTACCAGAATTGGTTCATGAAAATGGATAGGCATTTACCATTCCCTATCCTTCCCTATTAGAAAATTATTTTATGCCACATCTGCATAGTTATAATTGTGACTTCCATTTGGAGATATTAAATAACCACAGTGTAATCACTATTTCTCCAGGAGCCTTCCTGAGGTTAAGTTGTTAGACTGAGAATTTGCTATAACATTTGGAAGCTGTTGCTGTCTCTTCCTCACTTTTTAAATGTTAAAATGCACGAAGTTCTTGGAATAAGAACCATTAAGTGATTTCTTCCTGATTCTGTCTGTTTCTGAGTCTTCTCATTCTGAGTGTTGTTATGTAAAAGCCTGAACAATAATACTGATACAGTCAAAAGCAACAGAAGCTTTTGGTTTTTTATACCAAAGGGAATTAATTAACTGTGATCACTTCATGCACTCTCTCTGTTTGGCATCATACCCTCACATACTGCAAAGTAGGAGTAGACCGATACTTGCTGAGCACTTAGATGACATTATTTATCAGGATTTGAACCAAGGTAATAGTCAAAGAAAGCCTCCTTTGACAAAAACAAAACAAAACAAAAAACTTAAACTCCAGTTTGCTACAAATCTAGCTAAAGCAGAACAGTCCACTTCCTCCTCCCCCTTCCCTCTTCCACCTCTTTTCTGCCAGGGAGATGTCATTTCTAAGGATTTCTCAGAAAATAATGTAATCTCTCATTCAAAGTCAAGGCATTCCAGTTTAATGTTACTGAAAGTCTTCCAACACACATGCTCTAGTTACATCCTAATAAAAGCGTTAGAGTAATAGCCAGGTGGAGTCACTTTTCTTCTTGAAGAAAAATATGCTCTTAGCTATGTTTCCATTTATTCTTCACATTTATTCTTCTACCTGTGTCTTTGAAATGCATGTAAGGGCCAGGCATGGTGGCTCAAGCCTGTAATCCCAGCACTTTGGGAGATTGAGGTAAGAGGATCGCCTGAGCCCAGGGGTTTGAGAACAGCCTGGGCAACTTGGCAAGACCTTGTCTCTGCAATAAATCAAAAAATTAGCCGGCATGGTAGGGCTGGCTGCTTGGAAGGCTGAGGCAGAAGGCTCACCGAAGCCCAGCAGGTTGATACTGGGGTGAGTGTGCCACTGCACTCCAACTTGGGCAATGGACTGAGACTCCAACTCAAAAAAAAGAAATGCACGTAAGATGCTGAAAGTTCATGACATTTCTAATATATTCCATCCCCTACATGTCCCCACCTTCAGAATTGAAAGTTATGATATTTTCTAAAATTTCAAATGAAAACAATTTAATTTTAAGGTTTATCCCTAGAACTACAATCATTGTTAGCCAATTTATATACCAAATTCTACAGTGTTATCTCATTTTTATGATCAGAAATATGTCCTTTTTTCCTCTTAATCTCTGCCCTTAAAAATATCAAAATTAAAAATACCAAGACTATTTCATAAATTGTAGCACAACTCTTAACACACTCCAAATCTTACCACAGGACTTTTGAATCATCAAGGAATAATCAAAGTTTATGTATGATAGAATTGCCATGAACTATGATATTATCATTTTATTAAAAAATTATTTGAAAATTGGTAGTTATTACAATCAAAACATTCCATTGCCTGACCTAGCTGTATTGCATAGAATTGGCTATGCTTTTTAAGTTGTTTTTTAAAAATACCCATCTGACAATACAGTGGGTACCTGGTCCACTAGCAGGGAGTGTAAGGGCCAGCTATCAGTCCAAACATCACCTGCATGCAGCCTAGTTATGTAGTAAATCCTCACTTGTACCCCACAATTCTAAAATAGATAATTAAACTTTGGTTTCTAAGTACACATCATTTTATTTCCCTTTTCTTTTTTTGTGTTTTTCCCTTAACACTTAAATTCCTTGGGTAAATACCACCCTTTAAAATTTAGATACTATCTGTCAAATAAGAAAGATGAAAAATACGAAGAAAGATAACCAATGACACAAACCTATGTAGATTATTTTTGTTGTTGTTGAAGGTACAAAATTTTGTTTTTCTCAAAGATAGCTATGGGGTAGGGCAGAGAGATCCTCATTCCCTAATTTTTTGGGAAGGAGGAGGATGGCTAAACAACAAATATTTATTTTCTCAAAATTCTGGAGGCTGGAAATTCGAGATCAAGGTATAGGCAGACTTGATTTCCGATTTCTTCTGGAGCTTCTCTTCTTGGCTTGCAGAAAACTGGCTTCTTATGGTATTCTCACACGGCCTTTACTTTGCATGTACCTCGCCTTCTAATTTTTTTAGACAACAGTGGCAGCCATCAGAAGGTTGCTCTTCGTCTTTTACACCATCCCTTCCAAAAGGTCGTGTTCTGGTTCTCCTATTCGGCAAAACCTAAATCCCACAGAAACTAGGCCTGAATGGGTAGGGTCAGCCGTGTGAGCCACCAACCACACAGAGAGAAAACTGAACCTTAAATGTTGCTGAGTCTCACCTCCTTTCTTCCGGGGCAAAACCTTTCCTTTTGAGCACTGACTTCTGACTCCTGGAAGAAGGTCTTTTCACCTCTACAATTCCTCACTTCAAGTTCACCTTGATTTTTACCTCTCTATCACTAAATCCTTTAAAATAGACTTTTGGTGGTGGCTCCGCTTGTAGGTGAATCTGAAAATCAGAATATTGCAGTAGCACAGAATAATGAGGAAATTAAAGTGCCACCATTGCACTTGGCCACGTTGGGGACTTGAGCTCGGATTTGGACCCAGGTCTTGATTTGTAAAGGTGCCTGAGTGAGGACGCAGCAGGATGAATGCCATTGATAGAAAAGTTTATTGTTACTCAGTTCTCCCAGAAACATAAGGCACAGAGGCCACACAGGGTCAGGTGGGGAAGTGCTAGAGTTAGGCTGAAGCAGGAGTGAGGCACAACGTGGTCCAGACATCTCAATGGGTTTTCTGCCAGAAAAGCAAGGCAGGGCAGGGGAAACAGCTTAGATTGGCTAGTTTGAGTAATGTCTCAGACTCTAGGCTATGGGGGTATTCTCTAGTTGTCAGGTGCCTGGTCCTGCGTGATTAGGACTGGGGGAGATTGCCCCTTGGGCTGTGAGAGCCAGATAGATGGGGTGGTTCAGAGCATGCGCTCAACTGGTTAGTTTGCATAGGGAAGGTGTGCTTCTAGGGAACCCTTCGATGTCTCTAAAAATTGGCTAGCCCTGGGAGGGGAAGTCTCTCCCCACCCAGTGAGGACCCCAATATTTTAAAATATTAGAAACTATAAAAATCATGGTTATTGCGATTGATCTTCTGATGTTTTGGCCTAGTAAGAAAATTTTGAGAGTGATGATAATGGAGACTTTCAATGAGTAGGACATAAGTTGCCCTAAAAATAGCATAAAAAATATTTTATGATGAGAGAAGAGAGGAACACGGGTAGAGAGATATGAGGAGTCCTTGAGGCTAGCCCACAACTAAGTTTCTCATTTACATGGCATTAGTCAAGAATATAGACTAAAATTTTGGGGATCTTTAACAATTTTTTGGTGGAACTGTTAAAGTATGTTGAAAGTATGAGTCCGATAATAATATTTTGGAGGGTTTTTTGGGTCAGGGTGGCAGGTCCGACAGTTATGCTGGTGGGGGGTCTGAACTGATGGTTTCGTAAAGTATATGCAAAGATTAGTGGTATTGGTGTGGGATGAGTGGCTGTGGATATATGGGGCCAGAGGTCATGGTGGAATGCTGGGTGGTGGGGAGGAAGAAAGGCACAGGGTGTGCGGGGCGGCGGGGGGAGGTAGGAGTTGGGTTCTCCTCTCTCCAGGAAATGGAGCAGTTGCCTCATATGAGCAGCCATCTCCATTAATTTTCAGAATGGCACAGGTTTCCCTTTAGGTGTGGGAATAGAGGGGGGGCCACGTTTTGGCAGAGAGCAAGGAGTATACCAGGATCATGGGCTAAGCAGATGGCAGCAAAAAGTATATACCAGGATCATGGGCTAAGCAGATGGCAGCAAAAATGTCCTGTGCCCAATTTTTGCCCATGGGCATCACTGGGGTGGAGGTTTTAATGTCTGTTGAGCGCAAAGTCATCTTCAACGGCGAGATAATGGCTGGACAATGTCATCTTCAGCCATGAACCAGTAGGCTGGGACAATGTCATCTGGGATGTGAGATTTGGGGTCTTCTTGTTGAGTGGATACCCACTTGCATGGATGGGGATCTCGGCCTTTGCCATGTTTGGTTGAAACAATGGCTTACTTGCAGGGGTCAGGCCTCTGGATTATAAATGAATGAAAGCTACCAGACCAGTGGTAATAAGATCACCACATACCAGAATTTGTGCAGCTGGACTTGTCAGGCTTTTGGCCGTGTGTGTGTGTGTGTGTGTGTGTGTGTGTGTGTGTGTGTGTGTGTAAGTTTTGGGTCAAATGGACCCCATATTAGATAAGCAATTCCCCAGCCTGTGGCATATTTTGGTTAATAGCTGCAGGAGAGTATGCACCCAAAATGTGACCTATCCTTGTGGGTTATGGACAAGATCCAAAATTTATAAAGCTAGATGGAAGCATTATGAAAAGCCCTTATAGATAATGAGCTTTTGTATACAAGAAAGCAAAACATACCATCCTTTAAGTATTAAAAAAAAGGGAGGGGGCTATGGCAATGTTTTTGAAAGTTTGTGTGAAGTGTGAGTCAACCAAGGGGCTCTGAATTAAGAGAGGGTAAGGTTTGGGGAAAGAAAGAGGCCCAGGTAGGGGCCTACCTGTAGACCAGAATTTGAAGTGAAGTTGTTCAAGGAGACCATTATGTCTCCTAATTAAGCCAGTTTTCTGGAGCCTATCAGGGATACGGAAGTTCTGGTGAATCCTTCACCAGGGCCCAGCATTATGTATTCTGAGAAGTGAGATGTGTGTTTTGGTTACTTCCTGAAATGTCTTCAACTCTGAAGAGAATAAAGGGTTTCCTGGCAAAGCCTTGTATTGTATTGTGGCTGCTGTATTTGTGGAGACGTGGGATTTTGATTTATATTTTGGGTATCTGTGAAGCAAGAGATTCCTGGAGTTTTTTTTAACCCCGAAGGAAACAACTCTTAGGCAATGGCCCAACAACTTGTAGGAAAGGTGAAGTTGGGGCCATTTGTGGACCGGGGCATCCAGCATTAAGACGATTGCCTAAGTTTAGCCATTTATGCTGACCTTTGGGTCCCGTCCTTTTTTAGGGATAAGCTGGCTCAGGGATGGAACGCAGCTACACTCCACTGAGTGCTGTCATTTTCGTGAGTGTTGGCAGTGCCATCCATACTGTCTAGGAACGCCCATTCCCTCAGTTAACAAGGCTCCCTAGCAGCCAAGGGGCCTGCTTGGGGGGGTGGCCTAACAAGGGACTGAGGACAGGGGATGCCAACCTTCTGCAGGTGGAATATACCAGAGGGCCCAGGTTTGGCTGCATTCTGTGTTGAGAAGGCCTCGATAGCTGTGCCGAGCTTGTGGGATGCTGCTTTCATGACCCAAAGCATAATGGGCAGCTGGGTATTGGGGGGAGGGAAGTCACAGGGGGTCTGTGAGAGTCTCTGTGTCCAGAAGGCTCCAATAAGTACTCAGCCATTTGTTGCTTTAGTGGGTGGGGTATAGCATGAGCCTGAGAGGGGCCATTTCTTGCATCTGAAACCCTTGGGCAACTTATATCCATCTGAAGTAAGCCAGAGATCCCAGAAGACCTGAGTAAAGCTTGCCAAAACTTCTGTAAAGAAGGCGTCTCTGAGGGCACTAACAGGAATGCCCAGTGGTTTTAATTTGGTGAGATTTTAGGACAGGGGCAGACTGCCCCCTGGGCTGTGAGAGCTAGATAGATGGGGTGGTTCAGAGCATGAGCTCTGAACTGGTTAGTTTGCATAGGGAAGGTGTGCTTCCAGGGAGCCCTTCGAGGTCTCCAAAAATTGGCTAGCCCTAGGAGGGAGATACATTTAAAGCAAGCTGATTTGTAAGCAGCAGCATTAGTGAAATTAAGTAAAATTTGTAAAGAGGGCTACATTGCCATCAGAACACAGACTTGTATGTCCTTAATGAGTGTGCCAGATGAGACTCCTTGGAAGAAGATGTCATTAATGTCACGTCATACCTGTTTTCCTGGAGAAGGCAGATGTGGTGAAACCTTGTCTGCCAAGAGGGTGTGCTATGGCGAAACTGTGGTCCCGTGGGTGGCCTGCAAAGGTATGTGTCCCTTTGGAGGCAGAGGCAAACTGCAGCTGAGAGGCTGCTGAAACTGGCACTGAACAGAACATGTTAGCCAAATCTGTAAGAGCAAAATATTTGCCTGTTATTGATGGAATGGAATCAGTCATTTTAATATTATTGGACATTGGGTAAGGGGACCCTGATGGATACGACACAGCAATAAGGCTGTAGTAATCCACCATGATGAGGCACCATTTTCAGGTTTAAGTATAGGCAGAATTGGGCTGTTAAATGGAGAAGTAATGAGGATAATCACTTTATTAATTAGGTTTTAGATAATAAGTTTGAATCCTTGAAGATTCTATGTGAACTCACATTGGGCCACATAACCATTTTAACTGGGGGTCCACAGAATACCATTTTATCAAGCCAACTTGTAAATGCCAATGACTGACTTTAATTATAATGTATTACTCTTTATGTTAAAGTATCTGTGCCCAATATGGGATATTTTAGGGCACTGGGTGCTATGACCATGGACAATTTAGGTAGGTAACTGTGAAAGTGAGACATGCCTACCTTTCGTCCTATTTTATATTTAGTTGCCATTCTTTTAAGATTATAAGGAGTACAGTGCTTACACTTAGTGGAATCCAGCTGCAACTATAATTGAGCTCACTGTTGATTAAGCCTATGAAGCTTTGGCAATGGGTGAATTTCAGCAAATGCTGCAGTTGATTTAGAACCTAGGCTGCAGAGGCAAAAATACCAATCAGTGCCCTTTTATCAATGTTTTTAGTATATAAATCTTGTTATACGTCTGCCATATATAATTATTATATATGATTTGTTATGTACATTTTTAGTATATACATTTTAGACTTCTAATTGAATCAAATTATAGATCTTGGTTTTAGTTTGATTGTCTATGCTATATACATATATAAGTTATTATGTATTTGCATTAAAATCTTCTATATAGATATATATAGATATGTGTATATATGTGGGTGTATATATGTATACTACACACACACACACACACACAGATATACACGATCTGTTTAGTTACCTTCATTTTCTCCCCCAGGTACTAGGGTCTTTTTCTTCTCTCATTTTCCATTTTTTCTGATTTTGTAACGATTTGGTTTGAAAAAGAAGTTCCTAGCATGCTGAAAGGCAGTAGCTTTCAGGAGTGTCCAAGCACACTGGCCAGGAGATTTACAGTCTCACGAGAGCTGAGAAATTTCTGCAGATCTCTGCAAGGGGGCATGGGAACAAAATGCTCCTAACCCATGCCCATAAACCTTGAGCCACTGGTCTCCCTGGATGGGATCCTTTGTATGCCTCTGGGGTGGGGGAATGCGTCATGACAGCGGCAAGGCAAGCGTCAACAAAGAGAACTGTTCTTGAAGCAACATTTAAGGTTTTGGGTGCCATTTCACGTCACCACTGGATCCCTATAGAGTGTTGGGAATAGAGCAATGCCCAGACTCGTCGCCAGGGATGCTCTCTAAGAGTGCAGGACAGTATGATTCATTGCTCACAGCATGGGAAGGAAGGACCACTCAACTGAGCAGCCCATCACTGATTTTGCTGTGTTGGCTTGGTTATTAGACTCTCATCCCAACACAGACTAGCAGAGGAAGCACCTTCTTGCTCCCTTTTGGAGGGTGCCTCTGCCTCATACGTTAGCTAACTGTCCTCGTTGCCTCTGATGACACCAGGCTAGAAACTAGACATGTCTGCACAGGGAACCCAGTGAGACCTAGTGGATTGAATTACATATCCCAAAAGGTACCAACTAGGGGATTATGACATCAGTTTGGTTTGCAGCAACAAGGACTGAATGAGTTGTGTGGAGGTAGGTGCTGCCTTCAAGGTTCTCGTAGAATTGAGCTGGACTGTCATGGACGCTATGGCAGACACAGCCTGAGCGGTGCAGCCAACACACAAATGTGCCAACAGCTGACCATGGCTGCCATGGTGAACTCATTTAGTAAGCCAAGCATAGTCAAGAGACAAGGCACGCTCCTCCGTCACACATGGAGTCCCCTGTCGCTGTCCCAATGATATAAAAAATGTACCCAGGGGATTTAACTTATGAAGGAAGGGCTGCTGTCATTGAAAGAAGAGTTTATTGTTTATGTTTCTAGAGAAAAGGGGCACATCATGCCATTCAGGGGAACGGGGAAGAATCAGTCAGGAGCATAACCAGGGACAGCATTGGCAAGCATCTTCTTTGTCTTTTCATGGCAAAGCAAAGCAGGACAGGGAAGACAGCTCAGATTGGCCAGTTTGAGTAATGCTTCAGGCTCTAGGCTATAGCAGTGGTCTCTAGTTGTCTGGTGACTGGTCCTAGGTAATTAGGGCAAGGAGATATTGCCCCTGGGTTATAAGAGCCAGTTAGAGAAGATGGTTCAGAAGATGGGCTCTGGATTGGTTAGTTTACAAAGATATGCTCCTAGGGGAGCACTTTGCTGTCTCTAAGACCTGGCTGATCCTGGGAGGGGCATTTTCTCTCAGTCAGTGAGGTCCCTGAGATGTCAAGACATTATAGGTTACAAAAATCCATGGTTAATATAAGCTTATCCTAGCATTTCTGGCTACAGCTTTTGGATACTTTCCAAATAAGTGGAATTTTCTCGACAGAGGTGTGGGCCTAGGCCTGCAGGCCTACCCTTCTGTGTATGCAGAAGATCCCGACAGAACCACTGACCTGCAGTTCCGCAGTACAGGAAGCTTCTTTTGGTCATGGGTCATGCAAGCAGGGAGGGAACCCAAGAGGCCGTCCCCTAGACCTGTGTCATCATCGAGATACCTGAGAAAGTTTGCTGCCATGGGTGAGTTGGCAACTGTGGCCTTTAAGGACAAAAATGGAATTTGCAACATGAATATCTCTAACCTTTTGCTTTTCAGGGATGACTTTTTAAAATTGCATTTACCATACTGTTTTAGTTTTACTAGTTTTGTCACATTTTATACGGTGAACACTTTAGGTCAGTGCCCCCTTTGTCTCTCATACTGTTTACACCACACACAATTTTCCATTCAATGCTTAAAACTTAATAGATAGGTTTGAAATCTGTATGCTCTGTTCATATGTTCTTTCATGCTAGTGGTGGGTGGTGTCATTAGTATCTTAATTTAATAGCTGTGGAATGATTTTACCAATGAATCTGATGTATGTATTTTTTCTACTTAATTAGAAGAGCAGACTTGAATAAGTCAATGTGGGTACACTCAAAAATCATATTTTACCTGTCTAGAGATAGGCAATGTGCTGTCACATTCATATATTATAGACCACACATCTGGCCTGACTTATGTCTCCTAAGTTTGTCAGATTTAAAGAGGTAATAACAATATTTGACATTCTTTGCTGCTTAAGTGAGCAAACTTAAATGTTAACAATATTGTCTTCAGGGTTTCTTGTACTCTTCATTTTAATTAACTGGAATTGCACATCTAATATGTGATATATGGAATAAATAAACTTACAATGTTTGGCTTTGAATAAATAATCATGCCTGAGTAATAGTCCAGAACGATTGAAAATTAAATCAAATCAGTGAACAGGGTACAGTATTAGTGCCCCAGGACTGCACTCACAAATCACAGACTTTGGTGCTTAAAACAATAGCAATTTTTTCTCTCTGGGGGTTAGAAGTCCAAGATCACAGTGTCATCAGGGCAGTGCTTCCTCTAAGGGCTCTGGGAAGAATTCCTTCTAGTTGCGGTGGTTGCTGGCAATCCTTGGCCTTCCTTGGCATGTGACTGTGTGAGTCCAGTGTCTGCATCCGTCATCACATGACCCTCTTCCCTCTATGTATCTAGAAGTTTCCATTTTCACAAGTCATTATTGATCATATATAACGTCAAGATTGTTGCCAAATTTGGGGAAACCTATACTGAATTATTTTATAGGTGAGCTGTAAGAGTCAGGCATTTCCCCCCCCCTCCATTTCTTGTAAAGAGACTAATCTTAAGTCCTTTAGCACTGTCCGATAAAACTTTATGCAATGATGGAAATGTTCTATGTTTGTGTTGTATGATATGGTAGCCACTAGCCACATGTGGCTAGTGAGCACTTACAGTGTCGTTGGTGTGGCTGAGAAGCTGAATTTTTTACTTAATTTGATTTTGACACTTGGCTTTTCGCCCAGAAAACTGCCCACTCCTGGCCCCATGGCCCTCTTTAGGGCCCTTGGTTGGGCCTCCTTCCAGGCCCAGTGACGCCTATGTCTGTAGACTGGGGTCTGAGCCAGTGACTTTGGTGGAGTTATGAAAAAAAATTGCCCACCTCACTCAGCCACCTGTATGTGCTCAGAATGACTATTGAATCGACATGTTTAAACATGAAAGGGCATGTTCTTCAGGGTGAATTCAGTTTTATTAGGTTCTTGAGACTTGAGAGAGCTTATCCTTTCTGTTCACATGAAGTCAGGTGTATCAGTCAGGATGGGCTACGTGATGCTGTGGTAGCAAGAACAAGCGTCCCCAAACCTTGGTGGGTGGCAAATACTTGTTTTTTGGCTGCTATGTTTTGTTTTGTTTTGTTTTTTACTAATGTGAAGTATGTATCTGTGGCAAACACCTGTGATCTCTGTCCCAGATCCCCTGATCAAAGTGATAGCATGAAAGTCTGGCCATCTCAGCCAAATACGGGACAATTCTGAGAAGCAAGGTTAGCTCTGAGCTTTCCATGAACTCAGCTGACACTGTCAACTGCACCTACAGTACAGCTGGACATCTTCCTTTGCCCACTCCAACTTTCTTGCTTAGATATGAGTACCACAGATATTATACCCAAGGGTACGCCTTAATAAATATCTGCAGACTAACCTTTAGCTCAGCCTGTCTGCAATGGTTAGTTCGTAGCAGGAGTGGGGTTTGGAGCTAGATCTTTCACCACAATAAGAAAGATGGGCAATAAGAACCCCATGACTGGCAGTAGATGAAACAGACAGCATGGGTGTGAAGTAGCCATCCAGTTTTACAAAATTCACTAGTGGAGAATTTGGATAATGTACTAGCTCCTGCAATATATTAGGCCTTTGAGAAGTATGGAGTGAGTATTAATAATAACTAAGGGCAATGAAATTGAATGGCTATTGTTAAAATTGGCTGATACTCTGGCAAAAGATAATAGAAGGGTATGAACAATTCATCACTAATCAAAACCATTTGAATATCTAGATATCCCTAAGCCTGTAGAAATAGCTTGGAGATGATGGTATAAGAATTCTTTCCTTCAGGGGCTGAGGCCATTGCCCCCTACAGATTTACCTCGCCTTCCCTCCCAGTCACTAAGGCTGTAACTAGAGTTAAATCTCAATAAAACCCATTGGAATATTCCGAACCTGATAAGGGGGGAGGGAATTACTATATTGCAAAGAAGCTATAAGATCCAGCCAACATGAACCAGCAGAAGCCAGGGGACTATGTGTAGGGTGGGATCCTAAGAGCATTTCATCAAGGCACTGGCATAAAAGATTGAATAAGAGTGAGCTGACCAATTTAGAAGCACTCTCCTAGGATTCAGGTTTTATTTATTTATTTATTTATTTATTTATTGAGTTGGAGTCTCACTCTGTCACCCCGTCTGGAGTGCAGTGGCACACTCACGGCCACCCCAGCATCGACCTGCCGGGCTCCAGCGATCCTTCCACCTCAGCCTTCCAAATAGCTGGACCTACGGGTGTGCGCTACCATACCTGTCTAATTTTTTGTAAAATTTATTGTAGAGTTGAGGTCTTGTCAAGTTGCCCGGGCTGGTCTCGAACCCACAGACTCAGGCAATTCACTCGCCTCGGCCTCTGAAGAACCCCAGGAGATGGGAGGATATCCGGTGAACGGCACACCAGCAACACTGTAGTCCAAGCCAGAGCTGTTACTAGAAAAAGCTGTTATGAACTCAACTCCCTTGTGGCAATCAGGATGGTACAATTCTAGAACAATAGGTGCCACCCGGCAGCATGGAACTGCCAGAAGCCAGGTAAACACAATTACGTCACTTTGACGCGTCACCACGTCCGAGGGGTGGAAAGAGGGATACTGCTGACTCATAGTTACAGAGATGGTTATTAAAGCAAGGCATCTCTGGGGCAAAGTAGATAGACAGCCTGTCCCACTCCAAGAAATCCAGGAGTGATGTTCAGGAGGCAAAGGGGAGTTGCCCTAATAAAAATTAACATTCCCCTGTCTCACTTCCATATCTGAGCTGGTTTCAGACACAGAACCCATGGACTGAAGAGATGACTAGCTCCCAAGGAGGAAAGGCCTTCAGTGGCCTGACAAGTTTCCCCCAGCCCTCCTCCAAAGGCACCATCGCCCATTCATTCAGAAGACAGTACCCTGGAGGAAAAGAAGACACAGCATTTCAAAGACTCTTGGGGTCTAAGTCCACGTTGCCCCCCATGGTACCCTGACTAGCGTGGGGGACACAAGGACCAAGTAATAAATGCAGCCCTACTCAGGATTAAGGGCACTGTGGGACATTTCCCTGGACCCTAAATATATAATTAGAATAGAAACACTTTAGGCTATTTTGGCCTGAAAAGTAAGAGCTGTCACAGTGGGGCGCAACAAGTGGAAGCCTCTGAAACTATGTCCTCTTCCCCCAGCCACAATAGTAAATAAAGATGATATTGAGCCTGAGGCTTCGAGACCAGCCTGGGCAACTTGACAAGATCTCGTCTCTACAATAAATAAATGAATACATAAATAAATTAATTAAATAAAATTAAAATTAGCCGGGTGTGGTAGCACGTACCTGTAGTTCCGGCTACTTGGAAGGCTGAGGCGAAAGGATTGCCAGAGCCCAGCAGGTCGAGGCTGCGGTGGCTGTGAGCGTGCCACTGCACTCCAGCCTGGACGACGGAGTAAGACCCCAATTAAAAAAAAAAAAAGACAATATCATGCCCCAAGAGGAGTGGAGGAAATTCACATCACTGTTAAGTACCTGAAGGTTACAGAGGTGATGGCCCAGCATTTCTCCATTTCACTTACAATTCTGGCTATTGCAAAATCCTGGCGAATCCTTGAAAATGAGAGTAAATTCCGCTAAACTCAATCATGCTCTAGCCCCACTGCTGTCTACCATGCCAGATGTTATGCCTTTGCTAGGACATAGTAACTTGGACTGAAGCAAACAGTGGAGACATTGACTTTGCCAATGCGTTTCCTATCAGAAAAAGAAGCACGCTGCTTTCATGGGAAACAAATAAACAACGTACACGTTGGCAGTTTTGCACTGGGGCTAATGTTGACTCACCCGCCATCTGTCATCATCAGAGTCTGAAGCGATCTGGGCCATCTGGATGTTCTGCAAATCATCACCTCAATCTACTGCATCACTGGTGACTTCTAATCAGACCGGATGAGCAAGAAGTGGCCAGCAGATCAGAGGTCTAGGTAAAACACAGACGCTTCAGAGGGTGGGAGGTATTCTCTACAAAGATGCAGGGTCTTGCCATGTCGGTGAAATTTCTAGGGAGTCAGTGATGAGGGGCCTTCTGGACATCTCACTCAAAGTAATGGACACATGATTGCAGAATCTGAGGCACAGCACCTGGTCATCCACTTTGTGTGGAAAGAAAAGTCCTCGTGCTGGCCCAGTGGTGACAGGGATGGAGACCGTGAATGGGCTTAACAGCATGGACACACACTTGAATCAAAGATGATGGAGTGACTGCCTCCACCAAATGTCCAATCTGCCATTAGCAGAGACAAATGCCAAGCGTGGTGGCAAGCTGCCCACATGGATCCCTTCTGCCCTGGAAGGGTCAGTGATTCATTCCGCTGAAAACAGACACGTGTTCTGGGTGTGGATCGGCCTCTCCTGACCTCAGGGCCTCCATCAGGGATCATGGAGAACTTGCTTCATCGGCTCTGAGCCCTCACCCATCATCGCAAAAGACCCGGAAATCCTCCTTAAGGCAAAAAGACATCAGGGTGGGCTGTGACTGTGGTTTCATGTCATATACCGACCAGTCAGGAACAGCTGGCCTCCTAAGAAATTGGTCTGGCTGTTAAAAGCCTAGTGCCAGCTCAGAGGATCTACTTTACAAGAAGGGGATGCCATCCCCCAGGACGCAGAAGACACCTGGAGCCAAGCATCTTTGCACGATGCCATGTCCCCAAGTAGGAAAACTCCGCAGGTCTGGGAACCAAGCGGTGGTGACTTCCACTCCCAATGAGCCACTTGGATCATCTGTGCTTCCCATGCCCTGAATTCTGAGGGGATGGGTTACCTCTGCAGGGTAGATGCCTGGGTTTCCAAAGGGAGATTTCCATCTGGGGCACAGCCACCCAACCCCTCACTTGAACTCAACGTGGTAGATTGAATGCTAAGGTCACAAGACAACCCGTGCCTGATTTGAGCTGGGCCCCAGGCTTCCCGGATCCCTGCCTCTGGCCTGGTCACAGTCTCAGGATCACTGCAGCCACTGCCATCTCACAAAACATGTGGCCTCCAAAGAGTGGACCCAGCTGTGCTGTGGGGGGGGGGGTACCCAGGAGACTCAGCACAGCGTGTGTGGTGTGTGGTGAGCACCCAGCACACAGTTGCATCACAGCATGGGTGGCTGCAGAAGGGAGACTGCTCAGGGGTCCCCGCAGCCCCAGGGCTGGGGAAAAGGAGAAGGGCAGTGTATGTTGGAAGTGGGGTTACATTCACCATGCGCTGATGTCCCTCCTTCCCCCAGATGCAGGTTGCAATCCCTTTGTACTATGTATACTATGCTCCTATTTCCAGGAAAGGAGATAGAGACCTCCCGGCCCCTACCCAGCCGGATCAGGAAGGAGAGTGTGTGTGTCTCCCAGGCCTCTATGCCCAGGGAAAGTGAGGGACCTTGTATCCTGAGGACCCTGAGACCTGAGATCCCCAACATGGCCTGAGGTCACCCTCTGTGGCCTGACAGTCGCTACTGTGCACGCTCAATGTCACATCAGACGCTCAGAGCTCAAGGGGTACTCGGGGTGCTCCAGGCATTAGAAGCTCTGCCAGGGCTGCTCCTCAGAGTCTTAACCTTCCTTTATCACCTTTGCCAACAGGTGGGTCCTGTCCCCCCTCCTCCCCCCCAGCTCCCTTCCCTGCTGAGGTTTCCCGTGTGGCCTCTAAGAAGCTGAACAAGGTAGCAGCTGGCACCCCAGGGTCAGGTGGCCTGTACCCTGAGATCGGGTGGCCTGAACACTGTGATCAGGTGGTCTGTACTCTGTGATCAGGAGGCCTGAAAAAGTGAGTTTTTATCAGCTGAGGACCCAGAAACATCCTGGGGTCTGACAAAATCTCACAGACTGGCACGCAGGGCGAGGAAGGATGCCCTCTGGAGTGTCCTGCCTGACCCCTCTGAGGGAAGCTTGGTCAGTCCTGTGCTGGCTGCTGTTTCCAAGGCAGGACTAAGAGAAGCAGGACCGACTAGGGTTTGGGTGCCGCCATGAGCAAGTGATCGGTCGGAAGCAGTGTTCCCTCAAGAGGGGGCGGGATGGCATCTTCCAGCTGCAGCGTGACCTTGGGAGGAATGGGGTTTTCTGTGGGCATCGCAGCTGGCTTTACCTGAGTCTGCCCTCCTGGCCGGATTCACAGCAAGTCTGCTTTTTTTCTCATTTTAGTCTACGACGATTTTTACCTTGCCACTAAGGAAGGTGTTCAAGAAGATATAGAACAAAAATTCACCCCAAGCGCAAACCCCCGAGCACAGCACCGTTCCCTATATTTATTTTGTACCTCCCATAACAACCCAGACAGTCTTCTTCACGTGGCTGTCACACAATAAATGCCTGTAGAATGAACGAACGGCATGCAAGAATGAGTGAGTTAGTTGCATGTTTTAAATAACATTTTTAAAAGGCTTTTTCATGCGCAAAATGTTTTGGATATACTATCACACCAATTTTATGAAACTGGTGTATCACATATCTCTTTTGTTATATTCCAGGCGCCTCAAAGGCAGAGACCCTTTCTTAATTCATCTCCCAGTGTCTTGCTCTGAGTTCAGTTTTGAGGCTTTCATGGTTATTTGGCAAATCAGTGAATAAAGGAAAAAGGGGAGGGACAGACAGTAGGAAGAGGATGAATGGAAGGCATTTTGGTCAAGTTCCCTTCTAAAGGCAAGAGAGGAAGGGTGAGCCTATGTGTTCTGTGCCATCTGCTGGACATTCTTCAGTACCGCAGGGACTGAAGCAGCAGAGAGAGATTCCCTGATTTCCCAAAGATTTAGGATATATCGGCGACAACGCTTGGCAGAAATCTGGCGACAAATGTCTTCAAGATGACAAAATACAGGCCAATTGGTTTTGGAGCAGAGTACTTCTACAGCCCCACCCCAGACATTTCTCATTGTCACAATTCCTAGACAGAGTGACTTCCCTTTGCAGAGAGGCCCACTGGAAGTTCCTGGTTATAAACTCCACTTTCCCTCTGATCTATAGTGTGACCTATCATGATTTCTGGATGATCTCCCGTTGGCAGCATGTCACACAGTCTTGCTTGAAGTGTCTGTCCTCAGGACTTTTTTCAAGTAATTAATACCTGAAAACATTTTTATATTAAAAACTACCGAAGGCCTCAAGCCGGGTGTGGTGGTTCACACCTGTGATCCCAGCACTTTGGGAGGCTGAGGTGAGAGGATGGCTTGAGCACAAGAGTTGAGGACCAGCCTGGGCAATATAGTGAGATGGCGTCTCTTAAAAATTTTTTTTTTAAATTAGCTGGACATGGTGGCATGCGCTTGTAGTCCCAGGTACTTGGGAGGCCGAGGCAGGATAATCGCTTGAACCCAGGAGTTGGAGGCTGGGGTGAGCCGTGATCGTGCCACTGCACTCGTCTGGGTGACAGAATGAGATCCCAACTTAAAAAAAAAAAAGTGCTGGAGACCTCCAGAAACCCTGGAGTGAGTCCTTTTATGAAGCCAAAGATCTTTTTACAAAGCCAAAGGATTTATCTGTTTTACATATTTAAATCGTTTTTAAAAAAATTCTGGACATAGCTATACAAACAGTAAAAGACGACATACTGATCGTTGCTAAACTGAAACTTCCAGCCATGCTCAGTGGCTCAGCCTGTAATCCCGCACTTTTGGGAGGCTGAGGTGAGTGAATTGCCTGAGCCCGCGGGTTCGAGACCCGCCTGGGCAGCCAGACCTCATCTCTACAATAAATCAAAAAATCAGCCGGGCGTGGTAGCACATGCCTGTAATTCCGGCTACTTGGAAGGCTGAGGCGGAAGGATCGCCGGAGCCCAGCAGGTCAAGGCTGCGGTGGCCGGGAGCGGCCACTGCACTCCAGTCTGGGCGACCGAGTGAGACTCCAACTCAAAAAAAAAAAAACAAACTGAAACTTCCTAGATCTGTGGTCAGGTGGAGGGTTTCTCTTTGAGATTATAAAATCAGCAGTAGGTTGGGAAAGGAAGAGGTGCCCAGGAAACTCCAGGGCAGTCTTGCTTATTGAGACACAAACCCTTCCCAAGAGTGGTGGCAGTGAGAGTGGCAGTGGCACCCTCCTCCTTGAACAGCAAGTTTGGTGGTGTTCTCTCCAGTTATGACCAAGAGTTGATGATGACCAAGTAGCCTCTGGGCCCAGGTCCGGAGCTTTCGTCACTTCCACGGGATTCAGAGTCAGATCTGGGTTCGGATTTTGTCTCCAGGTCTCACAAGCTGAGAGGTGACATAATCTCACTAAACCTTCTTTTCCTCACCTGCAGAATGGGAATAACAACCTCTACCTGGCAGGGTTATCGTGAGGGTACATGAGTTCATGTAAACACAGTAAGCTCTGAAGAAGTGGCAGGTCTTGTAATCCCCACTAGTGATGGGTGGGGCTTTCCATTGTCTCTGTCTTCATCTTCCTCTTCCTTCTTAGGAATACGTCCAGTATACAAACTACAGCTCCAAGCCTGCCTTGCAGGGAGAGATGGCCAGCAAGAGAAAAGGGAAATGATTGGGTGAAACCGGAGCATAAGCTCCTGGAATGAAGGCCTATGCCTCTGGCAAATGACCTTTTACCTTTCCCCCATCTTTTCCCTGCCTGGGACTCAGAAGTGATGGGTGGAGCTCTAGTTAACGTCCTGTGACCACAACGTGGCCTTGCGGGCAGAAACCAGGCTTCAGGACTGATGAAGCAGAAAGAAGAGTTGGCGTCTCACATCACACGGCGGGGACTGTAGCAGCCCTGAACCACCTGCTTCTGAGAGGTTCCAGGTTGTGTGAGAGCAAGACGAATCCACCCTGGTTAAGCCCCCATGACTCGGCAGATGTTACCTGCACACATGCAGTTCCTCACTGAGTCACACTGTTAGCTGAGTGGCTTTAAGGAGAGACCTTTAAACACTGGCCCTCACTTTCACATGTCAGATGTGGGTGTGGCTTCGATAACCACGTGTGCTGTTCCAACTCTCCCATGACAGGCCACCATTTCCACCTCCTGAGTCTGGAGGTGATGCCAAGGCGGAGCTTCCTTGGGCTCACCTCTCTATCCTTCCGCTCAGATGCAGCAGCCTGGTTGGGAGGTAGAGGAGAGGCCTAGAGCAGGCATCCTGGTCACCTGTTGTTGCGCCTCCAATGTTGCCTGAAGGGGGCGCTCCCAGCCCACCTTCTGAGTTCAAGGTCCCAGTGGCCGGCAAATGAGGAGGAAATGGCCCTTGCAAGTTCAGAACCCTCCTCCCAGTCAGACCTGCTCCTGCTAACTCTCCTCCTGGGTGGAACGACAGCAAAACTCCTAACAAGGGCAGCCATCTGATGAAGAAATCGTCAACAGTCACAGCCAGTGCCCAGTGATGACCACATGGGGTCACTGCACCCTCAGGAATGAGGGACACCCGAGGGCCTGTCTCAGAAACGTTGGGATTGGAGAGCCCAACGGTTTGTGGAAGGGGTGGGAGATGCTCCTTATTTGCAAAGCTGAGCTGCCTGGGATGTGCTCACATCCCTCCCTGCAGCAAGCAGGATAGGGTCTTATTCTTCCAAAATATTACTCTTGTTATGATTTTCACTGGTATGGGGTTTTGGAATTCCTGCGTACTCTTTTTTGCTTAGCAGCTGATGAGAGCTGCAGATCCTCTCTCTCAAAAGAGCTACACATACCCAGCACCATCAATCAAGATCCTGGAGGGTGAGCGAGTTTCTGGCTCTGTCTGCTGACTGGATGGTGCCTGGCTGGATGGTGCAGGCTGTGTGGCAGGCCCCAGAAGTGGGCTTGTGTCCCACTCAGGCTGGGTGACCTTGGGCATGCTGCTTCGCTTCTTGGAGTCTTGGTTGTCTTATGCATAAAGTGGGAATTCTAATAACTATGTTGGTTTGGAGTTATGGATGGAGAGCACCTCTCAGTGCTAGGCACTTGGTGAGCAACCAGGAAATGACCGGCCTGGCTGGGTGTGGTGGCTCAAGCCTATAATCCCAGCACTTTGGGAGGCCATGGGTTCGAGAAGAGCCCGGGCAACTTGGCGAGACCTGATCTCTACAATAAATGAAAAAATTAGCCAGGCGTGGTAGCGTGCGCCTGTAGTTCCGGCTACTTGGAAGGCTGAGGCCGAAGGATCGCGGGAGTCCAGCAGGTCGACACTGGGGTGGCCATGACTGTCTACTGCACTCCAGCCTGAGCGACAGAGTGAGACTCCAACTCAAAAAAAAAAAGAAAAAGAAAATGTCCGTGCTACTCCCAGTTAGGAAGTCCAGAAAGAGGTGAGGCCTAGGGAGAAAACGATGGCTCAGAGATAAATTTAGACCCAAGTTTGCAGTAGACTGGCAGTTGCGGGAGGAGACCACAGGGAGTTCAGGTGACCCAAGGCTGCTGTCTAGGATGAAATACAGGTGCAGGAGTGGTCATGGGCATGAGATCATTGCTCATCCCTTGTTGTCGTGAGATACACCAGCAGTTCTCAAACCTTTACAAGCTCAGGCGCATCTGGAGGGCTCACTGGAACGCAGTTGCTGGAACTCCTGACCCTGAATACTGTGCAGTTGTAACCAGTTCTTTTAGGGCATGCAACACGAGATCTGGACTCACTTCTCTCTGATGCCTGGTTTAAAACCAGAGGTGAGGCCAGGCTCGGTGGCTCAGCCTGTAATCCCACGCTTTGGGAGGCCGAGGTGAGTGGATTGCCTGAGCCCGCGGGTTTGAGACCATCCTGGGCAACTTGGTGAGACCTTGTCTCTACAATAAATCAAAAAAATTAGCCAGGCGTGGTAGCACACGCCTGTAGTTCCAGCTACTTGGAAGGCTGAGGCAGAAGGATCGCCGGAGCCCAGCAGGTCGAGGCTGCAGTGGCCAGGAGCGGCCACTGCCACTGCACTCCAGTCTGGGCGACAGTGAGACTTCAATTCAAAAAAAAAACAGCGCTGAGCTTCAGAATTTGCTTTTGGACGTCTCTAAATTTTGGTGTTGAAATGTCCTCTCTTTTATGAAGTATTGCTGGCGGCTGGTGGTAGATTCCTATTTTAGCATTCTCCCTTGGTGAAATAAGTTAGCCACCTCATGCCTGCTCCCCAATCTTTCTGAAACCCCCTCATCGGGCGCCAGGCGTCTCCTGCTCACCTGTCCACTCTCTGCTCTGGCATCTGGCAGTGGATAGCAATGCTTAGCCAAGTGTGCTCACTTTTACTGGGCCTGTAAGGGGAGTAACAAGGTTCCCTCCCAGATTTCCACCTGCAAAAGGTGCATGCTTCTTCAGTTTAAGAAGGGCAAAGCAGGTACCACAGGGCTGGATGTGAACGTCGGACATTCTGTGGCCTTTGGATACTCCTCAGAGGGCTAATGAGAGGAATCACCTTGGGCTGAGCCATTACAATGGCAGTGATGATAAAAATGTGATGACATCAACAGCCACAGCGCTGACACTCGTGGGCTCCCATTTTACAGAGGAGGAAAGTAGACCTGGAGAGAATAGGTGACTGCCTGCATTCACACATCTGAAAATGGGGGGACAGGCTCTCACCCGAGCCAGGGCATCTCCTGCACCAACACTACCCCCAGCTCTCTGCCCCTGGGCCCTGTGGGGTGTCTCTGAAGAGACAGTGCTCGCAGGACAGCTATGTGTGGAAGAGATTTTCCTTAGGATGACCTGGTCCACACACCTTAAATTATCCGGATACTCTTGCCAAATGAGCATCCTCCTCAAATCCTCAGATTGGGGAGGGAGTCTAGGTGGGTTCTGAATTTCCCTGTCATTTTTGGGAGGCAGTATGTGCATCAGTCAAAGAAGAGACTTGACTGTGAGGCCTGGGAGTCACCTTCGGGACAGCTTTTTAATCTCTATCACTCAGTTTTCTTCTATGTAAAATGGGCGACTTTCTAGGGTTCCTGTGAAATTTTCTTTTTATTCTTTCCTTTTTGAGTTGGAGTCTCACTCCATCACCCAGGCTGGAGTGCAGTGGCACACTCACGGCCACCCCAGTGTCAAGTTGCTAGGCGCTGGCAATCCTTCTACCTCAGCCTTTCAAGTAGCCGGAACTACAGGCGCACGCTACCACGCCCAGCTAATTTTTGATTTATTGTAGAGACGAGGTCTTGCCAAGGTGCCCAGGCTGGTCTCGAACCCATGGGCTCAGGCAATCCACTTGCCTCGGCCTCCCAAAGTACTGGGCTTACAGGCTTGAGTCACCGAGTCTGGCTTCCTGTGAGATTTTGATGAGGTAGTGTATGCAAAGCACTTAGCACAGCACCAGGCAACTGACTGTTGGGATTTAAAATTAGAAAACCAGACTAACAGCTCTCCTGGGACAGAAGCCTCCTCCCAGGCCACACTCCCGAGGCTTGCGGGTGGGCAGCCCCCAGCCCCAGCTGCAGCTTGGAGCTTCGTTGGACCCTTGAGGTCCATGCCTGAGCAAAAGCAGAGGAAAGACAGCCTCCTCCAGTCCCTGAGCCAGTCGTCCTGGGATAAACAGAACATTGCCAGACACCGGCCCCTTGGAGCAGACCCTTCTGGGAGCACCTGCTCTGTCTCCAGCACTCCTCCCAGCACCCAGTGCTCCTGGGAGGTGTACAGGTGTTGGCCGTGACCTGTTATGTGGGCTCTGTCAGGCCATCATGAGGGCTTTCTATTCTTGGAGCTTGGAGTGAGGGAAATGGACAAGCAGAAGCAGAGGGTAGAGGCTGGTTTGTGCTGTGTAGGACAGCCCTGACCTCCCGGACCGTGAGCAGACACCCCTGGTATTGTACTCTCCCTGCAATCCAGGGTGAGGTGGTTGATGAGAATCTTTGATGTCTGGGAATCCCCAAAAGGCCATCCCAGGGGAGCTGAGCCCCTAATCCTTCAGTCTGGACCCTCCTCACAGAGTCCCAGAGTCACAGACATGACCTGGTGATGCTGCAGGGGACACCCGGCTGGTTTTTGGTAGAGTTAATGAGGCCAGGAACAAAACCATCTGCAGCAAGCTGCGTCCTTTCAAGGTTTTCTGCTGTCGCTGTCTTTGCAGAATCTGATTCCGATGCTCACATCTTGTCACACGCTCTTTGGGGCTGAACACAGCACTGAGATTTAGCAGCAGTTTCTGATTTCATCCCGGCAGCTGAGGGAGTAGCTCGTTACCCCCTCCTGAGGTGAGTTCCTGCATTTTCATCCTGCTGGTGTGAGGCCTTCTGTAGCCGGGCCCTTGGCCCTGCACTCGCTGGGCTGATGGAGACCAGCCAGACATGCACCTGCAGGACAGGTGGGTCTGCCCAGGTGCAGGTGAGGAGACAGAGTCTGTGCCCATCCCAAGTGCGCTGAATGAACACACGCCTGGTGGAGCCCATCAGATTAAGTTTCCAGGTGGTATGTTCCCGAACACAGCTGAAAGAACATCCACTTTGCATAAAGGATGTAGCCGCTTATGTAAACCACTACTCTAGAAATGAAGTGTTCTCGGGCAACCCCCTTGGGTCCCCTCCCGCTGTGGGAGCTTTTCTGTTTTCTCAATAAATCCTTCTTTAAAAAGAAAAGAAAAGAAAAGAAGTGTTCTTGTGAGTCAAGGGGCCCCAGGCACCGTTCTGAGCTGAGTGCACAGCAGTGAACAGGAGGGAACCAGTGTCACCTCCTGAAGCTCACAGTCCTCAGCTTATATATCCTCCAAGCTCAGTCCCTCCACAGGGCCGCCTCCATAACGAACTCCGTGTGGAGAACGGGAGGACGAATTGGGTTCCTTGTCCTCTGCACAGAACACAGCTGCAGCACACTTTTGGCATCTGCCTTATGGTGCATTGTTACGGCCTCCTTAAATGAGGTGGAGGGTGTGGTGGTCCCAGGGGAGCCCAGCATTGCTGGGGGGTGAGCTCTCTGTGCAGGTCACTCTTTGTTCCCTTGGGTGCTCAAGGGTCTCGGGTTAGAACTGGCTGTGCCGACCCCCAGAGCTCTGGCTCTGGGAACATGAATACAATTATCTGGAAACAAAGTACTGAATTTTGTTATAGCTACCCACCCTGGGGACACTGGGCCTCCCCTTCACCCCTCCGAATCTCTGCCAGAGTGTTACCTTGCCCAAACAATGTGGGGGAAACAACCAGGAGCACCCCAGTTCCAGAAAAAGGCGGGGGCTGCCTCTGTGCCACACTCAGCTGTCCTGGGTTGCCCTCCCTGCTTCCCGGGCCAGGCTGCCGCAGGGGTGGGAGGATACCTGAGAGGAAAATGCCCGTTCTTCTTGCGGGGAAAGCTGGCACTGGGCCCCTTAGGCAAAACAAGCATGGATCTGGGCTAGAAGGGGGCAGGAGTGCTGTGCCCACAGTCCACCACGGGATGTGAGTGTCAAGTTCTAACTAGTCAGATGAGGGGGCTGCCCTTCCCCTAGGGTGAGAGGAAGGAGAAATTCCATCCTCTCTGAACCATAAGAAAAGAGCAAAACCCCTGCTCCAATACTCTGCATGCAGTAGGTACTCAATAAATACATTTGGATGCATGACTGTTTATCCACCCAAGGCCCCCAGAGTCTGGGTCACGGGTTTGATTTTTCTGGGAGTCGTGTGTTCAAAGGACTCTGTGTTCTCTTGACATGAAAAGGTGCCTATTTTTAGCTTCAGTTCATGCACGCTACAGCGCGAATCACCTAAAACACCCTGCAAGTTAGAGAGCAGGGAGATTAATTGGACTCGGCATCCCTGGCATGAATCCAGGATTCTGAAGACTCTGGGATCCGAAAGTACAGGGTGTGAGGAATGCCTGTGCCAACCATTGAGAGGAAGGGTTCCTGCCCTCCTGGGTATCTGACCCACATATGTGTATTTAGTCCAGAAAAAGGAAGTCTTGTACATAGTTTTTCAATCTGATGAAATTCTACCTTCAAAAGGCCCTAAATCCAGAAGCTAAAATGCAATAAAAGAAAATAAGCCATAAAGCCACAGGAGTGATTTTTTAGTTTAAGCAGGAGACTTCCTGGCTCAGCCCTCATTCTTTTCCTTGCTCCAAATTCTCTCATCTACTCTGGTCACAGCTCCAACTATAAAGCATCTGATGGTGCCACCCAGGGTGCCAGGGATGGCCCTGAGCCTGTTACCAAAACTCCTGGGGTTGGGTGAGGGTCCTGTTGCTTACCACACAGAAAGCCAATCCCTGAGACAATAAGCATTGCCAGGGGAAAAAAAAAAGAAGAAGCTTTTTATTTGGGTGATATCAGCCAAGGAGATTGAGAGAGTGATTCTTAAATCTGTATTCCCATCCCACTGAAGTCGGGGGTTTATCTTGTGAGGCAGGAATGTAGAAAACAGGATTTAGGGAGAGACAGGCAGAGGAGTTGGTAAACAGGAACTAGGGCGGGGTAAGGAAGAGGAATTGGTTAACAGGAATTAGGGAGGCATCTCATTGTTTGCATCCAGGTGATCTCATAAGTTTCAGTTCCTTGATACTATAGGCCCGAGGGTCAGTTTCCTGAGAAAGGAACTCAGATAAGACACATTTCAAGCTTCAAGACCAGGAGGGTGGATTTTTATGCTTATTTTTTAAAAAGCAAAAACAAAAAAACTATAACCATTCGTGCCATAGGGGAGTTGGGCTGGTTTTAAGCCCTGTGCATGTGCTGCCTCCGAGGTGGGTGCTTTCATGGTCCACGGTGTAGATGGAACACAGACAGAGAGGTGAAAAGTTGTACCACAGGCAATGGTGCAGCTAAGCATCTGAGCCCTACATTGATCCCACTTATTGATCTCTCCTCAGCAGGACATCTTCATTTCTTCAGCTCTTCCTGCACCAGTCTATAAGGAACTGTGGTGGGTAATTTTATGTATCAACTTGACTGGGCCACAGAGTTTAGTCAGATGTTATCTGGGTATTTCTGTGAGGGTGTTTTGGGCGAGATTCACATTTAAATCAATAGACTGAGTAAAGCAGATTGCCCACCCTAATGTGGGGGCCCCATTCAAGCAGCTGAAGGCCCAAACAGAACAAAAAGACTAGGTAAGAGAACACTCCTGCTGCTTGACTACCTTCACTTGAACTCAGACATTGACTTTTCCTGGTTTTTTGCTTTTGTTTTGTTTGTTTTTAATTAGAGTCTCACTCCATCACCCAGGTTGGAGTGCAGTGGCATGCTCACACTGAAAGAAGTTCAGAGCCAGTAATGACTCCACACCCGGCCAGGACCAAGAGATTTATTAAAGTGGCTGTTACAGAGGAAAAGGAAAAGAGAGAGAGAAAGAGAGAGTAGAGAGAGAGAGGAAGTGGGAGAGAGGCGGGAAGAGAGCTGCAGAGAGGGAGCGAGCGACAGAGAGAGAAACAGAGACCAAGAGAGAGAAAGAGAGACCAAGAGAGAGAGTTGCTGGGAGAGGGCTGTATTTATCAGCCCGACAGGGGCTGGAAGGGGCCGTGCTATGCTCCTATTAGAGGAGCTGCATGGGAGTAGGGTGGGGCCAATGCCGTGTTATGGTCCTTTTGGACACATAACAAAGCTGGGTACTGATTGGAAGCTTGCAGGTTTGAAATTGGCGCGCAGGGGAAGTTTGAAATTGACGCGGGAAGGTTTGAAATTGATGCGCGTGGGGAGGTTTGAAACTGGCACACCCCAGGAATTGTGTTCACAGAAGCCAGGACGAGGGCCTTTGTTGTCTAGTGTGTCGGCACCATTTCGGGAGCCGCCCCTCTGGTCGCTTCCTGCACCTTTCATTCCCACCTTCTCTGTTTTTTATGGGGAGGGGCATCGTTACTCTCTCTGGCTACTTCCTGCTGGTTGGGGGCATTGTGGGGGTAAGGTGGTGGAGGGTTCAGAACCAGCCAGAGCAGGCCCAAAGGTAGGCACTGAAGGTGTAGATTTCCACAGGTGAGAGTTCCATGAAGGCTCCTTGTAAGTGAAGGACAGCGACTTATTCCGGCCAGTCTTCCAGTGGGTCCAAGGGCGGTAGTTACCAGCTGTCTTGGAGTAGACTGTGGAAGTAGACAGAAAACCTGGAAGAGAGCATATCTAAAAGAAAAGTTAAATGATGTTATACTTTTATAACAATTGCTGTGCTAGAGAGTGAAGTCCAGGTTATTTTGTCACTCATCCTACGTTGGATAGTAATCCTTGTGCCTGGAAGGAGATTTTAAAGTTTGTTAGCAATCTGGCAATGTCGTTAGTGAAATTAATTTACCTGGCCTTTAGGCAATTTAGAAGGGAGTGGGGTAGGTGTGGTTTTTGGAGCTTACTGCTTATCTCACCCTAGAGACTGAATTAAGAACTTGAAGAGTTTGAGTAGCAAAGTTTCCAAAAGCATGTTATAACACAAAATTACAGTAGTTATTGTAAAAGTTACTTATTTAGCCAAAATGATGGTTCGACGATTTTGAAAAGAAAAAAACCTGGCTCTTTTGTAACAAAGACAGTTGGGGGGAGGGCTAATTAAACCTTTTTTGTAGCCTCGAGTGTTTACAGAATTTCTTTTACTTCTTTTCACGAACTTTCACCTACCATGTTCGACATACTTATACCATTTTTCGACATGCTCATACCATTTTTTGACATGCTTAAACCTTCTATTTTTGTTCTATACTTTCTTTAACCAGCCATTCTATTATAGAACAAAAATGTACCATACAATATTCTTTCCTATATAATTATTTATCTTTTCTTTATCCTTTCTTACTAAAAACATACCTTACACCAACAACTTTCTTTACATTTTTCCTAACCTTAGAGTTTTAACCAAAGCAATAAGTTTATATGTAATGGAAGGGCTTAGATAGGATCCAACGTGAAACTATTCGGGAAATTTAAAGCTATATAAAAGGCACCCAGAAGCACAGTGGTGATGGCTCAGGGTAAAGAATAATACGAGTTCTAATTTTTGTCATAATGTCCCCTTTAATAATGGAGCTGGACACATTGCCATAATAAGGAGACAGTGTGAAATATTTTATTTCCCAGAACACATGGAAGTAATGGCGTAGTGAGGGGGCTGGATATAATGCCCTGTATCCCCACAACCAAAAGGGGTGATAGGAGTGGACCAGGAAATTTAAGTAAAGCTAGGCATGTAGCCCCCATATTAATAACACATGATATAACCCCGCCAGCTACTGATATTTCCACCCTAGGCTCGGTTGGCTTAATAGTTTGTTCCAAAGACATTGGGGCTACCAAGTTAGGGGCGAGTCAAGCTGACTGGAGCAAGCCCAAGAGATCCCCCTTTTGAGATCGTGTAAGATGCCTGGTGTCCCTTAATTGCAGCAAGCCTCTGGGCCATGTGCTCTCCTCCGGCTAGGTGAACGAGGCAATCATGAGCCCAATGTCCACACTGTTTGCATTTGGGACAGGGTGTTGCTGGTGGGCAGGGCTTGACAGTCTTTGGCCGTATGCCCATTTTGACGGCATCAGAAACAAACCTGGGAAGGGGGCTGTGTATCCCTTCTGCTATTGACCATCTGGAGTGGAAGATTATCAGTGGTGGCTTTTTCTGCTAAAGTGGTAGATAAAAGCTGAAGTGCTTCCTGCTTATGTTGGTGGTCCTGTATTTGTTTCTCCTTTTGGTTGTTAAAGATTTTAGAGGCCGTGTCCAATAGCTCTAATCGAGGGGTTTGTGGGCCCTTTTTTAAATTTTGGAATTTGTGCCTAATACCCAGTGCTGACTGAGAGATAAAATATATAGCCGAAAGAGTTTGTCCCTTTATAGAGTTTAAAGCAATATTAGTAAACTGCTAGGACAACTGGTGCGGCCTTGGTTCGGGTTACCGGAGGGCTACACTGGGGAACGATTGGAAGGGGAGGATACAGGGATCAAGCTGCTGGAGTAGAGGAGGGTGGGGGTGGGGGAGCCTGAGGCTGTTGAGGCTGCCTGCAAGGGGGCTCATCTGCAGGATTGGAATCTAAGGTGGAAGAGGAGGGAGCAGAAATGGAGCTTGCAGGGTCTGTAGTGGGGGGAGGGAAATTTAGAGGAGGAGGCTCACATGTGCATGGAAAATGGGAGAAAGAGAAGTTGTAGAAGAAGCAGTAGATGTTAGCATGAGTTGAGAGTGGAAGTTAGAGGCATTACAATTGAGACACAGGCAAGGATGTTCACGGAGGAGAGAAAAGGACTGAACATAGGGAATCTCTACCCACCATTTTGAACACTCACAGAAATTATATAAGTCCCGAATAATATCAGGATTGAGGGCCCCCTGGAGGGGCCACTGATTCTGGTTGTCTAAGGGGTATGTTGGCCAATCCTGTGTGCAGAAATGAATCAGGGGTTTGGGTTTTATATCAGGAGAAAGAGAAAGTGTGGTGAGATTGTTTAATAGGCATTTAAGAGGGGAATCAGCTGGCAGGAATGACGAGCCTCCCATGATCAGACAGGTAGACTAAACAGGGCGTCCCCCAAAGAGTCGGCTGTCCAAAAGTGTGGTTGTGGCAAAGGCTGTCATCACAGGGGTTCGGCACAACCAGGGTCCTCCTGGAGAACCGAGGGGGTCAAGGCACCTAGCGCAAGGATTTTTGAATCAGACCGAAAGCACTTGACCGGGCGGCTGGTGGGAGCGGGTTCGAGATTCCTGTCAGTCAGATAGGGCTTACTGTGGGGCAACAAACATGGAGCCTCCGAGACTCCCTGTTACCTGACAGATATGGGAGTCCTTCGAAATCCGCTGTGCGCCAGCAGACGTGGGACCCCTGGGGTCCCCTGCGGCCCAAAGCCATGGGATTCCATGGTGGGGGGGATTAGGCGAGATCCGCTACGGGCTAGCAGACGTGGGACCCCTGGGACCCAGTGGCCGTAGGAAGGTGTGAGAGAGATAAGGAAGCCTTCAGGGTCCGCTGTGGCTGTGAAGGCCGAGGCAGGGTGCGTTCCCCTTGCCCTGTGGCGGGAGGGGCTGCTGGATGATCAATGGCCAGTTCCCCCCAGTGATCCCGGCAAGTTTCAGGCTTCTGGGTCTGGGGAACTTACCTATCCAATGGTCGCTGGTGGATGCAGTTCAGGCGTTCAAAACGGTGGCGAAGGTCTGGGAGAGCTGGAGTGGCCACTGGCTCCGGGTCGGGGGTCCCGCCTACGGGGATAGACCCGCACAACGGTGGGAGAGCACCCGATCCTAGTCACAGCACCAATGAAAAAAGTTTGGTGCCAGTAATGACTCCACACCCGGCCAGGACCAAGAGATTTATTGAAGTGGCTGTTACAGAGGAAAAGGAAAAGAGAGAGAGAAAGAGAGAGTAAGAGAGAGAGAGGAAGTGGGAGAGAGGCAGGGGGAGAGCTGCAGAGAGGGATAAAGTGACAGAGAGAGAGAGAAAGAGAGACCGAGAGAGAGTTGCGGGGAGAGGGCTATATTTATCAGCCGACAGGGGCCGGAAGGGGCCGTGCTATGCTCCTATTTGAGGAGCTGCATGGGAGTAGGGTGGGGCCAATGCCGTGTTATGGTCCTATTGGACGCATAACAAAGCTGGGTACTGGTTGGAGGCTTGCAGGTTTGAAATTGGCCTGCAGGGGAAGTTTGAAATTGACACAAGGGGAAGGTTTGAAATTGACGGGAGAGGTTTGAAATTGACACGCCGGGAGGTTTGAAATTGGTGCACCCCGGGAATTGTGCTCACAGAAGCCAGGACGAGGGCCTTTGTTGTCTGGTGTGTCGGCGCCATTTTGGGAGCCACCCCTCTGATCGCTTCCTGCACCTTTCACACACCACCCCAGTGCTGACCTGCTAGGCTCTGGCAAATCTTCTGCCTCAGCCTTCCAAGCAGCCAGGACTACAAGTGTGCTACCATGCCCAGCTAATTTTTTATTTATTGTAGAGACAAGGTCTTGCCAAGTTGCCCGGGCTGGTCTTGAAGCCACAGGCTCAGGCAATCCTCTTGCCTCAGTCTCCCTGGAAGTACAGGCTTGAGCCCCCATGCCCAGCCAACTTTTTCTGGTTTTACAGCAACTTCCACCCTATGGACTTGAACGAGGATATCAGGTCTGTAGATTTTAGACTTGCTAGACATTGTAGTTGGAAGAGTCAATTCCTTGTAACAAATCTCTTTCTGTGAATATATCTACTCATATCCTATTAGCTGTGTATCTCTAGGGAACCGCAATGCAGGGGTTTTTTCCTAAATTCTATGCTTTTTTGCAACCCCAGGACACTTGTTGCAACATAGAGGCCATGGTGGGGCCAACAGAGGCCTTCTGAACTCAGAGGACCCCTGCCCAGCTCACCCTCATCCCCGGAAGGGACATTTACTGCTCCCTGACCCTCATGAAGGACTGTAGGAGCAGAAGAAGGCCCAGGGGGTGAGCAGGTTCAGGACTGGCGGTCAAGAGCAATTGGGAGACCAGTGAGGGGTCTGGTAAAAGCAGAGAGGAGGTCAGTATGTGGCCACCAAGAAGGGGGTCAGTACACAGCATTCTTAGCAGTGACCCTGGCCATGGTTGGCCAAAGCAAAGAGCAGGCTGCCCTGTGGGGTAGGAGCAGAGGAGAAAGGCCACACGAGTTTTCCAAAGGCCAGTCCCAGAGCACAGCAGACTCACTGCAACATCTCTTTCTTATCGTCTGTTCAGACAACAACGTATTGACTCTGAAAATAACAATCAAGCACCTCCCTTGTTTAGGCCCTGTGCTGGTCTCTGGGAACAGCAGAGAGATCCAAACACAGGCCTGTCCCCAAGGAAAGACAGACACAGAATTAGCTATCAACCCTTACATGGTGCCCAATGTGCCAACCACCATCATCAGGATTCCAGCATTCCATTCCATGAGTCCCAGTAGATGCCTGGAACCAAGAGAAATACTGAGTCCTATATATACCATTTGCTCTCTACGTACATACCTATGACAGAGTTTAATTTGCTCATGGGGCACAGTAAGTTGAACAATAATAAATAACAATAAAATAGGACAATTATAGAAATATTCCAAGCCAGGCTCGGTGGCTCAGCCTGTAATCCCGTGCCTTTGGGAGGCTGAGGTGAGTGGATTGCCTGAGCCCGTGGGTTCGAGACCCGCCTGGGCAGCGAGACCTCATCTCTACAATAAATGAAAAAAAATCAGCCGGGCATGGTAGCGCATGCCTGTAATTCCGGCTACTCGGAAGGCTGAGGCAGAAGGATTGCCGGAGCCCAGCAGGCGAGGTTGCGGTGGCCAGGAGCGGCCACTGCACTCCAGTCGGGGTGACAGAGACTCCAACTCAAAACAAAGAAGAAATATTCCACAATAAAAGTTATGCAAACGTGGTCCCTCTCCTTTGTCCCTCAAAATATCTTTTATTGCACGTACTCGCCCTTCTTGGAGTGAAGTGCGAGACTGAAATGCAGACATGACGAGATGAAGTGACGGCACAAGATTTCATCACGCCCCTCGGAATGGCATGCAATGTAAAAACTAATGAGTTGCTTATTTCTGGAATTTTCCTTTTCAGAGTTCACTATCAGTGATGGAAACTATGGACAGTGAAATCGCGGATAAGGAGGGACTACGGTATCATATTAATTCATTTAACCTCCTCAACAGCTTAGTGAGGGAGGTTCTATCAACCCGTTGTACCTATGAGGAAACCAAGGCACGGAGAGGTTAAATGAGATCACAAGGCTATGAAATGGCAGAGCTGGGGGTTGGTACCCTCGTAGTCTGACTCTTCTTCTTGATACAAAATTTTTTTTTTGTTGAGTCTGTCCCCCAGACTGGAGTGCAGTGGCCGCTCCTGGCCGCCGCAGCCTTGACCTGCTGGGCTCCGGCGATCCTTCCACCTCAGCCTTCCGAGTAGCCGGAATTACAGGCATGTGCTACCACGCCCGGCTGGTTTTTTGATTTATTGTAGAGATGATGTCTGGCCGCCAGGCGGGTCTCAAACCCGCAGGCTCAGGCAATCCACTCACCTCAGCCTCCCAAGGCGCGGGATTACAGGCTGAGCCACTGAGCCCGGCAATTGATACGAAATTATAAGGCAAGACTAAAGTGCAACTTTAAAGTATGCGACAGGCATAGAAGATGATATCGTCCGGATGTTGGTCCCCTCAAAACCTGGTGTTGAAATTTGATCTCTGGTGTTAGAGGTGGGGCCGAGTGAGAGGTGTTTGGATCACGGGGGCGCACCCAATGCATGGTGCCCTACCTTCAGTGACGAGTGAGTTCTCTATTAGTGCACTTGAGACATACGTAGTTGTTTAAAAGAGTATGACATCCCTTCCCTCTTCCTTCTTCCTCTCACCGTGTGAAGCATTCCTGAGGCCCTCAACAGATGCAGACGGTACAACCTGTAGAACGATGAGCCAAATAAACCTCTTTTCTTTACATTTGTAAAGAGAGACCCAGCCTCAGGTCTTCCTATACAGCAATGAGAATGGCCTAAGACAGTAAACAAACGTGGGACACTCTGCTTGGAGGGACTGAATTTTTGTGCCTTCTGCCAGGTGAGGACACAAGAAGGCGGCAGTCCGCAGCCCGGAAGAGAGCCCGCACCAGAACCTGACCGTGCTGACATCTGATCTAGGACTTGCAACCTCCAGACTGTGAAAATTAACGGTTGTGGTTAAGCCACTCGGTCGATGGTAATTTGTTATGGCTGCCCCATCTGACTAAGAAATGCGCTAAGGGCGTTTCTCAAGTGGAGAAAAGCCAGGGAAGGTCCTGAGGCCAGCAGATGGTGCTGAGGTCGAGTGTCCTTAGTGGAAGCAGAGCATGAGATTTCACATTAAAGAGAGTGAGCCCAGTGCTGAATGACTGAGGGGAAATTCAGAGAAGTCAGGAAGGCTGAGCTATAGGAGGGCAGGAATGGCAGTGTCCACACCCACAGGCACCGTCTGACGTGGGCACCTGGGCTACTGGGGGCTGCAGAGCCGCTCGCCTGGGTAGGAGCCACCATCTAGCACCAACACTGTTTCCAGTGGGGCTTACGGTGGCAACAGAAAGCAGACTGACCCTTGGTTGGATTTCTTCTCGTTTTCAAGTTCTCTGCTGCAGACAATGCACCTCTTACTTTCTGCACCCAGGCAGCCACTTCCACCACCACGGTAGGAAACCCTGGAATATCCAGGCATCCGAGAGGAGTGTTTGGGTCGGACGTTGTTATTTTAGTGTTGTTTTCTGTTTTTTGAGGCCTGAATTCATTGGTATGTATAGAAACATTCCTTAAAACAACTGAAATATATAATGTCAGCCACACACGGAAGCCACAAGGGTCATTTCGTAGCCATGTGTTTTTTTAATGGAAAGAAACATGAAATTAATTTTAATGATATTACCTTATTTCTCTTGATATTTCTTAAATATTGGCATTTCAACACATGATCCATACAGAAATTATGAGCTATTTTACTTTTTTTGGTCTTTGAGGTCTGGTGTAGATATTAAACTCTGTGCCTATCTCAGTGCAGACTTGTCACCCATCGAGTGCGCCAACAGCCACACACAGCCAATGGTCCTGGGACAGGACAGCATGGCCTGAGGACCTTCGACCTCCTGATGGAATGAATCAAGCTGCTGGCCACACTGACCATTCTGGTCACTTTGGGGTTTGGGATTTGCTTGTTTTTGCTGGCTAATAGGACCCTTACGCAGCCAGCAGGCACGTGCTTTTCACCACTAAACAGTCATACCACATGGACATGTGTCCCAGGGTGGCTGAGTCTCCTGACTTGCAAAGCACAGCCTACACAGCGGCCTTCTGAAGGTGGAGAGACAAACGCTGAGAAAAAAGGTGCTTCCCTTGCTTTTATCCTGACCCCATAACCCAAAAGCAAGGTTTTGCTCCCAGCACCCGTGACAGGAGCCAGCTGGGGTTGGGGGGGAGGGAAGGGAGGTGGTGAAGACTGGAATGACCAGCTTGGGGACCTCCTCGCTCAATGTTCAGCAGCCACATGGGTCTCTCTGCCTGTCTGTTTCCTTTGGCTTTGCTAGGCTTTTTTTTTTTTGAGTTTGAGTCTCACTCCTTTGCCCAGGCTGGAGGGCAGTGGTACACTCATGGCCACCCCAGTATCGACCTGCTGGGCTCCGGCGAGACTCCTGCCTCAGCCTTCCAGGTAGCCAGAATTACAGGTGCGTGCTACCATACCCACCTAACTTTTTGATTTATTGTACAGATGAGGGAGGTCTCGCCACGTTGCCCAGGCTGGTCTTGAACCCTCAGGCTCAGGCAATCCACTCGCCTCAGCCTCCCAAAGTGCTGGGATGACAGGCTGAGCCACCGAGCCCAGCCCACTGCATTTTTAAAGCTCTGCTGCTTCAAGTCCATGAGGGAACCATTCCTAAGGCCCGCACAGGAAAAGGCGCTTTCACACATCCTTGCGATGTGAGTTTCTATTAATACAAGAATGGGTGGCATTTTCCCAAGACTGCCCGGGAGCCCCCTGAGCCTCTGGGCAGCGACACTTGCCAGGTCTCTTTTCAGGCTAAAAGTGAGATTTTGCCACGTGACTCCTCCAGCCCTGCCCTCCAAAGACTCCGGAGCTCTGCCTAGCACACTGGTCCAGGCTCTGCCTCCCCCTGGGCTGGAGCACCTGTCTGGCCACCTGCCCTGGCTCAGAAGGCAAGTCAGAGGGTCCTCCGTGAAAAGCCCATACGACCAAGTCTTGTCCTTACAGTCTCTGCCTCCCTGCTGGGATGCCTCCCTGCTGCCCAGAGGCTCAGGGGGCTCCCGGTTAGTCTTGGGAAAATGCCTCCCTGCTGGGATGCGTGGAGAAGGAGTGATGGAATATTTCCAAGGGAGATGGAGATCAGAGGCCAGCCGTAGGGGAAGGAGAGCCCAGGGCCACGCCTGGCTCAGGTCCCACCTGGGGACATTCTGCTCTGTGGCCAGGGCCTGTCTTCAGCTCTGGTCTGGCTCCCTGGCTGTAGTGGGTGTGAGTATGGGTCTCTCTTTCTCTCACTCTCCTTTCTTTGTCACCGCAGATTCTGGAAACGCCGTTTTCTGCCTTCCCCCCGGGAGTCATCTTCTCCAAGCCTGGCCACAAGGTGGGTGTGGGCTCCCTGGCACTCGGTCCTGTCTTCTGACCCCCCAAATAGATTCACAGGACTCTTCTGTTCTCCGAACTGCTTTGATGATCCCTGTGAGGAGAGATGAGGTTACAGAAAGCACAAACGTGACCAGTTTGGGAAAGTTCCAGAATCTTGGCACATTCTTCTAGTTCCTATCTTCTACTTGGGATGGCAGATGGGCACTTGACAGGACCCAGGGACAGATTTCTTTAAGTGAAATATTGCCTAATGCAGAAAAGTCCTGAGAGTATGATCCACATCATAGGCTTCATTGTCAACTCTATCAAATCCTAACATGTTTCCATATTTGATCCTGATTGATTGATTGATTGAGTTAGAGCCTCACTCTGTCGCCCAGGCTGGAGTGCAGTGGTATGCTCATGGTCACCCCAGCATCAACCTGCTGGGCTCAGGCGATTCTTCAGCCTCAGCCTTTCAATTAGCCAGAACTACAGGCATGTGCTACCGTGCCCAGCTAATTTTTTCTTTTATTGTAGAGATGAGGTCTCTCCAAGTTGCCCAGGCTGTTCTCAAACCCGTGGGCTCAGGCAATCCGATCACCTCGGCCTCCCAAAGTGCTGGTATTGCAGGCTTGGGCCACCACAGCCGGCTGATTTATATTTATTTTTAAAGAGTGAAAAATGTATAAATAGTAGGGTATAATAAAAAGTAAGGTCTTTGGTTTTTTTTTATTTTAAAGATGTGGGGTACAATTCAGGGTTGGGTATACAAATGCTCATTATGCAGGTACTTTTGTTGATGAGGTGTGCCCCTGTCCCTGGCAGTTTCCCACTACTGCCAATCCCTTTTTTATAGTATTATGATAGTTGTTCAAGGTCCACTTATGAATGAGAGCATGTGCTACTCGGTTCTTTGTTTGTGTGACAGATCACTCAGTATTATAGCCTCTAAGTTCATCCAAGTTGCTGTGACGCTCATGATTTTGTCCTTTTTTATGGCTGCATAATATTCCATCACGTATATGTACCACATTTTTTTTAATGAGTCTTCTTTCAGTGGGCATCACGGTTGATTCCATATTTTTATTATTGTAAGTAATGCTGCAAGAAACATGCGTGGGCAGGTATCTTTTTCATAGAACCATTTGAGTTCCTCCAAGTATAGTCTCAGCAAGTATAGATCTTTGAGTGCTAATATAGCTTTCCTTCAAAGTCTGTGTGTATGCACACAACACACACACACATACACACACAAGTACACACATGCGCACATGCCTCTGCCCATGCACACACACAAGGCAGTGAGCCCTCAGATGGAGCTCACCAGCCTGGAAGACTCCTAATTCTGAGCAGGCTGTAGAGACCACTGGACATGGGGCCCCTTTGAGGAACCAGAGACATGAAAAGGAAACTCAGCCACTCACTTTGATCATTAAACTAGGGCACAGGCCTTGCACTGTTTGTCTGCTGTTCTCAGTAAAACAGATGAAAACAACCTTAGCAGGTGTGCATTCTCATTCACATCAGTCGTGCAACACGAGCCTACCTTCCACGTGGTCCTCCCACGGTCCTCAAGTGCAGGCCAACCTTCCACACCGTCCTTCCACGGTCCCCAAATGCGGACCAACCTTCCACATCATCCTGTTTGTATCCTTCTGCAACTTACCGTCAGCCTCGACTCGCTCGGTAATTAATGTTTTTGTGCCTCAATTTGCAGATCCACCCTCTTTCCACGAGCATTTAGGTACTTTTCGCTTCCCAACTAAGCAAAGCTACAGTTATGACATTGTTGACCAGTGCCAGGCATTGCGAGACATTTTTAACTTCAGGTGACCTGACGTGACTATCGTTCTAATTTGTGTTCTCTTGTCTCTGGATCAGCTGAGAGTCTTTTCGGATACTATTGATCGTCGTGCATTCTTCTGTGAATTGCCTGCCATGGCCTGGGTGCAGACAGTGTCTTGGTGTAAGAGTGGCATGCCCCTGACGTGGTAGAAATGGTTCATTATCTTCACAGGGAAATGTTTTACCAGCAGAATAACCCAGCAAAGGAGAGAGTCAGTAAAAGTGTGATCTATCCCAAGAGCCAGAGAGTTTTTTCAGCAGCTCTCAGCTACCTCTCCCTTTTACTAGGGAAAAAAAAAAAAAACCTTTCAGGTGCTCTAACAGGATGTGGCTACCCAAGACAGCAGTTCCTTTGCAAATGAAGTCAACATGTTTTATTTATGTTTTTGTTTTTTCTTTTTTTGAGTTGGAGACTTACTCTGTCGCCCAGACCGGAGTGCAGTGGCACAGTCCCGGCTACTGGCTGGGCTCCGGTGATCCTTATGCCTCAGCCTTCTAAGTAGCCTGAACTACAGGCGTGCGCTACCACACCCGGCTAATTTTTGATTTATTGTAGAGACGAGGTCTCGCCAAGTTGCCCGGGTGGGTCTCGAACCCACGGGCTCAAGCATTCCATTTGCCTCGGCCTCCCAAAGTGCTGGAATTACAGACTGAGCCACTGAGCCCGGCTGCCAACATGTTTTAAAAGTGAACGTGTGTATCACCAGGTTATGCTGATATGACATGATTTGTATTTGTTTCCTGTGGCTGCCATAACAAGTTGCATCAAAAATGAGTGGCTTCAAACAGCCAAAACGTATTCTCTCACAACTCTGGAAACTAGGATTCCCAACAATGTGTTGGCAGGGCCATGCTCCCTCCAGAAGCTATAGGGAGGATCTGTCTTTTCACTTTTCCAGCTTCTCGGGGTTGTTGGCCTTCCTTGGCTTGTGGCCACATTGCTCCATCTCTGCCTTTGTCTTCCCGTGGCCTTCTCCTCTGTGCATCTCCTAAGACACTTGTCATTATGAGATTTTTATGGAGGGAGACTGCTGTGTGTGAGAGACACAAGCTGAAGGAAGGGCCAGTCTTCGAAACCATCCGTGATCTTTTAACTACTCTGCTGTGTGACCTGGGCCGGGTTGTTAACTTCTCTGAACCTCCTCTTCTCCACCCCCCGGCTCTCAAAGTGGGGGGAGAATCGGTGAGACGGTGGATGTGATATGGTATGTAGTCATTACTCAATAAATAACATTGAGTTTTGCTCTTCTTTTTTTTTTTTTTGAGTTGGAGTCTCACTCTGTCGCCCAGACTGGAGTGCAGTGGCCGCTCCCGGCCACCGCAGTCTCGACCTGCTGGGCTCCGGCGATCCTTCCGCCTCAGCCTTCCGAGTAGCTGGAACTACAGGTGCGCGCTACCATGCCCAGCTAATTTTTTGATTTATTGTAGAGATGAGGTCTCACCCAGTGGCCCAGGCGGGTCTCGAACCCGCGGGTTCAGGCCATCCACTCCCCTCAGCCTCCCAAGGTGCAGGATTACAGGCTGAGCCACCGGGCCCGGCCGAGTTTTGCTCTTTTAAGGGAAAGATGCTGACAATCTAAAAGGGAAAATAAAACGCATTGCTTAGAACAATAGCTAAGGTTTACATGTGTTAGAAGCTGTTCCAAGCCCATTACGTGTATTAAGTGAATGCGCTTCATCCTTTTAATAGCGCCACGAGGCAAGCACTATTATTGTCCTCATTTTACAGATGGGAAAACTGAGGGCCAAGGTGGCAGAGCTGCTACACATTGGAGCTGGGATCTGAGCCAACGCAGATGGATCCAGGCTGCTTCTCCTTGGAAGGAGAAAGAAGCACAGTGTGAACTTGAGGGTTCAAAGAAAGAGAATCGTTCTGCTCAGAGGAATGCAAAAACACGGGTGGTGTTGAAGCGGGGTGGGGAGGGGCTGGACATTTACAGGGATGGGTGTGGATGAGCGCTTTCAGGGCCCCAACCAGAGCCGGTAGCCCGCTCTTCCCGGCAGTCCCTGGCTTTCCAGAGCTGTAGGGAAGTGAATCTGCCCTTGACTTCCCTCCAGCAGGGAGATGACTCAGCTGGGCCAGATGTCAGAGGCCACACACTCTCCCCCAAGTAGGGTGACCATAGTTATTGTCCAAACTGAGACACTTGGGGAGTTTGTAACCATGAAGCCAGGACAAGAGTTGTCATCTGGGGCTGTCCCGGAAAACCAGGTCTTAGAGTCACATTGTCACTCAAGCAGCCAGTTAGTTGCCAGGCCCTATAGCACATCAACCACAGCCCAGTAAGTTACTCATGAGACAGGCGATGTGTTCAAGAAGGGTTTTGGGGTGGCGGGGCTCACTGGCGGAGTTGGTCCAAACCAAACAGGATGTGGGTGATAAGAGAACCTGGAGAAATCTCGTGGTGGGGGCAGCCCCTGCCCAGACAAACCTGCACAGCAGGCAGCACCCTCGGATCTCACAACAGGCCAGGAACTGACAACAGGCCAGAGCCAAAGACCGGAACAGACACTTCACCAAGGAAGAGGTATAGACAGCAAGCAAACCTGGGAAAGGTGCTCCCACATCGTATGTCATTGGGGAAGTGCAAATTAAAACAACACTCAGACATGCCAATGAGATACTGCACACCTATCAGAAAGGCCAAAATCCAGAGCACTGATAACACCAAATGCTGGCGAGGATGTGGAGCAACAGGAACGCTCATTCGTTGCTGGTGGAAATGCAAAATCGTACAACCGCTATGAAAAACAGGCCAGGCTCAGTGGCTCAGCTATCATCCCAGCACTTTGGGAGGCCGAGGAGAAGGAATTGCCTGAGCCCATGGGTTTGAGACCAGCCTGGGGAACTTGACAAGAACTCGTCTCTACAATAAATTTTTTAAAAATTAGCTGGGCGTGGTAGCGTGCACCTGTAGTTCCAGCTAATTCAAAGGCTGAGGCGGAAGGATCACCAGAGCCCAGCAGGTCGACACTGGGGTGGCTGAGAGTATGCCACTGCACTCCAGCCTGGGTGACAGAGTGAGACTCCAACTCAAAAAAAAAAAAAGAAGAAGAAGAAGAAAAACAGTTTAGTGATTTCTTACAAAGCTAAACATACTCTTACCACAAAATCTGGCAATCGTGCTCCTTGGTATTTATGAAAATAAGCTGAAAACTCCTGTCCAACAAAAACCTGGGCATGAATGTTTGTAGCAGCAGTAATTTATAACTGTCAAAACTTGGAAGCAACCAAGATGTCACCGAGTAGGTGAATGGATAAATAAATGGTGGTACATTCAGAGAAAGGAATGTTATTTAGCACTAAAAAAAGAAATGAGCTATCTAACCACAAAGAGAGATGGCGGAAACGTACATGCACATTACCAAGTGAAAGAAGCCAGTCTGACAAGGTTACATATTGTATGATTCCAACTGTATGCCTAACTTTTAGGGCAGTGAAACTACTCTGTAAGATACCATCATAGCGGATACTGGTCATTAGACATTTATCCCAACCCCATCGACTGTGCAACACTGAGAGTGGAGATGACGCTTGCCCTGGGCCACGCGTGAGGCCTCTGCTCCCCGAGACAGTTTTCCTCTTGGCAGTCTGGAGCGGAGGTGGTCTCTGGGAAGTTCCAGATGGAGCGAGGAAGGAAAGCCACTTGGACGCTTGTGTTAAAGGGATCTAATGTTCCAGGAGGGACTGGGTAGGACCTGTGTCCGTCCCAAACTTACACACTTTCTCATGCTCACAACATGTACACACTCACACATGGTAGACACGTCATTACATATGACACATGCCCAAGCTCACACACGACACTCACATACACACACCTAGTGTTAACTCTGGACTTTGGATGCTGATGATGTGTTCGTGTAGGTTCATGGATGGTAACACATGAAACACGCAGGCAGGGTGTTGATGGTGAGAGAGGCTGGACATGTGTGGAAACAGTCGGGGACATGGGAACTCTGTACTTTGCTGGAATCTAAGATTGCTCCAAAAAATAAGGTCTATTAAAAAAAAAGAACTATCACATTAAAAAGAAGAAGAAGAAGAAGAAGAAGGTTGCAGGTAAAATATCCCGACCCTAAACTTTCCACCAAGAAGGGACTTTCTCACTTGTGAAAGGACGACACAGCTCAAGTCGTTATTTGAGTAACCCGGGCAGGAAAACCCAATGTCTGCTTCAGGTATTAGAACAACTCAGGAGAAAATAGCCTTGTGGTTGTTTTTCTTCTTTTCACTAATTGAGTCTTCGCGGGTTTGTGGTGTGTCCCACGTAACGATGCGCACCCAGAACTCTCAGTTCCCCTTCTCATTCTCACCAGGGAGAATGCCTGGGGAAGAGAGGTGTCCCCCTGTGCCAGGCGTGTGAAGAGCCACACCTGGGCCCAGCCCCCTCTGTCCTTGTCCGGCCTCTGCAACCCACACCCCTGCAGGAGGCCCTGTCTGCAGAAGGAGGTGAAAAGTCACCTTGTTGTTAAAATGCTCGTGGGCTCCGGAGGGGAGAAGCCAGTCACAATCAAGGCACTGACTCAAGTAGTCAGTGCTCCATACAAAACTGGCCTCCGGGACATGGAGTGCAGATGGGACCACAGAGAGGGTGTGTGCCGTTGAGATGCGTGGACAGCTGAGAATGGAGAGGACGAACTTCCTTTCTCTGTGCTGAGGCCCTAGGTAGGGCCGTGTGGGCTTCGTCACAGAGTCTGTGAAGGGCTGGAAGACAAGCAGACCCCAAGGCTTTGGGGGTTTCCAAGGCAGAGGAGAAGCAGGGCCAGTGGGGAGCAGAGTCTGGCAGACGCTACAGTGACCACCAAACCCATCTGCTGGTCTCTCAGCCAGGTGTTCACTCACGGTCTCACTCCAGGCCACCCAGCCCTACCCAGGACCACACTGCAGTGCCAGTGACACACAGCGCGTGTCTGGGCTTCTCTCCAGAGCCAAAGTTACCTGCTGACTCTCTGCCGACTGTGAATTTGCTTTGTCTCTGAGGGAATAATTAACCGGTGTTAGTACGATATCAGAAAATTGCTAATTATGGCAATGAGCTACACAGTGATCTGGGAACTGGTGGAGCTATAGTTAGTAGTGACAGAAAAGGAAAATATTTGACTGTTTTGTGCTGAGCCCGGGTTCTCAGGAGGCGGCGGGAGATGACGCCTGGCACTGGGCCACGCGTGGGGCCCCTGGTCCCAGAGACAGTTTTCCTCTTGGCGGTCTGGAGCGGAGATGGTCTCTGGGAAGTTCAAAATGGAGCGAGGAAGGAAAGCCACTTGGACGCTTGTGTTAAAGGGATCTAATGTTCCAGGAGGGACTGGGTAGGACCTGTGTCCGTCCCAAACTTACACACTTTCTCATGCTCACAACATGTACACACTCACACATGGTAGACACGTCATTACATATGACACATGCCCAAGCTCACACACGACACTCACACAAGTTACTCATACACATTTATATATACACGCTAACACACATACACACTCTTACACATTTGTTTGCATCTACACACACAGGTAGTTATACAGTTATACACCCACATACACACTCACACTCCCAATCACACACACATTTGTTTTCACATACACACATGTACACACTCACATACACACTCTCAATTACACACATTCACCTCTTCTGTCTGTCACGCACAATCACACCCTTCGAACCAAATTGGAACTTTCTTCCTGGTCCCACAAAGATAATGGTCACCTCAGTGTCTTGGTCTCAGATGCGCTGGGTTAGACCTGAGCTGACATTGTAGCCTTGAGAGAGTAAATTCTCTACCTTCCACGTTCTCGGGGTGTTCAGAGAAGGACTGAGCTCTAGGAGGAGTTGGTGTTGGGGCATAAACTCGGCTAAGGCACTTGAACTCCTAGTAGAAGTTGGTATGGGCAGTACTTAGACATTGCTGCAAAGAAAATCATTGCAATTGCATGCGTGTGAGGATGTACATGTGGGTATCTGGTAAATTGTGGTGCGTGGTAGAGTGCTATAGGGAACGGAGATCACCATTCCCATGAACTCCTGAAGATGCCGGGCTGTGCTGCGGTTGACATTCAATGTGTTTCTCACGCAATCTGAGTTGAAAGCCCATGTGAGCCTTTCCCAGTGGTTCTTAGTCTTTGCTGCACATCCCAATGCCCAAGCAAGGACCCAGATCTTGGTTCCTTGTACTTCCCTCCAATGAAAGGAGCCGGGGCTCCTTATACAAATGATTGATTCTGGAGCTAGGACAGGAAAGATACAAGATGAGCCTGGTGAATTTTTTAGTGACAGAGAATAAAGACATGTTCGAAGAACACAATGATGGGGTGGTGACAAAGGGACGCAGAGGTCAACTGAAAGGGCCTCCTAGTGGCCAAAGTTGGGACCATGTGAGCAATGAAATAGCTAGTATTGGACCATAACCTAGAGTATGCAATGGAGACCCAGAAGTCCATACTGGTGGAAATAATTGATTGAGGTCGGATGCGATGGCTCAAGCCTGTAATCACTTTGGGAGGCCGAGGTGAGGAGATTGCCTGAGACCATGGGTTCGAGAACAGCCTGGGCAACTTGGTGAGAGAGACCTCATCTCTACAATAAATGAAAAAATTAGCCAGGCGTGGTAGTGTGCACGTAGTTCCGGCTACTTGGAGGGCTGAAGCAGAAGGATCACCTGAGCCCAGCATGTCGACACTGGGGTGGCTGTCAGCGTGTCTCTGCACTCTAGCCTGGGCAACAGAGTGAGACTCCAGCTCCAAAAGAAAAGAAAAGAAATAACTGGTTGACTAAATAAGTAAATATGGGGAAGAAGTGACAAACCTTCTGTGCGGAAGTATTTCAAACAATCGATGTGGATACTCCTCTCAAAGAGGTGGAGTATAGGCCCCACCCCCTTACGTGTGGGCTGTGTTGAGCTAATTTCGAAGAGTAGAGTATGAACAGGGGAAGAAAGAGCAACTGTGCTGTGGAGAAACCTGACAAACCCAACCTCAGCCAGGTGATCAAGGTCAATACCAGTAGCGATAAGTCATATCGATAGAACGTAACCTTGACTGGTGACCACCTTGGGGATCATCCTCCCAAAACCAATGACCCCAGTCTAACCATGAGAAAAACACCCAACAAACCCAAATTGAGGGTCCTGACGAATACACCTAACCAGTACTCCTCAAAACTTCAAGGCCATCAAAAATAAGGAAAGTCTGAGAAACTGCTTGCAGTCTAAAAGAGCCTAAGGAGACGTGATGATTGAACGTACTGTGGAATCCCATCAGAAGAGGAATCTTAGGTAGAAGTTAGGGTTATCTGAGCAACAACAAAAAAATGAACCTTAGTTAATAATGTGTTCTCACTGGCTCCTTAGTTGTCAAAAGGACCACAATAATGTCAGATGTTAATAGTAAGGAAAATCAGCGGAGGAGGACATAGAAACTCATTCTACTACCCTCTTAACTTTCCCATAAATCTACAAGTATTCTAAAACAAAACATTAATTTTGTTAAGAGTCCCGATTCTCAGAGCACACCCATACCAATGAAATCAGTGTCTGGAATGGGAGTCAGGCATCAGGACTTTTTAAAGTTCCTGGAGGCCGGGCGTGGTGGTTCAAGCCTATAAGCCCAGCACTTTGGGAGGCTGAGGCAGGAGGATCGCCTGAGCCCAGGGATTCAAGACCAGCAGGGCAACTTGGTGAGACCTCGTCTCTACAATATATTAAAAAAATAACCGGATATGGAAGTGCACGCCTCCGTCTACTTGGAAGGCTGAGGCGGAAGGAAGGCTTGAGCCCCGCAGGTCAACAGTGGGGTGGCCTTGAGCGTGCTACTGCACTCCAGCCTGGGCAACAGAGTGAGACTCTGAGTAAAAAAAAAAAAAAATTCCTGGATGACTTTGATTGATATGACGCTAATCCAAGAGCCTTCAGGTCAGCTTGTGCAACAGCAACACATACCTCCAAAGTCTCAGGGATTAAGCGACATGGATTTGTATGTTCCTCCAATTACTCAGCCACTGCAGGTAGACCAGGAAATGCTGTCCATCATAGATGTCAGCTAGGCATAGAGGGCAGCTGCCGTCTCCAGTGTGGCCACCCTGGGCGTAGGGCCAAAGGGAAGGAGAACTCTGGGGGGGTCCCACACCAGCAAGTACAGGCTCTGACAGGGACAAACACCATATGCTGTCATAACTCTGGTTGGCCAGAACCGTCACATGATCCCATTCAATCCCAAGGTGGGGCAGGAAATGAAGTCCTTCCATGTCTTCAGAAAGTGGAGAACAAAAATATATGTCAGATGGTTCTAATGGTTGCCACAAACAAGCAGCCAGAACTTAGCAGGAATTTAAGCAGAAACATTGCTCCTTGAGATGTGTGGTGTTGACTGAATCCTGGTTCCACCTCCTGCCCTAGTACTGCCTCACACATCAGTGATGGAAAATGGTTGCATGTCTTGTTTCCTGTGCCCTTATCTCTGTCTTGGAACAGAGAAAAGACTTGAGTCGCCTTCCAAAGACTAAAGTCCCACTGAATCACCCCCTGCACCACCAGCTGATGGATGAAGTCTTGCTATCTTCTGACTGAGTTCCTTACAGCCCCATGAGACTCAATTTCTGAAAAGGGTTTGCTCTGAATTCTCTGTTCCCATGCTAGAACTGCTGTGGAGTCTCTTGACCTAGAACTGCTGTGGAGTCTCTTGACCTGACAGCCAGGCTGGATGGCTGGCCACATCTTGTTTTTGCTGCCACTTCTGCTGCCATGTTCTACCTGGGGGACTGGGATTTCTTCTAGCCCTGGCAGAGGGATCTAGATCTGCCCCCTCCCAAAATTCTGGGTCCTCTGAGCATGCTGGGGTCAACTCAGAGGACCAGCAGGCTCCTAAGATGTGAAGGCCTTTCGTCTAGAGATCTCAAGGAGAAATATGACCAGAGGTGACTGCCAAGGCTGAAATGTGAGTGCAGAAGCCACATCCAAAATTAGTTTTGACTCTCCTGAAAGTCCTTCCTTGTTCCTTCCCTCAGTTAACTGAAAACCCAAGCATCTTCAGTTCAGTTCAGAAGCTGAACGTTGACCCAGACACTGTATAAGTGCCTGGGACCAGTAGTGACTAAAAGACTAAAAGTCATGGCTTTTGCCTTTTGCTATCTATAGTCTATGGGGAAGATGGATAGTAAATAAGTGTGAGTGTGAAAACGTGTGTGTGTGTGTTTTAGAGTTCTACAGGAGCATGTATAAAAAGGAGAAATTGAGGCAACCCCTTTGGGTCCCCTCCCACTGTGGCAGCTTGTCTGTCCTCTCAATAAATCCTATTTTCTCACTTAAAAAAAAAAAAGGAGAAATTACCCCAGTCTCGGGGGGTCAGGAAAGAACCTCCTAAGAAAATGACATTTACTATAAAACGTATGCTTGGGCAGACAAACAAGATGTGTGGTTTAGATAGGGTCACAGATTAAGGTCACATATTCTTTGCTCGTCCTCCCACTGAAAGATGAAGTCTAATTTTTTTCCCCTTGGATTGGCTAGGCTTAGCCTTACCTGTGGAGTGTAGTAGAAGTGACATTCTGGGTCTTCTGGGGCTAGGTTATAGGAAACCTTGAGCTTCTACCTACTTTTAGAACGATTGCTCAGGGGAACTCCAGATGTAGGTTAAAAGTGTAGCTACCCTGAGACCACCATGCTGTGAGGAAGCCCAAGCTAGCCTCATGGGAAGGCAGCATGAAGAGAGGGATATACAATCCACCCTGCACTGTTCCTGTCATCCCAGCGGACCCCAAATGTGTGAGTAAAGGAAACTTTGTTGCACTCACCCCCCCACTGTATGCTGTAAATGCAAGAGAAATTCTGAGTGAGAAGCGTCTGTGTGACTCCAGTTGACCCCTACAGAACTGTGAAAAGTAATCATAAGCTATTGCTTTAAACCGCTGCATTTTGGGTTGATTTGTTATGCAGCTATAAAAACTGGATAAAGAAATTGAAGAGTTCCAAACAGAGGAACCACATGCGCAAAGAGTCTGCACCCTTAGACCTCCTTTGGAGACTATGGTTTATAAAAACATCTTAGAACCAGTTCCTCAGGACCAGTTGCAGTACTTGGGCTTCAGGTGTAGGTCAGACAGACAGAGGTTATTAATCATCCATGCATAAACCGGGGAGCAGAATGATTCCTACACCCCTTGAAGTCGTTTTTAAGTTAGCGTGGTTATGGGTGCATTAAATTTCCCCCGAGGAGAGGGTCTACCAGATTTTAAAAGAATCTCAGAACTCTTTATGGACCAGAGGTTCTAAATTAAGAAGACATACTCCTAGCTAGATACAATGTAGATTTTTCTGAAGGAGAGTCAAGGGAAGCTATAGGTTTTGAGTCAAGAAGTATCGATTTGCCACTTAGTCTATGTTGATTGAGTTCACAAAAATTAACATTTCCTCTTCGTGGTCTAAGAGTCTGTCAGGCTGGAAAACATTTGATCAGATTAACTGTGACGAAAAGGGCAAAAAAGCAAAGTCCTGAGGAAGATGATAGCGCTGGGCCTGCTGGGCTCTCCTTGTGTCCAGATTGCTCTGGGGTCCTTGTGAGTGAAAGACCCTGGCCGGGCCAGAGCCTGTCGAGGCCTGAAGGGGTAATTCTGAGACCTCCCAGACCTCCTCAGAGCAGATTAATGAAGGTGGAGACAGAGGACAGGACATGCTAGTGGGCATGTTTTGTCCCCAGGACACAAAGGCCCAGAGTCCCTCTGAGCGCTTAGGCCGTCTCTGCCTCCAGGTGGCGCTCTGCAGCCACGTCCCGCTTCTACATTTGGAACAGTCTGGCCACCTCCTCCAGCCTTCAGTCAGTGTCCCCCAGAGAGCAGGACTAGGTGTGTCCTGTGGGGATTAGGAAACTCCACAGGACACTTTCCAGAAGTTGGAGAGTCAGTGGTAGAGTAGTTCTGACTCCTCCAGGGGGACCCCAACCGAAACTTGGCATTACACTCTTTCTAGCCCATGGAACTAGAATACTCATGAAAGGGCCAAGCCTGTCCAGTGTTTGCTTTTTTTCTCTACAACCCATCACTTAAAAAAAAAAAAAAAAAAACAAGTGTATATATTCCCATGTTGACAAACAGAATAGGTAGTCGTCTTATGCCTGCAGATCCTGGACCCATCACATTTTATGACACCTGGACAAAGTGCTCTCTCCAGAGTCAGCAGATGTGGAAACAGCCTCCTAGAGGGACTTGGCCTGCCTTATTCACCTCCAACGACTCCACACGTTCTCTCCAGACAGGTCTCAGTCATGGTTCCCAGAGGGGTCTGAGCACAAAACCACCACCTCCAGGATGCTTGCCTTGACTTCTTTGAAGCCCACACCGCATGGGGCAGGAAATGGCCAGGCCGTGAATCCCCAGCGCAGCCAGGACGGAGGGTACATTGAGTGCAAGAAGCAAGGTGACAGGCTTTTCTGCTCTGTGGGGATCACTTTTCAGTTCAGAAGCAAATCTTTTGGCACAGCATTTATTACACGATATTCACATTTTATCCAACTGGATTCATTGGAGGTGAGACAGAGCAGCAGCCTCAAAGCTGAGCTGCGACGGAGCCTCTCTGGATGCCAGCAAAAAAGCAGGGGGTGAGCCTTTCTCCACGAAAAGGCAGGGGGTGATCCTCCTCTCTAGGGCTGGCAGCTGGTGAGCGACATAGCACAGAATCAGAGCTCATCAGACCCACAGAGAGGCCGGAGCTGTGCAGGCTGTGGGTGGTGGAGGGAGGGCAGGGAGGGGACTGCCTCTGAGGTTCCAAACGAAGGGGGGTACTTCCCAGAAAGCTCTGCAGGAGACTGTGCCTTCTCTACAGTACAGCCAATAAAACCTCTGGGGCTCCCTGTTAAACCCGATCCTAGAAATGACATCCCAGCATAAACTTTGCAGGGCAAGGAAAACTCGAATAGAGAAAGTGCGGATCCAGGTAATGAGAAACACAAGTTAAACGCAGACCCACTCAGAGTAGTTACAGTCTCCCTTCCACATGTGATTCATGACGGTATCATGTTTGGTAGTTTGAGGAGTTGAACATTAATATCGGAATCGCTCCATATCACCTAGAGCTGGTTTCATGCAGTTAGGCTTAAGTTAACTGGATAATAAACCGGCTTTTGTCTTCATTCTAGAACAGGGACCAGCCAGTCCTTTCGTTGTCTTGATGGAAACCCATAGTAATTAAAATTCTTTTGGTGTCTGTCACCAATGTGTTTCCCAGAGGGGCTAAAGAGCCAGCCACCACACTTAGGGAATGCTGCTTTGAGAAGCCACGTTCGTGCCTGGTCTTCATGGGATACACGTGTGTAGCGAAAACATACTGTAGAAACATCCTCTCAGCCTGGTTTCCCTTCCCCCCCAAAGCACATGCTGAGACAAGGGCTGGTGTGATTGGGGCTTATTCAGGCAGTGAGGGACAGAAGGTAAGGGACAGGGAAGAGAGACATGGAATTGAGCACCATCAAGGGTCCTTGGATGCTCACTCCTTGGGATTCCCTGATGAATCTTCTGGAGTAAGACTCAGGCCCCTCCACCTGAGAGATGAAAAGGGTGCATTGATGCCCGCTCCCGTGCCTCATAGACCAAGGGTATCTTCCTAGGGTGTTAATTGCACATGCAGGTGATGCATATGTGAGACAGTTCCCTGTGGGGCCCTAATCTCAGCACCAGCGAGAAGTCCTGAGGCAGGGGTGCTGTCCATTGACACCTGTGTGAAGCTGGTTGCCACCAACACGGACCTGCTCCCTGCAGCAGTGGTGAGGCCAGCAGGAGCTGATTCACAGCAGATGCCACCCACACAGGCATGGGCCCAGGTGGGGAACTGCTTGGGCCACAGGTCTCCATAGACAGAGAGTTACAAATAATCAGTGGCTCCTGGACCTGGCAGACTGACCCACAGACAACTCAATCCCCATTCTGGGTGAATTGCTCAGGGAAAACCAACAGCAGCCACAAGCCTCTTGTGATGAAAGTTAGCAGAAAAATAATCACATGGAGTAAAGTCGTATTTTTTAATGTTCACCTGGAATGCTAGTGCTCGAAGAAAGCAAGTTTCCTTGGAGAAATAGAATGAGGTAGTTGGAGACGGTGCGGAGATTGAAAGGTGCTTCTTGTACTTTCCAGAGCTTTAGAATGGCAGGCACCGGAGCATTATTGCATTCACCTCTATGGCAAAACATGAACATGTGCTTTTCCTCAATGCACTTACATCATCAACACCACAATTATGTCTTTCGCCCCTAAATTGGTTAGTATAAGGAAGGATTCCCCCCCGAAAAAGCAGTTATCTTTTGGAGGGCAGGCCACTTGTAGTACACTCGGAATTTGTTCCTTTGGATCAAACGGTCAGCTAAAGTTTTTTTTTTTTCTGGAAGTTTTAAGAAGGTTGCATCATGATTTGCAGAAGAAACGTCCCATGTTGTGGCAAACAGGTGACTGGTTCTTCCATCATGACAACACACTTGCCTATACTATGCTGAGCGTTCAGTTTTTAACCCAACACGGCATGACCCCTGTCCTCCACCCTCCCTATTACTGGATCTCACCCCCAAGTAATTTTTGTTTTGTATCCCTGGATGAAAAAAGTCCTCAAAGGGAAAAGTTTTGTTGATGCATAAGAGGTGCAACAAAAAATTATAGAAGTACTAAAAGGTACCAAAGCTGACAAGTTCAAACACTGCCCTGAGTAACGGAAAAAGCATCTTGATAGGTGTATTGCATCAAACAAAGAGTGTTTTTAAAGCGATTGAAGTTTAAACATGTAAGAATAAATACACAATTTTTCACGAATAAATTCTTTTTGGGGGATCCCCCCTTGTTTTTGGCTCCCAAATAAAGGGGAAAGACAGAAAATGGATAGAACTTTTCCCAGAGAAACTCGAAAGGTTGCAAGTACATGAGAAGGAGGAAGATAGTAGAGAATATGGAGAGGTATGTGTGAGAAAGGATGGCCGTGGTAGGTTGAATTTGTTCTATATAATCATTTACTGTTCACTTAAAGAAAAAAGGGCTACGGCAGAGGCCATGGAAGGTGGGAGGAGAGGTATGTGGCTCAGACTGACCCCGCTCCTCAAAGAGAAGCTTGGGAAGGCGGTGGGCTCTTAGGAGCAGGTATGGGGACTGCTGATGACCCAGGAAGTGGAGTTACTGACTGACAGATGGGGCCAGCATGCAGTGGTCTGCAAGGCTGGAGCAAAATTGTTCATGTGAGTAGGTTTCTTTTCTTTCTTTTTTTTTTTGAGTTGGAGTCTCACTCCGTCGCCACGCTCACGTGCCGTGGCACGCTCACAGGCCACCCCAGTGTCGACCTGCTGGGCTCCGGCGAGCCTTCCGCCTCAGTCATCCAAGTAGCCGGAATGACAGGCGTGCACCACCATGCCTGGCTAATATTTTTTATTTATGTAGAGATGAGGTCTCGCCAAGCTGCCCGGGCTGGTCTCGAACCCACGGGCTTAGGCAATCCACTCGCCTCGGTCTCCCAAAGTGCTGGGATGACAGGCTGGGCCACGGAGCTTGGCCAGAAACAGGATTCTTAAGATGATGGTGCAGGCTGTGCGCACTCCAATGGCTGGCTTGCATTTTTAAAGATGTTATGCTCACAATTTCTCACTTTGGGTCTTCTGTGGAGTCCAGATGCTATCCCTAAACTGTTCTCCCAGGTAAAGATTGATATAAAACGCACCAAGGAGGCTGTAATAGATTTTGAGACATATTTCATAATATTTTCTAGCTTCCCACTTGATGTCACAGTCAGGTTTATGAAAAGGCAGTATTTATTATATACAATATTCATATTTTATTAAACCTGATTACATTGCGAGCAGGGAGCTTTGCTGCAGCAGCCTCAAGGCTGAGCTGGGATTGAGTCTCCCCGGAGCCTACGATGGAGCCTGGAAAGTCATATCCTGAGCCCTCAGCTCTGTCAATACCTCCCGCTCATTAACCATGGTGCCCGGGGAGTGGGTGGTCTCTTGCTTCTTCTGACTTGCTCTGCAGGAAAAGAACAGTGCTCACCCCTTTTCCCACCTAGGCAAGGCAGACAGCGGCCTGAACAGAGTATTAATAACACATTTGGAGACAGAGGACCTCGCTCTTATTGGAGTTAGAAAGGAGTCTGGCTGGTTATCCAGTCTGCGGGCCTCAGCTTCTCCAAGGAGCCACGGCAGAATTTGTCTCAGCACTCCTGAGCGGACCTGCCCTCCTTGGAAACCCGAGAAGACTCTCTTCAAACAAGGCTCTCTGGGCCAGGAATCCAATTGGCGTGGCTTCCCTCTGGTCTCCGGGAGTCTGTGAGCAGGGGGTCCTGGCAGCCGTAGTAACTCTACCCCTGCACAGCCCGGGTTCTTTTCTTTTCCTGGACAAGATTTATATGGCAAGGTTTAGTCTTACCGCAGACAGACATTCCCAGGGGAGGCCCCGAACCCCTGTGCACCACAGCTCCTTCGGTTCCTGGCAAGTTACCTTGAAGATGGGTTTCGAGATAAAGTTGGGTGGCTACCCAAGGAAAAGAAAATCTGTGTAGGACTGAGGAACTGCTTCACACAACTTGATGATTGTGCTGACTCTTAACAGCCAGGGAGGAGAGCAGAGGGAGGAAAAGAAACCAACAATTTTAGGGTCAGCATTTTTAGGGGCTTTGCCTGTCTGAGGCGGTTTGAAGTGTTACTAGTAAGGCTCTGGAGACATAAAAACAACAAGAACAACAACAACACACAGATGTGAGTCCTAGCTACCTTGCGGACTGGCTGTGTGACCTTTGGCACTAACCTCCCGGTGCCTCAGTTTCCTTGCCTGTAAACCGGAAACGACAGCAGCCTCATAGGACCATTGGGAAATAATGAACGTGAAACACAGTCCCTGGCACAGAGAAAGAAGTCAATAAACGTTAGCCATTATCGCGAGGTCATCTAGTTAATTCATTTAAGACACAGAGCCAATGGCTTTGCTGTTGTTATTTGCTGTTATTGTACAGGTCATTACTGACCAGTGGACAGAGTCCCCATACAGAGGGGCTGTCACTCAAGAAATGATAGAGGAGCGGAGAAGTGGACCCTGGCTGTGATCAGTCTCCAACCCAATTATAAGTCCAAATCGCTTGAGGATGTTGAGGATGGGAAGGAATGCTCAGTGACATGAAATAATAAAATATATCGCACACAAAGCATCCCCCTGCATTTGGGGACTGGAGAGGTTTTCCACGAGAGGACCACACGTGCCCGGGTGCACAGAGCTATACTTTCTCCACCGCGGGGCATACGAACGTGCTCAGTCTACAGTGAATACCCTTTTATTTACCTGGCGATGTCAGCGCCCAGACAGCCTGGGCCTCGCTGCTGATCTGAATAGTAATCAGCTTCTCACATCTTTTTCTCTTTACAGGAACCTGGGACGCTGATCACATCCCCCCCCGGGGGGGGGGCTGCAGCCTTGCCACATTTACAACGTGCCTCATGCACTCTCCTGGGTGGCAGCCAGGATATTTTTAAAACCTGGCTGACGATTTCATTTAAAAAACAAAAGAGCGTAAACACTTGTTTCTGTTGGCCATAGTGGAGTGACATTTGTATTTTAAACAATGACTCAAAATTGCTTTCTATGGGGCCTCCCTTTTAGCTTGTCTTTAAAGTTGTCCCAGTCCATGAAGTTGTAACTCAGTGGCCCCAAGAGACTGTGACATCACTGCATCCCACTCTGGGTCTTCTGTATGCAAAAGCCGTTGCACTGGAAGAGCCTCCTTTCTATTCAGGCACCCCGAGAAAGGATCTGGACCGTTATAAGAATGATTTTCGTGTCCTTGAAATGGGACCCAGTCCTTCTTTCACTAGCGTGTGTGTGTGTGTGTGTGTGGTGTGTGTGTGTGTGTGTGTGTGTGTGTGTGCGCGTGCACGTGCACGAGAGAAATGTGAATGGCTGGAGAGAAACCCCCAGGGGCTTCTACTCATGGCCAGATTCTAGATGGCTTTCTGCCTTTCCTGCTACCTGGGCCCCTCCTCAGCTCTCCTTGTTGAAACCCCCTTCCCTCAGTGGATGTGTTGAGCGTGGAACACAAGAAAGGAGGCGACATATCCAGCAAGGAGTTCGGTGGGAGAGGAGGCCCACAGCTCAATGCCACTTGTCCTCCCAGTGGATGTCCTCCGGTGCTGTGCCTGTCACCTGACCTCAGAGAAAAGGCAGATAACGACGGCAAGGACTCCTGGAGAGAGTCTCATTCCCACCACTAAATTTATTCCAGCAGAGTTTTTTTTTTCTTTGCCTAAGTCTAATTGATGCAGTCATTATGTCAGAGTGAATGTTATTGTTTTAGTCAAAAGCAGTAAACCAGAAAAGACAGTGTATATTACAGCTTTCCTCTCTGTCCCTGGGCTTAGATCCTTAGGAAAGGTTAGACAAGGTCTGATTGTGCAGTCGCCATCAACCCTGACCTTCCAGGGTTCCCGGGGGAACAAATGGAAAACTGTCCTGTTGAGTTTGCCCAGAATGACGAGGCGGTGAATATGCACATATATAAACTATGTCTACCGAGATAGAGAACAAAGCTCTGAAACGCTTTCCTTCTAGGAGTTGTTTATTCTATCCAGAGGATTCTTCATCTGGAGTGCTGGGAGCAGGCACAGGAGGACAGTGTGTGTTTGTTGAACGAATGAATGAGACGGGCAGTGTCCCTGTGTGTGGCACTGCACCACGTTAGTGCTACACAAAGCAAATCAAACACACAACCTCACCTTTGGTGAGCTCACGTCCGGACTGCCTGTGGGCTGTGGGCTGACATGAGAAAACACACCAAAAGGAACTCATGTTTTTACTTTCACCCAGCGAAATGCATATCTGATTACAGAAAAAAAATCAAAACGTCTGTAGATAAAATTGGAGTGTGGAGTTTTATCAAGCCGTCAAAGTAAATCACGTTTTGCAAAATTGCCACAGAATTGTGAAAGTCCTCCTGGCCCTAATTCAGAATACATTCCTTAAACAAAGAACATCTTGGTTTGATTCCTTTTGTTTTGAACCCCATATTCTGCAGATATATATGACATGTATATTTTTTTCCAATATGATATAAAAATGTAAGAAGACTAAGTGGAAAAGTGAGATCATTTTGTCAGATGCATGGATTTTCCAACTGGCAATTATATAGAAGACTAAAACATGGTTAAGTGTAACCAAAATACATTTAATATAATAGTTTGGGACTTTGTGCTTGGAGTATCAGCTCCCTGGTTTTTTGTGCTTATTTGAAGTGTGTCAACTAAAACACAAATATTTTCTGCAGGACACACCATGCTCCTCTCTACAGATGGTTCTTAGACAGTTTCCTGAGAAGTAAGAGAAATGTCCTAAAAAACCCATGGCCCTAGTTTGAGCTGAAATTACCTACTTCTGCCTTTGTTGTATTATAATGTGCAGTTTTACACCTGAGGATTGTTTGTAAACAGTTCAGCAGAACTTTGAAAACGAGCTATTGTATGAGTTTGCTAGGGCTGTCATTACAAAGTAACACCAACTGGACTGCTTAAACAACAGAAATGTATTCTCTTGCAGTTCTGGGGGTTGGATGTCTGAAATCAAGGTGTCACCAGGGTTGGTTTCTACTGCGGGCTGTGAGGGAGAATCTCTTCCAGTCCTTTCTCTTTGGTTTGTAGTTAGTTGTCTACAAGTTCATATGGTTTTCCCCCTGTATCTGTGACTGTGTTTAATTTCTCCTTTTTCTTAGCTGGACCGGATTTTTAAAATGTGGTACATATACACAATGGAATATTATGCAGCCATAAAGAAGGACAAACATATGGACTTCGCAGCAACTATCATACTCAGTGATCTATCATACTCAGTGATCTATCACAGAAACAAAGAGCAGAATACCAAATGTTCTCACTCGTAAGCCAACCTTGAACAATTATCATAATAAGAAAGGGATTGGCAGTAGTGGGAAACTGCTGGGAGAGGGAGGCTGGGATTGGCAGTTGAGAGAAACTGCCAGGGGAGGGAGGGGCACACCTCATCAACAGGGGTAACTGCATAATGAACATTTGTATATCTAACCCTGAATTGCACCCCACATCTTTAAAATTAAAAAAATTTCTTCTCTTTCATAAAGTCATATAAACTAGCCCCACCTCCCCCAATTCAGTGTGATCCCAATGGCCCTATTTCCAAATGTGGTCACATTCTGAGTTACTGGGAGTTGGGACTTGAACATGTGAATTTGGAGGGCACATTTCAACCCATAACAGCTATGAAGAGGTCTGCTTCCACTACACGACTTAAGAGACTAAGGAAAGCCCCTCCTTCTCCCTGTTTCTGCCCAGGCCTTTCCCTACCCTTCTTCTACAGGTGTCTGAAACCCCTTAGAGCCGTGTCCCTTTGCATCTGATTGAAGTTGGCTCGATCTGCAGGGATCTCACCTAGACTGTGGCCATTCCTGGGAGAGGCAGTAATATTAACTCTTGAGCACAGTCGCTCTTAATCTGTGTGCTACAAACCCACTGCCAGGACCAGATTTCTGACTGGAAGACCCGCAGCATGAAAAGAAGGCCAAGGGCCACACCCAGTGGAATGGAGGAAGGGACAGGAAATACGCCTGGAAAGATCCAAAGGCAAAAATCTAAGGCAGCAATATCAAAGCAAGGGGAACCAGGAGACCTAGGTTTGAATCTTGACCCTGTTACTTTCTGGCTCGATGACCTGAGAAGCATTTGACCTCTGCATCCACTCTGTGTTCTCATCATAATGCCTACCTGTGGGTAAGGCTGGCACAGGGTACCCTCGGAATAGGTCATAGTGGCTCTAATATCATTGATGACTCCATCATTCTCCCTGGGCTTGTCCCTGGCTGGCAGTAAAGGCATGAGCTCTGCAAGACTGCCCCACAAGACTCGGCAGCTGTGAACTTGCCTTTGCCACAAAAGCCGCTCTTACAGTGAGACCAGGGCCCGGACCCCCCCAGCTCCCTGGGGTCCTGACCCACAGCTGAGTTCTGCGTGCACAGCCAGGACTGCACGGCTTCCTGAGCAGCAGGGAGGCCGCAGGCAGGGAGGGGAAATGAGAATGGTGGAGGCTATGCACACCTGGACGGGATCAATGGCCACGTTGTAGTATGGCCCTCTGGGGCAGCCCGTAACGCCCAGCTCTGTAGCTACGTGTTAGTCATGACCTGGCAGGGCCTTGGTTTGTTTTTCAAGCTTTTGTTAGTGTGGCTTGCACCTCCAGTCACTTAACTGCAATCCCTCCTAACTGACCTGGTTCCTTCCCCGTCCATCTTCTCTTTTTCCTAAAACATATCTCTCTCTCTCTCTCTCTCTCTCTCTCTCTCTCTCTCTCTCTCTCTCTCTCTCTCTCTCTCTCTCTCTCTCCAGACACAGAGAGAAACTGCCTGCCTGGGATGAATGAGAGGAAGTATTGGTGACAGGTGGGAGAAAAGGGCCTCCTAGCTACGTTGAGCTGGAAAAGCCTGTATTCAGCTAACTCTGCAGGTGTCTGCCAGCACTCAGCACTGGTCCTAGCAGACACCAGCAGCGGGCACCACCCATTGTTAGGAGCAATCATTTACCCAAATTCCACTGAGCTGCATGCTGAGCCCGTTTCAACTGGAGAGGCCCTGAAGGACACCTTGCCCGACCACAAGCTGCAGATGAGGAAACCGAGACTTGGCAACGCTTACAAATTACTTATTCAAAGCCACGCAACCAGTTGCAATTCTTGACATGAGGATCTAAATAACCTTGTCACACAGACTTGTCCCGTGTTTATTCACACAAGGAATTCGTCTCCTAAAGTCTCTATAAAGCATGACTTCATATGCCTGCATGTCTACACATGCCGTGAGGAACCCTGCAAAGATCCCTTGAAAGGAATTGTGTTTCAGAGTCGCTTCGAGATGGGCCCTACCTTTTTCTACGATCGCACAGTGCAAAGTTATGCAAAATTCTGCACTTTACATGAATATACATGATCTCGCTTCGAGACATCCTATATAAATCTTCATCTTCTTTTTTTACACAGATACGAACTCTATTACGGTTGCTGCTGATTGTTTTGGATATGGACTCACACCGCCAATGCTGCTCTGAGCATGCAAATTCCACTTTCCACGACAGTACATAGGGTTCTTAAGACACAGGTAGTACTCCATTGCACGAATGCACCATTTATGTCATCTTCTCCTTCAGCGTTCATTTGGGCTCTCCTTCTACATCTGTAATACTTTCAAGTGTTTAAACAAAGCTCCAAGAAACGTTCTTGAGTCTGTGAGCACTTACAGAAGATTTTAGAGGCTTAAATCTTAGAAACAGAAATACTGAGTTAAAAGATTGGAGCTTTAATCATCTCAGTAGGTATCGCTAAGTTGCAAAACAAAAAGGGGCACTAATTTCCACCTGCACCAACAATGAACCCAAGTGCCCATTTATATTCTGTACCCTCACCCATGCTGAGCTTTATCGGCTCCTTGTTAGCTTGGCCAATCTGATAAATAAAACATATGTCTCTGCAGTTTAATGTGCACATCTTGATTTTCTCTGGTTTCTTCCTCCTGGCCAGTCTCTGCTTCTTGACTCACTTCTCACCCCTTAATGAATATGTGACTGGGAAGTTCTCACAGATTTTGAGCAGACATTTTAGTTGGCAAAACGTAAACAGAAAGGCAAATAAAAGGTAAATTCACAGCGTACAGTGCAGAGAAGAGATCAAGTGACTTTCAGACAAGAGGTACCACCGCACACCTACATTGGCTCAGCTGCGTGTCCTGAACCATATTCAAAACTCATAACCAAGAGTCTTTCTGGCTGCCTTGACACAACAGGAATGATAGTAAATGGGACTCACACACTTAAGACCAATTCTGTTGCACAGAAAAGTGTCTTTTTTTCCAATCACCTGGAGGGTGACGTCTCACATGGGTCACACTTGCCGGGTCAACAGTGAGGCATGAGCCTCAGCCATGCTGGCCGGCACCCACCTCAGTCTCTTCTAATCTGTTGCCACATTTGGACTTTGAGTTACTTCTCATCTCAGCACAGAGCATGTGCTGACTGGTTCCCAGCAGACCTCACAATGGCCACAAGAAGCAAGTGAATGGGCTCTGACTCTGGACCTGACAGGCTCCAGTGTACATGGGGTCCACTCTGTTCAGTTTCCCCAGATAGCTTGATCTGCCCTCCCCCCACCTTCTCTATTTTAACCTCATCTAACGACACCTGGAAATGAGCCAGTTTCTGAACTGGCAAGAAACCTGACTTGTCCAGGTGGCCACAAGACCACCCCCAAAGCCAGCTTGGACCTCTGCCCCTGAGTGGAACTACTCATAAAACACATTCTATGTTTCTCTTCTCAGACACATATTTCTGAAATTAATATGTCACCACCCTCGCTGGGGTCACTGCCTGATGGAAGGCAAAGCTATGTATACCCATGTACCCGGCAACCAAATCTGACTGTTTTAAAATGAAAAATGCTTACCTTCGTCGCACTACATATGTTTCTTTAATTTCCGTAGATTAGTTTTTGAGTACCAGGCTGCTTTCATGTACTTGGCCTAAACACCATTAAGACTACTTTAGCTGAGATTCACCCTTGAAAAGTGTGAATAGCATAACTCATTCAACCCCACTTATAAAAAGAGGAAGCATGCAAAGCTCATTAGAGTTTCTCAGGCATTCCTTTTGGAATTCATTGCCAGTTTTTATACTCCTTCAGAACCTTTCCAGGTCTCTTTGGGAGCCATTCCTAAAATCAGGGCTTTGTTACAAGTTTTGAGTGCATTTGCTCTATGATACTTTCTATGAGAAGAAAAATTCCTTTCCTGGAATGTTCAAACCTGCAGAATATTGTAGACTACAGTATGAATGAATACTTGTTGAGGGTTATGATGGGTGAGAAACATCCTGTTGCAAAGGGCCCAAAAGATGATTGAGAGGTCAGGAAATGGAATGGTCAGAGACGCTGGAATAATTCAGTCTAGGGACAAACACATGAGTGACTTTAAAAAAAAAAAAATAGAGCTGACCGGGCTCAGTGGCTCAGCCTGTAATCCCAGCACTTTGGGAGGCCAAGGCGAGCGGATTGCCAGAGCCTGCGGGTTTGAGACCAGAGCCTGGTCAACTTGACGAGACCTCGTCTCTACAATAAATCAAAAATTAGCTGTGTGTGGTAGTGCATGCCTGTAGCTCTGGCTACTTGAAAGGCTGAGGTGGAAGGATCGCCGGAGCCCAGCAGGTCAGTGCTGGGGTGGCCGTGAGTGTGCTACTGCACTCCAGCCTGGGCGACAGAGTGAGACTCTAACTTAAACAAACAAACAAAAAAAAGTAGAGCTCATTGAAGTTCTCTCTGTTATAAAATTATTCATACTAATTTTTGAGAATAAAATTTTAGAGGGAAGGAGGAGAAAAATCACTCATAAGCCCAACACCTAAAGATACAATTGTGAACGTTTTTATTTATTTCCATGCAGTCTATTGGCACACACATTTTTTGACCTCGTTGTGATCAGATTATATGTGCATACAATAGTAATGTCATTCTCCTTAGATGCAGATTCCCAACATAGTTTGCTTCATGATTACAGTTGCTGTTGCCCACCTCAAACCCTGGTCATTTATTTATTCATTCAACAAATACTTACGAAGTCCCTTATTAAGAGCCAAGTCCTGAGAACACTGGAAAACAAGCCGGGAAGAAATTGGCTCTCATAAAAATACATATTCTAGTTGAAGGAGACAGAGTAAAGGAGTAAACAAATTTACTATGATGGGAGGCCACTGGAAATTTGTAAGCAGAAAGTAGTGTCATCTGTTTTGCACATTCTAAAATGGTTTTCCTTCATGTGGAAAATGGATCGCAGGAAGAGGAGAGCAAGCAGGGGGTTACTGCTATAATGGAGAGGTGTGAGAAGGTGGCTTGGCTTGACTTGATGGGTCAGGAAATGGAATGGTCACAAATGCTGGAATAATTCTGCCTAGGGACAACCACACGAGTGACTTTTTTAAAAAAGGGATAGCCGGGCTCGGTGGCTCAGCCTGTAATCCCGCGCCTTTGGGAGGCTGAGGTGAGTGGATTGCCTGAGCCCGCGGGTTCGAGACCCGCCTGGGCAGCAAGACCTCATCTCTACAATAAATCAAAAAAATCAGCCGGGCATGATAGTGCATGCCTGTAATTCCGGCTACTTGGAAGGCTGAGGCGGAAGGATCGCCGGAGCCCAGCAGGTCGAGGCTGCGGTGGCCGGGAGCAGCCACTGCACTCCAGTCTGGGTGACAGAGTGAGACTCCAACTAAAAAAAAAAAAAAAAAAAAAAAAAAAAAAAAGGGATAAAGGGAGATAGAGAAGAGAAGATGTGCAGCAGTTGGCTATACAGAGCTTGTTGGTGTGTGTCATGAATGTATCACGGCTATCAGGAAAATGGAGGAATTTAAGATGGCTGCCAGAATTCTAGCTTGAGTGACTGAGAGAATGAGGGAGATGAGAAGACTTGGAGCGAAGCAGGTTTGCAGTGAAATCTAGAGTCCTCTAGTGAATAGGCAAGAATGCCATTAGACATCCAGGTGGGTATGTCAAACTTGCAGTGAGATGAATGCCTCTAGGGTCCACAGCCAGAGTCATCTAATGGAGAATGATTGGCACATGGCGGTTTTTAAAGCTGTAAGACTGAGTCGAGTGTGGTGGTGCAGACCTGTAGTCCAAGCTAAAGGAGGCTAAGGCAGGGAGAGTGTTTGATTCCAGGAGTTCGAGGCTGCAATGAGCTACGGTCATGTCACTGCACTCCAGCTTGAGTAGAGCCAGAACCTGTTCCTTAAAAAAAGCTGTGGAACTGGATGAGGTCACTTGGGGAGAGAGTGTGAGTGGAGAAGAGAAAGGCTCTGCCAGGAGATTCCCTAACTTTTAGGCACGGAGCCCTGTACCCAAACCACATACTCCTCCCCCACTGATAGTCAGACTGTCTGGGGGAAATATAACATGAGAGACAGGCTCCCTGATCAGTAGGGTAAGCCACTTTTTATAAAGGAATATATTGTATTCTGGAACGTCTTAAAGTTGTGGAAATCAAAACAGTATTGTCCAATTTTGATTTAAAAGATGACAAGCTACAGATTGACAATCCAATATTTAAATTATATATGATACAATATATTTAAATAATCTTCTGTCTACGTAATAAAAAATTCTATTTTCAAGAGTTGCTTTTAAAAGTTGAGGAGGATTTTCAAGCATTTTTATGTATACTTCTAAATTTCCTTTGGAATTTGCTTTTTGATCAATGGATTATTTGGAAGTGTATGGTTCAGTTTCCAAGTGATTAGAGAGTTTCCTATTCTCTTTATACATTGAGTTCTAGTTTGATTTCATGATGGTCAGAGAGCATAATGATTTTAATTCCTTTATATTTTGACGTTTATTTTAGTGTGTGTCTTCGTGAATATTCTATGAGCCCTTAAAAAAATGTGTATTCTGCTATTGCTGTATGGAGTGTTCCATATATGTCAATTCAATCCTATTGGCTGGTTGCATTGCTTAGGTCTTCTCTATTCTTGCTGATCTTCTTTCTAGGAATTCTATCAGGCGTTGAAATATCCAACTGCAATTGCTGATTTTTCTATGTTTTTTCTTTCAGTTTTATTAATTTTGCTTCACGGATTTTGAGACTGTGCTATTAGGTGTACCTACATTTAGGATCACTATTTTTTCCTAGTGGGTCGATTCTTTTATGATTTCATGATATCCTTCTCTGTTCCAAGTAATTTTCTTTACTCTGAAATTAACTTTATCAGATATTAATATAGCTACTCCTGCTTTTGTATTTTTAATGTTTGCATCTTACATTTTTTTCTCTACTTTTGCTTTCAACCCTATGCCATTGAATTTGAAGTAGGCTTCTTATGAAAAGCAAATAGTTAAGACATATTTGTACACCTACTAAGCCAACTTCTGCCTTTTAATTAGTGTTTTTAGACTATTTTACATTTAAGGTAATTACGGATATGTTAGCGCTCAGGTCTGCCGTTTTATTATTTGTTTCTTGTTACTTTCCTCTGTTTCTCATTTCCGTTTTTCTCTTCATGCCTTCCTGTAACTTACTTGCGCATTTTAGAATTCTATCTTGATTTGTTTGGGGTATATCTCTTTGAATAGCCTTTTTGGTGGTTGCTCGGGGTGTTATAGTAAACCTACGTGTCTTATTGCTGTCTACAGCTATTAACATTTTACCACCTCAAGTGCCATGTGAAAACCTTACTGCCATTGAGGTTCCTTAATTTTCCCCTCATCGACTCAGGTATGAAATGGTCTTGTAATTTTAATTTCCATTGTCAAATATGATTTATTAAACACATGAGGAAAACAATAGTCTATTGTATAAAACCATGTATGTTCTCTTTCCATTGTTTTTTTCTTCCTTCCTGAAGCTCGAGATTCTCTTTTATCATTATTCTTCTGTTTGAAGAACATGCTCAAGCCAGTCTCTAAAATTAAGTCTGCTAACTGCATTTTCTTTTAGTGTTCCGTCATCTGACTGTAGGTTTATTTCCCATTTATTCCTGAAGGATAGTTTTGCCAGATATAGAATTTGTGGCTGATGGGTTTTTTTCTTTCATGATTTGAAAAATGTGCCACTTTCTTTTGGTATCCATGGTTGCAGAGGACAAGATCCACTGTCGTACAAACTGGTATTTCCCCACAGATAATGTGTCATTTTCTTAGGACTGCTTTTTATAATTTTTTTTGGTCTATTTTCAGAAGTTTAATTATGATGTATCTTGGCATGAATTTTTTTTTTTTTATGTATCCTATTTTGGATTCACTTAGCTTCTTGAATTTGTAGGTTTATGTCTTTTACCAAATCTGGAAAGTTTTCAGCCTTTTTTTTTTTTTTTAATTCTCTTTCAGTTGCAGAATCCTCCTGGACTCTGATATTACAAATGTTGGATTTTTTGTGTGTGTGATTTTCACACAGGTCCTTGAGTATCCATTCATTTCCTTTTTCACTTTATTTTCTCTCTGTGTCTCAGATTTGACAAACCTGTGAATATTTCTTCAAATTTACCAATTCTGTCTTTGCTCACTTCCACTTTCTATTGAGCCCATCAAATACCTTCTAAAAAAATTTTCAATTACTGGGTTTTCAATTCTATACTTTCCAATCCGTCTTTTTTTTTTTTTTAATAACTTCAACTTGTTTTTTTTGTTGTTTTTTTTTGAGTTGGAGTCTCACTCGGTCGCCCAGACTGGAGTGCAGTGGCCGCTCCCGGCCACCGCAGCCTCGACCTGCTGGGCTCCGGCGATCCTTCCGCCTCAGCCTTCCGAGTAGCCGGAATTACAGGCATGCGCTACCACGCCCGGCTGATTTTTTGATTTATTGTAGAGATGAGGTCTCGCTGCCCAGGCGGGTCTCGAACCCGCGGGCTCAGGCAATCCACTCACCTCAGCCTCCCAAAGGCGCGGGATTACAGGCTGAGCCACCGAGCCCGGCTGTCTTTTTTCTTTCAAGTTGCAATTTTCCTGGCTCTTTATGTGATGCGACTTCTTTTTTTATTGTATCCTGGACAGCTTGGCTGTTATGTTAAAGGATTATCTTCTTAGGCTTAGTGTGCAGGCTACTTTTGTGGGCTATGGTTGCAATGCCAATTTTAGTTTCACAGCCTTTGTGTTGCTATTTTGGTCTGCTTGGTTTATCTAGTACTGCTGAGGCTCTCACTGGTCCCTCCTGAGGGCGTGGGAGGAACTTCCCCAGGCTGATGCCTCTAAATGTGGAAAGGGACCCTTTCCGCCCTTAGAAATAAGGAGTGTGTCCTCAGCAGGAACCCCTTTTGGGGGCTCCCCTGCCACACACGTGGCTGAGTAGGAGCAAGAAATTTCAGATCTGTGGTTCTCGGGATTAGGGCTTCTCGTGGCAAAATCCCCCTTGCTAGTCCTGCCTGCTTCCTGGTGTCTCGATGGAAGAAAAAGGTCTCAATCCTGCATGAAAGAAAAGCACTTTGCCTGTACCTTCTTGTCAGTGGAGCTCCTGATCCATCATCCCTTTTGGCATTGTCCAGAAGACTCTTGTTTCAATTCAGCCGAAGAATGAGCTTACCTCAGCCTTTCTATTGCAAAGCTGGTGGTTGGAAACCATGAGGCCTAAGTCTCTTTCTTCTAGTGGGTGGAGCGTTGTGCAAACAGCACAGCTATGCTACCATGCTTTTTTACCTCCAGTCTTCAGTTTCTTTCTTTTCTTTTCTTTTTTTTTCAGTTGGAGTCTCACTCTGTCGCCCAGACTGGAGTGCAGTGGCCCGGCCACCACGGCCTTGACCTGCAAGGCTCAGGCAATCCTTCCGCCTCAGTCTTCCAAGTAGCCGGAATTACAGGCATGCGCTACCACGCCTGGCTGATTTTTTGATTTATTGTAGAGATGAGGTCTCGCTGCCCAGGCAGGCCTCGAACCCGAGGGCTCAGGCAATCCACTCACCTCAGCCTCTTAAAGGTGCGGGATGACAGGCTGAGCCACCGAGCCCGGCTAGTCTTCAGTTTCTAATCAGTTCACTGTCCTCTTTCCACCTTTCAGCACTCTCCCTCGTTGCCTCATCCATTAAAGATAAATTCTTTGGGTCTTAAAGCCAGGCACAGAATTCTTAGGCCTGACACCAAAAGCACAAGCCAACTGATAATTTGGAACTCACCCAAATTAAAAACTTCTGCTCTGCTCTATGAAAAACCATATGAAGAGGATACAAAAACAAGCTACGGACAGAGAGAAAATATTTTCTTTTCTTTCTTTCTTTTTTTTTTTTTTTTGGCATTGGAATCTCACTCTGTCGCCCAGGCTGAAGTGCAGTGGCATGCACGCTCATGGCCATCCCATCATTGACCTGCTGGGCTCCAACGATCCTTCCACCTCAGCCTTCTAAGTAGCCGGAACTGCAGGCGTGCGCTACCATGCCGTTAATTTTTTAAAAATCTATTGTAAAGATGATGTTTCACTAAGCTGCCCAGGCTGTTCTCGATTGCTCAGGCAATCCGCTCACCTCAGCCTCCAAAAATGCGGGGATTACAGGCTTGAGGCTCCACGCTCAGCCAAGAAAATATTTTCAAGCCACATATCTAAAAAAGAATAGTATCCAAAATTCAGTAGTATCCAAAATTCAGTGGCTTGAGAAGACAAGCCACAGACTGGAAGAAAATACCCGAAGGAGACATATCTGATAAAGAATTGCTATCTCAACTATATAAATAACTTGTAAAACTCAACAATAAGAGGCTGGGCATGGTGGTTCATGTCTGTTATCCCAGCACTTTGGAAGGCCAAGGCAGTAGGATTGCTTGAGGCCTGGAGCTTGAGACCAGCCCGGGTAACATAGCAAGATCTCATCCTTACAGAAAATAAAAAAAAGATTAGCTGGGTATGGTGGCATGTGCCAGTAGTCCCAGCTAATTGAGAGGCTGAGGCAGAAGGATCACCTGAGCCCAGGAGGTTAAAGCTGTGGTGAGCTGAGATCATGCTACTGCCCTCCAGCCTGGGTGACAGAGTGAGACTCTGACTCAAAAAAACCCAAAAAACAAAAAACCCTCAACATTAAGAAAACTCATAACCCAATCTAAAAATAGACAAAAGACCTAAAGAGACATCATACCAAAGAAGATGTGGCAAACAAGCATTTGAAAGATACTTCCACAGTATATGTCATCAGGGAAATAAAAATTTAAACAACAGTGAGATACCACTGTATAACTCTCAGAATGGCCAAAATCTAAGACACTGACAATGCCAAATGTTGGCAAGAATGTGAAGCAAAAAAGTAAACCATTCATTGCAGGTGGAAATGCAGGATGCCTCAGCCACTTTGGAAGACAGCTTGGCAGTTTCTTAACAAAACTAAAAATACTCTTAACATATGATCCAGCAGCCATGCTCCTTGGTATTTGCCAAAATAAACTGAAAACTCATGTCCACACAAAAATTTGGACACAGGTGTTTATAGCTGCTTTATTTATAATTACCAAAACTTGGAAGCAACCAAGATGTCCTCCAGTAAGTGAATGAATAAACTGTGGTATATCCAAACAATTTAATATTAGTCAGCACTAAAAAAGAAATGAGCTGTCAAGTCATGAAGAAAGACAGAGGCAACATAAATGCATATTGCTAAGTAGAAGAAACCAACCCGAATCGGGTACATACTGTATGATTCCAACCATATGGCATTCTGGAAAAGGCAAAACTGTGGAGACAGTAAAAAGATCAGTGGTTGCCGGGGGTAGTGGGAATGGAGCGAGGAATAGTTGGAGCACAGAGGATTTATAGGGAAGTGGAATGATTCTGTGTGATATAATGATGGTGGATGTCTCCGTATGATGCAATGATGGTGGATACATGCCACTATCAACTTGTCAAGACCCTTATAAACAACACCAAGAACCAACCTTATGTAAACTAAGGACTTTGGGTAATAATGATATGTCAATGTAGGCTTATCAATTGTAAGAAATGTACCACTCTAGTTGGGGAGGCTATGAATGTGTGAGGGACAGAAGCTATAGCAGAAATCTCTGTAATTTCCTCTCAGTTTTGCTGTGAACCTAAAACTTCTCTTAAAAAATAGTCTACTAAAAACATACCCTACATAGTAACACACACACCCACACACACACACACAAAATTCTATCAGAAAATGTATAAAAGTCATGATGAGACATTTCACCGAAAGGCATACAGGTGGTAAATAAGCACATGAATGAATGTTCAACATCAATGACTTTCAGGAAAATACAACTTGAAACCACTACAAACTTGCTTGAGATCAGGAGTTCAAAACCAGCCTGAGCAACATAACAGGATCTCATCTCTACAAAAAATAAAAAAAATTAGCCAAGTGTGGTGGTGCGTGCCTGTAATCCCAGTTACTCAGGAGACAGACAGAAGGATCACCCGAGCCCAGGAGGTCTAGGTTGTGGTTATCCATGATTGTTTGCCACAGCAATTCAGCCTGGGCAACAGAGTAAGACCCTGACTCAAAACAAAAACAAACAAATAAAACAAACCAAAAAAAACCACTACAAACCTATCAGAATGACTAAAATCAAAAACTGTTATGATACCAAATGCTGATGAAGATGCTGTGATTACTCATACGTTACTGATGGTAATGTAAAATGGCACAGTCACTGTGGAAAACAGTTTGGTAGTTTCTTAGCAAATTAAACATGCAAACTGGCAAGTGAACTCTTGGGTATTTATCCCAGAGAAATGAAAACTTATGTTCATACAAAAACATTTACACCAATGCTCATGGCAGCTTTATTTGTAATAGCCAAAAACTGAGAACAACCCAATGCCTTTCAGTGGATGACTGGTTCAACAAACTCACTATGGTGCATCCATGCTATAGAATACTACTCAGTGATAAAGAGGAATATTGATGTGTGCAACCACTTGGATGAATCTAGCAGGAATTATGCTGAGGGGAAAAAGTCAATTCCAAAAGGCTACATGTAATGTATACTTTTGAAGTAAAAACATTCTAGAAATGGAAAACAGATTAGTGGTTGCCAGAGGTTAGGGACAGGCAGAGGTCAAGGGAGGGAAGTATGTGTGTTTCTAAAAGTTTAACAGAGGGACCCCTCTGGCGAGGGGCTTGTTCTATATTTTTACTGTGGTGCAGCGCACACACACCTATGTAGGTGATAAAATTGCACAGAACTACATATGTACAGACACACACACACACACACACACACACACACACACACACACACGAAGACAAGTAAAACTGGAACAATCTAAGATCAGTGAACTTTATCTATGTGAATATCCTGGTTGTGATATGACACTGCAGTATTGCCCAGTGTAACCAGGGAGGAAAGAGGTCTTTTTGCGTGATTCTGATTGTGAATATACAACGATCCCAAAATTTTACAATTGCTTTAAAAACAACTGGTGGGCAATTTACTTCTGTGGGTGAATGAAAGGCTGGGACGTGTGTGTGCACAGGCATACACATGTGCCACAGACAACAAAGCCCCAGGTTTAGTACGTATGATTTGGGGGTGCTGTGTGCCTAACGGGCAACTTTGCTATCAGCTTCAACTCCTCCTGGATTCTGAGCTGAAGGCAGCAAGACTATTTGGGGGACCTCTGTTTGTCATGTCTCCTCTTACAAATCTACTCATTCCAACACTCCCTTCAGCTATCAGTGTCAATCCTCAAAAGGGGACAATTGTTCTAGATGAGGATTTCCTGTAGATAATACTTTTCTATGGTTGCTTGATCGTTTGCTTTTTAGTGAGAAGAAAAATGAGTGTGTTCTGGTAGAAAATCAAATAGTTTATAAGTTTCGATATTCATTAATAACTGTTAAATGCTATTACTTATTAAAATTACTAATTGAAATGCTAATAATAAACTCTAAAAATTAAGTATAAGACCTCTAACATGATCAACTTAAACAATCGCATGTGGTAGCGACGGAAAGGGTGGTAGTAGGGAATACAGAGTGAAATCTTTATACTGTGTATTCGTAACAAAAAAGAGCTTGGCCAAAGCATCAGTTGAAGAGAAACTTAGTCAGACCTTTGGAAACACAAGTAGAAAACATCAAGTCAGTGATTTTGTGCTGAGGTTAAAATTTCCCAGGCTCCTTAAGGAAACCTGTGAACACTTTTCACTCCCCATGTGGATAACTTGGCATCTTCCCAAGGCTGCTTTTTTTTTTTAGATTAGTAAAAAACATAGTCTATTTAAAAAGTAAATTAAAGAAAGAGAAAAAGAGGAGATTCACCTCCCCAAGGTAGGGGAGGGGGCCAAAGCTTAAGAAAACATGGCCTGGCCATAACTCAAAGAGCACACGGTCACACCACAGCTCAGCAAGGCAATAGCCCCAAGCCTGGTTTTTTAAAATTTAGTAGCAGATTATGATATAAACATTTCTCCAAGTTAATAAAATTATTAATAAACATAACTTTATACCCTTATAATGCCCAATGGCATAGATGCACCATCATCTTCTTAACTATCAGATAGATAGGCTGTATGATGGCGTTTTATATCCATGATATGTATTATGTTCCTACATGTGAGTCCAGGAGATTTACCAGATGAAAAAACAGGAACATCTTGATGTAATATGATGCATTTTTGTTCAATTTTTTTTTCCAAAGATGTTGTGCAAATTTATATCCCTTAGAAGAGAGTTCATTACAGGAAAGCGTTTCCAGAATCTACTGGTGCACATTTAAAGAGAAATGTACTAATTTAGTCATGGGAACGAGATAGCCCATAGTTGTTTTAATTTGCTTTTCCTTGGTTGCTAGGTGGGTAAAACTTTTCTTCTGTGTGTCTGTTAACAATTTTAAGTCCTTCTGAAATTTTTTCATGTCCTTTGAGTGTTACCTATGAATGATTTCATTTATTTATTTACTTACTTGAGTCAGGGTCTTGCTTTGATTCCATTTATTTACTTATTTATGTCATGGTCTTGTTTTGTTGAACAGGCTGGAGTGCAGTGGCACAGTCATAGCTCCCTGCAGCTTCAAAATCCTGGGTTCAGCCGGGCTCGGTGGCTCAGCCTGTAATCCCGCGCCTTTGGGAGGCTGAGGTGAGTGGATTGCCTGAGCCCGCGGGTTCGAGACCCGCCCGGGCAACGAGACCTCATCTCTACAATAAATCAAAAATTCAGCTGGGCGTGGTAGCACAAGCCTGTAATTCCAGCTACTTGGAAGGGTAAGGCGGAAGGATCGCCGGAGCCTAGCAGGTCGAGGCTGCGGTGGCCGGAAGTGGCCACTGCACACCAGTCTGGGCGACAGAGTGAGACTCCAACTCAAAAAAAAAAAAAAAAAAATCCTGGGTTCAAGAAATGATCTTGCCTCAACCTCCTGAGTAGCTGGGACTATAGGTGTGTGCCCCCACACCTTGCTGGTTTTTGGGGTTTTTTTGTAAAGACGGGGTTTCATTATTTTGCTCAGATTGGTCTTGAGCTACCTTGGTCTCCCAAAACACTTGGGATCACAGGTGTGAGCCACTGCACCACAGCCACCACATGTTTTACTAACTCTGTAAAATTCCATTGAGAAACAAAATTGTAATTTACTTAATCCTTTTCCTGCTGTTGGCTACAGGTTGTTTACAAAATCCACTATTTATAAGTTAATACTTGTATTCATACAGCAGATGTTAAAAAAGGGGTTTGTGTGTCAGTCACTGTTTCTATAGCAGTGAACCAATCAGACAAGGGGTCTGCCTTCAAGGAGCTCCCGCTCCCCTATAGGCAGGGAAGAAACCCAAACAGATAAGCATATGTTATGTCAGCAGGACCCAAGTGCTGTGAAGATAAACAAATGGGGTAAACGGAGTGGAGGGGACTGGGAAGTGGAATTTGTGCTCTTTTACAGAGAGTGCTCAAAAAAGTCCTGCTAATACGACACCAGAACCAAGTAAAGGAGCAAGCCAGGCAGACATCTGGGAAGAAAGTGTTCTAGTCAGAGGGTATAGAAAATGCAGAGGCCTTGAGGCAAGTATTGAAAAAAGCACAAGGAGGCCAGTGGGCTGGTATGCAGCAAGTTAGGAGATGAGCTGAAAGAGATGGTCTGGGATCAGGTGACAGTAAGAAGATGGAAAGCATGACAGGACTTGAGTGGGTGAAGTGACATGATATGGAAGATGTGGCTTTTTAAAAAGCCCACTCTGGCTACTGTGTTGAGAATAGATGATAGAGGAACAAGGGGGAAGCAAGGAGCCCAGCCGACCATTGCAATATTCCTGGTCAGGTTACAGTGTAGGTGGTGAAAACATGGTTGGATTCTAGACATAGTTTGAAGAATTGGCTGATGGATAGATAGTGGCATGTGAGAGAAAGAGATAAGTCAAGGATGACTCACTTAAATCACTATTCGTTTAGAAGTGGAAAGATACACATTTGCTCCAGGGCTCTCTTTTTGATTGTAGGAAGTTTGAGAAGGTAATTAAGCAATGGGCAGATGTGAAGTGGGCAGCTAGTAGGAGCTTGCCATTCCTGGAAGAGGCCTAGGCTGCAGATCCCAACTCAGAGGTCACAAGCGTTTAGAAGTCATGGTACCTCTTAGGGAGTAGGTGTGGAGAGAGGAGCTGAGTGTTGAGAACCATGCCCTGGACATTTCATCGGTCTTCAGGTAGGACTCATGGAGAAAGACCAGTTTGATAGTAGCATCCAGGTAGGAGAAGAGCCAGATGGTGCCCTGGAAACCAGCTGAATTAAATTGTCTCAAGGAACAGACAGGAAATTAGAGGAGGGTTGGGAGCTGAGTGCAGGATTCAGCATAGGGATGTTGACATTGATGACAGCTGACATAGAGTGATGAGACTGAAAGTCAGGTTGAAGTGGGCTGCAAGAGACTGAGAGGACGTGAAGACAGAGACTAGAGATTACCTTTTTGAGGAGTTTTGCCATAAAGGAGAGCAGAGAATAGGACTGTAGCTTACAGGGCATGCACTATAAAGGGTATTTTTCCTACATTGGGAGATACTTCAGCATGTGTGCATGCTTATGTAGCAAGAGGGGAAGTTATGATTCGGAAAAAAGAAGAGACAATCGCTGATGTGAAGTCCTTGAATAGGCAAGAGGGGATGAGACCAATGCCCGAGTGGAAGTGTGGGCTAAGGTAGAGACATGGTCATTTCATCCACAGTAACAGGAACAGAGTATCTAGGTCCAGATTCAGGTGACCTAGTGGGCTCGTTGGTGGAAGCTTGTAGAAGTTCTTTTCTGATTGCTTCTGTCTTTGAATGAATAATAATCGAGTTCATCAGATGAAAGGATGATTGGAGGAAAGAAAAGGTGTGAATAGCTGTCAAGGAGAGCAGGAGCATGAGTGAATGAGGAACGTGTAGGCGTGCTCAGGCACCCCTTGAAGCAAGTGGTTGGGATATTTAAGTTAGACCTGTCTGCTGGCTGTGTGGTTTTCTTCAGCCCCATTCAGCTGCTCAGTTGCAGGTACATGGAGTGTTCGGTTTCATCATGATTGGGGTTTTGCCTAGCAGGTACAGTGCAGGGAAAGAGGCCCAGAGATCCTAAGGGATAAACAAAGGAATGATGAACCCCACTGGAATCTAAGCCTAGTCAAGAAGGAGGTGAAAAGATAAGGAATCTACTACAATGATCTTCCTCATGAAATAGCCTCTTCCATATTCCCATCTTTAGACAAGCATCACAGCAATATCTTTACAGAAAAGCAAGTCTAAAGGCTGAAAGTTTAAGGAAGATAATTTGAAAATTTGATTACCTTAATAGTTAGCTCCTAGTTAGCGTCTTATTAACTTGCTTGATTCAGGAAAGTCTGACCTTTGCTCAGACATCCTCCAGGAATAGTGTACTTAAAATGAAGGGTAGTAATACTCGGGGCATTGAATTTTGTTTATTTCTGTACTTGGAAAAAGAAGGAGAAAATATTTTCTTTCAAGTTGCCTAACCATCATGGTGACCCGGGCCTCACTCGACCCATTGAATGGACCCAGGAGAAATTGTCATGCAGTTAACAGATGTGACTGAGGGCTGCTTAAGTGGTGAGATGTTGGCAGTGTAAACGACATTCTCACTCAATTCCAATCCCTTCAGTGAACAAATAGCACGATTCCCGCCCTCATGTAGCTTGCCATCTAGTGAGAAGAAAAGCAATGACAGACTTGATGAATAAAATACAAAATAATGAAGAGGACAGAGTGTTTTAGGGGTGGGAACTGGGGATTACATTTTAAACAGAGAAGTCTTGGACAGCCTCACTTTGAAAGTGACATTTATGTAAATACCTGAAGGAGTAAAGGGATAAACCTGTGAATTTCTGGAGAAGAGTTTTCCAGGCAGAAGAAGCAGCAACTGGAAAGGTAGGCGTGTCCCTGGTGTGTTAGAGGAGACCACTGGAACTGGAACAGGTGGAGAGGTGTGGCTCACCTCTAGTCTGTATGATGAGGGTAGACATGTGGGGGGCTAGGGCAGAAGCAGAGAGAGCTGCAAGGAGACCCCTGCAGTCCCCAAGGAAAAGGCAATGGGGCGTAGTCAACAGAGGATCAGTCACTCTTCTGTGTTGTTCTCATTTCTGCCTTTGCAGATCCCATGAGGGAAGAGACCCACAGGACTTTAAGACAAGCAAAATCTAATTAATTGGGAGAGTTTGAGAAGCTCTCCCCTCAGAAGTAAACTTGAAGAACAAGAAAAAAAAAAAAAAAGAAGCTCTGGGTTTCAGGCAGACAGGAAGTCAATAACTATAGTCCAAGAATATGAAAACTTGGTTGGATTTCTTGGTCCAACTTGCAACTTGTCCATATTTATCAACTTGGCACTCTCGGTGCATTTTCACGTGGTGATTAGCAATAGCAATGAAGATGTCTCGCAGAGATAGAAAGAAACGGGGACAAGGAAAGTGCAAATTCTTTTGCAGTCAGGCTAGAATGGAAAAGAAATCACAAGAAACTGTGGGCATGCTGATAACTCCAAAAGACTCTGCAGATGCAGGGAGAGGTGGTTGCTGTTGATGATAACTCTCCAGGGGCCTCTGATCTACCCAAGAGTGATTTTGAAAAGACATTAAAAAAAATTTTTTTTTTATTGGAGAGACAAGTACTCTCTCTCTCTTTTTCTTTTTTTGAGTTGAAGTCTTACTCCGTCGCCCAGGCTGGAGTGCAGCTCACACACACCCCAGCATTGACCTGCTGGGCTCTGGCGATCCTTCCGCCTCAACCTTCCAAGTAGCCAGAGCTACAGGCGCATGCTACCACACCCGGCTAATTTTTGATTTATTATAGAGACAAGGTCTCGCCAAGTTTCCAGGGACTGGTCTCGAATCCTCGCGGGCTCAGGCAATCCACTCGCCTCGACTTCCCAAAGTGCTGGGATTACAGACTGAGCCTGTAAAAAAAGATATTTTTTAATGCTTTTTCTAAAAGCTGACCATCTCTGAGACACCATATAATGTTACCCAGTCATCTCCATCTTCAGAGAAGAGCCACGAGCATCTCAATTAACACCCGCTGCATTTTGTGTTGGACTAAAAAACGACAAAAATTTAATTTAATTATATTTTTGCTCATTCACAAACCTGTGTTTTGGATCAAATAGTTCAAGAAGTCAAACTCACTCAAGAAATGTTTCTAGATGCTGCAACCACAATCTAGCTGCTTGGAAGCAAAGCAAGAACCCAGCTGCAAGCATTGGCTCAGTGGGTTCTCTGAGATTTTTCGCTCTGAGAGTGTTCACTCATAATAGTGATATGATTCTTTTTAGAGCTTCCCAATCAAGAAGAAACAGAAAATCTGAATAGACCTATAACAAGCAGAGAGAATGAGTTAGTAATAAAAAAAAGCTACCCACTGAGAAAACAACAGGCCCAAATGGCTTCACTGTTAAATTCTACTAAACATTTGAAGAAACATGAATGTCAGTTCTTGTCAAACTCTTCCAAAATTCAGAAAAGGAGGGAATACGTCCCAATTCATTCTATGAGGTCCTGATACTAAAACCAGACAAAGACATCACAAGAAAAGGTTACAGACCAATGACCTCTTATGAATACCCATGCAAAAATCCTCTGCAAAATACTAGCAAACTGAATCGAGCAACATATAGAAAAGATTGTAAACCATGATCAAGTGGTGGTATATTATTTAGTGTTCTTCAAAGAAACAACCAATAGGATGTGTATATATACATTTTTATATGTACCTAAAGACATTTATCATAAGGAATTGGCTCATACAATTCTGGGGGCTGAGAAATCTACTCAGGAGAGCCAATGGCATAGATCCAATCCAAGTCCAAGTCCAAGGGTAGGAAAAGACAGGTATCCCAGTGAGGCCGAGATAGAGAGGGAGAATGCTTATTTACTCAGCCTTTTGCTCTACTCAGGCCTTCAACAGATTGGATGAGGCCAATCTGACTGAGGTGGCAACGTGATTACTCCCTGCAGACGTGCGGCGGGAGGGGATGAAAACTTGGTGAAAGTTACCCTGGGTTCTTGTGGAAAACAGCTCCTCTCAGATCTCACAACCCTTCCACTCATCGGGCTGTCCTTAAATAGCCACAGGCAGACAGCCACCTATTGGTTGAATTCAGGAGATCCAACATGCCTCCCTGGCCCCAAATGAGTCCCTTAGACCCTTACACAAAGAACTTTAGCAGTTCAGATAAAAAGTCTGGTTTTCCTGTAGCTAAGAAAATGTTCCCCAAAGAAACATGTACACTTTGGTATGAATAAAGCTATAATCCACTTCTTGCTATTCGTGGAGATAGAAATGGAAAGAGACTGTGAGGGTAACTGTGAGGACCAAAAGATAATCTGGAAGACAAAGGGTGATGAAAATGAACTCTTCTTGTCTCTCGATGTTGACTTTGAACCTGCTAACAGTGAATCAAAAATAAAGGAAGATCCCTTATCCTTGGATAGAGTTTTATAGTTGATAAAACTTGTGCATGATCTTACTTGGTCTTTATAAATAACTCAGTGAAGCAAGCACAAGTGTGATTTCCATTTTCAGGGGAAGTAAAGCATAAAGATTAGGATCACCCAAGGCCACCCGACTATTAAATGTTAGAGCCAGGACCTAAGCCCAACTCTCCAAATCCCAAAAAATGTGTTCTTTCAACTACACTAATGTGGAAGGAGTTTGTCTCCTTTTCCCCAGACAGAGATTTTAAATCACAGTCAGCATCCTTTAATGTATATAATACAGCCATTCTGTAAAAAAAAAAAAATAACTGTAAAGGAGTTTCTTAGATCAACTGAAGACTGAAGAGCAGAAGAATGACAGGCACACCTTTTATAAATTCATCATCAGTTCATTTCTTGCCCCAAAAGACCACGTCCTATAGCGGATGTATAAATTGCTGGGTCATAAGCCTGTGTCTGAGAATTTGCTGTTTTAATTCAGGCCCTTGATGCAGCTAGCAGGCTCTGACAAATGAATTAAGGCATGTTTCAGAACTGGCTCTTGTTGGAAGGAGAGGAGGTTTGATTGAATTACCGTAAATCCTAGGAGAAATGCTAATGATATTAGCATGTGTGCTGCCTAGAGTCAACAGAAATCTGCCTTACCCAAGAGTACCTGTGTTGGTGGCCTGAAAGTGGGTCAGGGATTTTTTTTTTTAAGATAAACATTCTTATATTTCCATCTTAAACACGATATAGGTCATTGCCTACCTAAGGGCGCAGTTGATATTGAAGCTGAAAGAATCAGAATTGTACATCTTTCTGGTACACAGAGTTTTGGTGGCTCGGCGAGTGGCTGCACTTGGTGCAGAGGGTGGGGTGCTGGGGAGCTAGATAGGAAGAGACGAGAAGGAAGAGTGTGACAGGTTCAGAGCCTCCCTGATAAGCCTTGAGGGGCATTGCAGGACAAACACAGGGCACAGAGGTAAGGCACCTTGATCAAAGAAAAACCTTCAAGTTCATGAGAAAATACAAACTGCACCCTCAAATCACAGGAGGCCTTGGTCACCTCTTCATCCTTCTCCTCTGGCTGGCAAAAAAGCCTCTTGGGACCAGGTACAGGCCTCCATGGATCCTAAAGAGGTATGCATTGAGTGGGTGCTGCCAAGGGAGGAGCTGAATGTTGTGCTCAATCAAACAATGGGATTTGGAATCTTTGCGAATTCATTATATGGGAGCCCTGACACAAAGGCTGGGATGCCCCACCCTAGTTAGGACTCGCACTGAAGACACCAGATGGTATAGAGGGATATCACCTCCATACCTGCTAATTAGTTTTTCTGTGATCTTAGGGTTTCTTGCCTGCTTTTATTAAAACATTCAAGTGAGAGAAAAACCTTTCTGGGAAACAAAGGGAGGTGTGTCATTGTATTTTTACTGAGACATCTGGGAATGTTTTAAACATACACCTTAAAAGAGTCATACGTCCAAGGAGTGGAAAATAACAATTAATTGTGTGCCGTGACCTTGGTCATGTGACTTCATCTCCCCAGGCACTGATTTCTTCATCAGTTCAGCGAGATTATTTGAACTGGCTGATCTAATAGCTAGAGGATTCCTTGAGGACCCTTTTTCTGCTTTGGGGAGTCTGGAATGTGAGGATGTCAGAGGGAGACTGGCCAAGACCTTCTTGTGTCAAGGTTTGCATATGACCGCAGAGAAGGCTCTACCTCCCAGTGGGGCCATCTGGTGCCCTGGCTGCCAATTCTGAAAGGAGTCATGGGTCACTGCACCTGGTTTATAGTGGGACCGAAGACCCAGCTTTCAACAAGAAAGTTTCTAGGCCGGGTGCGGTGGCTCACGCCTACAAACCCAGCACTTTGGGAGGCCAAGGTGAGAGGATTGCCTGAGCCCGCGGGCTGGGGACAGCCTGAGCAACTTGGTGAGACCTCATCTCTACAATAAATCAAAAATTAGCCGGGCATAGTGGCACATGCCTGTAGTTCCAGCTATTTGGAAGGCTGAGGAGGAAGGATCACCTGAGCTCAGCAGGTTGAGGCTGTGGTGGCCAGGAGCAAGACACTGCTCTCCAGTCTGGGTGACAGAGTGAGACTCCAACTCAAAAAAAAAAAAAAATAGTCCTTAAGGCCGGGCGCAGTGGCTCAAGCCTGTAATCCCAGCACTTTGGGAGGCCGAGGCTAGAGGATTGCCTGAGCTCAGGGATTCGAGACCAGCTTGGGCAATTTGGTGAGAACTCATCTCTGTGATAAGTTAAAAAAAAAAAAAAAAAGCTGGGCATGATGGCACACACCTGTAGTTCCAACTACTTGGAAGGCTGAGGTGGAAGGATCACCTGAACCTGCAGGTCAAGGTTGCAGTGGCCCTGAGCGTGCCATTGCACTCCAGCCTGGTGGACAGAGTGAGACTCCAACTCAAAAAAAAGAATGTTCCTAATGCTTGTGAGCAGCTCTAGGGTCAGAGGGGCTTGAGTCTGTTAGGCCTAGCTGCCAACTGTATAGGGATATTGGGCAATTTACTTAATTTCTCTGAGTAGATCTCAATATTTTTGTCAGTAAAGTGGAAATAATCATTTTGTAGGTTCTATTTCATGGTTTGTGAGGGTCAAATGCATAGAAAATTTGTATATAAATTTTTTCAATAAATTTTAGCCTGAACTGTGACCTTAGGCAGAGGGACCTTGGGACTATATCTAGCAAGGCTTGGCTTAGGCTCTGGATGAAGTTCATTGCCTTCAAATATTTGAAGACCATGCAGGAAGGGCTGTAGATTTCCTCTGTGGCATGTTCGCTCAGCACATGTAAGAAGTCATAGTGTTTAGCTGCACAAAGTTCCGGAAGGGGATAAGAGCTGGGTAGTCATGAGACCCATGGTGGATACTATGAGAGGCCACCCACAGCCCCTTTGGGATTGAAGAGTTTACCCTCCCCCACACACATGCTGGCTATGCAGCTACCAGGCAGCTCTTGGCTGCCAGGCAACCTAGGGATAAGTGATCAACGAAGGGGTGAAAAGGCCCAGGTCTCACTATTCACCTGGCTTGTGACATCTCTGGGGGGCCACCTCTGCTCCAGAGTTCCCTGCAGGGTTGACTGAGGCCTTCTTTGGCCATTACGGCCCAACTTCTCATTCTGCCCCTTCTCTCCCCTCCCTTCCATTCTCTGCCACAGATGTTGATCCTGGGAACGCAGAAAAGAACTCAGAGAACTCTCAGTGGTAGAAACAGGACTGGAATCAGACAAAAAGGAAGAGGTTGCACTGGACAACCATTGAGGTGTCCTGAGGCTGTGATGTTAAGTCTGTGTTCACAATCCCTAGTTCTCAACTCCAAGTGGTCTGTGCTGTTCATGAATTAGCAGATTCTTGAGCCCTAACTTGCCCCAGCCTAGACCCACTGGACTATATTTTTAGCAAGTTCTAGATTATCCTCCCAACCACTAAGGGAGATAACTGCCTTAGAAGGTTCACCTCATGTACTAGACTGCAGCACCAGTACTACCAAGCAGGCAAGCTCTGAGTCATGAGGAACCTGTGGGATTTGGCTGATGCTTTTCTGGGCATAAGGGAAGGGGACAGGGACCAGTGTAGAGATATGTCTTTCACAGATGCAATGCTCATTTAAGGGAACATCAGCACCAACTGCCTGTCTCTTCTTGGTCCAGCATGCTGTCCTCACCCCATCAAAGTGAAATGACCTCCAGGTTTAAACAGTTTTTCTGTTCATATTTCCTGCCAAGACTGTTACTCCAAATAGACTTTTTTGAAGAGGTAATTTACACGGGTTATATTTTTAAAAATACAAGGATCAGAGATTATTTGCAACTTTCAATGCAATTATCAAAGGTTGTTGATTCCCATCCAAAAAGAAAGAAAAAGAAAAACCCATAATCAGCTATTAAATATTTATTGGCCTCCTTATTATTAATTTATTTCAGCAGGAACTCAGGAAAGCACCCACATTTTATAGTTGACCTAGACTTTCAGCTCTAACCCCGACCACACAAAATGAGAATGAATCATTATCAGGAAACTATGCAGTAAAAAAAAAAAAAAATCCAAATTTCAGCTTTATAGTTTTCTTAACCACCATTTGAGCTGGCTTTCAGTCCAACACCCAATCATGCTTTCTCTCTGGTCAGTGTTTGCTTCAATAAGACCATGGTCAGGGCAGCATGCTGCAGACAGGAACACATGGCTTTGTCACACATGGATCAGTGTGTACATCCCAACTCCAGCACTGGCTAGTCCTGTGACCTTAGGGAAGCTACTTGACCTTTCTGAGCCTCACCCCCTTCATCCATAAATGGATAATAAACTCCAAGACTGCCCGTTTCACCATGACAAGTGACAGTGCCAGGATTTCCTTTGACAAAAGACACTATAGTCTTTCCTCAGGGAGAAAAAAGATGATCCCTTAAAACAGGTAAATAGCCCTCAGAAATAGGCAGAAATGGATTGCAGGTTTCTTAGGAGGCTCAGATGTGATGGAAGCTCCCAGCATAAGAGGTGCTAGACAACAGGTCTAGAAGAATCGGACACAGCTGGGTGCACAGTCAACCGTCAGTCAGGTGCACCCTCCTGCCCACAATTTTAGACATGTTTAAACGCCCAGAGCCAGCGGAATGGGAGGGGAGAGTCTGTGAAGGCACTCATCACCTAGTTTGGGAGAGAGAAACAAAACGACAAATGTCAAGCACCGAATGAGCAGCAAAGACAAATATTGCAGAAGCGATCCAGGATGACTTTCTAGAGCAGTGGTTCTCAGTCTTGGCTGCACAGAAGCATCATCTGAGCAACCAAACAAGGCGCCGAGGCCTGCATTCCACTCTCTGTGACTCTGATTGAATCTATCTGGGGTCCAACCCAGGTGTTTGTCTTTCTGGAATTCTCTCACCTGATTCCAACACACAGCCAGGTGGAGATTCACTGTACTGGGTGAACACGACCTGCAAGCAGGACTTACATATACCTTTTGACATTTGAACAGCACTTGGCTGTTTCCAAGCGCTTTCACTGACAAGGTTTCAGGAGGCCCATATGGGGAGGGTGGGGGGAAGGGAGGAGTGTTGGCCATAGGACCGAAGGGCAATGTGACGGTGTTGTTTCCCTTCCAGAGAATTCTGGGTCTACTCTGTGTTCCGTGGTCACCAAGGCTGTCAATGACAAATGACAGTACTGGGATTTCCTTTGACAAGTGATAGTACAGTATTCCCTTGGGGAGAAAAAAGAAATGGTCCCTTACAACTGGGAAATAACCCTCAGAAATGGGCAGAAATTGATCCAAGTCTTTCAAGCTTATACATTTTGAGGTGCCTTCTCCCACAAATGATACAAAATGACAAATACAAAAACCTTAAGCTTCCTTAGCTTTCAGTTAGATCAGCTCCTGGGGGGGGGCGGTCACATGCATTTAGCCCCTTACTAGGTTAGGTAACGTGCCCAAGGTCCCGCAGTCAATACCCGGTAGAACCGGCACTAGAGTCCAGTCCTAACTCTGCAACCTCTTAATTGCTCCTGGCAACCCTGGTATCCGTCCTATTTGAGTCATTAAAACGTTTTTATTTGAATGTTGGTCCCACAGTGGAAGTTAAAGTTGTCTGAGTCCTGAGGAGTCATTTGTTTCCACCCGTTGGTACTGTCCCGTAAGTGCTTCCCAGGAAAGATGCCAGAGAAAGTCGGTCATAGCACAACACTCACATCTATGCAGGCAGGGTGAAAGCGGCCTTAGAAAGCGGCCCCCAGGCAAAGTTCTAAAGCATGCGAGGGGAAACCTGAAGTGGCCAAGGTCTGTCTCCAGCCAAACAGAGGACTTTATGGGCTGGCCCTGCCAGAACATTTGTTGGGATTTAAAAACTGAGAGCTGGAACTCATTACCTTTAGGGAGGTAAGAAGCCAATGACGATGCTACTGCTGGCAGGGGGAGCCCAAGAGCCCACCTGAGGATTCCACCTGGGGCTGGTAGACACGGAAGAGAGAAGGCAGGGTAGGGACAGGGGAGGGGAACGACCTGGGGGTCACCATTGTCCTGGGAATGCAGGCTAACCCAGGTTATGGGAAGCAAAAGAATGCATGGCCAGCCCCATCCACTCAGCCTGTTGGCCTATGAATGTCCTCTCATCCTTGTGGAGGGGAAGATCCTTCTCAGAGTTCTGGATCAGGTTTGGCTACCGGTTCTCTCACTTCTTGTGCTTACTCTAACTTTAGACATGGCTGCTTGCCTCTTTTGTCCCAGACTTTTTATCTAAAGTATGGGGAGATGATTATAGCTTCCTGGCAAGATGGTTGTGATGATTTTTTTTTTTTTTTGAGTTGGAGTCTCACTCTGTCGCCCAGACTGGAGTGCAGTGGCCGCTCCCAGCCACCACAGCCTTGACCTGCTGGGCTCCGGCGATCCTTCCGCCTCAGCCTTCCAAGTAGCTGGAACTACAGGTGCGTGCTACCACGCCCGGCTCATTTTTTAATTTATTGTAGAGATGAGGTCTCGCCAAGTTGCCCAGGCGGGTCTTGAACCCTTGGGCTCAGGTAATCCACTCACCTCAGCCTCCCAAAGGCGCGGGATTACAGGCTGAGCCACCGAGCCCGGCAGTCGTGATGATTAAAGAGGAAGTATACACGAGACCAGTCATGGATGAAGGCCTCAGTGACCCACAGCTACATTTGTATCTAGTTTTGCTAGAAAATTTTGCTTATTTTTGAATGAGTGAGGAGTAATACTGTTTGCTTTCACAGTGAAATAGACACAGAGGACCTCAGGGTGGAGATGGAGACCAGCGCCTCTAGAACTTAGTGCCCTGCAGATGGTCAGTGGTCAAGAGATCATGGTGGATTGCTGTGCACCAGCAGTACACATGCTCAGAACTTGACAGAGCCCACGGTCAGGGGGTGATTGCTAACTGAAGGCCCACTCACTGGCAGTCTCTAGCTGATGGCTTTTTTTTTTTTTTTTTGAGTTGAAGTCTCACTCTGTCGCCCAGACTGGTGTGCAGTGGCCGCTCCCGGCCACCGCAGCCTCCACCTGCTGGGCTCCGGCGATCCTTCCACCTCAGCCTTCCAAGTAGCCGGAATTACAGGCCTGCGCTACCATGCCCGACTGGTTTTTTGATTTATTGTAGAGATGAGGTCTCGCTGCCCAGGCGGGTCTCGAACCCGTGGGCTCGGGCAATCCGCTCACCTCAGCCTCCCAAAGGCGCGGGATTACAGGCTGAGCCACCGAGCCCGGCTTTAGCTGACGGCTTTTAATGACAGCCCATAAGCCCTGATGCTGGGAATGTTTGCTGGTATGGGCTGGGTCAGAATGCATGGGTCTCACACCAAGGCACAGTAGGCAAGTCATGATGAGGATTTAGAAGACCTTCTCTCTTAAAAGGCGACGATCCTTTTTTGTACCTCACTACAAGCCATACTGATAAGAGGTGCAGGAGCGAGCTGGGAGGGTTGGTGTCCAGACTTGGCTCTGCTGTCAGCCAAGTGTGTAACTTGGATATGGCATTCCCTCTGAGGTCTAAGATGCCTCATTAGCTTAATGGAGGGGTGGCCTGGATGATCTCCAGGAAAATACATCTAATAGACTAACTTTGGCTTTATTATTGGACAATCAATATAGTCAATGAATGAATGAATGAGTCAACCAGGGATTTACAGTGGACCATTTAAGGGTTTAGTGTGGTTCTAAATACTTGAGGGCATTCAAGAGGAACGCTGCCCACAGTTTAACTCTCAGCCTCTCAAGAACCTACAGCTCAGCTTATATCCAATGTCCCACCCACTGCAGTGGCCTCTCCCAATTCTGTCGCCCATGTCTTTGTTTGAAACCCTCTCATGCACCTTGGTCTCTAAGATCAAGGGCTACTTGGAGAAATGACTGATTCTAAGGCTGAGACAGGAAAGAACAAGATCAATCTAGATCATCTTTAATGCCAGAAAGTAAGGAGACACTCAAAGAATGTTGGAGACACGTGAAAAGGACTCAGGAGACAGAAGCCGGCTTGAAATGGCTCCCATTGACCAAATATGGAACCGTTTAAGAACAACAAAACAAGCCGGGCTCGGTGGCTCAGCCTGTAATCCCGCGCCTTTGAGAGGCTGAGGTGAGTGGATTGCCTGAGCCCGCGGGTTCGAGACCCGCCTGGGCAGCGAGACCTCATCTCTACAATAAATCAAAAAATCAGCCGAGCGTGGTAGCGCATGCCTGTAATTCCAGCTACTCGGAAGGCTGAGGCAGAAGGATCGCCGGAGCCCAGCAGGTCGAGGCTGCGGTGGCCGGGAGCGGCCGCTGCACTCCAGTCTGGGCGACAGAGTGAGACTCCAACTCAAAAAAAAAAAAAAAGAACAACAAAACAAATTATGACAGTCATATATTTTAACCCATTAAAATAGTAAGATTCTACAAGATTCTACAAGTCCATGCCTGTATAAATACATAGCCTCTGTTGGAAAAGGCAGTTATGTGAGGTCTGTAAATCCCACTCAGTTGCGCACTAATGGAACTGGGGCCTGGAACATTTCCTTACGAAAGAAGTCCTCGTGGCCTATACTGGGCTTATCACCAGGAGGGAGTAGCCTTCCCTGCTTCAGACTCTATGTCTGCTTAAGTGCATAGGTTGATGGTCCACAAGCACATCCCCAGCTTTCTATATTTCAGACCCTATGAGGGAGGTGTAGGGGTCCCGATCCTTCCACTGCAGCACCAAATGGGGTACGTGAAGTCACACTGCCCATGTCACCCATGGAATGGAACAACTGACCACAGGGGCCCAGCGTATTGCAAGGGGCTAGCTTGTGCACACACTCTTTTCGCTACAAGTCAACGCTGTACCACTTGGGCCAGGTGTGCATGCTGTCTGTTCTCAGAGACCTCAAATCATGCCCTGGATGGCACTTACCTATCTCTTAATGTTGGCTGCACTCATGTTATATTCTATCTTGCAGCACAGCCTGACCACCCAGCGATTAGAGGATCACCTACACACTTACGAGAGGAAGGAAAGCTCTTTCTTACAGTAAAATGCCAACTAGTCAATGTTGAATGATGAAGTCTAAAAAAGAATGGTAGAGCTGAGAAGAAACACCATGTGCGGCCATCATAATGGATTCAGGTAAAGAATAATCAATTTTGCTAAAATTATTGGGTGAAATTTTGATGAAGAACAGGCTATGACAATAATTACAAAGGAAAAGTTGGTAAACTTAACAGATGAGAAACCTGGTAGACACCACCTTCACCAAGTGATCAGAGTTAACGTTACCAATAACAGGACAAGCTGACATCAGGTGCTGATACACTGAGGACAGTATCAACATTAATTCCTATATGTTATGGCAGACAGATACTTAAGGTGGTCCCCATGATCCCATTGTCTTGTTCTTGTCTTGTGTGATGCTCTCCCCCTGAGGGTGGGCAACATCTATAACTTTCTTCTAATCAAAAGATTATGGCAAAAGTGACTGGAGTTCTATGGTTACATACACATCATTGCATGATTGTGTTATTTAAGAGTGTAGCCTCATCTTGCTGGAGTCACTCACTCCCTGGCTGGTTTTGAAGAGCCGTGCTTCCATGTTGTGGTTTGCCTGGATTGGAAGGCGCCGAGGGAGACCTCCAGGAGCCAAAGGCCACCTCTAGCAGGGAGACCACAAAAAACAGAAGCCCTCAGTCCTATCGCTGCAAGGGACTGAACTCCATCAAGAAAGGCAGCTTCTTCCCCAGGCAAGCATCGGATGAGATCATCACCCTGACCCACACCTTTATTTCAGCCTTGTGCAACCCTATGCAGAGAGCCTAGCTAAGCCAGGACCAGACTCATGACCCACAGAAACTGTGGGATAATAAATGGGTGTTGATTTCAGTTGCTCAGTTTGTGATAGTCTGTTGTGCAGTAATAGAAAACAAGTGCAAATGTGATCTGTAAAACAATGTCCTTATTTATGGAAGATGTACCCTGAAGTATATAAGGGTACATCACACCTACAACTACAACTTACTCTGTAAAGGCTTAGCAAAAATTAAAATAAAACTATTTAATGTGTTGAGAGAGAGAGAGAGAAAGCTTATTTGGCAAAATGCTAATACCTTGGGAATCTAGAGAAAGTGTATATAGAAGTAATTACTGTAAATGTTCCGTAAGTTTGAAATTTTTCTAAATAATAAGCTTTAAAAAAAAAAAAAGGCTCTCCTCTGACATGACAACCTGTGGTCCTGAACACATCACATTCTCTGATTTCTCTACACTCCACAATGTTGGAAATAGTAGACTGAGGATTCTCCACAACTTTTTATTTTTGGTGTCTCCTCAGCCATGTTTTTCCCCAACTTGACTATGGGAAGAATGGATACCATTATAATCCTGATTACTAACATCTTAGGTTTGTTGTTGTTTCTCTTGGTTTTGTGGGGACGGGGAGAGAAATTATCTTTGATGTTATCAGTTTCTATCCTTTCTTGCAATTAAGAGGTAAGTTCGTCCTATTCTTGATCTCCTGTTTTTTGACATTTTGTATTTGAGTTTGCACTTGATTATCCATGCTACTCTTCATCTGTATTTTAATGCCATGGGTCAAAAAGTTCTCCGAGGCATTTTGGTGAAACTGGAGCATCCCATTATTTGCAGTGTGCCCAAGAGAAGAAAGTATGCATTCACTGTTTTCAAATGCATGATACTCAGGTACTCCAGGGGAAGCTATCCCCCCACACTTGCTCTGAGTGGTCCCCAAACTCTAATCAGAGTATCATGTAAATTTTGTTCTTGAAGAGTTCATCTGGCCAGGCTTGGTGGCTCAGCCTGTAATCCCAGCACTTTGGGAGGCTGAGGTGAGTGGATTGCCTGAGTCTATGGCTTTGAGACCAGCCCGGGCAACTTGGTAAGACCTCGTCTGTACAATAAATTTAAAAAAATTAGCTGGGTGTGGTAGAGTGCCTGTAGTTCTGGCTACCTGGAAGGCTGAGGTGGAAGGATCACCAGAGCCCAGCAGGTTGACGCTGGGGTGGCCATGAGAGTGCCACTGCACTCCAGCATGGATGACGGAGTGAGACTCCAACTCAAAAAAAAAAAAAAAGAGTTCATCTGGGCAAAGAGTGAACAGATAACCCACAGAATGGTAGAAAATATTAGCAATTTGTCCTACAAGGGATTAATACATAAAGACTATATAAAGAACTTAACTCAATAGAAAAAAACCAGATAATCCAGTTTTAACACGGGCAAATTATCTGAAAAGACATTTCTCAAAAGAAAACTTATTAATGGTGACCAGGCATATGAAAAAATGCTCGATATCACTAATCATCAGGAAAGTGCAAATCAAAACCACAATAAGATATCACTTCACCTCAGTGTAATCGTCTATTATTAAAAGAAAAAAAGTTGAAGACCATCATACTAAGTGATCTACCACAGGAAAAAAGAACTGAATACCACATGTTCTAACTCATAGGTGGGACCTGAACATTAATCACATTAGCACAAGGGAGGGATCCGCAGTCGCTGGCCACTTCCAGGGGAGGGAAGGAAAGAGGGAGGGGCATGTAACAACACAAAGGGTGTCTGGTCCTATACCAGGGGGAGTGAGGGCCAGTGGAGGCCCAAATTTCACCTGCATGCAGCCGACGTGTGTAGTTAATCCTTACTTGTACCCCACATCTCTACAATAAAGTAGAATTAATTTTTAAAAATGAAAAATACAAAAGAAAAGGAAAAAAATAACAGATGCTGGCAAGAAATCAGAAAAAAGAAAGGCTGTTAATATAATATACTATTGGTGGAATGTAAATTTGCATAGACACGTCAGAAAACAGTATGGATGGTCCTCAAAAACCTAAAAATAGAACTATTATAATATAATATAGTAATCCCTCTGCTAGGCATACATCCCAAGGAAAGGCAGTCAGTATATTGAAGAGTTATCTGTTGTTCCACATTCATGGCGGTACTATTCACAATAGCCAAGATATGGAATCAACCTTAATGTCCAGCAGAGAATGAATGGATAAAGAAAACGTGGTAACTATACACCATGAATACTATTTAGCCATAAAAAAGAGTGAAATCTTGTCATTTGCAGCAATCTAAATGAAACCGGAGGTCATTATGTTAAATGATATAAGCCAGGTACAGAAAAACAAATAGAGCATGTTGTCACTCATAGTGGGAACTAAAAATGTTGATCTCATGAAAGTGGAGAGTAGAATAGTGATCACCAGAGGCTCAAATGGTAAAGGGGAGAAGGGGATCACGAGAGGTTGATTGATGGGTACAAAAATACAGCTAGACAGAAAGAATAAGTTCTAGGGTTTCATAGCACAGTAGGGTGACTGGAGTTAACAGTAATTTATTGCATATTTCAAAGTAGCTAGAAGAGATTTGAAATGTTCCCAACACGAAGAAATGATAAATGTTTGAGGTGATGGATGTCCTAATTACTCTGATTTGGTCATTACACAATGTATGCATGTATCAAAATGTCACATGTACCTCATAAATATGTACAATTATTATGTATCAATTTTTTAAAAGATGACAGCCGGTGGGGGTGGGGGGACTCCAGAGAGTCAGATGTGCCAGAATTTTGGGGTAAATGAGTTTTCTGAGATTATCTGTGCCTTGGTATGTCCCTCTGTAAATAGAAAGGAAATGAAGACCGAGGAGTGCATGCCATTCCCCGCATAATGCCGAACACAGCCATGCTGCCTTAGCTGAGTTCTGGGTCCAAGACTTTGGGCCTTGGGAGTCTCTGAGAAGCAGCCATTGGTCTTTCAGTCTATTATGAGTCAATGACTAGTCGTGCTTTTCTCATGGAAATAATTCCTTTATTCCCAATGCTCCAGTTTTCTGATAACCTTAGCACTCGGATGGATGTTCCTTTCTTTTCCTGGACAGATGATGGCATCATAGCACTTCTGTATGATACAAAGCACCAGCAGCGTCTTCCCTTTTTTGGTCGAATCAGACATGCTGGAAGAGTCTGAGGTTTTTGCTGGAGTCCTGGGTGAAACAGATGAATATCATAATCTCTGTATTTCCTAAAGGGAAAACATGAAAATCTTGCATCTATACTAAAAAGTGTTTCCACCTCATTGAAATTCAGGCTTGAACTATCCACTCTGAGCATGTCCAGAAACCCTTTCTCTAATTCTGTAAGCAGTGACCTCGGGAGAGAAGTTTTCCATCTGTCTCCTTACGATGATACTAAGCTGTTAGTGCAGTTCATTATTTGTTACATCTCCTGCTTTATGTTAAGACATGGTTTCCTTTTTTTCTGGGTATTAAGAATTCAATCAGGTTGGTATAAAAATAGGGTTAACCTCTGCAAACTGATTTTTTTTAACAGCATATTTGGGAAAGCGGGTTGTAATTATTCCCAAACTGCTTTCATTTTTTTAGCCAGTACTTAATATCGACTCTGGCTGATCACACTGATGCTGCCTCTTGTCAGACGTCTGTGTGGCATGTATGGCTGAAGTTGGCTGTAAAGAGGTAAGTCTTCCAAGGCCCTGCACATATGTGGGGCTGGGGACATTTGCTCCTGGAGGCAGGGAGATGCCACAGGAGCGTGTCCACATATCTGAGCACAGCATTGCACGTTCAGAACAAATCCACAGCCTCCAAATAGGCGGTTGTGGCATGTGCTTTTAAAATACAAACAAATTAACAGACAAAACAACTGGTATTCCAAACGTCTCCTGGTCCCCCAGGGCAGATGGTGCCAGATAATGATGTGTTCATCAGAGCTAAGCTACCCAGGACCACATGGGAAAGGGAGCTGGGCTTCAGCCTCCAATTCCCTCTGTTCCACCAGAGCAGAGCTGGCATGCTGGAGGGAATTCTGAACCCCCAGCCGGCAGAGACACAGCTGAGCACACCAGCATACTGTAGGAGTACAGTTCTGCACACGACAGCCCCACAAGCGACAGACAGAGAAAAGCACCGAAACCATGGCACCATCATTCCCACAGTTAAATCGCTATCATCCACTTCGTTCTTGGCAATCCCCGGCCACTCGTGTTAACAGAAGCTCCGGGATGGTGAAATAGCCTTGAAGGATGGTTATTTTATTGCAACGGAGTGGGATCATTTTCTGCTCAGCATTTTGTTTATAGAAATAGCCTGTTAGACACCGAAAGGAAAAGATCAGTATCTTTTACACCATAATTAAAGTATCACTTTTCTCAGTGAAACATTATCTAGATTATCCCACCAAATAGCATGGCTTACAACAGTGACTATAAATGTAATGTTGTCCGTTAGAACCGTATAGAAAATGTTAGTTACTGCACCATCTCCCCACAGTTGCTCTTTTGATGTGCTAGTTTGGAATAAACAGACTTATCTTTCCTGTCATTCAACACTGTCTTTAATTTAATGGAGATGTTATTAAGATAGAATCTCTATTCAATTCCATATTGTACCATATTAACACACACAATTAGTAATGCTTTATCAGTTATGAAGAAAGATGATGACTGCTTTTAAGCTAAATTACCTTTATCGTGGTAGCACATGAAAGAAACTACAAATATTTATCCAAGTGTATGTTAATTCTTTTTTAATTTTAATGCCACTTTTATCAACCAAATTAACTAATGAATTTTATTAAAGGGAATGCTATTACAGAAGAGGGCTTCCAATACTGCATTCCATTTGTTTTTTATTTATATAATTTTGATGGTTTCTTTTTCTCTTTCATTTCATTTTTAACTAAGAAGAACACGTGGAAAACTGAACATTTGGGTTTAATTTTAGCAGAATTTGGAATAATTAGGGCTGTGTTCTGTTAATATGAACATTGCCAGTATTGGGACTGCAGGGCTCGCGTCTGTGCATTTGAATACTCCTACACACAGCATCTTGCAAAGGACACTCAGTAAATTCAACCAGGTGACAATGAGGGCATTGTCACAACTTTTCAACTCCTGAAGATAACACATAGCATAAAAAAAAAATCTCACCTTGGTGATTTTACACTTAGGGAAGCCAAAAAATTCCTTTTTATCATTTCCAAAATGCAACAAGAGGCATCCTAAATTAATTTTGGGAGCTTTCTTCCCAGCAATATATAAACCTTGCTACCCCTGGCTCTGGGCTTGCCCAGGAACTTGTGGTGTGTGGTTCTAGTTGCAGGGTGCACAGTGTACAGAGGGGAGAGACTGAGACAAAAGAAAACTCTTGTACAGAGGAGTTTCTACATTTTCTTGGACTAGAACTTCCTTGACTTAAACTCTCCTGACCTTTTTATTCCCTAAAATAAAATATCAAGTACAAAAGCAATGTCACTGGGAATTAATATGCTCTTGGGTAGCAATCTGCAATTGGGGGGACATGCTTATATCTTAGAACTTGTGTTAGAATTTGAATTTTGCCAGGGTTTTCAGTTGCTCTTTGGAAACCTTCAGGGAGACAGAACTTACTTCCACCCTTCACTGCTTCTAGGAAGAAAACCCAAGTGACAGAGCAACTTGAGAGATGTCTCTAGGTGCAGTCAGTGAGCAGATAGCTCTCAAAGCCCCTGGCAATAGGGTTGGCGTAGGTAGCATCCCTGCAGCCACTCCAAGTGTGCTCCACTCTCTAAACATTGAGGTGGCGCAGTTTTGGCTTTCTCAGACACCTCATCACATTGATCTACGTGCAAAACATAAGGACATATGCGATGGCTGCATCGGGCCTGATCTGGACAGATCTAACACTAAAAGTCACATTCTTATGGAAGACCCGTGCTCAGGGTGATTATGGTGACAGTAAGACCCATGCTCAGGGCAATTGTGGTGATAGCAAAACCCATGCTCAGGACAATTATGGTGAAAGTATACTGTGGTTTAGTTAACAGCAAACGAAGCGGTTTGCATTTCCTGTCGTACACATTTCATGCCCTGTGGTTGAAAGGCTGCTGATCAGGCCACCTGGAGGCTTCTAAACTTCATGCTGTCACTTACTTGATGCATGACCTTGAGCAAGTCATCTGGTCTCTCTCTACCTGCAGTTTCTCATCTATAAAATGGGGCAAATACCTGCTTCATCTATAAATTATGACAAATAACATGCATTCTCCTAACACTCAGGATCTTGGAAAGAGAGAGAAAAATGACATAAAATTGTTTTCAAATAGTTGAAAACATGACGCAGTGCAAATTATCACTATCATTATGTTTTTAATGGAAATCTGAATCATTTTTTGAATTTCTTCTAAGCCAAAGAAGATCTGAAAGTTTTACTGAAAAATAGATTAGAAAATGTCTGTGGCTGGCTGAAAGGAAATCATTTCCAGTTCCAGAAATACCAGAAGGACATCCCTGAAAATCCAGTTCTGGTTTGTATGCTCAGGGCATTTATAATCTTATGAGCTTGAAAACGGTCAAGGAATATGTTATTGAATGGGAAACAAATAATTTGAATTTGGTCCATATGTGCCAATATTCAAATAGCAACTTGCTAATAGTAGCAGGAGTGTCATTATTGCCGTTGAGTGATGACAGGCACCGAAAGCTGGGGTTATAATGGACAGCCTTACAAAATTTTATAGCAGTCCTAAATGACAATGTAATGCATCCAAAGCCTCTCTATCCTTTACTTAAACCAGCACTTCACAGCTATGGAAGCTATAAAATTCAGAGCCTGACAGTTTATACTTAATCTCTATAAAGACCATGCACGCAGGGTAGTCCCTTACTCTGTGAGATGGTATTTTAGTATCATCACCTCCAGCTATATAAAACAGCTTATCGGTAGTAAACATATTAATTTGACCCCAGGGGAGAGAAGGTGAGAGCAAATCAACCAGAGCAAGCCATTTACATTATTTATTTCTGCAGATGAATTCTCCATCTACTTTCATCTTGTAATCAGGCACTTGCCAAATACACAAAAATCTCATTTTCCATCTCTACGGTATATGTGTCTCCTTACTTTGATATGTCCTGTTTTTAGGAAGTAGAGATGTTTTAAAATTACATTTCAAACAAGAAAAAAAAAATCAGTCTCCACATAATTAGTGAATGTAACCAGATTATTTGCAATCAACATATACTTAATGCCTTATTACCCTAATGGAAGTTATTGTAAGTGATGATAAAATTGGCAGAAAGAAGTTATGCTAAATGATGATAAAATTGGCATTATTAAGTGATGAAAACCTTTTACCTTCCGCTGTTTTTTCTTTTTTTTCCTTCTCTAATCTACTCAAATTTATCTTTAAATGAGAGAATCTGGAGAACCCATTTAAGGCACTTGGGCCAATGAGGAAAATACAGCTTCTACCCCACCGCCAGCCCAGACGTGACAGTGTACAACCTCAGGAGGTGGAGGTGTGACAGACAGCAGGAAAAACTCTCACTCTCTTGTAAGTATGATTTCCATGTTTTTGCCCAGTGGTGCACTTCTCTGTTCCCAGTCTACGATTTTGCTATCGGCCTGTGACTCCCAGGCTTTGTGTCTGAGAAGGAATCAGAGGTGAAATTATTATTCTCTGGCAGAAGGCAAACACACACAAGAATGTGCACGTGTAAATGAGGGAGGTCTCTGGAGCCACGCAAAGCGGGCTTCTCAGCCTTGGTGCCAGGCATGGGTGACAGCTGAAAAATGGCTCTCCCGACACAGATAACACGCTTGTCTCATACTCGTGGGATTCCTTTCGCTCCCTTTATTAACATGTCTTTGATAAATTGAAGGAAAAAGTAAACAAATGTGGATTTCCAAGTTGGGCATAACTGACTCCAGCTTGTCCATCAAAAGCTCTAATGATGTCTTCATGTCAGTGTGAAGGAGGTTGACAAGGCAGATGCAGATGTGTTTTCAAGGGCAAAATGAACAGCAAGTTACAGCAGAAAGGCATGTGGGTGAATCTTTGGCCAGCAATTTCTGGGTATAATGCTCTCTAAAGTAAAACAGTACATTCCTAACCCTCTTCTCCACTGGAGTTTAAGCTCTGTGCGTATGGGAAGGTTTGTTTATTCCCATACCACTTTCTCCCCAGCACCCGGGACAGGCCCTGGAGAAGTTCAGCAAACATTTGTTGAGTGAGGACACACATGATGGTTACTGTCACCCAGGTCTGAAAAGAGGAAATGAAGGAGTCAGTTATCCCTGACTTCCAAACCTTCTTGTCTTTCTTTCCAGGACCCCTCTTTCTGTCCCAATTTCCACAGGCAGGGATTTAGAAGTTCTGGGTCATCTTGATTCTTCCTCCACTGCCCACCACATTCCATTAGTTGCCAAATCTTGTCCTTTATGATCTACCGTGTCTTTTGTATTCCCTCCACCATGCTCCCAGGCCTGACCCTCTTTGCCTGGTCTCACTGCCTCCAGTCCAGGGCTGGGTCAGTCTTCCTCGAGCACACTTCTGACCACTCTCTTTCTGCTCAAGAGTTTGCAAAGGCATCCCGCCATCCATGGAATGATACACAGCGTGAGGCCCCCATCCCAGAGCCCAAAGTCACGTTCTTGGCCTTTTTTCCTCTGGGTACATGACATTTTGATGGGGCTTCTTGATGCCAGGGACATTTTTGACATGGCTGTTTTGAAATGTAAGTTATTTTTGATGTGGTTATTATTCTGGTTTGGTGAGGCCATCAGGGAACAACAGCCACTGAAAAGATAGTTTGTTATTCACAATCCCCAAGAAAAGGAGACAGAAGGCCACAAGGGGAAACATCAGGGTCTGTTAGGAGGTAGAGAGAATGGGAGGGAAACGTGAGTGAGACCCTTTGTTGTGGTTTCTGCAGGAAGGAAGGGGTGAGGCCAGATAAACAGGTTTTGGATTGGCTAGTTTGAATACTTTCGGCAGGCAATGAGGCCTAGGGGCTGTCCCAAGGAGTCTGGTACCTAGTCCTGGGTGAGTAGAGCAGGTGTAGAGCGTCTGAGTGTGAGAGCTTGCTGAGGGAAAGCAGCTGGGGGTGTGGGCTCTGGTTGGTTGGTTTGCACTGGAAAGCCTTGCTAGCAGGCAAATAATTTAATCTCTAGCAATTGACTCCCCCTAAGTCAAGCGTGGTCCCCACATGTCAAAGCATCAGGAAATACAGAGAAGGGAAAAAAACATGATGAGTACCGTGGCCTAAAACAGTCCTCAAATCACGAAACAATGAAATAATGCCTAAAATAGTCTTAACCCTCTTGTCGGGCTTTCCCCATTTCTAAGACCCACTCCGGTGTGGACTCCTCCTGTGTGCCCACCCCCAGTTCCAGACTTGTCGTTAATTCGCTAGAAAGTGTTCGACAATGATGGGAAATTAGACTCGGACTTTTCACACTTGCTCCCCTGGGAGTTGCTGATCCTTAAATGTAGATGTCTCCGTGCTGGTCTCAGCACCGACGACCACTTCTGCGTCTGAAAGCCTGCAGTGGTTCATTTCCTTTACAACTGGCTATTAAGAATCAAAACCAGTCGTCTGTTCAGCTAGGTATTTGCCATTTTCCAATTCATAACGCTTAAAATAGTCATCTCGAACTATTTTGTTAATTTTTAATAGGCTCTGTCTGTGCAACGGGATGCAGATCCCAAGAGCAGCTCTCTGCTCAACCTCTTGATTATTGAAGAACTTGGCCAAGGCCCCAAAGGGTTTTTTTTTTTCCATCTCATAGACTTTTATTCCAGCTTAAGGATAACATAAATTTCACCTGATTACTCACTTCCCTATTCTGTTCACACTTAGTCATTAATCAGTTTTATTAAAAATGGTGGCTGGACTCAACTTGCCACTACAGGTAAAGGAAATTTACCTTCAGTATTTATTTGAAGGACTGTCTTTTGAAAATTGTTTTAGGCTGAGCGTGGTGGCTCAAGCATGTAATCCCAGCACCTTGGGAGGCCGAACGAGAGGATTACCTGAGCCTGTGGGTTCGTGGCCAGCCTGGGCAACATGGTGAGAACTCGTCTCTACAATAAGTTAAAAAAATTAGCTGGGTATGGTAGCACACGCCTGTAGTTCCGGCTACTTGGAAGGCAGAGGCGAAAGGATTGCCTGAGCCCAGCAGATTGACGCTAGGGTGGCCATGAGTGTGCCACTGCACTCCAGCCTGGGAGACAGAATGAGACTACAACTCAAAATAAATATATACATAAAATTGCTTTATTTCCATTTTTCCCCCCAAGAAAACATGTGTGGGTAATAAACAAAAAGATAAGAGTAGGAGATTGTCATTTCTTATCTATTTCTCCATTCTTTCTTTAAAACAAGCATGCTATTTCACCTTCCAAATCTATTAATAATTATTTACTGTGGTATAATAGCTTTTTAAAACCTTTACATATACGAAACAGGTCAAGAATACTTATTTAAAACTATAATGAAGGTCTATCCTCTAAACTGACAGTTAAATGAAATAGTAGATATAAAAAAATATTTTTATGATTATATCTTTCTTTTGTGCTGGAGGATTGTGGGGAGCTTTCAAAGAGTAATTTTGACGTCTGTCATTCATTATGACAGTATTTTTAGTACTCTATGCGTTTCTGATCTGTGTATGGATGCACATATAAGAATATAGGACAACCAACTTTGAGGGATTAATTGCATGTAAAGTAGTTAATCCCAAAGAACACAATCATTTAGCAAAATTTGTAAGATCAGCTAATGCCACATTTTTTGTTGCTGAAGATGGTCAACATGGAGCAGAACTTGCCCGAGAGGATGATAATAACAGTTTTGGATATTGCACTAAATATTTCACATGGATTCTCCCATTTAATCTTTAGAAGAAGCTTATGAAGTAGGTATGTGGAAGCTTTCCACCTGGCAGCTAAAAAAACTGAGCTGAGGGATAGGGGGCTGGGTCACTGACTCTGTGCCTAGACCCAAGCTGCTCCCTGCCGGGCCACTTCCCTCACCACACCGAGGGCTGGCCATACTCCTTTCCTCACGGCGGCCACATGCACGGCCACCAGAGGTAAGCTCATCATCTATCACGACATGCCCTTGAAGGAAATAAAATGATTACGGCATGCCCTGGAGAGTTGGACCAGGAACTGCCGAACTTTGATTTTCTCCATAGAGATTGTAAGCTCCTTGGGGGCAGGATACCTGTGAACTTCCCCTTCATTAGTGCCACCAAACTCCAGCCCAGCCCTGGGCACATGGCGGTGCCCAGTTGAGGAAGACCATGGTTTAGTGGACAGAGCTCCCACATGGGAGGTCACACAGGGAGTCAGGCCCTGGTTTTGACCCTCGACTCTGCTCTTTACTGTGTGACATCAGGCTAGTCACCTACCTTCTTTGGGTCTCCGCTTTCTCATCTCTAAAGTCGGAGATGAAATCTGCTTCCTGGGGTGGTTGTGAAAACAAGTGAGAAAATTATTGTGAAAGTGTTTTGTAAACTGTAATTAATATAAATATAAGCGATTAAGCAATTCCAGTTGAATTGCAATACAGCGATGGCCAGGCCTGGGAACCCTGAGCTGCCCACTGCCCAGGCAGCCTCGCCATCCCAGGGTCCCAAGTGTCTGAGTCCATACTGGGCAGGTTCCCAGGGAAATACTGAGTATAAAGGTAAATATATGCAGTAATATTAGAGAAACTTCAAGTCCAAACCCCACACAGCTGAGTCCTTCTGCTGGCCCTGCTTGGAGGAACAGGAACCATGCTCCTTAGCAGTCACTGTCACTCTGTGTTGACCACGTCTAATGACCCAGCCCTCTCCATCACCAGATGAGGCAAGTTCCATGGGTTGTCCTCATTTACAGGCAAAGAGACTGAAGTGCACAAATGCTGGGTGGAGAGGAGCTCGGGGTCATAGGAAGAGGGAAGTGGCAGAGGCCAGTCACCATCCAGGGTAGTGCAACTCCAGGACGCACCCCCCTGTCCCCATCTGACCCCTGGGCTGCAATTGCCAAGCTCTCCTCTAAAAACTTGAGAAGTGTTATGGGCCCAGAATGATACACCCTACTCACTGAGGCTCTGTCAGAAGCTGCTGGTTCATTAAAAAATAAACCTCCCCCTGTACCCTAACCCACTCCTCATCTAAGTCCGTGGGAATAGACAGAAAAGTCATTCTTTTACTCTGACTATCCTTTGAGGAGGCTGGATCGCTTCCATGGCCAAGCCCTGTGAAGCTTCTCCTCTTGAGGAGTTTGAGTCGGCAAATGCAGGTGCTCCAGAAAGATGGGAGGACTGAGCCGGGCTTGGTGGCTCAGCCTGTAATCCCGCGCCTTTGGGAGGCTGAGGTGAGTGGATTGCCTGAGCCCGCGGGTTCAAGACCCGCCTGGGTAGCGAGACCTCATCTCAACAATAAAATCACAAAATCAGCCGGGCGTGGTAGCGCGTGCCTGTAATTCCGGCTACTCGGAAGGCTGAGGCGGAAGGATTGCCGGAGCCCAGCAGGTCAAGGCTGCGGTGGCCGGGAGCGGCCATTGTACTCCAGTCTGGGCGACTGAGTGAGACTCTAACTCAAAAAAAAAAAAAAAAGATGGGAGGACTGAAGGGGAGGGGAGCTTGGCTCTGCTCAGAGAAGGGCTTGAAGAGAGGTGCTTTAGTTTTTGTCTTTTTTTAATTGAGATGAGAGTCACATAAGGTTAAACATTTAAAAGTGTACCATACAGCTAAGTGGCATTTAGCAAGTTCTCAAAGGTACACGACCAGCATTCAGTACCTTCCTCTTTTTTAAAAATTTTATTTTAAAGATGTGAGGTGCAATTCAGGATTAGGTATACAAGTAGTCTTCGTATAGGTAAAGTCTGGTTCTCCCTTTGGTCCCTACTTTGCCTGGTTTGAGATTAGGTACCCTTACTGATGTTGTGTCTCCCCTAACCCCTCACCTCGGCAGTATCCCACTACTGCCAATCCCTTTCTTATAACGTCATGGTACATGTTCAGGGTCCACTTATGAGTAAGAACATATGGAACACAGTTCTTTGTTTCTGTAATAGATCACTGAGTATGATAGACTCAAATATAACTATTGACAGGGGAAAAAAGTTGCACTTTCCGAGACACATGTGGCAAAGTAAATCCAGCTTCTTAAAAGAAAAGAATGTAACGAATTTTTCTCTATTTTTAGTCACATATCCAAGTTGCTACAGAATCCATATATTGGTCCTTCTTTATGGCTGCATAATATTCCATTGTGTATATGTACCACATTTTTAAAAATCCAGTCCAGTTTCTATAGGCAGCAAGATTGAGTCCATGTCTTTGCTATTGTGAATACTGCTGTAATAAACATATGTGTGCAGGTATCTTTTTGTAGAATGGTTTGAGTTCCTCCGGATATATTCCCAGAAGGAGGATTGCTGGATCTTATGCAAGGTCAATGTCTATTTCTTTTGAAAATTGCCACGCTGTCTTCCAGAGAGGTTACACTAGTTTGCATTCCCACCAGCAGTGTAGAAGCGTTCCTTTTTCTCTGCATCCTTGCCAGCATCTAGAAAACTTTCCCCATCACACCAGAGACATGACTATCCAAACACAGGAGGTACAGAGGACCCTAGCACATTCTCAAAGGTGCACGACCATCGCCTCTATCTGGTTGCAAGCCACTTTCATCACTGTCAGAGAGATCCTGTGAGGGAAGATATTGAAGTAGTGAGCTTGAGGAATGTAGTATCAGTCTGCCCAGTGCTCTCCCAGACATCACCACTACCTCCAGTTAAGTCCTCAGTTCTGCTGCTTTTGTGTAAGTGGATTTCAGCAGGAGATTTTCAGGGGGAAGGAGTCTGCATCCAACCCCTCCTCAGGGCAGAGGTTGCAGGAGCCCATGGTGGCTGGGATCCATAGCCAGAGTAAACCTGGGGGTAGTAGGAGGCAGCAGGAGGCCACTGGACCCTCAAGGGCAGGGAAATTGGTGGGGGAGTAGCGAAGTCAAGTTTACCGCAACTCCAAGGGCAGAGAGGCCCCAGCCGACTTCTGGGTCATATATGCAATCTGTGAATCTAAAAGGCAGCTTCTCAAGATGGGCACAGAAATTCCTAGCACATAAAATGCCCTCTTCAGAGCTGTACCCATTGCACCCTGCATTCCAGAAGCAACTGTGCTTCATATCTTCATATCGCTGCTGTCAGTTGTCCATGAGGCAAGACCGTTTTCCTATTGGCTCTGTGATCATCTCCAAGCACGTCCCATCTCTCGCTGTTTCTGCCTTGGACTAATAATGCAGAAACGCAGGCGAGGAAGGGAGGGCTGGAGAAGAGAAGCCAGAGCTCCGGCCTCGGCCTCGCTGGCTGTGGCCTCCCAGGAGCAGGCTTGGGGTCCAGCTTGCTGGAGCCACCGCCAGCCCAGGCATAAACCGTGCCCCTCCCCGAGGTTACTGCTCCTGCCATTCCCCAACTCCACTTCTGCTCTTGTCTGGAGTCAGAGTCACATTTTTTATTTCCCTCTGGTGCATTTCTGGTATTTCTTAGTTGCTTTTCCGAAAAGACACTTCGAAGAACATCTCTGTTTTTCACAGCAAGGTACACCTATGTACTCTCGAGCTAAGATTGTATTTTATTGAGAATTCCCTTGTATTGTGATTATTTAATGGACAGTCTGCCCTGCTGGGAATGGCAGCAAATATAACTATTGACAGGAAAAAAAAAGATGCACTTTCTGAGACACACTTGGCAAAGTAAATCCAGCTTCTTACGAGAAAAGAATGTAATGAATTTTTCTCTATTTTTAGTCACACATAAATCCCTTTAATAGGTTTGAGCTCAAAACTCCATATTTGTCTTGGTCTGGAGTTAAATCTACAGGATAAGTTTAAAGGACAGCGTGTTTGTCCAGCATACTGTGTATCGAGGCAGTGTGTTTCCTAAGTAGGGAGAGAGGTTTGCAGGACCCTGGGTGTCATGGCCATCTCTGACCTGGGACCCTTGAGCATGTCTAGGGATGTGAAGGAAAGGGCTTCCTCTCAGCTTTCCTGGGAGCAGTCCAAAAGGGGGCTAAATGGCTTGGGAACAGTTATGATGTCCAAAAGGGGGCTAAATGGCTTGGGAACAGTTATGATGTCCAACCAGGATAGATGGGAGGGGGTGATCTTGACTCAGACTTCAGGGAATTTAGATACAGGCCCAAGTGGGGTGGGGGTGGGATGACTATAGTGAAATAGAAGATGAAGAAAAAGAAAAGAATCTGTAGTTCTAGGAGTTCTTAGAGTCAGACTCTAAGTATCCCTATTTGAGGTTCTAATTTTTTTTTTAATCTGAATACATTGAAATGGAGACTCCTTGCCCTACACATTGGCAATGAGAAGGGTGATGACATTAAGTAGATGACATTAACAAAGGATGTCAAGGCCATGGCCAAAACTAAAGTTGTACAAGGGCTATCCCGTGTCACCAGCCCCCAGGGGGGCATAGGCATTGGAATCATTGGAGAATGGAGAAAGCGAAAAGAAAAGGGTGGTGATCTTGACTTTGGAGGTCCCCAAAGGACCTCTGTGTGTCTTGGGGAGTGGTAGAGTAAGAAATCAGAAGATTCCCAACTCCTTGAACACACCTTCAGGTTGCTGTGGTTTGGAAGCCCTGCCCATACATTTTTACACTAGGGCAACAATTTTGGAATTAAAGAAAAGCATTACAGCTCAGGTTGTCTGTAGTCCAGAGATCTCCCCTATTCTTACCATGTGCCATTTTGGGGTGAATAAACAGAGTTCTGAGAGTCTGGGGCCGAGGAGCGAGATGGCATCTCTAGCTAGGGAGTTACCCACAGCGCACCACCTCCAACATCCACCCTAACGGGTTTTGGTTTGTGCAGTGAATGCTGGCTCTGCTGTGGAGAATGGCCTGTCCTTTCTATCTGCCTTTTCTCGCCTAGGAATCAAGCCCGGTAATACCTCTGTGGGCCTGGCAAACCATACCTTTATATACTGCTCTACACTATTTAAAGCACTTAACGTGTTCTCATACTGTCCCGGTTGGCCCTCAGTGAGGCAAGTGAGGGGATGTATAATATATCTCAGCTCACTCACTAAGAATCAAGCTGCCAAGGGGCTCAGCCACCAGCCCAGGGTCAAAGGCCCTACACTAGAGACCCAGTCCCTGAACTCCACTTCTGAGGGATGCTCCATGACCTCACCCTAACCAATGGGATATAGGCATCCTATTAGAGTGATTTTTTTTTTTTTTGAGGCAGAATCTGTTACCCAGGCTGGAGTGCAGTGGCACGTTCATGGCCACCGCAGCCTTGACCTGCTGGGCTCGGGCGATCTTTCTGCTTTAGCCTTCTGAGTAGCTGGAACTACAGGTGCACGCCACCATGCCCGGCTAACTTTTTGATTTATTGTAGAGATGAAGTCATGCCAAGTTGCCCAGGCTGGTCTCGAACCTGTGGGCTCAGGCAATCCTCTCACCTCAGCCTCCCAAAGTGCTGGGATTATAGGCATGAGCCACAGCATCTGGCCTAAGAGTGATTTTAAAGAGCTCCCTTTGAAATGCAGGTGGTAGGGACACCAATAACTCATTTTAAAATCTACATAAACTTAGAAACTACAACATACAGAGAATGTTATCTTCCGTGAGACTGCCCCACTTTGCACAAACCAGTCAAGAATTGGAAATCGATTGATTTACCAGGTCAAAACACTTTAGTATAAGCTCCTATTAAAACCTTTTAAGAGGACTGTTGCTACCTTCAAGTTCTGCAAATGACTTTTGTCTTCTCACTGCCCCGTGTGTGTGTGTGTGCATGTGAGTGTGTGTTAAGAACACTTAACCTAACTACCCTCTTAACAAACGTTCAAGTACGCAATACTGTATTCTTAACTATGGGCACCACAAGGAACCGAAGTGCTCTAGAACTTGCTCTCTGCACTTTAAGCGTAAACAGCACCAATCTGAGCCCCTTCAATGTGGTCACCAGGCGTGTCTGCCAGTCCAGCCATAGCTGGGCACCGACACAACATCTGATTCCTGTGTGTTTACGGCAAGAAAATGCACAACTGTTGCCTTGGTCTTGATTTGCAAAAGTTTTGGTCCCTGTTGAGCGAACTTAGGCTTCGAGATTTTTCTAACTAAATCACAGTAAACCGTCTGCTCCAAATTTCACGTTCCAAAGCTGCACAATTTGAATAATAACGAGCATCTGAGTCCCTCTCAGTCTATGCCCAGGTTCATTCCCTGCAGGGAAGAGATCGACCCCCTTACTGCTCTTCGTACAGTGGCGGAGGATCCAAGGGGTCACAAATGTTTCTTTTATCTGAGCAAACAGAATGACCAAACCAATCCAAATACCACTTTCCAAGAGAATTATGTTTTGAGAGGGAAACATGTATGCAAGTTTCTACTTAATTCACAGCTACAGGGAAATCTAGACTGGTCGCAAAAGTTGTTTCTGCCCTTCCCTGTGGTATTGAAAGCAGCACATGTTGCTCATGCCACTGTGGTTGCCCGGACACCCCCTAACGCACTCAGTAATTGAAAAAACAAGACACGGCCCCCCACTACTGAGGATTTGGTTTTGATTTTTTTACTTCCAAGACCAGTTGTTCAGAGGAAATCCCCTACCTTAGTGAATAAACGTGTATCTGTGATTTACAAGGAGCAGCTGGCTTAGCAAAAACGTTTCCCTGTGATGATAATTGCAAACAAGGCAGCAACTTCCACATATATAAGAAAATAATAGCTGCTAAATAAACCAAACCAAACAACACTAAAAGGAAACAAAAGAATCTTGAAAAGAAGACGTATGCTCCCCACCCCCTTCCACCCCAACTCCAGAGTGATCTCTTCTTGAAAAGACTCTGCACTGGTCATTCTCTGTGGTCCTCCACTCAGATTCCTTCTCTCCCGTCCTCTGCTCTGTTCTGTGCCCCAGGAGGTCAACTTCTGCAGAGCTCGTCGCTCTGGCAGGACTCCTGGTTGGATTCAGCCAATGGAAGAGGCTGACAGGAGATCGGAGGACAGGAAGGAAAAGAGAGAGGCTGGGGTATTTCTTCCTGCCTCTCTCCATACTTTGGGGCCAGGTCTTTAATTGCAACCAGTCTCTGTCTCTTCTTTGCTCCAACAACACCTTGGTTTCTTCTTGTCCCTTAGCTCCAGGAGAGGCAATAAAGGAAAATCTCGAGGCCCTTTAAGGGAAATACCAGGGACCTAGCTAGTCCTGAGAAGTAAATGAGCAACTTGATACTCGAGAAGATAAAAGTAGCTTAAACCAATAGCCAAGGATGTTAGAGTCCCTAGATATTTGGTTCCATATAGAAACTAAAGATAACATGTTAACATATGTTCCTGAGTTGTTTAGCAGAAACCTGGACCCCCACCAAATGGATCCCCTGGCACACAGACCTCAGAAAAGGGGGAATTGGGGACAGAAGGCTGACTGCCATTCTTTGTTCTAAATTTCTTCCCAAAGGGCTAACAGGAAGTCACCCCCACGGGCCAGACACAATTTCTTTCTGCTGACTCAAGTCTTTAGACAAAGCTTCTTTTCCTTAACCCACGACAAATCAGAAAAATCTTTGAATACACCTATGACCTGTAATTCCCTGATCCAGGATATACCATCATTTTAGGACAAATCAACGAATAACTTCAATACATTGACTTAGGATTTTGCTTGTGACTTCCACTTTCCTGAAATTTCCCCCTGCCTTTGGAAATTCTTACTTGGCTGGGCACGATGGCTCACACCTATAATCCCAGCACTTTGAGGGGCTGAGGTGAGAGGATTGCCTGAGCCCATAGGTTCAAGACCAGCCTGGGCAAATTGGCAAGATCTCATCTCTACAATAAATCAAGAAATTAGCCGGACGTGCTGGCGCATGCCTATAATTCCAGCTACTTGGAAAGCTGAGGCGGAAGGATCACCTGAGCCCAGCAGGTTGAGGCTGCGGGGGCTGTGAGCGTGCCACCGCACTCCAGCCTGGGTGACAGTGGGAGACTCCAACTCAAAAAACAAACAAAAAACAAATCTTACTTGTAAGCCATCAGGGAGGGTGGGTCTTAAGTGTGAGCTTAAGACTCTCCCGATTCTCCCTTCTTGGTGCTCTCCTCTCTCCGGCTGCAAAACCACAGTGTGGATGTTTGGCCTTGATGTGTTGGGCGAGCAGACCCCAGTCTGGTTTGGTAACACAACAGCTCCCCGGTGTTACAACATCATCCCTTTTGGTTCCTTAAGTTTCCCACATCTCTATCCCTGGTCTCTTCACCAAACTCTCTTCGCTCAAACCATCTGGTGTGAATTCTGTTTTCTGCTGGGACCCAGACAGCTATAGATTCACTTTACACTGAAGATGCCCGAATCAGCTACCCTTTGAGGCTTCTCCACATTCTTCTTTGGTAGTTTATGGCCTCCACAGTAATCATTATATTTCCGTTGATCTCCCCGTTAGACTATGGGCTCACCGAGGCCTACGGTTGCCATATTCACGTCACCCCCAGACCAAGAGTGGGCAGTTAATCAATACTGGTTGATGTTTGATTCCCTATAAAAACTAAAGATAGGGCAACTTCCTTGGGTCCCCTCCCCCTGTGGGAGCTTTTCTGTCCTCTCAATAAACCCTGCTTTCTAAAAATAAGAAACAAAAAAACTCAAAAGACACTAAAGATAAAATCTTAACATATGTCCCCAAGGACACATGGAACTGTCAGTTACACAGGGTCTAAATGGTCTCTTGATACAAACGACGCACACTCTACTTTTCACTTTAATCTGCACATTCGGGCTTCTGCACTAGACAGGGGTCCAGTCTCTTTCTTTCTCTCTGTCTCTCTCTTTCTCTCTTTCTTCTCCCCCCCCACCAGAAAAAATATCTGCACATTCACTGAGTACCTGCTACAATAGTGTGTGATACATATTTACGTATTTTGACTAAGGAAGGTGAGGCAAGGTAGCCAGCACAGGTTAGGCACAGATAGATAAGTTTCTTGTAGGTAGGATTTAGAAAGCATTCAGATATTTTTTATTACTTTTTTTTTTTTTTTTTTACTGCAGGCCAGGCTGGAATGTGAACTCAGCCCCTCACCTCATTCCTCAGTCAAACAAAAGAAAATCCCATCAGATGTAAGAATAAGGCATCCAACCTTTTACCTCCTAATCACTAAAAATCCTTCAGGTTCCCTGTTGAGGGTAAATGGCTCAAACTCACCCCTTAACTGATCAAAACCACAGAAATGATTGTAAGACCACCCCTCCTCCCATCGGAGACTGAGAGGGTGTCGGTTACCTGTGCTCCGCCCTCATTAGCATATCAATAACCAGGTAGCTATATCTAACTTTTAGTTGAGAGCAGAAGTTTCTTTTTTAAGAAACCTGCCCATGGCAGGCCTTTCTGCCATTAATCTTTCCTTCTCTTCTTTTTAAAACTTTGTTTTAAAACTTTGCTGGCTGCTCTAAAATTCATTTTAGGGTTGAGTCAAATAATCCATGAGGCGTCAGGAGGGAATGACATTTTGCAAACATCCAGCAAAACCCCAGTCCAGGTGGGGAGTGGTCAATCAGGAGAGGCCTAAACCAGGTTTGGCAATCTCCAATGCCTACAGGGTCAGACGGGCAATATGAACGAGTTAGTCCAGTCAGACAGAAGCTGCATGTTCGAATTGAAGAGTATGTCCTGCCTAAACTGGGCCACTGATCCTCAGCTTGACCAAATGGAGTCCTGTGGCCATGTGGAAATGTTCCCAATTTTCAAAAGATATCAGAAACACTGGACTTTTATTTTTAAATATTCAAAAGTAATTCAAAAATAGAAAAACTCTGAGGGAACTAAATGCAACCTATCAAGAGTCCGGCGGTTGCCAGCTTCCCACTCCTGGCCTAAACTACAGGCCTAAAGGCCAAGGAAGAGTCAGCCAGGTGGAGGTAAATGTGTGTGTGTTTGATGAGTCGGGGGCTGGGAACAGGTGCTTCAGTGGAAAGAGAGTTACAAAGAACAACAAGAGCAGACGCCCCAAACAAAATCAGTCTGGCAAGCTGAAGAGAATTTTAGGCTGAGGCATGGAACATGAGGGAGACATGGCAGGAGAAGAGACTGGGCAAACAGAGCCAGTGGTGAAGGGGCTTGCTAATCCAATGGGGTGAGCTTGACTAATAGCTATCACACTAGCCATACTCTTCCCAACTGGAATCTAAGTTGTTCAGCTACCAGGCAGCAAGTCACTGAGAGGTGGGGAGGCCTCTCTCCATTCCAAGGTCTAAGCCAATCATGGTGGTCCCATTGCTTTTCCAGGGAGTGGTTTAACATTGGCAAGAATGCAAAACTGTTCTTGCCAAGAAGACAGGGGGAAAGATTGCTTTCTACCAAAGCTTTCCTACAGATTGAAAGAGTCTGATAGGAACAAGTATCTCTCCCTGGCCTTCTTTTCTTTTTTCCTATGGATGCATCCTGGTTGTCATCTTGGGATCAAAAGAAAAACCAACCTCAGAGGACAAATCAATATGTTAGAAAGGCAGGGCAGCCAGATGCAGAGAATTGTATCCATGATGAGGTCATTGGGCTGATGAACTAACCAGTTCTAAAATTTCTCTTTCTAGAACTTCTTAGTATGTGAAGTGTTACTTTTTGTTGTGGTTGTTGACCCATTGTGAGTTGTATTGTCTGATAATCACTGCAGGAAATATATGAAATGAATCACCACAAGGTAGGGAGTTTGAACTTTATCCTCGGAAGCCATTAAAGGGTTTTAAGGAAAGAGACGTCCTATTCAAATCTAAGTTTTAGAAAGATCATCCCAACCACGGCAAAGTGATTGCAGTCAGGCAAGATTAGACTCAGGGAGGAAGATGTATGTTTCATTTTGAAATTCGAGTTCCTTGCAAGCAAAAATAATTTCCTTCATCTGTCACAATACCTTTCATATAGTTAGCACTCATGTTTGTTCAGTGCATGAGATAAATTGCTGAATGGTCATCCCTTCCCTTATCGCAAGAATAATTGGAGGTCAGCCTCCACCCGAGTCACGTATAAAATACCCAGAGGTCTCTTACCAAGAATTGCCAATAAACTCTTTTCTATTCCTTTTTCTTCTCTCTTTTCTTTCCCTCCCTCCCTCCCTCCCTTCCTTCTTATCTTCCTTCCTTCTTCTTTCTTTTTGCTGCTTTCTATTTGGAAGGGCACACAGTATTCCTATAGCCAGAATCAGCTACATAGTTACAAAGCACAGTGAAAAATGAATATGTGTACTCTCTTGTCCAAAACGAAGGAAAAATGCCATTAAAGGCACTAAAATGCCGGACACAGTGGTTCACGCCTATAATCCCAGCACTTTGGGTGACTGAGGTAAGAGGATTGCCTGAGGCCACGGGTTCAAGACTAGCCTGGGCAACTTGGCCAGACCTCTTCTCTACAATTAAAAAAAAAAAATTAGTCAGGCACGGTGGTGCGCGCCTGTAATTCCAGCTACTTGGAAGGCTGAGGCAGAAGGATCATCCAAGCCCAGCAGGTCAAGGCTGCGGTGACCGTGAGCCTGCCACTGCACTCCAGCCTGGGAGACAGAGTGAGACTCCGACTCAAAAAAAAAAAAAAAGTAAGTGACCAATAAAGATAAATCCATCTTTATCTTGGATGCTTTGACCTTCTAATTCATTCTCTCCCAATTTCTCAGAAATAATTCAGATGCATAGGTCCCAGGTTGCACTCATCTTTACAATGCTGCAGCACTGCAAATAAACCCAGAACAGAGTTTAGGGTTGAATTAAAGGGTTCACGCCTCAGAAAGCACAACCGACTAAATTTCTTCAGTCCACAAGCAGCGTCCATGCTGCCCAACCCTGTGTTTGTTCCACATAGACCATGTTTTTTGACAAAGGACCAGAATAACCTCTCTCTCTCCCCCAGAGTAACAAGATTAGCACCTCACAGACGACCTAGTGTGCCTTCTCCACCTGTGACAATAGCACTATTCCTGCTTATGTGGATCCAGGATGAAAAGGGCTCTAGTACCATTCCATGAGGTGGACTGTGTCCTCCTTGTCCTGCTAACCAAGTTATTAAATTGAAATTTCAAAATGAAGGGGTTAGGCTATGGGAGAGTCTTCATATCAAGTGATCCATGTGCAAAATAGAACACTTGCCTATTATGCTTTATCTGTATACATGTCATCATTCCTAAGACACACACTCTTTAAATTTAAACCTTCCTGGAATTAAAATGCGCCTTTCAATCAATGACATTGTATGTTTTTTATCAATAGTCATGGTATAATTGTCATTGCTTGGGCAGGCACTGACATCACACATGCAGACGAGGGATCAGATACTTGGAAGAAAATGCCAGAGATAATAACGGAGCGCTGCTTCACCTCCTGGGAACTAAAGGTTGCCAAGAAGCGGTGGGGAGGTGGTAAACCAGGCGTATTTAGCAACATTCTCAAAGCAGGAGTCATAAGTGGGCTGGCTCTACAGAAAGAACATGGGTTGAGGCGGCCAGCACCAGTGCTTTTAGGGACCTCTTAAGAAAATGCCGCATCACTGGTGAGTTTGATGGTCTTACAGCACAGAGCACGACATTCAGTAGGAAATAGCATCTTCTCTGAGTCACTATGTGACTCAGGAAGTCAGACTGAATGTGAAGAAGTTTTAGGAATGTCTGAAGCCATTGGTTTCACTTATATTGTCATCTTCATGGAACCTTAACAGTGATATGTAATTTAAAAACTGATGTTCAATTAATATGGCTATTATAAAAAATGGAAAAATCATAAGTATTGGCGGGGATGTGGGGAAATAACACTGTGCTCTGTTGGTAGGAATGCAAAATGGAGCAGCTGCAGTCTGGTGGGTCCTCAAAAAATTACACATAGAATTATCACATGACCCAGCAATTCCACTTACGGCTATATACCCAAAGTAATTGAAGAGTAGCAGGATCAGCACCCCACAGACAAACCAGTGTGCCTTTTCTACATGTTGTGACAACACTATTATTCCTGCCCGAAATTATAGTGTGCACCCATGTTCATAGCTGCATGATTCACAATAGTCAAAAGGTGGACACAAATTGAGTGCCCATCAATGAATGAACAGACTAACAAAATGTAAATATAAACAATGGAATACTGTTCCGCCTAAAAAGGAAGGGAATTCTAACACATGCTACAATGTGAGTGAACCTTGCAGATATTAGCTAAAATAAGCAGCTCATGAAAGGACAAATACAGTAACACTGTGTGACTCCACATATATGAAGTACGTGAATAATGGTAACCAGGGTCTGGAGAGGGGGATAAGGAGTTATTGTTTAATGGACACAGAATTTCATTTTGAGAAGATAAAAATGTTCTGGAGATGGATGGTGGTGAGATTGCACAAACAGTGTGCATGTAATTAATGCCACTGAACTGTACACTTTAAAATGGTAGAAGTGGTAAATTTTATGTTATATTTACCACAATTTTAAAAATCTGCCTTATTGAATCTATACAAGCTCTACTAATAAGTATAACATAATTTTACATGATAAGAAAGCATTTTGCTATTTATAGCACTTTTTCCTTAGTGATATCTACAATAAGGATACCTTTTTCAGATACTGGCATATTAGATTTGTGAAATATAGTCATATGTCTTCCTTCACCTTCTCCATCCATATTAAAAAAAAATCCACATGAAGTTTCAGCATTGAAGAGGGAAAATTGCGCCCTGCAACTTTAATCATTCCCAGCATGATTTTAGGAGCTGGGATTAGTGACCTAATCCCTGACCTCAATGAGTATATGGCTTCTTGATCAGGTAAGAATAATGCAAAATCCTTAGAGAGACTTGTAAGCTCTGGACCAAGAATCTGAAGAGCAAAGTTATGGTCTAAACTCTGTACTGGACAAGTCACTTTGCTTTTCTGGGCCTCATCTGTAAAATTAAAATTCTGAGTCCCCTTAACCCTTTTCTGCATCTATGAAAATAATTAGGCAAAATATAACCAAAATGAAGCAGAGACCATGGTTATGTGTCCACCAAGCAGATCCCTTTTATAACTCAACTACTTTTTCCAGTTTCCCTGGCAGATAAGCAGAGCCAGCTGCCTGAGCTCTGGCCAAGAGGACATGGTTAGAAATTACACGTGTCACTCTCAGGCTTGGCCCTGGAACATCTCATGCAATCCACTCTCTGTCCTTCTTTGCTGTCTTCAGAAGTCATGGGTTGAAGATGGTTCTGCCATGATGGGCAGACCATGATGCCTCGTTCCTGTGTCCAACCCACTTGGACTATGACGCGAGCAAGAATCACGCGGTGATTGCTTTAAGGCTCTCAGACTTTGTTTTGTTTTGAATAATCAGCCTGCCCTGAATGAAACTAAAAGCAAAGTATGAGTTTAATAAGAATTCTTCAGATATAGGGAAGATCAGAGGGGAGGTCACTGACACAAGACCTAAAGGCACAGACAAAACAGAAAAGAGAGACTTTTCAGCCCTGGCAGAAGCGTAAGGATTCAGAATTTGGAGATTGGGATTTGGTTTGTTCTAAAGACTAGAGGTGAAGATTTGATGTTATAATCCACCTAAACGCCCAACTCTCCTTAGCTCCCCACCCACACCCACATCCAAAGATTCTCCATCTTTCAATGTTATCTCCAGAAAATCTTCAAGTGACTCTGGATGGACCCAGGAATATGGTATCAAAATACACATCACCATAAAGAAGCCAAAACAGTGTGGGGCCCGGGTATATTAACTGTGCAGATACTACTGATTGTTAGTACTAACCCAAGATCAATCTTCAGTAATAAATGCCAGCAATCCCAAACAGAGGAGAGGAGAAGTGACTAGACACAGGCAGATGAAATTCCAAAGGTGAAGCTTGCTAGGGGCTTGCTACAGATGCTCGTAGAGGGGTTAAAAATGGTGCTGAGTTGGGACTTAACTAATATACTAGGCAATAAGTTAGCACTATGGGTGCAGAGGCAGGAGAAATGTCACAAAGAAAGTGCAGCAGAGGAAGAGATTTCCTCAGGCAAGGGCGCAGGTCCTGGCATAATGTACTGTTGTGGGAATAATCCTGAATGGAGCTAGGAGACTGCTGAGGGAAGCGGCCCAGGTGTGGGTGGTGAGGCCCAGTGCAAAGAGTGCTCTGATGAAACTGCTCTGGGTGGTGACTCTTGCTTGAGATTTCACCCTGGGAGGGGAGATGGGGTTGGTTTGAGATCTTGCCCTGGGAGGCAGGGCTTGTTAGAGCTCGCTCTGGGAGGCAGGGCGGGTTTGAGATCTCACCCAGGAAGGCGGGGCTGGTTTGAGACCTCACCCTGGGAAGCAGCGCTGGCTTGAGATACTGCCCTGGATTAACGGATTTAGGATTGAGATGAAAAGGGACTGCTGTGTGCCAACCGCCCCGCTCCTGCCAGCATCTCGACATCCGCACGTTACCCACAGTTGACCTGCTGTGGGTTCAGAGCAGAGCAGAGCAGAGTTCATGGATGAGGAGTAAGCAAGGGATAAATAAGCCCACACATTATTAGGTCATTAGGCAAAAAACTTTAAACACTCCTCAAATTTGGGCCTGTGGCATAATTTCTCTTGGTTCATGAAGAAACCTCGGCAGAAAGGAAATCTCTTTCAGATTGGAGAGTCTGCCGCACCAGGCAGTGCCAGGATTCTTTTCCATCATATTTTTAATCATAAGTTAAATGTGAGCTCTTAAGCAATTGTCCTCAGTGCCATGCCAGGGCTCAGCAAATAATGTTGGCTTCTCAGGGCGGAGACACTTTCCAGCGCTCGCTCTCTCTCTCTCTCTCTCTCTCTCTCTCCCTCTCTCTCCAAATAAATGAACATCACTGAGCATCTTGGATCTGCATCGCCCAGTTTCTGGGATGGAGCACAGAACTGATAGGCACATCTTTATTTCTCCCTACAATATGTATTCTTGTGTAACAATCTCCCTCCCATTTCCTAGAGTCTCTTCCAGCCAAATGATGACAAACATAATACAAACACCACTTGCAGAAGAGATGGTCTTTTATTAGTTCTTAGAAAGGGCTTAATTTCCTTCCAGGCTCATCTTTGTAACTGGGAAGCAGCTGATGGTTGGGAGTGAAGCAAATAGATTAGAACAGTAAACACCAGGTTTTGGAAATATGATTATGCTTATAATGGTAAAATAATTATAAGCAGGGACCTCAAAGCAGACTTGAGTTTACCCCCAGGAAGAATTGTACTCTTACAGTTTTATGATGGATTAAGATTGAGGTTTTAAACGATTTAATTGTACCTCTTTTGAAGTGGTGCCACTTTATCTCTAGAGATACGGAGAAAATAATACTTAGCTTCATATTTATAATATTTCTTTTTCTGAGGAGCTGTTTGGATTTCGGAACTGATTTCTCATGCAGAGGAGATATGGAAATGTTAGGAAATTATGCAGAGTTCCATCTTAGCGATTGCCACACGGGATGATTTAGTCTGCTACAACAGCCAGAGTTGCTGGTTCTGGTACATAGGTTCTTTTCATGCAAATAGAATTTTACACAAATGACTCCAAATCCCAGGTTATTCATTTCTCAATTGTTTATCGTTCACTTTTAAGCAGGAATTGAGCTCGAAAGCATTTCCGTTACAGGCTAAACATACCATTCGTGCCACCTGCACATTCCCTTTCTGACCGAGTGACTTTGTTGATCCCACTTGAAATTAGCAGCCATTAGAGCTTATTTTTGCAAAACTACATGTCTCGACCCAGATATTGCAGATCATTAGCGAGCGTGAATGGAGGCTTGGGAAATGAGCACCCGCCAGCACTTGTCACTTCACTGTGACTGTTGCCTGGCCTGATAAAATGGAGAGCCAGCAAGTGGGGCTTCCCCCCCTCCCCACTCAGGACGATTGAACTGTTGCATAAAATGAGATAGTGCACAGGACTGAGACAGTATGATCTTGCCAGAGAAACTGGCATTAATGTGCGTCTCCCAAGTCACTCAAGTGAAGGAAAAGATTCCAGCGGGTGGCAGGAGGCCAAGTGACAAAGAAAGCCACGGGCACAATGGGAAAGACACTCTGAGGCTGCACTGGAGAGAGGTGAGAGACACGGACAATGGCCCAATTACTACGAAGAAATCAAAGGCACTGGCTGTGCGTCAGACACTGAATTTTCGAGTGACTCAAAGAATGGAAAGGCAAACCCAGTGTGCATTGTCTGACGGATGCAAGGCGGGGCATGCGGGTATCTGGGCCTTTACGAAAAGTCCTCACCAGATGGGGTCCTCTTTTAGGCCTGCCTGGCGAGAGCCGCATGGCAGGGGGAGTTCCTGGAAGGTCAGAGAAGTTGGACCTCCTGGAAGGAGGAGTCCCAGCAGCCCAGAAGACTTCCGCTATCCTTAGAAACCTTTCCCTTCCATGGGAGTCCTCCCCCTCCACCCAGCTGTGTCTGTGATTCCCCACCTTCCGTGGCTTGGAGAGCCTGGGGATCTCCTTGTCCACATCCCTCTGTTAAACAGCAAAACCAAGGCCAGGCGCGGTGGCTCAAGCCTGTAATCCCCGCACTTTGGGATGCCAAGACGAAAGGATTGCCTGAGACCAGGGGTTCGAGACCAGACTGGGCAACATGGTGAAACCTCGTCTCTACAATAAATCAAAAAATTAGCTGGGCGTGGTAGCACATGCCTGTAATTCCAGTTGCTTGGAAGGCTGAGGCAGAAGGACTGCCTGAGCCCAGTAGGTCAAGACCGCGGTGGCCGTGAGCGTGCTACTGCCCTCCAACCTGGGCAACAGAGTGAGACTCCAACTCAAAAAAAGAAAAAAGAAAAAAAAAATCAGTAAAGCCAAATCATTCCAGGATGCCCGGGAAAAAAGCCACTACTTCGTGAAAATCAAATGAGGGACATTATACTTGAACCACAGTATTGGTTGATGCCAGAGACAAAATGTAAAAACAATGCTTTTGTTGCTAGAACCAAGTAAACTGGCATGAGACCCTAGAGATGAATTTATTCCTTTTAAATAGCTTATTTTTTAGGATAACCAACCGTTCTGGTTTGCCTGGGTGTTGCCAGTGTTAGCGCTGAAAATCTCAAGTGACACCTTCAGTCCCAGGCAGATGGGGATGGTCGGTCATCCTACTTTTAACTAATATCAGGGTAGCTGGTTTAGGGTAGAATAAGGTAAATGATTACATTTTTTTTTTCAGACCTGGGTAAAAAAATCTAACAGCGGACTCATCTTCTTAGTTTTACGTAAATAAAAGTATTAAGAAAAACCTGTCGTGAACTAGTTTAACAGGTAGACACCAAAGACTATGGGACTTTAATTCCTGGCTCCACCAGCCGTATGAATTTTGTCAATTGACCACTCAGTTCCTCTATGCCTTAGTTTATTTATCTATAAAGTAGATGAACTAATAAAACATATCTCAGAGGGTTGTCATCAGAATTAAATGAACTAATAGACACAAGAGGCTTAGGACAGCACCTGATACATGGTTCATGCTTAGCATGTCTTAGTCACCATCATCACTATTGTTATTTATTCTCTCTCTTTTCAAATTACCACCAGGGCTAGCAAGGGTTAATATAAATATAACTCCTAAGTAAGTAAGCTTCATGTCATTACCTAACTGTTGTAACTCCTATGTCATTAAACATGGTCTTCTTTAAGACCTAAGACTGAGACTTTTTTTCTTCTTGACCTTGCACTTGCCTGGAACCTTCCCATATCCCTGGCTGCATCTGTTTCATCCTTCCCAGAGAAAGAGAAAGGAGTCAGTTAACTTCCTACCAGCCAATCTGCCAAAGTTTTCTTCTAGAAACAGTCTTTATCACACCTAGGTAGGACTACCTGGAGAAGGGAGTGGTGTTTGAGAAAGGCTGCCTGATGAAAGCTATGACCTTCACGGATGGAGGAAACCACCCCAAGGTCATCCAGTATGCAGGGAGTTGGGGAATAATTATCGCTACCTCACTCTTCTCCCACCCTTGGAACCAACTGGAAGGCAGAGGGTATGGAGGTCTGTTAGTGTGATCCACACAGGCACACCTCCCCAGACAATGGGAAAATCCAGCAGACTTCACCCATCTTCCTCTTAGGATCATCTCTGTCGGGAAATAACTGGTATCCCCAACCAAGGGACACACAACGTCCCCTCAGTGACTGTATTAGGGTCAATTTAGTCTTACTCCCTCCTGAAGACGAAAACATTAGATGACTAGTGTTCTTTATGAGGGGAGAAAGCAGAGCAACAGCAACTCATTGTCAAACCCACGGCTGCTACAGTCACCACTTCTGTAGCAAGTCCCAGGCCTAAGCTGACCATGTGTTCTGTGTGCCCCTTTTCCCCCAGCTAGACAGGGGAGTGACTCACATCTTTATTCCTGCAAAATCTGAGTCCTCAGTGGTCTTGCTTTGATAGGATTGCCAAGGTTTTTCATTTGTCCAGGACTACTGGGCAAATGAGTATTAAGAGGCACCTCAGAGAATTTCCTGGATTGCAGATGTGACTCTTTCTGCCTCCCTTTCTGTAGGGGTCACTCGAACTCCCTTTTGGTAACCAGATCAGTTGCTGATTTACTTCAATAATTACACCACACCCAGAATCCTCATGGTAATCATCATCACCCTCTGGGTAAAGTTTGTGATCCTCTTATTCTCCAAGAGCCAGCTATTTCAACAGCTTACTTAAGTATAGATGTGCCTGGAGTCTCAGCCCTTGCTTTTATTACGTCTTTGATAGTGGCACTTATCTCTGCAAATTCCCAGGAGCATGACATTCCCTCGGTTTACTTTCTTAATAATGGGCACTGGAGGAAATTTCAGGGACATCTGCTTGTCTCATCCTGCCACAGTAGCCTTCACTCCATGGTCAGGGAACCAATGCTGAGATGTGGCCAGTTACTAAGTATATCTATTCCCACTCTAATTCTGATAGTGGGAAAATTAGCCACAGGATGAGTTCATAGTCTCACTAGTTCTACTGTGACACAGACTAGGGTAAAGGCTTCATCTATGACTAGCCTCAAAATGACCCTGCTGTGATATATGGACACAGTGGTTTTAGTCCTGGGAAGTCTGGGTAACTCAGGACAGGGTTTTGAAAAATGGCCTCAGGTTCCTCTGGGGAAAGTTTGGAAGTATATTCACAGTCTTCTGTAACTCTGTGTACATATTTCTGGATCCTTCTTTAAAGAAACCCAGTCACTCTTGAATTAAGAATTGGATTCTAGATTGCATGATTTTTTTTTTTTTTGTATCTCACTCTGTCGCCCAGACTGGAATGCAGTGGCCACTCCCGGTCACTGCAACCTCGACTTGCTGGGCTCCGGCGATCCTTCCGCCTCAGCCTTCCGAGTAACCAGAATTACAGGCATGCGCTACCACATCCGGCTGAATCTTTTGTTTATTGTAGAGATGAGGTCTCGCCAAGTTGCCCAGGCAGGTCTCGAACCCGCGGGCTCAGTCAATCCACTCACCTCAGCCTCCAAAGTGCAGGATTACAGGCTAAGCCACTGAGCCCAACTGCATAAAAGATCTTGAATTCCCACTATGGCAACTCAAGGTCAGTTTCTATCCATCAGACCTATAATTTTCTTCACCTATATAGATCAAGTAGCACCCTAGAATCTTGGGGACCTCAGAGACCTGAGGTTAAATACAACCACCTGGCTTCTAAAACACCAAGTTGCCATTGAACTAAGAATACCCAACACATCGCCATATTTAATAAGGTCTCCAACCTTCAGAGTACAGCCACCTCAGAGTTCTTCAAGGATCCCAGCCCCTCCTCACCAATGCACTTCTTCCAGCTTGGTGATTCTTTTTTTTTTTTTTTTTTTGAGTTGGAGTCTCACTCCGTCGCCCAGGCTGGAGCACCGTGGCACACTCACAGCCACCCCAGCATCAACTTAATGGACTCCAGAGATACTTCTGCCTCAACCATCCAAGTAGTGGGAGCTACAGGCGTGCGATACCACACCTGGCTAATTTTTGATGTATTGTAGAGACGAGGTCTCACCAAGTTGCCCGGGCTGGTCTCAAACCCGTGGGCTAAGGCAATCCACTCACCTTGGCCTCCCAAAGTGCTGGGATGACAGGCTGAGCCACTGAACCTGGCCAAGCCTGGTGATTCTTACACACACCTAAGTTTTCAAAGTATTCCCGGGAGAGTTCAGCCTCACTGACTATGAGCCACCATTTGTATTCTGGCTTCTATTAATCCTAACCAATTACCAACATCAATCTCAGATACACAAGGCAGTCTTTCACATCTCAAACCCTGAGTAAGTACTTCTATATTAATGAATTTGTTTCCTTTTTCTTCTCTCTTGGCTTTATATCCACATAATTCATTCTATACATGCTTCCTGGACTCTTGCCAGTAAAACTCAGCAAAGCTCTGAAACTCTTTTGGGTGTGGGGGTTATTGCCTTCCAGAGCAGACCTTCCACATCTGCATTAGGGCCGCCATGGAATGAACTCTTTTTGGGCCTAGAGGCAATGTCAGTGGTGGCTGTGAATCTTGTGCTACAACTGCTCAGCACAGTTATTGAAAGGCTGTAGGGAAGGTGTCTGGAGAGGGTGAGTGTCTGCTTTTCACTATGAAAGAATTAAGGGGGACTAGGTAGTTCAAAACTCTTAGCTACTTCACGTTTGCCCAAATGTTCCCATCTCATTTCTTAGGGTGCTTCTCATTCTCTACAGTGTCCCCGTACAGTGACATAAGAAATCTTGATGCAGGAGACCTGGGAGAACTGAGAAAATAATGGGTGCAGCAACGCTCTGGTTGTTACAAGCGGATCCTGGCCTTGATCCATAGCTGCCCTGCAGCTGTAGGAGGTGAAGGGTTCCTTCAAGACTGCCTTCGAGGCTTTCTGATTTTCTGAGAGCAGTCTGAGTTTTCTTTTAATTTTGTCTTTTCCCTGCATACACACCTTAGTGCTATCAAAAGCAATCATATGAGCTCACATCATTTATAGCTACTACTATTGCCTTCAATGGGTTGGATGGTGTCCCTCTAAAATTTGCATCTGCCTGGAACCTGTGAATGTAAACTTATTTGGAAATAGGGTCTTTGCAGATATAATAAAGTTAAGAGGACATACTGGCTAAAGCTAGCCTTAAATCCAATATGATTGGTGTCCTAATAAGAAAAAGGAAATTTGACCACAGTGCACACAGGGGAAAAAGGCCAGAAGCAGAGATTGGAGTGATGCATTTGTAAGCCAAGAAACACCAAGGATTTCTGACAACCAGCAGAAGCCAAAAGAGGCAAGGGAACATTCTTCCCTGGAATCTTTGGAGGGAGCATGGCCCTGCTGACATCTTCATTGTGGACTTATAGCCTCCAGAACTCTGGGAGAATAAATTTCTGTTGCTTTTTGTTTGTTTGTTTTTTGGGTCGGAGTCTCACTCTGGCGTCCAGGCTGCAGTGCAGTGGCATGCTCACTGCCACTCCAGTGTCAACCTGCTGGGCTCCACACATCCCTCTGCCTCAGCCTTCCAAGTAGCAGGCACTACAGGCACGCTATATCATATCCAGCTAATTTTTTATTTATTGTGGAGACGAGGTCTCGCCAAGTTGCCTGGACTGGTCTTGAACTCACAGGCTCAGGCAATCTACTCGCCTCGGCTTCCCAAAGTGCTGGGATTACAGGCTGAGCCACTGAGCTTGGCCAAATTTCTGTTGTTTGAAACCATTTAGGTGGATACGTTTGTTTTTGTTTGTTTGTTCATTTGTTTGTTTTGAGTTGGAGTCTCGCTCCGTCGCCCAGCCTGGAGTGCAGTGGCCGCTCCCGGCCACCGCAGCCTCGACCTGCTGGGCTCCGGAGATCCTTCCGCCTCAGCCTTCTGAGTAGCTGGAACGACAGGTGCGCGCTACCACGCCCGGCTAATTTTTTTGATTTATTGTAGAGATGAGGCCTCACCAAGTTGCCCAGGCGGGTCTCGAACCCGCGGGCTCAGGCAATCCACTCACCTCAGCCTCCCAAAGCGTGGGATTACAGGCTGAGCCACCGAGCCCGGCCAGTTGGATACGTTTTTATGGCAACCCTAAGAAGCGAATAAACTGCTGTGACAACTGATTGCCACAGTCATCCATCTTCTAATACTTGCCCTCACCGCACACCACCACCCAACACTTCAAACCACTGAGCAGTACTGCCATATCCACACCACCCTTCATCCAGAGCTAACACTTCACAGGAAATGGAAGTCCTGTCAGTATCCCCATCTACCTGTTTGACTCACGCATGCCGAAGTTTGAACCTATTAGCTTAAATCTTAGGGTGCTTAGGTAGGAATTCCTGGGATCCTACTGGAATGAGTTTCCAGTGGTAGAATTAGATATGATAGTCAGACTGGAGGAGGCTTTGGAAAAGATCTCCTAGCACCTCATCAATTTTGGTGATTTGTAGAACATAAATTTTTTTTTTTTGGAATATGAAGACCCCACATTCCCACCTGCACCATTACTAGTTGAGGAGCCTCGGGCAGATCATATAATACCCATGTCTATGTTTCTTTTTTTTTGAGTTGGAGTCTCACTCTGTCGCCCAGACTGGAGTGCAGAGGCCGCTCCAGGCCACCGCAGCCTCGACCTGCCGGGCTCCGGCGATCCTTCCGCCTCAGCCTTCCATGTAGCCAGAATTACAGGCACACGCTACCACGCCCGGCTGATTTTTTGATTTATTGTAGAGATGAGGGCTCGCCTGCCCAGGCGGGTCTCGAACCTGCGAGTCTATGTTTCTTTTAAACTCCTACATTACTGTTCTTATTTCCTCCCTTTCTGCCTCCAGAGTTCTTTCATTCACAGGCATAGGAGGGCTAATTCTTTCCTTGGGGCGTAATTTGCAGCATCCTCAGCAGTTGAGTTATTCTTTGGGGGGGGTTTGGAGTCTCACTCTGTCACCCAGACTGGAGTGCAGTGGCCTCTCCCGGCCACCGCAGCCTCGACCTGCTGGGCTCCGGCGATCCTTCTGCCTCAGCCTTCCGAGTAGCCAGAACTACAGGCGCGTGCTACCATGCCCAGCTAACTTTTTGATTTATTGTAGAGATGAGGCCTTGCCAAGTTGCCCAGGAGGGTCTCGAACCCACGGGCTCAGGCAATCCACTCACCTCAGCCTCCCAAAGCGCGGGATGACAGGCTGAGCCAGTTGAGTTCTTCTGGTCGCTTTCTGATGGGCAGGCAAGGAGGTGAATACAGGCAAGGTGTGGTAGCCCAGATGCCTTCCCTGGACATCTTTTCACCTCTTTCCCTCTTTCTGCCCTTTTACTTCTGTCTTGCTCTATGTGTCTCAACTCCTCAGATCCGACTTGTATTTTCTCTTCCTCCTAACACTCAGATCCTTCTCTCCATTCTGATAGTTTTAAACACTCGCCTGCCCAGTCCAAGGTCACAAGCCCTGTGATGCTATGCCCTCACTTCACATCCCACACTTGTTCTTTTTTTTGTAAAGTGTCGTGCTTTTTTGTTTTTGTAAGAAATCTAGTCCTACTGCATGACTAGCTCAACTACTATTAAGAGAAAAGCCAGGATGCATCACTTTTCCACCCAGGGTTGAAGCAAAGCAGCATTTTCAAACAATGGAAGACAATTTCAAACATACATTTCTGCTCACGTCCAGACCTAGGGGCTGGCCTCCTATCCGCCCCTGGTGGAGTGATGAAAACACCACACTCCTAGAATCACCTCCTTGTCTGTCCTATGAGTCACACTCCCAAGGTATCGCCAAGCTCCCCAAGAGAGCAAATTGTCTTGGCGCTGTTGAAGCCGGGACACAAAAACGTCCTTGAGAAAGCATTTCTGAAATCTTTATTACTGGAATGTGGATTAAACGGGCTTGCCGGGGTGAGCTGCTAAAGCTTTACAAATGTTTAGGATAAAGCACAAATGAGAAAAATATGTTCAACTAGGTTTTTTGCTTCTAGCGAAACTGTGTTCTTAATTCTCTTCTACTGAAATGTAAGTGTTGTGATCCAGCAGAATGACCTCAGGCCAGATGCTGAAGCCATTGTCTTCGAGGGCCTATGCTCTGTGTTCCTCTCTGACTCTGTCTCACTTCCTCTCTCCATGACAAAGAAAGTCAATATTTGGGGTACTCTTATTTAATAACTGTACAATGAATATGAGTCACAGACACAATCTTCTGGGTCACTAGCAAACATTTATTTATTTTATTTTTTCCTTTTTTTGGTAACAAGTTTCTAGACCCCTTTTGTGTAGAATTCGCGATAGATATGTACATTGTTCAATGGAGTATTTTAATATTTTTTTCACATAATGCTCTTTATCAAATATCTAAAGGCAGCAAATTGTCTACAGGGAAAAATGTGAAGAAACTCAGGTATATATATACTGAGCTATGTATGGCAACATCATGAGAATAAAATATGCAGTGGATAATAATAACACTGCCAATCCCTTTCTTGTAGTATTACAGTAAATGTTCAGGATCTGCTTATGAGTGAGAAATATGGTACTCGGTTCTTTGTTTCTGTGATAAATCACTGAGTAATATAGACTCTAAATCCATCCAAGTTGCTGAGAAGTCCATAATCTTCTTCTTTATGGCTGCATAATATTCCATCATGCATATGTACTGCATTTTTTTAATCCAGTACCTATGGGCAGTACAGTTGGTTCCATGTTTTTGCTATTGTAAATAGTGACTAGCAAACATTTTAAATGGAGGTAGACACTTTGATGAGATAAGATTTTACTAGCTAGGACAGCTTAAAAGAAACTCATATAAAATGGCAGTAAGAAGTAAGCAATTAAATTGTGGGGGGAAACTGGACTTCTGTGATTTTATATGATTTTTAAACAAAATTATGGTAGCATAATATACATTTAGCAAATTATACAAATCATATATGTATCACTCAATAAGTTTTCACTGACTGAATCCCATATGTGTGACCACCACCTGAATGAGGAAACAACACTGTCAGTCCCTCAGATGCCCTATTTATAACCTCTTTCATCACTATTATTATCCTCTAAGGTGACTATTATCAAGCTTTCTGTTGTCATCACTTTTGCCTAAAGTTGTAAGTATGCACTCTTTTGTGAATGGGTCTCTCACACAAAATTCTGTTTGTGAAATTCATTCATGCTATTACATGTAGCAGTAATGCATCCATTGCTATTGGTTTAAAGCAGAAACTGGCAGACAACAGCTTGCATTTCTGTATGATCCATGAGCTGAGAATAACTTACTTTATCAAGGGTTATAAAAAAAAAAGAAAAGAAAGAAAGGAAAGAAGGAAAGAATATGCAGGAGAGACAATATGTGCCCAAAAAACCAAAAATATTTACTATCTGGTCCTTGAAAAAAAAAATTCCAAATTCTGTCATATTTATCGGTTCATCCTAATGCTGAGTGAGGGTTATCTGGTTGTTTTCCATTTTAGCATTCATCAATAATGCTGCTATAAACATTTTTGCACATGCATTTTGGTGTATGTGTGTACACATTTCTGTTGGGAATATATCCAGGGATAGAACTATTGTGGCATAAGGTATGCAGAAATCAGTAAATAGTACTACCAAACATTTGTACAAATTTACACACTCATCAGCAGTGATAGAGAGTTCCAGTTGCTCCACATCCTTGCCAACACTTGGTATTGTCTATCTTTTTAGTTAGAATAATTTTAGTGTATATAGAATGGTATCTCCCTGTGTGTTTTTGTGGGATTTTTTTTTTGTCTTCACCTGATGTCTTAGGATGCTAAACACTTTTTTTGTATAAGTATCAAACATATATTTATATAAATTTGAACATATATTCTCTTAGTGACATAGCTGCTCAAGTGTTTTGCCCAAGGTTTGTCTGTATTTCCTTCATTCATTGGTATGAATTTTTTAAAATAAAATTTTCTCTTAAATATGAATTGCAGATACCTTGTTCCACTCACTGATTTGATCTTGACTCCCTCATTGTATCCTTTGAGGTACAGAGATTCTTAATTTTAGCATAGTCTAATTGGTCAGTTTTCCTTTATAGTCAGTGCCTTTTGTATCCTATTGAAGAAACCTTTGCTTAATCCCATGTCACAAAGATATTCTTCAATGTTTTCTTCTAGAAATTTTATTGTTTACCCTTTACACTTAAATCTACAATCCACCTAGAACTGGTCTTTTTGTATGGTATGAGGTAGATCAAGGTTTGTGTCCCTTGTGGGTACAATTGGTCCAGCATTGCTTTTAGGAAAAAATGACTGTACTGTGTTACAGTGTCACTTTATCATAAATCAGTGACAGTATATGTGCAGGTCTGTTTCCAGACTCTCTTTTGTGTTCCATAGGAATTTATCTATGGTTAAATAAGAATTTCAGCTTTCTTTGAGTTCTTCAAGATAATCTTGACTTTTCATCACCCCTTGCATTCCCATACAAATTGACTGAATCAATAGATCATTTTGAGAATAAATGAATTTTTATGATATAAAAATGAACGTGCTATATCTTACATCTAATTATTCCTTAATTTCTCTGTATGCTATCTTGTAATTTTCAGTGCAGGCAAATTGCACAAATTTCATTAAATGTATTCCTAGTTATATAATGTTTGTTGTAGGTCTTTTAAATAACATCTTGTTACAGTTTTACTCTGTAATTGTTTGTTTCTGGTATGTAGAAATACAATTGATTGCTATACATTGACTCTGTATTCAGTGTTCTTACTAAATTCATTATCAATTCTAAAAGCTTGCCAATTCTTTACTATATACACAATCAAGTTGTGCAGAATAACTGTTTCGTCACGTCCTTTCAATTCTTGTGAAATTTTCTCCTAAACTTCTTGTACCATACTGGCCATATGATATAGTGTAATAGTGGATATTAGCAGTGGTAGTGAGCATCCTGAATGAGTCTCGCTCCTGATCACAAGGATAAAAGCTTTCACTAACTCACCATTAAGTATGATGTTTGTTATAGAATTTTTATAAGTACTCTAAAGTTCTCCTTTATTTCTGGCCTACTAGCTGTTTTTTTAAAAAATAAATTAATAGGTCTTGAATTTTGTCAAATGCTTTTTATAAATTTGTTAAAATAATAATATGATTTTTCACATTTATTCTGATAATGTGTTGAATGATTTTTCCAATGTTAAGCTAAAGTTGCTTTACTGGAATCAAGCCAACTCCTCTGTTATCTATTACACCCTTTGTAAATTGCAGGATGCAATTTCCTAATATTTTCTTTAGGGTTTTGTATCATAAGAGAGATCAGATGGCAGTTTTTCTTTTTCTGTATTGTCTTATTGTGTCTGGTTTTGCTATCAAAAATACACTGCCTTCATAGAACAAGTTGGAAAGTATTTCCTTTTCATCTGCTCTCTAGAGGAGTGTGTGTAAGATTGGTATTATTCCTCCTTAAAGTTTAGAAGTATTCATCAGTGACTATGTCTAGGCCTAAAAATTTCATTGTAAAAAACCTTTGTTATTTAAGTCTCTAAGCAGGTTTATTGAGGTGAATTTGACAGACAAAAAGCCGCACATACTTGGATAATTTGGGAAGTTTGAACACATGTACATACCAGTGAGACCATCACCAATCACCACAGCCAAGATATTAACAGCTATAATTCCGGCTACTCGGAAGGCTGAGGCAGAAGGATCGCCAGAGCACAGCAGGTCGAGGCTGTGGTGGCCGGGAGCGGCCACTGCACTCCAGTCTGGGCGCCAGAGTGAGACTCCAACTCAAAAAAAAAAAAAAAAAAGATATTAACAGCCAGTCAGCCTCAGTGGCTCAGCCTGTAATCCCAGCACTTTGGGAGGCCGAGGTGAGTGGATTGAATGAGCCCAGGGGCTCGAGACCAGCCCGGGCAACTTGGCGAGACCTCGTCTCTACAATAAAATAAAAAATTAGCTGGGCATCATAGTGTGCGCCTGTAGTTCTGGCTACTCAAAAGGCCGAGGCGGAAGGATCGCCTGAGCCCAGCAGGTAGATGCTGCATCGGCCATGAGCGTGCCACTGCCCTCCAGCAGCCTAGCAGCCTGAGACTCCAACTCAAAAAAACCCCCAAAAAACTGACAGCCATTATTTCCAACAGACTCCTCATTCCTCTGTATCATTTCTTTCTGCCCTACCAAGTCCCATTCCTCAGCTTTATATCACTTTACATTATTGGCAATTTCTCAATATTTAATAGAGGTGAAATCATAATATTATTTTCGTCTGTCTTCTTTCACTCAAGATAACTACTTTGAGATTTATTTGCATCATGTCGTGTATTGATAATTTTTTCTAAGCTGAGCAACATTCCATGGTAAGGAAAAATCTTACTTTGCAAACTTCACTGCAACGCATTTAACCAATCACTTCTTGATGTACATTTAGGCTTTTTTCCTATTTGGAGCTATTGCACATAAGTCTGCTATAAATATTGGTATACATGCCTTGGTATAGACATATGCTTGCTTTTCTTTTCTTGTCTACCAAGGAGTAGAATGACTGGGCCGTATAGCAGGTATGTGTTTAACCGTGTGTGTGTGTGTGTGTGTGTGTGTGTGTGTGTGTGTGTGTGTGTGTGTGCTGGAGTCTCACTCCGTTGCCCAGGCTGGAGTGCAGTGGCACACACACGGCCACCACAGCATTGGCCATATAGCAGATATGTGTTTAACCGTGTGTGTGTGTGTGTGTGTGTGTGTGTGTGTGTGTGTGTGTGTGCTGGAGTCTCACTCCATTGCCCAGGCTGGAGTGTAGTGGCGCACACAAGGCCACCACAGCATTGACCTGCTGGGCTCAGATGATCCTTCTGCTTCAGCCTTCCAAGTAACCAGAACTGCAGGAGCATGCTACCATGACTGGCTAATTTTTTGATTTATCGTAGAGACGAGGTCTCACCAAGCTGCCCAGGCTGGTCTCGAACCCGTGGGCTCAGACAATCCTCTCACCTTGGCCTCCCAAAATACTGGGATTATAGGCTTGAGCCACTGCATCTGGCCTTGTTTAACCTTTTAAAAACCAAGCAAACTTTTTCTGTCGTCGTGCCATTTTATATTCCCACCAGCAGTGTTTGAGATTTGTAGTTACTCTTCATCCTCTCCAACATTTGGTGTGTTCAGACATTTTAATTTTAGACATTCTATTCTATGTATAGTAATGTCCCATTGTGGTTTTAATCTGTATTTCTCAAATTAATGATATTGGACATTTTTGTGTACCTATTTGGCATGTGTATATCGTCTCTGTTAAAGTGTCAGTTCAAGTCTTTGCCCATTTCATATGGGTTGTTTGTTTTCTTATTATCATGTTTTAAGCGTTCTCTTTCTATTTTGGACTCAAGTCTTTAATCATAAATGGGACTTGCAAATACAGTCTATAGTTTATTTTTCATTCACCTTAAAGTATATTTTGAAAAGCAAAACTTCTTGGTTTGGATGATGTACAGTTTATCAATATTTTCTTTCTTTGGAACCAGATTTTGATGTGGTATCTGAAAAATTATCTAATCTGAGATCACAAGTATCTTGATTTTTGTTCTCCTCTTCAAATTTATAGTTTTAGGATTTACATTTAGGTGTATGATGCATTTTGTGTTCATTTTTTTTGTTTCCGCCAGTTGGGAGGTTTTTTTTAGAACTAGATTTGCCCTACCTAACAGCCCAGCAATTGCACTCTCGGCTGTTTATCTCAGAGAACTGAACGTTTATGTCCACACAAACACGTGTACAGAAATGTTTGCAGAAATGAATGCAAGTGGCCTTCCATAGGCAACATTTAAGCAAACTGTGGTGCATCCACCCTGTAGAACTACACTCGACAATAACTAGGAATGAGCTATGAATATGGGCAGCGACTTGGATGCATCTCCAGGAAATTATGCTGAGTGAAAAAAAGCCAGTCCCTGTGTGGTTTCCTTTATATAACTTTGTATACATGATACAGTTATATAGTCGAAGAGGGTAGTTGTTGCCAAGGATCAGAGATGTGGCAGGGGATAGTAGTAAAAAGGAAGCCAGACTCCGTGGCTCAGCCTGTAATCCCGTGCCTTTGGGAGGCTGAGGTGAGTGGATTGCCTGAGCCCGCGGGTTCGAGACCCGCCTGGGCAACTTGGCGAGACCTCATCTCTACAATAAATTAAAAATTAGCCAGGCGTGGTAGCGCGCGCCTGTAGTTCCAGCTACTTGGAAGGCTGAGGCGGAAGGATCGCCGGAGCCCAGCAGGTCAAGGCTGCGGTGGCCGGGAACGGTCACTGCACTCCAGTCTAGGCGACAGAGTGAGACTCCAACTCAAAAAAAAAAAAAAAAAAGGAGGTGGCAATAGCTATATAGAGGTAGCATGAAGGCTCTTTGCAACTGAACTGTTTTGTATCTGGATTGTGGTGGTGGTCACAGAAGTCAACACATGATAAAATTGTAAAGAACTAAATACCCACGCATACACACACAAATTAGGGCATGTAAAACTTAGGAAATCTGAATGAGATCAATGGACTGTATCGGGGTCAATTCTCCAGCGTGGTTTCTATAAAAAATAATAAATAAATAAATAAGACACTAGTTAAGCTGTTTTAACAAAAGTGTTGATAGCTTGGGCAAAAGTGAGAGCAATAGGGTGAGGAAGGAAGCAACGTACGTAACACACATACTATAGAGTACAAGGTACTAACCTGGAAACAAGTGTTTGGTAAAAATCACAGTCAACCATTTAACCAGAGCTTTGTCAGTTGCATTAATCTCAAAGAATCAGTTTTTTTGTTTTCTCTGTTTTCTATTGTACTGAGTTCTACTTTTTGTTTTGTTTTGTTTGAGTTGGAGTCTCACTCTGTTGCCCAGGCTGGAATACAGCGGCATGCTCATGGCCATCCCAGTGTTGACCTGCTGTGCTCAGGCAATCCTTCTGCCTCAGCCTTCCAAGTAGCTGGAACTATAGGTGCACACCACCACGTCTGGCTAATTTTTTTATTTATTGTAGAGACAAGGTCTCACCAAGTTGCCCAGGCTGTTTTTGAACACCTGGACTCAGGCAATCCTCTTGCCTCAGCTTCCCAAAGTGCTGGGATTACAGGCTTGAGCCACCAAGCCCAGCCCTGGGTTCTACTTTGATCTATATTATTTCCTTTATTCTGGTTACTTTAGATTTCATCAGGTCTATGTATTTTAGTTTCTTAATGTTTAGTCTTTGATTTGAAATATTTTTTCTTTTCTAATATAGGTGTTTAGTCCTATAAATTTCCTTTTAAATACAGATTTAGTTTCATCTCATAAATTTTGGTTGTGTTTGCGTTTGCATTTTCATTCAGTTTCTAGTTTCCCTTTTTTGTCATCATAGGTCACTTAGTCTGTTAGTTTCCAAACATTTGAGGATTTTCTAGAGATTTTTGTTATTTACTTCTGATTTGATGTTGTTGTAGAGAGTAATACTTTGTATTATCTGATTCCTTTAAAAGTTATTGAGAATAGTTTTATATCCCAAAATATTATCTATTTTGTTTAATGTTCAGTGTGCACTTGAAAAAATGTATATTCTGCTGTTATTGGATGGTATGTTCTTTTTTTTTTTTTTTTTTTTTTTTAGTTGGAGTCTCACTCTGTCGCCCAGACTGGAGTGCAGTGGCCGCTCACGGCCACCGCAGCCTCGACCTGCTGGGCTCCGGCGATCCTTCCGCCTCAGCCTTCCAAGTAGCCGGAATTACAGGCAGGTGCTACCACGCCTGGCTGATTTTTTGATTTATTGTAGAGATGAGGTCTCACTGCCCAGGCGGGTCTCGAACCCTCAGGCTCAGGCAATCCACTCATCTCAGCCTCCCAAAGGCGCGGGATTACAGACTGAGCCACCGAGCCCTGCTGATGGTATGTTCTGTAAATGTCAGTTATATCAGGTACACTGATAGAGTTGTTCAGATCTATATCCACTGATTCTCTCTACACTTGTTCTCTCAGTTGTAGAGACATGAGTAGCAAAATCTACAATAAATGTGGATTGTTTTATTTCTCCTTGTAGTTCTTTCAATTTTTGCTTCATATACTTTAAAGGTCTGTTTTAGATATATAAATGTTATAATCGCATGTTCTTTTCATAAACTGATATTTTTGTTATTATGAATGATTCTCTTTGTCCTTGGTAATATGTTTTTTTTGACTCTGAAATTGACTTCACCTGATACTAATATACCCATTAGTCTTTTTTCTGATTGGTGTTAGTGTGGTATATCTTTTTCCATTCTTTTATTTTTAACCTATTTGTGTCTGTATATTTCTTTTTTTTCTCTTTTTTTCTTTTTGAGTTGGAGTCTCATTTTGTTACCCAGGCTAGAATACAGTGGCATGCTCACAGCCACCCCAGTGTCGACCTGCTGAGCTCTGGTAATCCTTCTGCCTCAGCCTTCCAAGTAGCCAGAAATACAGGCACATGCTATAACACCCAGGTAATTTTTTTTTAATTGTAAAGACAAAGTCTCACCAAATTGTCCAGGCTGGTCTTGAACCTGTGGGCTCAGGCAAACCTCCCAAAGTGCTGGGAATACAGGCTGAGCCAGTGAGCCCAGTCTGTGTCTGCATATTTCTAATAGATTTCATGTAAATAGCGTATACTTGAGTCTTGGTTTTCTTATCTCATCTGACACTCTGTGTCTTTATATTGAGGTATTTGGATCACTGAATGTGATTATTGATAGAATGCATTTCACTCCATCATCTTGCTGTTTGTTTTCTATTTGTCTTTTATTTGTTCTCTTTCTCTCTTTTTCTACCTTCTTTTGGAATAATTGTATTTTATGATTTTATTTTATATTTTTCATTGTTATTAGCTATAATGTGATTTTAATGGCTGATTTAGGGTTTATAGTATACAAATTTTACTTTTCATAATCTACCTTGATATGATATTATATTTTACATATATGGTTTTTTAACCTTACAACAGATTATTTTCATTTCTCCCTTCCTAGCATTTGTACTATTACTATCATACTTATTTCTTTTACATATAGTGGTCTCCCTTTATCCATGGTTTTGTCTTTTGTGGTTCCAATTACCTGTGGTCAGCCATGGTCCAAAAATATTAAGTAGAACATTTCAGAAATAAACAATTCATGTGTTTTAAATTGGGCACCATTCTGAGAAGTGTGATGAAATCTCATGCTGTCCTGTTTCTTCCCACCTGGGACATGAATCATCCCTTTATCCAGCGAATCTAGGCTATATAAGAGGGGGATCACCCGAAAAATGGAACTCATTTATTAAAAATTGTGTATTTATTGTTACATGTTTAAACTTTAGTCACCTTCAAAGTACTGTGCGTTTGATGTAATACACTCATCAAGATTTTTTTTCCACTGCTCAAAACAGTTTTTGAACTTATCAATTTTGATGTCTTTTAGTGCTTCCGCTGTTTTTTGTTTCACTTCTTCCACATCAATAAAGCATTTCCCTTTGAGGACTTTTTTCATCCAGGGAAACAAAGAGATATTGCTCAGGGCAAGATCAGGTGAATAGAGAGGGTGGAGCACAGTGGTTTTGGTCAAAAACCACTGAATACTCAGTACCAGGTGAGCAGGTGCATTTGTAAATCACTCATCATGAAATGGGCAAATGTACTGAAAGACTCTCCAAAAAAAAAATCACTGAAGTTGAACACTGATGTTGATGGGTTCCTAGAACACTTACCTAGCAAAGAAAGCCTGTACTACAAGGGGCCTTCCCTTCAAAAAATTATTCCAGTTTTTCTTGAGTCCCTCCTCATATACTACCTGCTGGTTAGTATCTTAGTAGATGTCTTGACCATCAGTCTGACTGTCACGGTACCACAAAACTCGTGTTCAAGTAATCCTTATTTTACTTAATATTGCCCCACAAAGGGCAAGAGTAGTGATGTTGGCAATTCAGATTATGCCAAAGAGAAGCTATAAAGTGTTTCCTTTAAGTAAAGAGGTGAAAGTTATTGACTTACTAAGGAAAGAAAAAAATTGTATGCTAAGGTTGCTAAGCCCTTATGGTAGCAATTAATCTTCTATCCATGAAATTATAAAGAAGGAAACAGAAATTTGTACATAAAATTTATAGGATTCAGTACTATCTGTGGTTTCAGAGAATCACTGGGAGGTCTTGGAACAATACCCTACAGATAAACCTCACAATACATATTGTATTATTTTTCTTTTAAACAAACAATTATCTTTTACAGAAATTCAAATGATAAGATAAAGTCTTTATGTTTATCCATGTAGTAACCATTGCTGGGGCTCTTTATTCTTTTGTGTAGATTTAGATTTCCATCTTGTATCATTTTCCTTCTGCTTGAAGAATTTCCTCTAACATTTATCATAGTGCCAGTCAAATTGTGAGGAATCCTTTCAGCTTTTGTATGTCCAAAAATGTCTTTATTTTTGCTGAGTAAAGATTTCTTTTTTCTTTCAGGACTTTAAAGATTTTCTCCACTGTCTTCTAATTTGCATTATTTCCACCACAAAATCTGCTGTCATCTTTATCTCATTTCCTTTGTGCATAATTTGTTTTTATAATCTGGAAGCTTTTATAATTTTGTTTCTTTTACAGTTTTAAGAAATTTTATTATAGCAGGAATAATTAACAAATAGTTCTTTGCTGCTGCTGTTGTTCAGGGGTTGTTAGTATATTTTGCCCAGAGTTTACAGTTTTTAATCTGTGAGAGGGTTAATCTAACACAAACTACTCCACCATTACTGAAAACAGAAACGCTTATCACTCAATTCAAAATATTTTCTAATTTATATTCTGATTTATTCTTTGACCCATGAGTTATTTAGAAATTTGTTACCTAATTTCCAAGCATTTGGGAACGTTCTAGTTTTCTTTTGATACTGGTTTATGGTTTAATTTCACTTTCAAATAATATGCTCTAAATAATTTCACTGCTTGTTTTATGAACCAGCATATGTTCAACTGAGGTAAATATCCAATGTGATTTCAAGAGAATGGATAGTCTGGCATTTTTGGTGAAGTTTTATATATATATATATATATCTCAGATCAAATGTATTAATCATATTGTGCAAGTCTTTTGTGTCCTCACTGAATTTTGTCATGTTGTTCTGACAGTTAATTAGAAATTAATGTCAAAATATCCCAATAAGATTGTGAATTTGTCTATTTATACTTTATTTCTGTCAACTTTTGATTTATATATTTTGTAATTATGTAATTAAGTATATATAAATTTATAATTTTTGTATATTTCTTGAAGCTTGACCACTTTATTACTTTAAAAAAGTCTCTCTTTGTCTCTGGTGTTGTTTCTCGCTTTCAGGTATAATTTGTCAGTTGACCAGTCATTAGTAGATTAGTTTTCTTTTGGCTTTCTTTTCCTAGTGTTTGGAAGGCACATTTTACTCTGTCCTTTACTTTTCAGTCTTTTTATTTTGTCTTTTTATTAAAATGTGTCTCTTGTTAGCCACATTTAACTGGGTTTTGCTTTTTTGAAATTCAGTCTAATATTCTTTGCATTTTAAATGGTTGTATTTTAAATGGTACCTTTTGTCTTAATGTAATTATTAATTTGCTTGGGTAGCTGCCATTGTACCTATTGTGTAGAGCTTTTATTCCTCTTTTTTGAAAAAACTTTTTTCTAGATAATTAAAAATATTTTATTATTCTACAATTTTTACCTATTTGTTTTTAGTTGTTTCTTTATTGTTCTTTAACTCACTTTTCCAGAGACTACCTATTCCTTTTACTTTTTTTTTTTTTTTTTGAGTTGGAGTCTCACTCTGTCACCCAGACTGGAGTGCAGTGGCCACTCCCGTTGACCTGCTGGGCTCCAGCGATCCTTCCGCCTCAGCCTTCCATCCTTTTACTTTTTAAGGTTCAATACAAATTAGTTCTTTTACAAGTTGTCATACGAGAACTTTTTTTTTTTTTTTTGAGTTGGAGACTCACTCTTGCTGCCCAGGTTGGAATGCAGTGGCATGCTCACGGCCACCACAGCTTCCACCTGCTGGGCTTAGGCTATCCTTCTGCCTCAGCCTTCCAAGTAACTGGAACTGCAGACACATGTCACCACGCCTGGCTAGTTTTTTGTGATTTATTGTAGAGAAGAGGTCTCACCAAGTTGCCCAGGCTGGTATCGAACCCTCAGGCTCAGGCAATCCTCTCGCCTTGGCCTCCCAAAGTGCTGGGATTACAGGCTGGGCCACTGCGCCTGGCCCATGCTAGAACTTTTAACTCTATACCTTTTTTGCTTTTTGTTTAGGATTGTCATGAACTTTAATTGTACATTCTTTTAAACTACATAAGTCGTTGTTATTATTACTTATTATGTATTTGTGTGTGTATATATTATCTTTTTTCTTCATCATTCCTTTCTGTATTTCAGTTCCACCTGAAAAGTTCAATTTGGTGTTTATTGTATGGATAGCCTTGGTGATAGATTCTCATAATCTGTCTAAAATTCATTTTTTAATTTATTTTTTTAAAATATCTTTCAGAGTATAGAATTCCAGTTTGGCAAATACTAAATATATTTTTTCCATTGTCTTCAGACTTCTGAAATTTCTGTTAGGAAGTCAGCTGTTAGCTTTATTGTTCATTGACTATTTGGAAGTGTTGTTTTTTTCTCTGCCTGCTTTCAAGATTTTCTTTTTTTCTCTAAATTTCTTCACTTTTACTATGATGTACCCAGGTATATGAGTTATTTTCCCCTTTGTGTTTATTTAACTGCTTAAGAGTAAGTGTGATCCCTGAATCTGTAATATAATGTATTGTCCATTTTGGAAAACTCTCAGACCTTATCTCTTTAAATATTACCTCTGTCCCATTCTCTCTATTTACCTTAATCCCTGGTTCAAAGTTAAGTTGCAGCCTTTGTAAGACTGAATCTATCTCTGATTCAAATCTATATTTAGTAGATACTCTGGACTCTCCACTGAGATCACTGCTATTTATTTATCAGTACTTAGAAAGACTGGACTTTAATTTTTGTCTCTCCAGCTAGACAAGACCACTAAAACCTCTGTTATGTTTTCCAGCAATTTTTTCCAGAAGTTGTTGAGTCTTTTGTATTGCGCAAGTTAAGAATCAGCAGATGTATGAATGCAAAAAACCAGTATGTAGTGGAAGGCTTACTTTTTTGAACTTTACTTCCCTTTGAATGCTTGGCCCTTCAAGTCTTGGTTGTTTCGGCAGCCCTACACTCCCATTTGCCTAACCATCCCTGTGAGATTATCAAAAGCTCTTCTGCTTTGTCTGATTCTTGGCATCCTTCTTTTGCCCAGTTAAATTATATTCTCTGTGTGTCCCAAGGCAGGAGAATTGCTTGAGGCCAGAAGTTTGAGACCAGTCTGGGAAACACTGAGACCTCATCCCTGTAAGATCCTGAACAATTAGCTGAGGGTGGTGGTGTGTGCCTATAGTCCCAGCTACTCAGGAGACTGAGACAAGAGGATAACTTGATCACTTGCATATCAAAAATTAGCAATTGTCCTAACAGGAAGAGTAGAATGAAAATGGCTGGGTCTTCCTCAATGAGCTTCCTTTTTTTCTAAGACTTTGGGCCCTCAAGTGCTGGCACCTGACCCAGCATCTCTCCAATGCCCTCAGACAAGTTTATTTTTGTGTTTTCTCCAGTTTTTCTACTTTTTTTCAGCCAAAGCATTAGTTTATTACAAGTCATTTCATCATGTTTGAAGAGAAATACTCTATTGAATTTTAATAAAAACCAGTTTAAATTATGATCTCCCAAATATCAAAGATTACATATTTTTTTATTTGACTAATAGTTGTTCCTACTTACTAATACTAGTGTTCATGAATGTTTTTATGATAATATTTTCTTTAGTGTTCATAATAGTGAAATAACTAATGGTGGTGTTGGTAATAACAACACTAGATTACATGAAAAGATAAAGTTTTGAGATATTAAACCTCCCAATATTTCCACCATTTGCTTTTATCCATTTATAAGCCATTATACCCATTTTGCTCTGTGTCCATTTTCTTATGAGGCAATATGAGAGACTAGAGAGCCAAAAAAGCTGGTAAGTCTTTGACTTTGGTGTTTCTAAAATCTAGAATTTGAGGCCTTAACAAAATTGTTGAGAAAAACCGGATGGAGAAGTAGAGGTTTTCTTAATCCAAGATAAGAAAATAATTCCCCTGAGTTGGTAGTGATAGAAAGAGAGAGAGAGAGAGTGGAGCCAGGTGTAGTGACTCATGCACTTTGGGAGGCTGAGGTGGGAGGATTGCTTGAGGCCAGGAGTTTGACACCAGCGTGGGCAACATAGCAAGACTTTTTCTCTACAAGAAATACAAAAATTGTCTAGGTGTGGTGGCACACCTCCATAGTCTCAGATACTCAGGAGGTTGAGACAGGAGGATTGCTTGAGCCCAGGAGGTTGAGGCTGCAGTGAGCTATGATCACAGCACTGTATTCTAGCCTGGACAACAAAGCAAGAGCCCTTCTCTAAAAATTAAAAAATAAATAGATCAATAAGAGAATGTGATACTCTAGACAGAGAGAGCCATGGTGTCACACGTGCTATCGATGCTCTACCCCATCCCAGGGCCCTACATAACTAAACTACCTTAGAGTGTGCCAGTTTGACTTTCAACTGCCAATATCTGAATTTCTTTGCCTGAGGGTTTTATTTGGCTTCAAATCCCACTTTGCCTTCATCTGCAGCAGACTGGAAGTCCCAGAAAGATGAATGCCTCCAGCAAGCAGCATTAAACCAATAGTAATCAGTGTATAAATACTTCAGCCCTCAATCCCTGAGCTGTGTGTTCTACGCTGGTTCCTGGGTCATCCTCCCAGAAAGTTAAGTTCTAGTTGGCTGCAGCAGCCAGATAATTCTCCTTTTTAGCTGCCATCCCTTTCCTGTCTCTCTCCCCGACTCTCCAACTGAGATTTCCTTCGCCTCCCAGAGAAGCTATTTTCCCTAGAATCCTTGTCCCAAAGTCTACTTCTGGGTGAACCCCAACTAAGACTTATGGCTTAGACTAGTGTGGATGTGCCAGAATCTCCTCTGGCTGCTGGCCCCCAGACAGCAGCCAGAGGAGACACAAAGACTCCAGAATGAAACGCTGAGGCTGCGTGAGGACTTTGGACCACGGGCCATGGTCAGCCCCACAGAGGTTCCTGTGACTGTCGATGGGGTGTTAAATTAAAAAGAATCATGTATACTATTAAGCGGTCTGCTTCCTAGTTGGGTGAGAACTAATAAACTACATCTTAAATATAGTGAATGCCTCACTATATTTGAATGCTATAAACAAGTACATTTCTTTAAAATGTAGCTTGGATTAAACTTTTTATCCAAATGATGTGTTCTACTGCCTTTGCCATTATTTATCCAATATTAGCCATCAGAATGTTCAAAAACAGGGAAATTACCCTGAACGTATACAACAAAATAGATTTTGGTCGCAATTCTGTATTACACTCACTTCAGATCTTCTGATATACTTACGAGAGGAACAGGAGTTAATGTTTTTTTTCCTAGCGTCATTGAACATATGATACAACACAGACTGATTTCCAATTTAATTTTTTTCTGAAACTTTTATTTTGCTCTTTAAACCTTGCAAGTCGGTGATATTATGAAACTGATAGTTAAATTAAGGCTTAAATGCTTAAATATGGTTTCTTGGCTTCACAACGCCAAGAGGTATTTTCTAGTAATCAACATGTGCATTATTGCTAGCGAACTCAGTAAATTGTTCTATTTCTTCTCTCTTCAAAACAGAAGAGAAATCCTCTGCATTCCTTTAGAAGGGAAACTATAAGAGAACACCGTATTCATTATCAAAATCACTCCAGGTATGAGGTAATGTAGAAAGGGTGAGTTCTAAAATTGGAAGATCTATAACAAACTGGACACCTATAAAGTCTGTTCTCATTCAAACATCCCTCTCCACTTAACATCAGAGTGTACTGAGTCAACAAATCAACATGATTTTAGTCTGGATAATAGATGTCTTTTGTCTCTCTAGATCCAATTTCTCCCTTTCCACCCTGCTTTGTGTCCTGGGAGGCTGAACTTTATCAGTGCAATCAAGGGGCTCCCTTGCTTTCTGGATTCCATTCGAGTTTGACCAATGGGAGTCACTGGCAGGAGACCAGAAGACAGGAAGAGAGTGAAATCAGGGTAATTGCTCTCCCAGCTCCCTCTCAGCTGGGTTACTGGGAATGGGCCGTGACCTAAGTCACAGTTCCTTTGAGGCAGCCCTCCCCTCTGGCTACAGCTCTCTGGGTCACAGGTGGGGGTTGGGGGAAGAGGTGGCTAGTAATAACTTCCTGCTGTTGCTAACCCAGATATCCTTCAGCATCCTTTGTTGTTTTCCCTAACCTGCCCAACAACATTTTTTGAAGATTTCTTTATTAAACTCTCCTCAATTATGCAATCTGAGTAACCATCTGTTTCCTGCAGGGACCAAGGCTGGTACAATTTGCCCCACCTCATTTGCCAGACGTAAGCAATACAAGACAACGCAATATAACGCACTTGCAAAAGTGAAGTTGAAGAGTCGCTCCAATCATGGAAAACTTAGCTGAATTAGTTTGGCAGTTTTTTCACTTTAAAGTTGAAGGGAAAACCAGCACTGAGGACTGCAAAAAGAGAGTGCTTTTAATGTCAAAGGATTAAGAAAGGCATTAGGCAAATATAGGAATCCTTTGCCTCTTTTTTTTTAACATAAAAAAAAGACACTTTTTGGCCGGACTCGATGGCTCAGGCTGTCATCCCAGCACTTTGGGAGGCCACGGCGAGTGGATTGCCTGAGCCTGAAGGATCGAGACCAGCCTGGGCAACTTGGCATGACCTCACCTCTACAATAAAACAAAAAATTAGCCTGGCGTGATAGCGCACTCCTGTAGTTCTGGCTACTTGGAAGTCTGAGACGGTAGGATCGCCGGGGCCCAGCTGGTCAATGCTGGAGTGGCCATGAGTGTGCCACTGCACTGCAGCCTGGGTGACAGAGTGAGACCCCAATTCAAAAAAAAAGAGACACTTTCTTTATGCTTATGACATAAAACTCTGTGTGACTCAAAGGATGTTCTGAAGAGCTATCCTGTGCTTTTGTCAGGAATGTTGCACACAAAAGCCAGCCAAATGGCATTTAGTTTGCTATCCTATCTACAGTTATCCTATCTTAAGCATTAGCAATAGGCCGGGCTAGGTGGCTCAGCCTGTAATCCCAGCACTTTGGGAGGCCGAGGTGAGTGGATTGCCTGAGCCCGTGAGTTCAAGACCCGCCTGGGCAACTTGGTGAGACCTCATCTCTACAATAAATCAAAAATTAGCTGGGCGTGGTAGCGCACGCCTGTAGTTCCAGCTCCCTGGAAGGCTGAGGCGGAAGAATCACTGGAGCCCAGCAGGTCGAGGCTGCGGTGGCCGGGAACAGTCACTGCATTCCAGTCTGGGCCACAGAGTGAGACTCCAACTCAAAAAAAAAAAAAAAAAAAAAAAGGATTAGTATTACATTGTTACAGTAATAACCGACCTTTTAAGAAATGTAAGATTAACTTACTTTCATAATTGAATTGTTTATTTCTGAAATGTTCTATTTAATATTTTTGGACCATGGTTGACCACAGGTAATTGGAACCACAAAAGACAAAACCATGGATAAGGGGAGACCACTACATGTAGAAGAAATAAGTATGACAGCAATAGTACAAATGCTAGGAAGGGAGAAATGAAAATAATCTGTTGTAAGGTTAATAAACTATATATAAAAAATATAACATCATATCAAGATAGATTATGAAAAGTAAAATGTATATACTATAAACCCTAAATCAGCCATTAAGTAACATTATAGGTAATAACAATGAAAAATATAAAATAAAATCATAAAATAAAATTAATCCAAAAGAAGGCAGAAAAAGAGAGAAAGAGAACAAATAACAGACAAATAGAAAACAAACAGCAAGATGATGGCGTGAAATGCATCTTATCAATAATCACATTCAGTGATCCAAACACCTCAATTTAAAGATGCAGATTGTCAGATGAGATAAGAAAACCAAGACCCAAGTATATGCTGCCTACATGAAATCTATTGGAAATATACAGGTACAGACTGGGCTTGGTGGCTCAGCCTGTATTTCATAATTTTCACTCTAAAGGAGAGGTCACAATCAAACTTTTTACTCTTCTGTTGAATGTAAAATTGTGGTCCCTGCTTTAAATGGCCTTTTTCCAGGACCAATTACCTTTGGCTAAGGGGACCTCTTGAACATCCTCTGAGGACACCTTGGGAGAGACTTTTCCTTAAGATTTCTGAGGTCTCCCTTCTGACTTGGGGTTAGCCTCTAGAACCACACAGACTGGAGTCCAGGTTCCAGCTCCATCCTCTGCTACCCATCACCAAAGGCGTTCTCTGAAATACTTAGCCCAGGTTTCTGGTGTGTGGTAAACATTCAGTTCATGTTAGCTCTTACCAGAACTACTAAAATTATTGTGCCATTAGCAGTTCTACTTAATATGCAACTCTGTTAAACTTAGTATTTGTTTTATTACATTTCAAACAGTAAATATTGCTTAGTTTTTACCGGTTACAAAATGATTCGATTTAAGGAATAGAAGACAAATAGCACTAAAGCAGAGTTTATACTTTTTTTTTCTTTTGAATTTTTATTTATTTAATTTTTTGAGTTGAGGTCTCAGTCTGTCACCCAGGCTGGAGTGCAGTGGTACAGTCTGGGTACAACATCCTCGACCTGCTAGGCTCAGGCGATCCTTCCATCTCAGCCTTTCAGGTAGCTGAAACCACGGGTGCAGACTGTCACTCTTGGATAATTGCTTATTTATTGTAGAGATGAGGTCTTGCCCAAGCTGGTCTTGAACCCCTGGGCTCAGGCACCTTCTTACCTTTAATGTTGGGAAACCTCTTGAGGCTCCCTTGAGTCTATACTTTTTAAAGAAGATTAGACATAATTCGTATAGAAATATCAAAACAAGGAATATAGCAAGAAATATCAACAAGGAGAAACATTAAAAAAAAGAAGAAATAAATTAATGAAGATAATAATAAAAGTAAATGGGAAAAATTCATTTTCTAAAGAGCAAATACCAGGTAAAACATGAACTCTAAGCTTCTAATATATACATTAAAATTACAGAGAAATATTAAAATTAAAACAATAAAGACCCTTAGGAAAATGGTAAACATAAAGGGGGCAGGGTGTATGGTGTTTCTTTTTATGTAACATCAAATTCAATGTAAAATACATTATAATTTCTATGAGAAATGATATCTTTTTATGAACTGGTTAAAGATATAATCAATAGCAAAATTAAAGTTGGCAGGAACATTATGTAAACAAAAACATAGTTTGAAAATATGGAAAGCAAAAATTTTAAGACAAAGAATCATTAACAAATCCCAGATGTAGGGCTACAGTAACACACACATATTGGCCAATGGCATATTGAGTTTGAAAATAATAACCAACTCTTAGTGTCTGTTCCTTAGAGCAGGGTTTCCCAACCAGTAAGATCTCATGTTATAGAATCACCTAAGCCCTTAGGTTATCGCAGGGGTACCCAACCCTGGGGCTGTGGACCAGTACCAGGCCATAGCTTGCACAGCAGGAGATGAGTGGCAGACAAACAGGGCTCTGTGCACTGTCAGATCAGGTGTGGCATTATATTCTCATAGGAGCCCAAACCCTATTGTGAACTGCAGCATGCGAGGGATCTAGGTTGCATAACTCCTTAGGAGAATCTAACGCCATCCCCTTCTGTGGAAAAATTGTCTTCCACGAAACCGGTCCCTGAGGCCAAAAATGTTGGTGACAGCTGATCTGCAGAGCTTAGGGCAGCTGGAAACTTCAGGTTGGCCACTTTGAGCGGCTTTTTCGGGAACTCCTCAACAAACAGCCTGAGCCGAGTGGAGACTGACCACATGGCCACAGTTCCTGTTACTAGACAGGAAACAAGGAACTCCTTGCATCTGGCTCTCTCCACTGCTCTCGACACTGAGCCCGGGCCCCGAGAATGATCTCCAGCTGGCTGTCATGGGGCAGGTAAGTTTATACAGAGGTGCCCATGGAACAAATCGTGCGGCAGGGATGTGGCAAAAGTTAGGGAGGATGAGCGGGAACGTGTCCAGGGCTTGGCCCTAAAACTCTCTCATTATGTGTTTTGGAAACATTACAATTTACTTTAACAGTGACATTTTCAAGAAAAGTAGAGGGAGATTATTAGATTCCTCAAACATAATTTAAACTGTTGTAAAACTTTCAAAATTTCTTCAGGAAAGTTTACATTTTTTTGACCTGTTTGTGTGAACAAAGCTTGTGTCAGTGGTAACAATGAAGTATTTGAAGAAATTATTCTGGAAAAATCTTGCCTAGGAGTTGTAGGCAGCCTATCACAGAGGAATTCAAAATAATGTTCACGAAAATATGGTATTTCTTTTAAAGTATAAGTTCCTAAAATAATAGTTCAAATATACAAGGCCAAGCAATAAAAAATAATGAGGAAGACACACACAAAACATGAGTTAGCATTCTGAATTTAAAGTCACGTACCTGCTTAAACCTCAGTATGCCATTTAAAATTTACTTGGGTGACGCAATGTAGCTAAACCTACATAGTATCAATTTAATGATTTTTTTTTTTTTGGCCTACTGGCATACTTTAATAACATGTCTGAGGTCTTATCAGTGTCCTGTTCCTGTGCCTTCAGTATCTCATTTGTATGCAAATTCTCTTGTATGCAACTTATTCTTTGGTAAATGCTACGAGCAGATTGAGTGTCTCTGTAATTATGTTCCATCCCTGTCTGCCCTATTTGTTTCTTATTATATCACTGCTGCAGTCCCTTCTTCGTGTTCCAGTCATGAATTACAGAGGGACTCAGGCAGCAATTTTTTTATGGGCAATGAGCCTGCTCTGCATTGCGTCCCTCCTCGTGGTACATCACCCACTTACACAGTACCTAAGTCAGGGCTTGTTTCTTCTTTCCTTCTGTTTACTTCCTTTTAAAAAAAAATCTGTTTTTTAAACTAGATGTCTTTTGGTTGTAGCAGAGATAAGTTGTTCTACTAACTAACCAAACTCTTCCCATTCCCTCCCCTGACTGGATTTATGTGCTACTAAAATGTGAGGTAAAATGATCACATTGTTGTGTTTGAGATTATTTCTAGTAAGGCTGAGGAATCTAATGAAAATTTCATGTGAGACAGCCATGCCAGGAATAAACATCATGCGTATAGATTTACATACAAATATAAATACACTGTGTATACCTGTCTTGATACATGCATACAAGTGTACGTGAGTAAAATGTGCGTGTGAGTAAAATGTGTGTGTGTCTGTGTATGTGTGGATGATGGCGGGGGGGGAGAGAGAGAGAGAAAGAGAGAGAGAGAGAGAGAGAGAGAACACACGCCTGTATGTCCTGGAATAGCAATGCTTGGATTTGAACCCTAAATCTATTATTAATTATTTGTTTGACCTTAAACAATTTCTTAAACTTCTGTGCCTCATTCTCCTTGTCAATAAAATGAAAATATAAATAGCATCTATCTCATAGGGTTGTCATGAGGATTAAATAAATTAATACGTACAAAGTGTCTCTTGGCGCATGGTAAGCTTCAATAAATGTCAGTCATTTTCATTATCACAGGGGATACACAATAGATATAGATGCACACAGAGCAGACATCAATTAGATTAGATTCCCTCTTCACTCAACCAAAATTCATGGCACCTGCTGAGACAAGCTGCCCTGCTAGATGTGAGATGTGAGGTCTAAGGGGACGGTGACGATGGAGTCTGCTCTCAGATGTGCGCTCGTGACACTGTACCCAATGCCTACCTGTGCCTAGCCTCCCTACCTAGCCTAGCACCTGGGTCCTCCAACACCCAGCTTGGTTGGAAAGGATGGTAAAGTTCCCCAGTTGGCACTAACTCGCCCTTTCTCATTCACTACGGCCTTAGATTCCCTTTGCCCAACAGGGATTCCCGTACATACATCTCCATCCTCTGCCAGCTTCATTAAGGTCCTCACACAGCCCTTCAGTGCCCTTGACCTCTTCATGCCCAGCAAGTGTGGCCAACGTGGGCTTGTTTCCAGGGTCCTGGGGGATGGAACAGGTGCGTTCCCTGTGGTTTCATTTCCTGTCAGAAGGCATGAAATGTCTGCAAGATGCACTTCTGCCCTCCGTGTAAGGCCGAAGGAACTCAGCACAGTAAACAGGGAAATCGCCCAGGGGAACTACAGCCATAGACACAGCCATTCCTGGGTGCAGCAGTGAAGCCCTGGCATTCTCACACTGGAAGTGGAGCCTACTTGGAACAGAGCATCCTGCCACCAATGTGCTTAGCCACAGAGCATGGTCCATCCTCTATCATGACCGTCACTTCTCGTTCCCAGCTCCAAACACACGCAGCGACATCACTTCCTCAAAGGGCTTTGTAGCTTACCACCTGCCGCTCTAGGAGGATGGGTATTGCGATTCCCGTTTGACAGCTGAGGAAACTGAAGCTCAGAGGTATTATGACTCGCTTGAGGTCACAGAGTGAATACTTGACAGAATTTGGGCTCAAACTGGTTTTGCCCAACCGCCGTCTAATAACCTCTTCATCCATTTATTCACTCAACAAAAATTAACTGAGGTCCTGCTATGTGCAATGGGTCCCGAGAGACAGGTGTGGCCAGGGCCCGTGTCACCTCTGCCTCACAAAGCCTCCAGCCCAGGCAGGAGACGCATGAGTGTCTAATAGATTGTAATGAAGTGTGGGTGTTGTGGCAGAGGAAGTTCATTTATTAAGCATCGTGCCAGATATTCTGCCAGAGGCTGGGAATAAATTTAAATGAATGAATCTTGCGACCAGTCCAGCCTCCAGGGACCTGTTGCAGCTCACACCCAATGTCTGCCTTGAACGTGTCCAGTCACCAGTCCTAGGCAGGGCCGCCTACATGGGGCAGATGGGGATATTCACCCCCAGAAGCTCAGGCAGGCTTCTCTGAGGCCTCCCTGATAGCCAGCGTAGGGACATTGAGGACTTTATACAAAAGCACTGTGACCAAGTGCAGTCCAGAGTTCAGCACCCTGCCGGTGGTGGGTTGGTGCTGGGTGAGCAGCGGTTAAGTGGGGGACAGCATGGAGGTGGCATGACTGGGGGGTTCAAAGACCTCCATGCCTCAGGGGATGGCAGAGAATGCATTCTCTGATCTTCTGTTTTGTTTGCACAATAAATAATTAGCTTTCTTATTCAATGAAAACATTCTGCCTTATCAGGAGTTGCTCTCCTTGGTAAGAAATTTATAAATTTTACAAGGAGTTTATAGGATGGTGAGGTGTACAAGCTAAATAGCCATCATGGTAATCCCTACTTACTGAACACTTACTACATCCTGCACGTACGCTGTTGTTTAATTCCTACAGCCACTCTGTGAGGTGAGTATTGTATAGACAAGGAAGATGAAACTAAGTCACTTTCCCAAGGTGCCCCTGCTAGTGAGGGGCAGAGGGTTTTTCGGAAGGCAGAGCCCACCCTCATAACCGTCAAATCACCATACACCATCCGGCATGAACAACTTCAATGCCAGCTCAGACGGCTGAGGGATTCCGCCTCAGAGAGTAAGAAGAAGGGTTTTTAACATCCTACAAAGATTTGCTGGATAGCTGCGGAAAGGAAAGGCATCTCAAAAGAAGAAACAGCACGTGCAGAGCAGAGTGGCCTGAAGCAGCCTGGATGCTCAAGAAACCATGAGTGGTGTGATACTGTGGGGTGGTAAGGAAGGGGTAGGTAGCCAGAGTGGCAAGAGATGATGTCGGAGCCGGGCTCGGTGGCTCAGCCTGTAATCCCCCGCTTTGGGAGGCTGAGGTGAGTGGATTGCCTGAGCCCACGGGTTCGAGACCTGCCTGGCCAACTTGGCGAGACCTCATCTCTACAATAAATCAAAAATCAGCCGGGCGTGGTAGCGCGCGCCTGTAATTCCAGCTACTCGGAAGGCTGAGGCGGAAGGATCGCCGGAGCCCAGCAGGTCGAGGCTGCGGTGGCTGGGAGCGGCCACTGCACTCCCAGTCTGGGCGACAGTGAGACTCCAACTCAAAAAAAAAAGGAGATGATGTCGGAGAGTGGGCGGAGGTCACTGCATCAAGCCCTTGTCTGCTCAGCCGTGGGACTTAGGGATTTTCCTGTGAGTGACAGGGAGCCACTGAAGGGTTTAAGGACTGGTTGTGAGGGGAGTGTACTGTCATCGTTTTGGTAGTCTCTTGCAAAGAAAATTTGGAGGCAGTTTGGAAAATGCTTCGGAGCTTGACATGTGGCAGATGAGTTAGGAGGTCACGTGTCTCCACGTTTCTAATTTTGTACCCTCTTCAGTAAAAACGTCTTTACAACATATTCTCAGCAGATGTATGATTACTCACAAATTATATACAATACAACTCTATTCACACATTACATGCACTGAAACATACACAAAAGTAAACACCAAAAACGTGACGTAAAGATAGATGTAAGTCCTGCGACTCATTGGAGGTGGTGGGTGCACAACATCGTGAATGCAGAATCCAAAGCGACTGGATTCTACACCGGAAAATGGTTTCTTTTATGATGTGTGAATCTTGTCCTGATTTTGAAAAGTATATAATGCAAGAGCAGAGAGATATTCAAGTCTTTTCTTCCCACTCCTCAGTACATGGTCGTGCGTGCCCTGGGTGCAGGTCCTCCTTTGGGAATTAGGGCAGTGATGAGGAGCCCTGGAGGGAGAACCCAGCGATGCGAATGGGAGAGGCGCAAAGGATCCGAGGAAAGGTTCTAGAGGTAGAATGGTGACTGAAGGTTGAAGAGCATTGGGGAAAGGGAAGAAAACAGGAAGACTCCTCATTTCCCTTTTGGATATAGAAGATGAAAAGGTTTCCCCCTTGCCAGGGACGTAATGTGGCCAATACTGGGCGGGGGTAGGATTGGGTGGGGAAGTCTCTAGTTGACTGGAAATAAATCCAGTCTGAGGAAAAGTTCTGTTTGAATGAGGATAATGGAGGGTCAAAACTGAAGCAGCTGTACGAGCCGCGGCAAAGTCAGAGGTCGGAAGGAGCCAACTCAGGAGGGAGGGGGCACCAAGGAGTAAACTGGGAACAAGGTAGGACAGAATTCGCAGGCCATGTGGTAGGCGATAGGATGAGGGAGAGGACAGACCAGGGCTTCATTTTGGCCCGTTGAGTCTGAGGGACCTGGGGAATGTTCTGACCTGTGACAATATGGATATGCGCTTGACAAGTAGCATCTAGAGAGTGGAAAAGGCCACCCATGGAGAACATGAACTACTAGGCCGAGAGTGGAGCTTGGGGAAGGGAAAACATTAAGACATTGGCCAAGGAAAGGAAGCCTGACGGTGAGAGAGATCACCTGACAAAAACCAGGAGAATGTGGGGTCTTAGGGATCAAAGGAGAAATCCTGGAAAGAAAGAAACAGTCAACACTACAAGGGAGACAAGTGGGCAGGAACTGAAAAAGTGTTAATTAGCTAAGCTCCCTAGTTATTAGTGAAAATAATTTCTGAGATGAGAAGGGAAAAACGTGGGGGCAAGAAACCCCACTGCCGTGGGCTCACTAGTGAATGGGAGATGAGGAGGCAAAAACTCTTCAAGCAGAGCCACCTTGGCACATCTGATTCCTCGACTAGTGCTCTTTCTCCTTTCTCCAGGTACCCTAGTTCTAGAAAATTCTAGAAGACTTATTATAGACCAGAAGCAGGATGAGCCTTTGGTCCTGGTCTCTTGGATATCCAAACAGTTTGGGGAACCAGCAGGGCTTTGGACAAGTTGAGTAGCTCATTTAAATCGACATGTATGGTAACAATATATTTAAGGGATTCCAAAAATTTCCTGAGATTCTTTTAAGGAGTCTACATAAGGTTAGGAAGCAGCAGAGCAATAGAGACCTTCTCCCTTGGCCTCCATGACCACCCTTCCTTTGGTTTTTGTCAGATAGTCTCGCCAGAGTAGAGTTTAAGTTCCCACTTCCAGCGTTCTGGCAGACCATGCCCCGCAGCAAGTGAGAAGAGGCCAGTTGGGTGTCTGGTTTAGTCACTTGCCTCCACACTTTCACATCCTCTATCAACACCTGCACACACTTGCGTTGTGACCACACATGCTCTTCCTGTTTGTACAGAAAGTGCCATTCAGAAAGCTTGCTAGCGACAAGGGAGCTCTGTGCTCAGCCTCGGAAGACAGAAGCCGAACGGCTTACCAGGGTGAGAAAGAAAAGGAACGTGCGATTGAAAGGTAAGATCAAGCTGGAGAGTGTCCGAACCCTCCGGGCTGCCTTAGGGTAGAGGAGAGGTAGCCTTCACTTTGTGCCCTGCAGAGCGGGTTTTCAAGTAGCTGGGCTCATGCACCTCAGGGCTGGGCAGCTGGGAGCATTTCCAGTCTGTACCACAGAGATAATCCAGCCCCCGGTGAACAGCTGGCAAGATTGAGAAAGAAGAAATAGAATGTGACCAAAGCCAGTCACAGGAGCTGTGTGTGTGTAGCATGTAAAGATGATAAAACCTAGGCGCATACATGCTCACACGTATATTATCATGTTGGTTGAGTCCTTGGGCCTTACGAAAAGTGTGTCTGAACCTTGGGTAGGCCATTAGCCACACCTCTAAAAAAGAACCCCTGACATGGCCACAGACTGGACCCCAGAGAACGGCCCCCAGTGAATGAGCTCACAGAGGCCTGATCACAGAAAGGAGAGAGTGTGGGTGGTTCAGCCTGAGGTCACCATCACTCCTGCAGGAAAATGATTTAGAATGCTTGACTTCCTCAAAGGTCTAACAGCACTTTCTTTGTATTCCCTGGACAGCACATTGTGTTTGTATTAATGTGTGTGTGTGTATGCATGTGTATGCACAAGCACATCATATATTTATACGTGGCATTGTGTGTGTGTGTGTGTGTGTGTGTGTGTGTGTGTGTGTGTGTGTGTCTACACAGATTTTTTTTTTTTTTTTTGAGTTGGAGTCTCACTCTGTCGCTCAGACTGGAGTGCAGTGGCATACTCCCAGCCACCGCAGCCTCGACCTGCTGGGCCCCGGCGATCCTTCCGCCTCAGCCTTCCGAGTAGCTGGAACTACAGGCGCGCGCTACCACTCCCAGCTAATTTTTTGATTTATACTAGAGATGAGGTCTCTCCAAGTTGTCCAGGCGGGTCTCAAACCCGCGGGCTCAGGCAATCCACTCACCTCAGCCTCCCAAAGCGTGGGATTACAGGCTGAGCCACCGAGCCCAGCCACCAGATTTTTTAAATCAAAGAGAACTATAGTAAGACAAAGCGTTTTTTTTTAAATATGTGATTTCCTTGTTATTCAAGTTTCACAAACATAAAAGTGGAATCATAATCTCTTTTTTTTTTTTTTCTTGAGTTGGAGTCTCACTCTGTCGCCCAGACTGGAGTGCAGTGGCCACTCCCGGCCACCGCAGCCTCAAACTGCTGGGCTCCGGCAATCCTTCCGCCTCAGCCTTCCAAGCAGCCGGAATTATAGGCATGCACTACCACGCCCGGCTGATTTTTTGATTTATTGTAGGGATGAGGTCTCTTCAAGTTGCCCAGGCGGGTCTCAGAACCCGCGGGCTCAGCCTCCCAAAGGCACAGGATTACAGGCTGAGCCACCAAGCCCGGCAATCTCTTTTTTTCAAAGAGAGGGGTACATCTCCATTTGACAGGGACTGTTCAGGTAGTGTGGGACCTGATATTGCTATAAGGATGTTAAAAGCCAAATGTTTACAATAACAAAGTGGTGGTAAACCCATTGTTTGAATAATGATTGTACAAATGAAATAATCTTTTGTCTAAAGTATTATCTCTGGTTTTTATCACAAGTATTTATTTCTTGGTGCAAAATTTAGGAATTTTGATGTATGTTCTCCATGGGTGGCCTCTTCTGTTCTCTAGATGCTACTTACCAAGCCTAGCTGTAGGAGCACCTTCCTTGACTTAGGCCTGTCCCATCTCACTGTTGAAGCGAGATTATTACAGTGAAAGTAATACAAGCATTCAATATTCTTGGGGTTTTGGTTTTGTTTCTGTCAACCACTGTTTCCCTTGTTCTCGGTATTATCTGCACTTCGTGTCTAGTTGTGTCAAGCATATTTTTATTTACTTTGCATTTAGAAAATAGAAATATACATATATGTGTGTTGTTCATTTGCTAGACTTCAGGGTTCAAATCTCAACTCTGACACGATGACTTTGGGCCAATCACTATACCTCTCCGCATCAGAGTTCCTGCGTCTGTAAGATAGTTACAACAATAGTCCCTCTCTCTTCAGAAGAGTCAAATGAGCAAATGGAACGTGCTTAGAAGAGTGCTTGGCACACCGAAAGGACTTAATATGCGTTAGTGGCTGTCATCATCATTGTCGTCATCACAACCTCTTCTTGTACAACTAAGCTGTCAAACTTGATGGGAAATAGGAGGAGGCTGGGAAAGGTGGAAGGTGGAGTGTATAAAATGGGTTTAGGAGGAGACCCTTAAGGCTGGAGGAATGACATCACCGTCCTTATGCTGCAGAGGGGGAGTGAGCAGAGGCAGGAAAAGAAGCAAAGGACACCCCTCCCTACGAAGTCTGCTTGTGAGGGCAAGCACTCGAACTCTGGAGTTTCCTTGCACGTGCTCATACACGCCTTGTCTTGCAACCTGGGAGACAGGTACATGAGGCTGTGACATCCAAGTGCTAGGATATGACTTGTGTTTGGTGCCTCTCAGGTGTGAGACCTGGTACTCGGTGCTTTGCATACATTCTTTTCTTGTATCTGAGCCACTGTGATTATGCCTGTTTTAGAGAGGAGGTTGCCTAAGGTAGCCTAAGAGTGCAGAGCTGGAGAATGGTGGCATTGGGATCTGTCTCCAGATCCTGTGCCTCGAGCCCGCATACCTCACGTCTAGAGTATGAAGTGAGTGGTAGCGAAACATGACTAATGGGGAAACAGAGTCCCAGAGAATTTAAGAAACAAGTGCAAAGTAACAGTGAGAGTTAAAGGCTTGGTGGGGAGCTGGGTGCTGGTCTCTGATTTCCAGACCCTTTATTGTATACCGCTGTTCGGAGGACAGACCCCCGGGCTGACGTCCTGCCTCTTGAGGCTGACAGATAGGGGTCTCCTTCTATAAATCACTAGTATCGCCTGCATTTCAGTTTCTTTATCTGTGAAGTGGGTATAATGACCTGCCCGACGTGGTTCACAAGATTTTATGAGAGAGTTCAAGGAGGCTACGTATGTAAAACCTGCTATATAATTTCTGAGTTGTGTAAGGAAAAATGTTGAAAGCCACCTTCTGTAAAGCCAAGTTAAAAGGAAAGGAAAAGTACAAACGATGTTGGTTTTTAATGGCATGTCATTAAGTGTGATTTAACTTGTTCTCTCAAATGACTCCTTGGCACTCTCTGGTACTGATGTATTGAGCCATTCCCATATATGGAAATATAGTTGATTTCCAATTTTTGAATATTACAAATTAAATTGCAATGACGGTTCATCCACAGGTTTAGTGCAATCATCCTATCAGTTCTTCTAATTTTTTTTACATCTGATAAACAAGTGACTTTATCTCCTTTTTGTTTTTATTTGCCTTTCTTTGATTATTAGTGAGCTGATTCTCCATGTTTTAAAACATAGCTTTACAAAAAAACTAAAAACATTATCCCTCATCCAGAAAACAGCCAAAATATATGTTCCTTTTCAGCGAAATGGCACCATTTCTCTCATGATTAAAATATAAGCAGGTGTTTGTGTACAAGCATAAACCTATTAGGAGGCATCTTGCACAAATATCCCTCTTTATGGCTTTTATCTGTGCTAAAAATGGGGGGTTTAATGAAGACAAGACAACCAGAGTCCTGCAATCACTAATAAACATGACAATTTGATTTATTGCTGTGCCTCTACTATAGCCTGTTGACAGATTTTTCTTTATGGAAAAATTACCGTGGTTTAAATCTCTATCATATGGCACTTAATTCAATCGACAATATGTTACCAATTAGATCCTGCTTAAACTACCATCAGCTAGCAGACCAGGGGACATATTAAGTAGGATGACAATCAGATAACTGGTAAAAGACTTTGTGGCAGCATTCTCAGGGCCAAGGAGCAATGCGGAGACAAAGGATAATGAAGAGAGAAAGGACAAATACAGCTTTCCCTTGTCCCCATCCTGAACATGGAAATTGTTTCAAGTTCTCCTAAAAGCATACAAAGTCGTTTGTGTTTGGGTAGATAGTTGTATAAGTTGGTCTTCACCACTCCCCTTCCGCCCCTCCATCCTTTTGTCCCTTTGATGATAAATTTGCAAACTGAAAGGCTTTCTGCCCCCGAGATCCTCTCTAATGTGCAGATACATAACTTCAATTCAGTCACGTGTTCCACTTAGGGATGTGTTTAAGACTTCACCTGTCTCCCAATGCCCAAGTGATGACTGCAGTGAGAAAGAAATCTTTTTAAGTGGCATGAGCTCCCTTTTCCTATTTTCCTCTTGGAATCTGGTCATGTCAGACAGTGCTCCTGTTGTAAAACAGAGAAACCAAATCGGGCTGTGTTGAACAAAGAGACATTCTATTAGAACAATACGGGGGGAAGACCAGACTTAAAATAGAGCAGCAGGCAAAGGTAAGGACGTCGTGAAGAACCACGGGAACGGAAGCGTGGTAATGGTCTGGGCCATGTAATGTGGCCACCACTGTGACAGGTCTAACCTCCACTGTCTTCACACTAGGATGTTACTTGTTTACAATCCCAGAGAGAAGGGACAGAGCTGTGAGCCACATTTAGGTCATGTGCCTATCCCCTGGGGGAAAGGCCAGGCCCATCTATTTGATTTCAGACCTACCTCCCAAAGCAACGCATAGCGAGGCCACCCCAAAAGGAAGACTGCAGTGGTAAGAGGAAAGGTGGACAGTCAGAGATGACAACAAAAATCACAAATGTCTTCGTGATTAAAATACAAAGTGCGTCTGAGTGGAGGCTAGTTTATAAACATGGGCAAGATAACCCATTGTTTACATAGATAGGGGTACAAAAGGGAGGATTAGCAGACAGCCACACTATGCTTCCTGTGTTCTCTCTGGTCACGTGCTTCCATGGCTGGGGTAGAGTATGAAGGCTAAGAAAATTTCTTAAGGACCTGAGCAATTATCTGTAGCTCCTCTCTAAGTCATAGTAATGGACATTATTCCCCCAGCTCTTACTGGACATTTTTTTTTTTTTGAGTAGGAGTCTCACTCTGTTGCCCAGGCTAGAGTGTAGTGGCACACTCATGGCCACCCCAGCGTCAACTTGCTAGGCTCCAGCGATCCTTCAGCCTCAGTCTTCCAAGTAGCCGGAGCTACAGGCACAGGCTACCATGCCTGGCTAATTTTTTAAATTTATTGTAGAGACGAGGTATCATCAAGTTGCCTGGGCTGGCCACTGGGCATTTTATAGACATTTTCTGAGTTCCCAAAACAGCCCTGCAGAGGTAGATATTATATACACCTCTTGCACATGGAGAACAGAGGCTCTCTCTCTCTCTCTCTCTCTCTCTCTCTCTCTCTCTTTTTATCAGAGTCTCACTCTATAACCCAGACTGGAGTGCACTGGCATGCTCATGGCCACCCCAGCGTCACCCTGCTGGGCTCAGGCAATACTTCTGCCTCAGCCTTCCAAGTAGCCGGAACTACGCACACTACCACGCCCAGCTAATTTTTTGATATATTGTAGAGACGAGGTCTCATCAAGTTGCCCAGACTGGTCACAAATCCCTGGGCTCAGGCAATCCTCTCGCCTCGCGCTCTCAAAGTGCTGGGATTACAGACTTGAGCCCAGCCAGAGAACAGAGGCTCTAAGAGATTAGGTGGCTTGCCCAAGTGTACACAGTTAGATGTGGAGTTCAAACCCAGTGTGCCGTACTCTAAAACCACGCACACCAACTGCCTTAGGGTGTTGCCCAGCGCAGGTTTTCACAGCAGCAGCACACGTGATATCACTCGAATGAAATCCTGTTCCTCCAAGATGCTACTATGTATGTTTGTGCACACACGTGTGTGTGCATGTGTGTGCACGTGTGTACATGTGTGGGTGTGTGTGTGCCCATGCATGCACGGGCTCCAGGCACACACAACCAGGAAGAATGTTGAGAGGAAGGTTGGGGGCTCAGAGGGGAAATATCCCATATGTTATAACTTTGCCTGGGCTGTCCCTGTTTCTAAATACCGTGACAATATTTTCTGAAACAGAGATCAAAGGACATATGGTCTGACTCATGAGTTAACAAAGAGAAAACTATTTGAAATTGGGAATATCTAGGACATTCTGAGATGTGTGGCTAGTCATTCCCAGAGCACCTGGAAGCCATGAAGTTTTTTTGGGAAACACTATAAAGTACTGACAGAGTAAGTCCTATCTTCCAAACTAGGGAGGATTTTACTAGCAGAATTAGGACAGCCTTATACATCGGTTACATAATTCCATAGCTGTGAAACCCCTGCCCCCCAAAATAACAAAGGTCTTGAAATCTACTTACATCACCTGTAAAATAATAAGAGAATTATTTACATGTTTTAATTTTCTTATTTTCATATAAATAGATCTCTTATGGCAAAAATAGCCAGTGAGAAAAATATACTGGGAAAAGGGAAAACAGTTCAGAAAAGGCACCAAAATTTAAATATCTAAAAAATAATTTTAGAGGAAATATACAAGACATATATGAAAAAAATTTACAAAATCTACCTAGGAATATAAAACATATGAACAGAAACATCATTTGGAAGACTCTCACCAAACTAATTTATAAGTAAAAACATTAAATTAAAATTACAATACAGTTGAGGATGGAGAGGACTTGATATAATTCCAATCTAAAATTCTAGATTAATTTTAGATAAGAATAACCAGGATTTTTTTTTAAAGGAGGAGAAGTGTGGTGCTTGCCTTGTCAAATATGAAAGCTTTGGTGGTCACATACTGCCAATGGATAAACAGATCATTGAGGGAGAGGAGAAAGCGTGAAAGTCACACACATTCACATGTGCAAATTTAGCACATGAGAAAAACCCCTTTTCGAATCAGCAATTTCAAGAATGAAGACAGTAATAGCAAGAATGGTCAATCTTCGTTTGACTTGATTCTTCAGCCGCTTTGACACAGCCATTCACTCCTTCCTTCTTGAAACATCTTCCTCTCCTGCCCACCAGACCATGGCTCTCTCATTCTCTTTCTATCTCACCACCACTCCCTCTTAGTCCCTCTTCTGGGTTCCTTCTCTGTTCCGTATCTCCTAGTTGTGATGTGCCCCAGTCTTCTGACTGGTCTGCTCTGTCTACACTTCCTCCCTGGGGTGGTCTGGCTCACTCTGGCTGCTGAAACACCAGCGATGCCCAAACTTACATCTCTCAGCTCCAACTTCTTCTCCAACTACAGACCCAGCTATTGCACAACACTCAGCCTTCCTTTGGGATGCACCTTCAGCCTCACATCTTAACACGTGCAAAACAGCACGACTCGTTTCTCTAACTCCATCCTGCTCCTCCTACAGTTCCTCACATCTCCATAGACCCCCCTCCTTCTTCCACCATCAGCCCAGCACCCTGAAGCCATCCTTCACTCCTTTCTCTCACAAGCCACAGCTAATCCCACCTAACTGTTCTTCCAAATACACCCAGAATTGAATGCCTTCTCACCACTTCTGCCTCTGCCTCCCTGGTTCGAGATCCGAAGTTCTCTCATCTGCTCTCCAAACTAATCTCCTTTCCACGACCCTCTCCCTTCTCTCTGTTCTCCGTGTAGATACAGAGAAATTCTTGAAACACTGAAGTCCAAACATAGACTGTTCAGAACCCTCCAGGGGCTTCCTACTTCACTGTTCCAGTTGGCTATTGCTCTATAACCAACTACTGATATAAGCAACTTTCTGATTTTGCTTAAGATATCATGGGGGTCAGGAATCTGGGCAGTTTGATGTTGGCTGGGTTGGAGGATTCCTTTTCTCTCACAGGTCTGGTGCCTTGGGCTCTTTGGCTTCTCTCTCTTCATGTGGTGTCTCATCCTCCAGGGCTCTCCCTGTGACTTGGACTTCTCACAGAATGGCTATCTCTGGATAGTTAGTTGCACTTCTCTCTCTCTCTCTCCTTTTTCTTTTCTTTTTTTTTTTTTTTAAGTTGGAGCCTCACTCTGTCACCCAGGCTGGAGGGCAGGGGCACACTCATGGGCACCCCAGTGTCGACCTGCAGGGCTCTGGCAATCCTTCCACCTCAGCCTTCCAAGTAGCCGGAACTACAGGTGCCCTTCTAATTTTTTATTTATTGTAGAGACAAGGTCTCACCAAGTTGCCCGGGCAGGTCTCGAACCCACAGGCTCAGGCAATCCACTCGCCTCGGCCTCCCAAAGTCCTGGGATTACAGGCTGAGCCACTGAGTCAGGCTAGTTGCACTCTTCTCCCTGTGACCAGCTTCTAAGAGGCAGGAAGCAGAAGATGCCATGCCAGTTAAGGGCTGCTCTGAAGCTGGTACAGCACGCTGCCTGCCATTGTGTCTTGGCCAAAGTCGTCGTCAGGCTTGCCCAGACTCCAAAAGGATGAGATAGATACTGCATCCTGATAAAAGCAAAGCTACATCACACTGCAAAAGAGCACCGGGTCCACGACTGTGGTCATCTTTGGGAACTGAAATTCACTACACTCACCCAGTGCAAAATCCAAGTCCCTTACTGAGACCTATCAGGATCTTCATGATCTGACTTCTGTCACCCCCTGACCTCTTCTAATACCCCCCACCCTAATTTGTAGTTCTGCTCTGGTAGAGTGACCGCTTGTTTCTTTTTTTTTTTTTTTGAGTTGGTGTCTCACTCAGTCGCCCAGACTGGAGCCTGCTGGGCTCCGGCAATCCTTCCGCCTCAGCCTTCCAAGTAGCCGGAATTACAGGCATGCGCTACCACGCCCGGCCGATTTTTTGATTTATTGTAGAGATGAGGTCTCGCTGCCCAGGCGGGTCTCGAACCCGCGGGCTCAGGCAATCCACTCACCTCAGCCTCCCAAAGGCGCGGGATTACAGGCTGAGCCACCGAGCCCGGCTTCCGTTGTTTCTTGAACACTCCTTCCTCGTGGCCTGGCTTCTGTTGCTCTTTCTGTCTGGAGCTCTTCCCTGGAGTCCTTCCACTTCACCTCTCTTCCATCATGTCTCTTCCCAATGCCACCACTTCAGAGAGATTTTCCCCGGCCACCTTGTATAGATAGCCATGCCAGGTCCTCCCCGTCTACAGCATTTAGCTCCATCTAACACCTATAGTCACTTAGTTGCCATATCTGATTAGAAAGTAAGTTTCTTGCTGTATCCCAAGGACCTAGAACGATGCATGCTCATAGTAGGTTCTAGATAAGCTATCTGTTGAATAAATGAATGATTGGATGAGTAACTTTTCCATAGATGATATCGCAACACTGTCTAACTGTTATGGGTGGAGAGGAGAGTAAAAGTAGATGTGTAACTAATATGTCAAACTAAAATAAATTCTAGAGGCATCTTAATGTAATATAATAAGACTTAAAAATTACTAGGAAAAAGTCAGGTTGATATTTCCTTTTTAAAATGTTTGTAAAGACAGAGGCTCACTGTGTTGCCCAGGCTGGTCTCAAACTTGTGACCTCAAGTAATCCTCCAACATCAGTCTCCCAAAGTGCTGGGATTATAGGCATGAGCCACCATGCCTGGCTGTCAGGCTAATAGTAAATGATCTTGGGGTAAGAAAGGTTTTTGTAAGCCTGATATTAAATAAATGAAGGTTTAATGAAAGTAAAAGTAGATTTGGCTCTGTCAAAAATACCACAAAACAATAAAAAATACTTCAATGAGAGCTTCCTATCCCTAATAAATAAAGAATTCTGTCAAATAAGTTCAGAAAAATACAAATACCTAAATAAGCATTTGGGAAGAAAAATTTTACTTCACTTGTAAGACAAAGCTACACATTAAAATACTATAATGTTGGCAAAATTTAACGTTGGTGTTAAATAATGTTGAAAAATACATATTTTTATATCATGTTTGTATGAATGCAAGTTGGTACAAACTTTCCTACAAGCAATCACTTAGAGCTATAAAAAGCCTTAAAAACTAGAAATTTCTCCTAGTGGGCACATGTGCAAGGATATTCATTGTAATATATTTCATCCTACAAAAACTTAGAAACAAGCTAGATTTCCAAAGACAGAGAGTGGCTTCAGTAAATTGTAGTACATCGCGCTGATGAAATACTATGCAGTCATTTGAAATCTTGAAGTATGTCTCTTTTGAAATGTAAAGATGGCCTTTTTATGTTGCTAAGTGAAAAAAAGTTGGTTAAAAAGCAGTATGTAGGGCCAGGCGCAGGCAGGAGGATTGCTTGAGCCCGTGAGTTTGCTGGGCAATGTAGTGAGACTCCATCTCTGAAAGAAAAAAAGAAAAGTTGTATGTATAGTATGGCTGCACTCTGGCTAAAAACAAGCAAATATATATACTAGAAGATACACATCACAAAATGAAAATGTATAACTTTAGTGCTGGAACTGTGGATGAGTGCAGTTTTTAAATTCTTTTTGTTCCTCTTATTTTAAAGGACTACATTGCTGCAAACTCATGGCCAAAAAAAACAGTTTCCTACTTGATTATTTGTTCTGCTATCTGCAAACAAGCAGTAGTGTAGGCCAAAGGTTTAAGAAGAGTGGTATATGAGACAAATATAACATTGGGAAAAGCCCATCCATTAATCTAAGTTCTTCTTTCAAATATGAAAGACCAGCATAGTTCAATTTTTTAAAAAATTTAATAATGTATTTTATTTCATCCCAAACAAAAAAAATTATCATTTCAATGTATAATCTATTATTTTAAAAACCCAGGAAATTGGGTATCTTACATTCTTTTCTTCACCCTGTCTTCAAATTGAGCTAGCCATGGTTCTAATGCTCTGCAGTCACATGTGGTTAGTGGACACCATAGTGGATAGTGAGGGTCTAGTTATGAACTTGGCATTTAGTACACACTGCCTTGATACTTTACTTAATTGTAAACTATAGTTGAGGATGGAGAAGAGGAGAGGTACTATTTATTTTCAAGAAGCTTCTCTAAATTTCCCTAATCCTTTTCTTCCTTCTCTCTTTTAACTGTCATTATATCTCATTGATCTTCCTCTTTGATTAAAGCAGAAAAATGATTAAGCTGTATTCTTTGTCTTTTTAGTAGTATTGGCCTTACTGTTTCTAGAGTTGGACTATATTTCGGTTTTATTTTACTTATTTATTTCAAAAACTTTTTTTATTGACAAATAAAAACTGTCTATGGAACATGGCATGATGCTTTGATAGATGGGCACAGTGTAGAACTGCTGAATCAAGCCAATTAACATCTGCATTACCTTACATACCATTTTTGTGTGTGGTGAGAACACAAAATCTGCTGTCTGAGCCACTTTCAAGTATACAGTATCAAGTATCAAGTATATGTTGTTATTGATGATTGTTAACATGTTACACAACGAATCTCTTAAACATTTTCCTCCATCGAACAGCAGCATCATTCCATTTCAACAGCATAGCCCTGGGTAGAACCTGTGGACTTATATTGGAACCTGCTCTTTAAGATGAAGAACTAAGCATGTTTTGCCAAAGAGGCTGGGCATGTGGCAGGACGGTTTTCCCTCTGAGCAGGTGGAGGGCACATTAGGTCCCTCCAGGCAGGCACTCTGTCTTATTCTTGTTCCATCATTTTCTGGCTGGGTGGGGATGGGCAAACTATCCCATACAATAAAAGGGGATGGTAGCCGGGCTCGGTGGCTCAGCCTGTAATCCCGCGCCTTTGGGAGGCTGAGGTGAGTGGATTGCCTGAGCCCGCGGGTTCGAGACCCGCCTGGGCAGCGAGACCTCATCTCTACAATAAATCAAAAAATCAGCCGGGCATGGTAGCACGTGCCTGTAATTCCAGCTACTCGGAAGGCGGAGGCGGAAGGATCGCCGGAGCCCAGCAGGTCGAGGCTGCGGTGGCCAGGAGCGGCCACTGCACTCCAGTCTGGGTGACAGAGTGAGACTCCAACTCCAAAAAAAAAAAAAAAAAAAGGAGATGGTGTGCAGATTCAATGAGCAAGCATATGTACCTTTCTTAGAACAGTATCTGCTAGGTAGTAGGTGCTCAATAATATTAGTTTTTAATATTACTATTATCTTCTAATGCCATGCATGATACGCAGATAGAACTTTAAAAATGTTTATCCATTCTTTCACTCATTCATTCATTCCCTGGGGTGTGCATGTTACACCACTCTGCTTTCTTTCACCATTTGACTCATAGATACAACAAAGAGATGGTGCTGCAGGAACTCTTCAATTCCTGAGAAATCTATTTTAAAAGGCAGTCCCTCCCAGGAAATCTGCACTCACATCATATCTATAACACCAGAAAATCATACTCATTCGAGTAGCTTACAGGCTGAGAAAGCACCATGGACACATTGAGCAAAAAATTCCTCAGTTTGGTTAAAAAAAAAAAAAGTAAGTTCTGTCCCAGGGTGTGATTTTCCCAGGATGAGTTCACTGCCCTGTTCTTAGAGAGTGGCTGGAATGTTGAGTGCATCTTTTTCTTTTCACTTAGGGTGTTTATAATCTGGGGCTAGAGAAACGTGTACTTGGAGATATTGCTATGGAGTTTCTGGCCATTAATTTTATGAGTCTATTATTCTGTCTTTATTGTTGTCTGGCCTGCAATTATATTTTTGTACCTTAGGAGATGCTCAACAACTTTTGTTTAGAAATAAAGAGTGAGTGGTCCGCCTCCTGGCCTGGCAAATGCTCTCTGTCCTCTCACCCAAGATGTTTGCAGTCTTGTCCCCGCCTCTGTGGTGTTGCCCCATGAGGCGGCACGTGCTCCAGGAAGCTGCAATGCAGCTCATGCTACATCAATGATTTTGCTCAGAAAGTTTTCTGGAGTCCTAAAAGAACTCCAGGGAACTCTGTACCTGAGGCTTCCTGGAAAACAGTATTTGAAATTGCCCCCTTGGTGCCTGGGGGCTTTTATTTCTTGGGCAACGCACATCCTGTACTATGCCCTGTCATAAGATTTATGTAGGACGTGATCTGCCCATGACCACACCGCTTGACCTCTGAGTGGGGACTAAAATCCAGCCTACACTCCATTTGCTCAGAGAAAGGGACACATTTTTTTCTCTTTCTCACCAAGCCCCGTGCTCATGGGGTGCACCGTTCAGAACGGGAGTCTCTTACTTTTGAGGGTAGTGTTTGTCCTGGCAGAAATCTGTGGTGCAGAAAGGTGGATCTGGCATGGCACCTAGCCCACAGAGTATTCTTGAACACATCATTTTTAGGAAGGATGATATTTGCGAGCAGAGTACCCAGCTGTAGATTCCACTAACACCGAATATATTGGTGAACTTCTAGAAACTTCATGCACCCTGCCTGAGTTTGGAGACTGCCATTTTAATCATTCTGCTTTACATACCACATGCTCTCAACTGGTAGGAAAGTACTGAAAATGTGACAAATACTTTGTGCTTCCCTTAAGACAGGGATTCCCACCAGCAGCACTTGGCCATGTCAAGGCGCCTTGCCATAGACAGTACAAGCTGTATGAAGCAGAACTGCCTAGTGGCCAAGTGTAAAGGCTTTGATGAGTGTTAGACCTGGACTCAAATCTCAGCTATGTCTCCAAGTATAAAATAATATTAATCATCACTCACTGAGCACTTCTTATGTGCCAGGCTCTAGAAGCTATGTGACCATGAGCAAATTACTTCTCTCTCTCTGAGTCTCAATTTACTCTTCAGTTAAAACAGGGATAATAATGGATTTCTCATGTGGGTCGTTGTGAAGATTTAATGAGGTTGTATGCAATGCATCGCAAGTGCCCGGAACATACTAGGCACTCAGTAAAAATTAGCTATTTTTTAAAATTATTATTTAGATCCTGGACCTGCATCAGCTTTAACATGCCAGTTACTTGAAGAACAAGTAAATTAGATGTATTGGGAAGAGGGTTAATTCCTCAGACTGGTGGAACATTTTGTGAATCACAATAGTAATTTTCTAAATGGCTCTGAGTAACCTGGAAAAAAGCATGCTTGTAGCACAGGCCCCACTGGTTTTCTGGAGAGTAAATTATTCACTGGAATGAGCTGACCATTATTTGCTCATAATGTAGACTGTTTTATATGTGTGTGTGTACATTTTATATATATATAATGTACACACACACAGAGTTATAGCACATTTGCCAGGAAAACTACTAGACTGATGTTTTTGCCTAACTAGTCAATCTTTTTTGTCTTGAATACAGTGTCACATATATGGTTTTGATTTTATAATCAGCTGATGGTTTATATCAGGAAACATTAATCCAGAGTAACTGGCAAGCGGGTACACATTCAAACGATGTGCTCTTATCCCTGCTACATTTTTCTATGATTTTGGAAGGGGGGCATTTTTCAGAATTTTTGTTTCAGAATCTCAGTAAAATAGATCCTTTGGTTTAGTTAAGTGGTTACTACCGTTAAGTTAGTCAGTGACGGAAATGCAGACAAAATCAAGAAGACTCTGAGAAGGTGGCCAAGCCTATTAGCTACGGACCTGCGGACCTGCATTCTATCCGGCAACAGATGGACTAGAGTCGCCTGACAATTGGTCCTGACCTCTGACCCCACTCCCTCCCTCTGTCCTCAAGAAATGTGTCCATAGGAAAGATACACAAATTAAGTATCTCAGCGCTGAGACCTTAAAGGTCATCTATTCTAACCATATTCTCCTTTTCCAGCACACTTTGATAAGTAGTCAACAATTCTGTCTAATATTTCTGGCAACAGAAAACTCACTGCCTTTTGATAGAACCATTCTTTTCCCAAAGAGTTCTAATTACTTGCAAGTTCTTTATTTCAAAGTGAAATAGGCCTCTTTGTAATTTCCACCTTCATGCCCTGTTTTGCCGTCTGGTGTCACAGTGGATCAATCTAAGACTATGAGATTGATTTAGGCAAGCAGGTCATAATTCTCTGCATTCAAAGCCTCCTCTGGGCCAAATAACAATAACCAACATTTATTAATCTACAGTGGCATGGGTTTGAAGAGGCAGATTCTGGAAAAGTCATTGCTTGAACTCTGAAATTAACCTTCCTTAAGTGGGTCACTCTGGTCTTCCTTAACCAACCACAAAAACATCAGATGCCTCTGGAGAGTTTTTCCCATGAGAATGGGTTATTGGTGCTATTCATACCTTTTATAAAGGAGCCTCCAGCTCAGAAAGGGAGCTAGCAAGACAGGGTTGAAGATCTACCTGCTCTGTGAATAATTATTTTCTGACTAACGCCAACTCCAACAGGAGATTTCTGCCATCTCTAAAGTTCTCCAAGGCTCTGGGTAAACTCATCAGTCCCTGGTCAGAAATAGGAGTCTCCTTGGGGCTGCTCTTCTTGAACCTTGTTTATTCAGACGTTCAGAGCATTTGTGCAGTAGTGGCATGGAAAGGTGGCTGAAGCTCAGAGGTCAGGCAAAACAGGAACTGGGGTCAGGGAGTCAGCAAGGAGTGCCTGCAAGAAATCAGAAGTCTCTTTCTGGCTCTAATATCAAGCAGCCCCCTGACAGTGCACACATGGCCCCAACCTTTCTGAACTTTGTGTTCCTTATATATTGAAGGGAAATAACCACCAACCCACCACGTTGCAGCAGGGATGTTAGAGTCAGAAGAGACGATGGAAGAAAATGACACTGAGAGCCAGCTGAAGTGACAGACGGAAGGAGTAGGACCAAATACTTCATTAAAATGTGCCAAATGTGGTCAGTGATCCTGGATTTTCTAAACAGCTGAGTCATGGGCACTAAACACCTGAGGGACATCATCCACTTTTTCTCCGACCGGTTGAACTATGATTGCAGACTGAGCTCCTGGAGATGGTGGAAGGGTGCCTATGGAAATGTCACCACCTGGGACCTCCTAGAGATGACAGGATATAACCTCACCCAGCAGCTCTGTCGAGGACAGCTCATTGAAGCAAATTTATATGCATCAGCACTGTTTTCATCTTAGACTTTAAACAACTTTAATTAATAATACCTTCCTTTTCCAGTGTGTCAACACAACTCCGCCTTTTCATTTTGCAAGAACTTAAATAAATATAGAAATAAAATATTCAATTATTAGAAACAGAAATGAGAAAATATAATTGATTTAAAAAGCTTTTGCTACAAAAAAATTCCCCAGGGCCACTGACTACATTTTATTTTTAAAAAATCACACACTTATATTTCTACATTTCTTATGTAATAATTTTGAGTTTCTCAGGGGGGAAATAGTATTCTTGAAAGAAAAATAATTATGACAAGTATTAAAGATTAGCAAGCCGGATTCCCCTGGTGTGCAACCAACATCCTGGGAGTAAGTTAAGTGCCTTAGAAAGCGACATGAACTCTTGTCATTGAGTAAATTACTGCTTCAATGCACTAACAAGGACCCTAGTGGATTGGAAGAGTTAATTCAGCTTCCCAGAGCACTGAGCCTAATCCCCGTGCAGCATTTGTGCTCTGTGAGAATCTGGATCTGTGTTCATCCACATCTATTTCTGACTTCTAAGAATGGGCACTTCTTCAGAGTGAAGCCCATATCTTTACAATTATCATTGGCAGCTGGCCCAGGCCTATGCTCCTGAGAGCCCAGTGAACACTCCGTCGGCTGCTCGAATAGAACATGCTTCACCACTAATCAATGCCTAAATTGTCCTGATAACGTGTCTCTGCTTCCCTGCAAAGCCAGTGTCACAACTTCCTGACAAGCAGCAACACCTTGGTGATGAGAAAGCCCAGCCATTTCCCCAGCATTTCCAGGACATCTCATTCACTCTGTGCAATAAGCATACAACCTGTGCAGTAAGCTGATCCCATTTTATTCAGTTAACTAACAGGTAGCATTTGGTAGCTAAACGTGATTAGATTCTAAAAATCAAATCCAAAAGCCCAGACCATCCCTGCTCAGCCAGGAGGAGAGTGACGTGGCAGCTCGATCCCAAATGCGTGCAAAGAGCATTTCTTGAGCAATTCCTCAGCATCCTGAACGTGGCCCACAAAGCCCTCGCAGACTTGGCCACTGCTTACCTCCCCAGGCTCACATGCAGCCTGTCACCCATACCCCGCTCTGCTCCAGCCACCTGAATCTTCCTTCTACTTCGAGTTCTCACACTATTCCCTCAGCGTGGAATGCTTCCCTCCTTCACCTGGTTGGTTCTTCCTCCAGGTCTCCTCTTACATTCCCCTTTGCCCAAGGTGACCACTCCCTTCATGATATGCCCCTTTCTTCTGCACATTTTCACAATTACAATTTTTTTTTTCATCAAAATAATACCTCTATCTGGCAATCACCCAATTCTGGAGAGTGAGAACCCCTGGTCCTTTTTCTTCCCACCTTCAATACCACTGCCCAGAATGGACTTCTTTTCATTCATTTATTAAGCACGCAAGTCAGGCACCCAACCTTTCTAGGCTCTTGAGATACAACATTGAGCAAATGAGACAGATACGGCCCCACGCTATGTGGTTGTTTTCACTCTCTATTCTTCTGGTCTTGCCTCCATATAGACAACATGCTTACACCATTTTTTTTTTTTTTTTTTTTAGTTTTCAATAATACCATATATCCAGACTCTTCAACATGAAAGTTGAGGATTTATCTCCATAATAACACTCCTCTCTTTCCGAAGACTAGACAGTCCCAGAGTATGACATCTACATTGTTTTCTTTGTTCTTCTTGTGTTTATAGTTGTAATTTTTTTTCCAAAGTTTTCAAACAAAGTTTATTAGCGAGAAAAGAAAGAAGAAAGATTTATGGCAGAAAAACCTGGCATGGACAAGCTTTTCTTTTTTTTTTTTTCATAATCAATATTTTTTATTATGGTTTTTGTGGGGTACAGTTAAGGGTTAGGTGTACAATTACGTTTCATTCAGGCACCCTGTTGATAAGAGGTGTTTCCCCATCCCCAGACAGATATTTGCTACTGTTAATACCATCTCCCCCCCCATAGTTTCCCAGTACCGTCAGTCATTTTCTTATAGTATTACATTGGATGTTCAAGGTCCATTATATGAGTGAGAACATGTGATACTCGGATCTTTGTTTCTGTGAGAGGTCACTCAGTATTATAGACTCTAGTTCCATCCAGGTTGCTGTGAAATTCATGATTTTGTTCTTTTTTATGGCTGCGTAGTATTCCATCGTGTATATGTACCACATTTTCCAGTCCTCTTTTGATGGGCAGCATGGTTGTTTCCAGGTTCTTGCTATTGCGAACAACGCTGCAATAGACATACGTGTACAGGTATCTTTTTTATAGAGTGATTTGAATTCTTCAGGGTATATTCCCAGTAGGGGGGTTGCAGGGTCATATGGGAGGTTGATATTTAGAGCTTTTGGGAATCGCCACACTGCTTTCCACAGAGGTTGCACTAGTTTACACTCCCACCAACAGTGTAGTTGTAATTTAAAGTATTATGCTAAATCTCCATTTCTTGCCTCATCAACTTTTAATAATCTCTCTCTTGATTTCTCACTTGAAAAGATAAAGCTATTGGTGGCCCTCCCCTCTTCTCCATCTCCCATTCTCACCTTCAGTTTCCATTTTTTCAGATAAATGTTTAATTTTTTTTTTTGTCTTGGAGTCACAACCACGTTGCCATATTCCTCCATAGACTATTCAAGACTTGTGTTAGGAGCATGTTCTTTTGAATAAGTGTAGCATCTTGACCATTGGCCCGATCAAGGATCCTTCCCAGAATCAAAGTGCAGTGGAATTTCTCTCTTTGTTCCTGTATTCTCATATCGCCACATTTTAGTTTACTTTGTATATGAATTATGACCTTATTACATATTCCTCCACCTGCTTGTTGGAGTTTGCAACTGATGTTGTCATTTTCTTGCATTATTTGCCCTTGATTAATTTTCCCCAAGTCTATATTTTTTAATTGTCTCCCTTTTTCTGGAGAACTTGAACCCTGATTCCCCCACTCCTGCCCCATTCTTCTGCTCCATCTGTGCTGGTTGCCCTCTAGGCCTGGTATGCAATTGTCATATTACAATTTTTTTCACTGTTATCAGGGGTCTGGGTTGAAACTACAGTTTGCGCTGGACCCCACTACTTCCTTCTTATTCCACTCTTGTTTTTCTGAAGTATACTTTCAAATGAAAGGATGTATGAAAAATAAACTTTCTGAGATCTTTCTGTCTGAAAATATTATTCTGCCTTTACACTGATTTAGATCTGGCTGGGTATAGAAGCCCTTAGAAATTTCGTTTTATCCTTAATACTCTGACACATAAAAGATGTGTCTAGATATGACTCTCTGTTCATTAATTGTTCTGGACACCCAGGTAGCCCTTTTAAATCTGAAGAATTTTGTTCTTCAGCTTTGGAAATTTTTTCTTCAAGTACTTCTTTGATAATTTTTTCATCTCCAACTTTGTATGTTAAACTTCCTAGACTGATATTCTAGGATCTCTCCCATAATTTTCACTTTCTTTGTCTTTTTCTCCCTATATGGTGAGAGAGGGGAGTCCTTGGATTTATTTTCTAGTCTCTTAAATTTATTTTTAAATTGCAATTAGTCTTTTTTCTTTTAACCCTGTGAGCACTCTCTTTTATTCTCTAATTGTTTCTTTTTCTCAGCATTTTGTTCTAATTTGTAGGGTGTAATATTTTCTCCAAAATCCCCCTGGCATATTAATGAGAGTGCTTTTAGTGTTGTTTTCTGTTCCCTAGTTGTTAATATTTTTTCCAGGGTAATTCTTGTCTCTTGTGGCCTTTCTCTTCCATGCTGCTGTTCTCTTTCCATGCTTGGTGGTTCTTGGTTTTGCATTTCTATCTAAGGGAGAAGGATTCAGTGATTGTGTGCTTACTATTAGTCGGCCTACATTTTGGCTCCGACCTCTTTCCTTTAGAATTGTGAGTGGGATGGGGCAGGGTACGTCTGCTAGGAAATTTTGCTTTAGGGTAAGATAATGGTGAACAAAAATCATCCCTGAAGTTTTTTTTTTTTTTTTTTTTTTTGAGTTGGAGTCTCACTCTGTCACCCAGGCTGGAGTACAGTGGCACGTTCACAGCCACCCCAAGGTCAACCTGCTGGCCTCAGGCAATCCTTCTGCCTCAACCTTCCAAGTAGCCATAACTACAGTTACGCTCTACTATGCCCAGCTAATCTTTTTATTTATTGTAGAGATGAGGTCTTGCCAATTGCCCAGGGTGGTCTCAAACAAACCTCTCACCTCAGCCTCCCAAAGTGCTAGGATTACAGGCTTGAGCCACTGTGCCTGGTCCATCCTAGAAATTTCTAACTACCAAAATGAGGAGGGCTTTTTTCTAGTACTCCAACACTACAAATGCCTTCTGCTCAGAGATATATGGTCAGAGAGCTAGTAAATAATGAAGCCAAAGTTTGAGCTGTGTATGCCTGATGAACACATTTATTTTCATTTTACAAACCCAAATAAAGTTAAATATAAAGTTTTAAAAAAATAGTGTTATATGAGTCATTAGCTCTATTTTCTTGTAAATATCGGCTTTCATATGCCTTAATGGTCTTATCACCAGGAGCAGTCCAGGAAGTACACTCCAGGAACTACACCTTTCTAACTATATAACAAGTCATTTTTTTTTCCTTCTTAAGCAATTAATCCATGCTCTGCTATTAAAGAAAATGGAATGATTAGATTTCACTGATAGTCAGAAGGCATCTAAGCAGAATTAGGAATTTCAAAATAACTATGTGCTATAAAATGTAAGGAAATAATTTATCCCAGATTGGCCAAGCCAAATGGTAGAATTTGGCTTTTAAAAATATTCTTTGTAATTCTAAGGTTTTCTTCTGACTCTGAAGGTCATAGCTACTTCACTTTTTGAGCAACTGTTGACAATAAATAATAATTTTATTAGACAATTGCGCCTATAAATTAAAAATAAGCATTTATTGATTATCTACAAAATTAAACATTCGTTTCTTTTTCTTTTCTTTTCTTTTTTGAGTTTGTGTTTTGAAGGCTGGAGTGCAGTGGCACACTCATGGCTACCCCAGTGTCAACCTGCAGGGCTTCCATAATCCTTCTGCCTCAGCCTTCCAAGTAGCCGGAACTACAGGCACGCGCTACCACACACACAATAATTTTTGATTTATTGTAGAGACGAGGTCTCATCAAGTTGCCTGGGCTGGTCTCGAGCCTGCGGGCTCAGGCAATCCACTCACCTCAGTCTCCCAAAGTGCTGGGATTACAGGCTGAGCCACCAACCGAGCCTGGCTGAATGCAGGTTTTACCATCAAGTTCAAACACTAAAGAAGAATAGCCTGGCCAACACTGGCTTCTTAATTTAATATTTCTCACACTTTCCTGAGAGATGGTAATAGATATTTCATAAAAAATGCATTCCAAGGTAATTAAGTTTGATCTGAATTGGGTTAAAAGAAGTAAAATAGTTTTCTTGGCTACAGGTATTTTCAATGTCTTTCATTGCTAGTATCCATTGTGACTTTCTGAAATATTTAAAATTTGAAAAATGCACACTTTGGGAAATGCTCAATTTAGAAAACTCATATTTTGAAAAACATTGACAATTTATCAAAGAGCCATTTTGTTTCCCTCTCTTCTCTAGAGACATATTTGTTCTCAATTACTTACACCTGCGACATGACTCTTGGGCATGTAGTTTTCCAATTCAGGGTCATATATTCAGTTTTTACCACTTTGGGTTGGGTAACCTTATTAAAGTCTTCATTCTCTGCCTCTCTCTCTGCTATGACTGTCTCTTAATTCTGCCCTACATATCCTTGAATGGTGCTTTACTTTAACGTTTTGGTTTCTTTACCTACAGAATGTTGACACAATAACACATAGGCTTTAGTGAGAAAAAAAAAATTACAGCCTGCCTACTACTTGAAGGTGATAATAAGTTAAAAATAAAGTTCCTGATTTTGGAGGAGTTTCTCATGATCAATTCAACCTTTAGTAAATAATACCTTATTGTGGTAAACAACAAAATTTAAAGTATATAAAGATTTGGGGCCGGGCTTGGTGACTCAGCCTGTAATCTCTGCATGTTGGGAGGCTGAGACAAGTGGATTGCCTGAGACTGAAGGTTTGAAACCAGCCCGGGGAACTTACTGAGATCTCGTCTCTACAATAAATAAAAAATTAGCTGGGTGTGGTAGTGCGCGCCTGTAGTTCCGGCTACTTGGAAGGCTGAGGCGGAAGGATCATTGGAGCTTAGCAAGTTGATACTGGGGTGGCCATGAGTGTGCCACCACTACAGCTTCAGTGACAGAGTGAGACTCCAACTCAAACAAACAAACAAAAAATAAACAAAAAAAAGATTTGGGCTCTAGGACAAAGACTGTACCAATTAAGAAAAAAGTGGTAGAAGGATTCAAGTTGTGCAATCACAGAGAAGGGTGACATTAGACAGTAATGTTCACCATGATGTACCACTCTTTTAAATGTTAATTTCCCTAATCTATGGCAAAATATCACGTGTTTGTTAATCTGACTGACACCTCCTTTCTCCTCTACCATCTGTTTGATCAGTGGCACCATTGCCCACCCAGCAGCCTGAGTGAGAACTTAAAAGTCATCCTCACACCAGATGCCTTTGCATGTGCTTTCTTTGATTTGAAATCCCCCCTTCCCTACTGGCCAAACTCATCCTTTAAGATCCAGGCCAAAGGCAGGGCATGGTAGCTCAAGCCTGTCATCCTAGCACTTGGGGAGGCTGAGGTGAGAGGATTGCCTGAACCTACGGGTTTGAGAACAATCTGGGCAACTTGGCGAGACCTCATCTCTACAATAAATCAAAAAATTAGCCAGGCATAGTAGCATGCGCCTGTAGTTCTAGCTACTTGGAAGGCGCTGAGGTGGAAGGATCGCCTGAGCCCAGCAGGTCGATGCTGGGGTGGCCATAAGCGTGCCACTGCACTTCAGCCTGGGAGATGGAGTGAGACTCCAACTCAAAAAAAGATCCAGGCCAAAGACTTGATCAGCTCAGACACTCTCAAAACCACTTCATTCACTGAGCACTTTCTTTGTGGGCATTATCCAGGATTGCTGACTGGCAGTTTAGACAGCAAGTCTCTGAAGAACTTTACTTACATAGTTTCACTGTGGGAAGCCGCTGTTATAGTCTATATACCCGCACCTCCGTCATTGCCTCCATCCTTGGAATACATATTTTAGACCTTTTCACCTTAACACCTAAACCTTGCCATTAACAGTGCCTGAATCTGTTTCTATCTATACTGAGACGATGGTCAGATTAGGTTAAAAGGCTAAAGTGGTATGAAGGAACTTTTCAAGTTCATGATCATTTTCTGAAGCTCCCTTTTAATTGCCTTAAGAAGTTAAGGGAGAAATTCTTTCCTTCCTTCAGATAAGTGGGAATAGCCATAACTATTTGAGTAAATGTGGGTTTTACCCGTTAGGCTTCAGGCTTCTGGTAGGATAAGTACTCACGGGGTGGGGGGGAACAAAAAAACAAAAAGAAAACCTTGCCTAGGAAAACAAAGTAGCCAGACTACTAAGTAACTTATCAAATTTTATTCTTAGTATAATTTCATTTTGCCTCCATAATATCTATGGAAGGCCCTGCATTGGGCTGTTAGACTTCTTAATGGGAGTAAATTCTGTGACATGGTTATGCACTGAATGTGTCCAGTCAGAGATCTTATGGAAACATGTATTCTAGTTGGACCCAGAAGCCGATTTTTTCACAGGCTTACATTTTACAGGTGTGTTGCCTTCCATTTTGTCAACTGTAAGCCTCTCCAAGAAGCTATTCCTTAAGACCTGATGATGCTTTATTTATTTATTTAATTTTATTTATTTTTATTTTTTGAGTTGGAGTCTCACTCTGTCGCCTAGACTGGAGTGCAGTGGCCGCTCCCGGCCACCGCAGCCTCGACCTGCTGGGCTCTGGCGATCCTTCCGCCTCAGCCTTCCAAGTAGCCGGAATTACAGGCATGCGCTACCATGCCCAGCTGATTTTTTGATTTATTGTAGAGATGAGGTCTCGCTGCCCAGGCAGGTCTCGAACCCACGGGCTCAGGCAATCCACTCACCTCAGCCTCCCGATGATGCTTTATTAAGCCTAATCACTTACATCCCTAAATGATATCCCTTTGCTGCCAGACCTTTCTCACTCTGTCCTGATGGGCTGGTTTTGATGTTTACTAACCTGTTTGTTTTAATGAGCTCCTCAGGCTCTATCTCCATCAGGACAGTCTTTAGAAGCTCAATCTACCCCATTCTAACAAAGCAATTCTGCTAATAACTATAGACCTATTAATTTGTTAGACATTCCTTCAAAACTTCACAATTGCTTCCTACACAATAAGCTGAAAGTCTGCATTTGTAAGTCTAGTATTCTACATGGGGAGCACACAGACTCCAAGAATGTCTGACGTGAACCCTGTTGCTGGCTTGTGGCCTCAGGTTAAATAGTTTGCCCCCTGTAAACCACAGTTTCTTCCCTGTAAAACAGGGGTAACGACGGTGTCTACCTCACCTGGTTTGTCCGTGTGAATCAAATGAGAGAATGTGAGCACATTGCTTGCCACTTTATTAACACTCGATACTTGTTAGCAACTATTAAGCCATAATTAACTATTGTTGAACTCTTTCACTGTTTTGCGAAGTCTGCCAAGAATAACATCACATTGTTTGCTGCTTTTATTGACTTTTCACAGGGCTTTGACTCTGGGGTCAAGAGTAGGTTAGGAATTAAGCAGCATGAGGCCAATGAAGACTCCTAGTTACTGATGTTTAAAGGAGCACGCTTTCAAATGCCCAACAGTGGGAATTGGCAGGAATGGTCTCCTGAAGAGTGGATTATCTCTAGACATGTAAAACTGGGCCAAGTGGCTTAAAGTAGGGCTATAACAGTGAAACCTCTGAGGGCAATCATAGGGACTTTACTAGTGCACTTTCGCCTTTACCAGTAGGTGGAGAGAGCGCCAATAAAAGCGTCGAGACAATTGGGGCCATTGTAGAAACTGAGACCCATAACTAGAAGTTTTACACATCTCTGTGTGAAGATATGCTTTAAGATTACCTGTAGACAAAGTCATAATTTTCCTTAGTTGGAATTTGCTACTGATCTCAGAATGCAAGCAAGTATTCCAGAGGGTCCCTGAGTCCTACAGCATAAACAATGCTAAGATTTGGATGTAGAAAAATATAAACCAGATATTCCCAGGACCCTAAAATCATGATCTAAGAGTTCCTTCCTGAAATTCAGTGACCAGAAAAATATCCCATAATTATAATCATTTTCAATCTAAAATACTTATCTTTGGCAATTGTTATTAAACATTTAAATAGTTTATATCAAATAAGAATAGATGTCATCTGATAGGTGCTTATACTAGGTGCCAATACTGTATTATACCTTTGCAATGTCATTTCACTTATTTGTCAACAAAAGAGCTGTAATTATCAGCCTCATTTTTCAGTCAGGGAAGTGGGAATTAGAAAGCTTAAGTAAGTTGCTTAAGATCACACTGCTTATAGAAGCATAACAAGGATTAGTACCAGATCTTCTGGCTCTAAATCTTATACCCTTAATCAATACACAGAATAGTTTATAGCCATCCTGTGAAGGTCAGTGGGAAAGCAAGTAACTCAAATCCAAATAAAACTTTTCACAGCATGTATGCATCTATTCAGTTCCTCTAAATGAAGTTTTCAGGTAATTAGGATATCCAGAAAGGCATTAGAGGCCCAGAAATTGAGTGGAGAACGATAGAGCCATGTTCCAGAAGACAGAGATCAAAGAAAGTAAAATGGTGTTTACCACTTTTTTCTGGTGGCCTACCCAGCTTTGAAGGCGATAGTCAGGAGGTTAACACATGCTGTCAGCCTTCTGGAGCTCAGGTGATGGCAATGAAATGAGGACCTGCCCAGGAAAAAAAGAACACTGTGAATTCCCATCAAATGGGTTGGAATCTTGAAATGAGAGAATGGGTGCACATTGCCTGCCACTTTATTAACACTCAATAACTTGTTAGCAACTATCTAGCAACTTGAAAGCATACCCTAGAAGAAAGGGAGTCTTGAAAGTCTGCATGCCCCTAAAGAGATTGCAATACAGTTGAAAATCTCCTCAACTTGTGAAATTGTATGATGATAATGCTGAATTGCTAATGCCCCCCAAGTACCTGGCATAATTGCACATACTTGCTGGAGAAACATAACATCAACCTAAGACTCACATTACGTTTTGGCCAATTATTGTTTTGCAAGTACAATGTTGATCACATAATAAAAAATAACCAGATAGAAGGAAATGAATTAAATGTTGTCAGCAGAAACAGTAGATAGTAGAAATAAACATGGTTCCAGACAAAAGGACTCACTAGACACAATCTTTAAGGTATCTTAAAGTTTCTTAACTTCACAATGTCCAAATTGAAAAGAGATAAGATAGAGAATTTTGGCAGAGGACTACAAACTATAAAAAGAAACCAAGCATAAATTCTAGAAACAAAAAAACATGATACCCCAAATTAAGAATTCAGTGGATGGGTTTAACAACTGATTACATTTAGCTGAGGGAAAAAAATAGTTAATTGGAAGATACATTAGAAGAAAATGTTCAGAAAGAAGCTTTAAAAAGACAAAAATGTAAAATTTCACAAAAGATTAAAAAATAAAAAAGACAGCTAGAAATTCTAACATGCATAAAAAATTAGAGTCTCAGAAGAAGAGGAAAGAGAATGAATCAGTCAAAATAAATAAAGAGATAATGACAAAGAATTTTCCAAACTGATGAATGCTATCAAACTTAGATAAGAAGCCCTATGGATTCCAAACAGTATGAATAAAACAAAATTCATTCTTAGGCACATCATGGTAAAACTGCTGGCCATCAAAGACAAAAAGAAAATCTTACGGGGCCTTATCTTCACAGAAACAACAATAAAATTGACAGCTGACTTTTTAAGAGACAAGACAGAAACCTGAGGACAACAATATAATATCCTCAAGATGCTGAAAGAAAAGAACTGTCAATCTGTAAGTCTTTGTGAGGACTCTCCTAAAAAAAAGGAAGAGAAAAATGGAAAGTGTGTTAATCTGTAAAAAGAATTGTGAATCTGTAGGTTATTTAAGCCTAGCAAAGAATACTCTTCAATTACAAAGGTAAAATCGATTTTTCCCGACTAAAAGAAATGGAGAGAAAAATTGATATAGTCATACTAAAAGAAACAGAGAATTTTTCACCAGTAAAAACATAGTAAAGAAAATACTATCTTGTATTCTTTAAGGGGAAGGAAAGTTATCCTAAATGGAAGCTCAGAGATGCAGGAATAAATGAAAGGTAAGAAAAATGAAATGAAAATTAACTGTATGAAATAAAAATATCATTGGGAGTTTGATGTATAGAAAATTAAAAACATAACAACAGTACAGAAAGAGGAGGAAATGGATTTAAAGTGTTCTAAAGATCTTTTCATTTTCCTGGAAGAAGATAAAAGTAACAATTAATATTAGATGTTGATAAGCCAAGAACACATGTTTTGCTATCAAGTTCAAACACTAAAGAAGAATTTTAAAAATCATATACAAGGGGACACCCCAAAACTGGAATTTATTCATTAAAAATTGGGTTTTTATTGTTGCATGCTTAAAGTTCAGTCACTTTCAAAGTACTCTTTGTTTGATGCACTATACCTGTCGAAATGTTTTTCCACCGCTCACAACAGGTTTTGAACTTGTCAATTTTGATGCCTTTTGGTGCTTCTACTGTTTTTTGTTTCATCTCTTCCACATCAGCAAAACATTTCCCTTTGAGGATTTTTTTTTAATCTGAGGAAACAAACAAAGTTGCTTGGGGAGAGATCCGGTTATTAGAGGGGGTGGGGTACAGGGGTCATAATGTTTTTGGTAAAAACTCCTGGATACTCAGCATGGTGTGGACAGGTGCACTCATAATTCACCCATGATAAAATGGGCAAATGAGTTGAATTCCCTCCACAAATTGACTGAAGCTGAATGCAGCCTCTCACAACAACACTAGCTGGTACATTGATGTCAGTGGCTTCCTAGACCACTTACCCAGTGAGGGAAGCCTGTACTACAAGGGACCTAACCTCCAAAAGATAATTCTGGGTGTTTTTTTTTGGAGTCACCTCTCATAAGTTCCAAGCTAATAGAAGAAGAACATAGGATAATAAAAAAAATACTCAAATAATCCAAACAAGGACAATGCAAAAAATAGAAAAAGAAACAGACCAATCAGAACAAATAACTCCTTGAAAATGTGGGACTTAAAGCTCAATACAAATGCAATTACATTAACTATAAATGAATTAAATTCTTCAATTAAATGGCAAATTTTGTTGAGTCCACAACAAACATACCTATAGCCATATGTTGTTTACAAGCAACACATCTAAAACATAAGGATATGGAAAGGCAAAAAGTAGAAGTACGAAAAATATTTTTTCTACAAATATTAACCCAAGGAAAGCTGATGTAGTTATATCAATGTGAAACAAAGTAGATTTTTAATGCAAAAGTCATCTTTAGAGATTAAAAGGGACAACTCATTATAACAAAGCCAATTCACTAGGATGATGCAACTATTCTAAATTTTATACACATAATTGCATGATTTCAAATATGTAAAAAAAATTGAAAAAGGTATAAGAAGAAATTTTAACAACCTTTGATTATAGAGGAAAATGTTGACAGACCTCTTAGAAAATATAGAACTAGCAGACATAATATTAGTAAAGATACAAAGATTTGAACAAAGTGAGTAGAAAATATGACAGACGAACATATAAGGAACAGCACACCACCACCAGCAGAACACATATTTTTAAGCACACATAGAATATTTACAAAATTAACTATATGTGGGATCATAGAGCAAGTCTCAACAAATTCTAAAATATCAAAATGATAGATACAGACCGTAATTACAATGCAACTGAGTTACAAGCCAATTTTAAGAAGATAACCAATAAAATCTCACATATCTTTTCTCCCTTTCCTCTGTTCTCAGCTACCTCTTTATCATCACCTTGCTTAGCAAACAAAAGTCTTTTTGAGAATTCTCTCACAGAAAGGGGAGAAGAAAATGAAAAGCCCATACTTATAATTTGACATTTTCCCCCCATCACATATGTGCTGCTGTGCTTTGCTTGAATCGTATTCCTGAGTGTATATTATCAATACAACCAGGAAATAAAAGAAGTTTTTCAGTTTGGAATGAACTCAACACAGGGGACTTGAGCGACATTATGAGTGCAGTGCTGAACTGTAAACGTGCTACTCAACCTGTCCTTCTGACACCAGGCTCCAAGGACCCAACACAAACCCACTGCTAGTGAAAAGGTACCTAATAGCAAAAAAATGCAGTCACACAGGGCCCCAACCTTAAAAGGGCCCTGTCTTGGTCGAAGGCTCTGCTGTCAATGTTTTGAAATTCCTCATAATTTATGAACAAGACACACTGTAGTTCTCACTGTGCTCTGGGTCCTGCAAATGATGGGTCCAGCTCTGTGCCAAGGGAAGGGGTTTTCAGACTTGCTTGGTTTTACAACCAAAAAAAAAAAAAAAAAAAAAGAAAGAAAAAAGAAAAACCCCTGGGCTGAGTCATCAGCAAAATACTTTCCCTGCCTTCTCAGAAGCCATTTCCTCTTTTCAACTCTCAGTTGTCCTCCTAGGTTTGGCAGCTGGGTGTTCACTTGTTGCTTTGCTGAATCTCTGATGTTTGTTTCTTGCCCACTTAAAATGATTTACAATATCGGCAAAAGATTCCTCACCATCTGGCTTCAACCTCTCGCCCTGACTTTGTCTCCATTTTCCTCTCCCTTTATTCTGCTTCTGCCCCGACTCTGCACTTGACCAACTGACACATACACCCCTCCACCCCAAGGCAAAGCTTTGACCACATAGGACCTTCTCTGTTAGGAGAACATGGCGTGCTTCTTCTGTGCTCTATCACATATTTTTCCTTCTACCTGGAATGATCTTCCATCACTGCTACCTCACCCTCACTTTGACTTTCATTCTATGAAATCCAACCCAAATGTCAGGGAATGCCTGTAAGGATGCCTCAGTCATCACCCACTCGCTCTTGCTCTGTAGAGCCATAGACACACCACTCTTAGAGCAGGTGACATTGTAGTACGTAGACTTTGTTGGTCTCCTCTATCTTTCCCTAACTTCTTATTTTCCTTCTTTTTTATTTTTTGTTTTTGAGTCAGAGTCTCACTCTGTTGCCTAGGCTGGAGTGCAGAGGCATGCTCACCGCCACCCCAGGGTCGAGCTGCTGGACTCCGGGGTCCTTCCGCCTCAGCCATCTAAGTAGCCAAGCTGCCACTCCTGGCTAATTTTCTAGTTATTGTAGAGACGAGGTCTCGCCAAGTTGCCCAGCTGGTCTTGAACCCGCGGGCTCAGGCAATCCACTTGCCTCAGCCTCCCCAAGTGCTGGGATTACAGCTGGGATTACAGGCTGAGCCACCGATCCCGGCCTACCCTCTTATTTTCAATAAGTCAGATCTTGATTTGGAACATTAGTCAGTCATTCTTTCTAGAAAGATTTCCCTGAGTGTCCGCATTTACCCAGTCATAGCGCTAACCACATTATAACATCATTATATATGGCCTCCTCTGTGACACCATGTCTATTTCATTTATGGTAATAACCTCAGTACCTAGCATAGTTTTGAGTACCTAACTGGTTCAATAAATATTTGTTAAACTCACAGATGAATAAGTGAATGAAGATATATGTGCATTATCCTCTAGACTGTGGGCTTTTAAATTTTTCATCTCCTTTCTTAACCCACTGCTTGGCACATACTAGATGCTCAATAATGTTTGTTTAGTAAATAAATACATGAAATGGCTCATGTGATGATTGAGATTATCCTCTTGGGGCCTGACCCCAAGATCCAGGCTTGGGAATGTACACTGAGTGACTTCAGCCCTGACTCCAGGCTGCATTCTTCAAGGGAAGATGACAGGGATGACAACATGGGGATGTGGGTTGACACTCACTCAAGCCCAAGAGGATGGATTTCCTCTTATGTTGCAATAAACCTCATATTGTTGTCTAGAGATGACAGAAAGCAATGCTAAATTCGTAAAATTATAACTATCTGTGCCAAGTATATAGAACTATAATTAGCATCACAGGTGAATAGGAGCTTTGGAAAAAACACCGGGGACTACCCCTGGAAAGAGATGCTCTTCTTACTTATGGTGGTGAAGCAGGCTGGCCCTCAGGCCTGTAGCTCTAATCAGGATCCTCTCTTGCACTCACTATCACCCTCCTTTCATGTTTGTGCAGCCTCTTCCTTGAGAACTACCAGGAAGGTATCTTTTTTTCTTCTTCTTGTAGTGGGAATGTTCCTTTTGTGGCCAGCTCCAACTTCTTCTTGAAGCTCCTTCTCCCAAGAAACCAACTACCCGTTGGAAGAAGCTGGGGTTTCTCTCATTCCCACTCCTGTGTACTCCTTCTAAGAGACTGGCTTCCCTTCTCTGTACAGTGTTCCCAAAGAACAAAGACGTCTTCTCCCACACTGCCAAAAGAAATCACTTGAGCCTGTAAGTCTCAATATATGGAGGACCAACAGAAGTAATTCAGGAAGGCTGAGCTCTGAGTGCTTACCAAAAGCTTGTGATATGCTGGGAAGCTACCAGGAAATCAATGTGGGATCCATAAGAATGCTATTCCAACCAGAGCTGAGTTCTTTAAAAATGGAGCAGGAACACTCTTTTGAGAGAGTGAGCTGTCTTCCACCAGAAACGTTCTCTATGACAACACAAAGGGTATTTAGTTCATTACCAGGGGAAGTAAGGGCCAGTTAGAAGCCCAAACTTCACCCGCATGCAGGCTATTTATGTAGTTAATCCTCACTTGTACCCCACATTCCTATAATAAAATGAAATTTTAAAAAACATTCACTCTATGGAGGCTGACCATACTTGGGCTGATAAGGAGAAAAATGCTGCATCAGGTAGGAGGTTAGCTAGAGAGAACCTCTATGGTTTCACCCAACTTTCAAGCTTCTGTGATCTTATTATGGGGCTCTAACCCTGTAATGCAGTTTATATTTCAACATACTGTACTCAATTAGTTGTTTTTCTAAACTCCTTCTGAAGTAAATCAGCTTCATACAGTGGTAATTAGTTTATTGGGAGAAACAATGACAAAGTCTGAAACATGCATATTTTTGTGTATGTGGCAAAGACGCAAGAAAGGCTGACTATTATTATTCTTACACTGTTTTCCATAAATGCAATCTGTTAGTATCCCTGTGAGGATGTAACAGTAACTTAATCAGGTTAATAAATAACATGAAAATAAAGACACAGTTAATAATATAGAATATTCAAAAATACTGGAGCCAGATTAATCAGTCTTCAGACAGCTGAGCATGAGTTTCTTATTAATTGACTTTCTTGCAATTGGAGTGAACTCAGAAGGCAAGATTATATTTAAGAAAGTAATCATAGGCTTTTGTAAATCACAGTTAATTCTTTGGCAGTACTGTCCCTGTTGGGGCACTTAGGCTGGGACATCTGGTAGACCTGACTATATGTGGCAAAGGTCGGGGCACACTCAAGGGACTGTGATTTCTCTGATCAGTTAGTTGTAATGGTCAAAGCATGACTACAGTGGCTCAGTCACATAGGGTCTTATTTTGTTTCAAAAAGTCCAGATCTAGGTAGGTGGTCTAAAGATGGTATAATTATGTGAAAGAGTCACCAAGGACGTAAACTTTGAACTTCAGACTTGCCAACTTTAGTCTATGGCTTTTGCTGTTAAGGCTCATGATAGCTGTTCCATCTCAGGCCTCAACTAGCATCCTGGACAGGAAGAAGAAGGAAGTGCCATAGAGGAAGGGGTGGTGCCTACTGCAGGAAAGCAAAACGTTCTTAGAAATTCCAGCTGACACAAACTGATGTCTTATTGGCCAGAACTGTGTCACATGCCCAGGTCTTGCTATTAGAGAGACGGGAAAATACAGTTATTTCAGTTGGGCTCATGACTTCTCCAAACCAGGCTCAGGTTTTGCTATTAAGGGAGTGGGCAGGTGGATATTGGGTAGGCAACCAGCAGTGTCTGCCCTGATTTGTTTCTTTCAAGCTCATGATGAGGTGGCCTCTGCTCCCTGTTTCTTCTTGTTTTGGACTCGAGAAGCTTCTCTACCTGCAGGACCTTGTGAGGGTCTTATACTGCTGCCCTTTACCCATCAATTTTTTTTTTTACCAAGATACAATTTTGAAATGTCTCTGTTTTCTAACAGTGAGCCACATTGCTCCAACTTGCAGCTTCAGTGTTCTCTGGGGGCTGCACGGGGGGCCACCAACTCCATGCTCAACTATTCTCTGGTGGCACAGAGAAAAGAGCCTGTGTTGTGACTTTTTTCCCGCATTTCCCCCAGACTTTAAAGGAAGTCTCTTCCACCTGAACACAGTGCTTTTGCTGTCTGTTAACACTTCACAGATAGCACAACACTCCTGCTTGGAACAGACCAACACCTTGATATTTGTTTAAGCCAAGTAGGAGGTCCTACCTTTAAACAAGAAAAGGTTTACGACTCTTCTGACATACTCCAGGGATTCCTGTCTCACAGCGCTCTGGAAGAACAACTGAAAGCAGAACTCTAACATTTCAGAACTGTCAGAGAAAAAACTGACAGCGACAAAGAACATCCAATCCGGCCTTCTCATGTTGCAAAGGAAGATACTGAGGCCAAGACACAAGGAGTGCCTCACTCCAGGTGCACTCATTTTGCACTCCATGGCAGAAATCGGAGGCAAAACTCAAGGGACAGAGAATTGCAGAAAGGATCAGAGGGCTCTCTCTTGCTTTCTGACTGAGTCTCTCTTACATTCATAATTTGAGTGCCTGTGAGCATGGGAATGCTCCATTGGTATAGATAATGAAGGCAAAAGTGGTGGGAGCTGGAGTGTGGTATCATAGCTACGAGAGCCAATCCTGATATGCCATGCTTTGGTTGTGGTACTTATCTGTTCCTTAGTTTATTCACCTGCAACATAAAGGTAATGGCAACAAACCTCATTTGCTTTTGGGAGGACCAAATGGAGTTGATACTTAGAACAGTACCCAGTTATTACGAACAGAGAAATGTTTGCTATTGTTATTAGTTATCTCCTATTCGCAACAGGTACAGAGACCTTGAATCTTGCACAAGCGGCCAATGCGTATCTCAAAGAAGTAGGATGAAGAGCCAATGGGGATATTAAGATTTAAGTCAGTATGACTGGTTCTTGTTACCAGCAACAAGAGATCTTCTCACATAACAAAATGGGATTATCCCCACAAACAGGTCAGCGTGGCATGAAACATTTGGTCTGTGATAGGAGATACTTTTCAGATCTGCTTTTATGAATAGTATATGTCTTTCCTGCCTGCCTGCATTTTCAAATTTGGTATGTGTGCCTGCTTTTTTTTTTTTAATGTGGCAAGCTTCACCCACCAGTCTTTTGTACCAGCTGGATAAGTAGCAACTAACACCAGGGACATATATGCACAGAATTCTTATGCCCAGTCAACTTTATTTTAAAGCACTCTTCAATATGGCAATGCTTGAATTCTTTAAGCAATGTTTTAGTAGCTGGCTGCATTTTGAAATTATCTTTTTCTTGTTTGGTACTTGAAGGGCATGAAGAATTTTTTTTACCACTTCCTTACCCTCTCCCAGGGCTTATTTTCCCTCTCTTTTCTCTGCCCTGCTTGCCCTCTGACCCTGCCTAACTCTGCTCTTTCTGTGGACTTCTGAATTTAATTAATGTCTTAGTGGCTATATAAGTGAATTATGTAGGCAGGAGGATGTTGAAAACTTTGAGGAAGGTGCATTCCTTAGGGAAACCCTGATTTTGTTAAAAACAAACAACCAACCAAAAAAAATATAATGCACATTAATCCAGGAACATCCATTCCCAGGGGGTACAATGTCAGTGAAGTGTAAAACCTCAGCAACTACTTACACTCAATAACTATCTGCTGTTGCCTGATGAGCAGACAAAACGTTAGAAGCATCTCTTCTGACATCTGGGCAACAATCAACCATTATGGAAGCTGACTGAGGGGACAGATTGTCCAAATATGCTACCATGGCAAATGGGCCTCAGCTACTTGACTGGGGTATTGGCTCTCCTTCTACCCTCCTTCGCTTTCCCAGCCAGTTTACAACCATTTGCAGAGAGTATGTCCTTAGATGATCTCTGAAATGACCCTGGCTCCCTGGGCTCCAGAATGTTCTCCAATTCTCCAGGACTGCGGGCAGGCAAGGGGGAGGGGCATGAGTGCAGAAGTTCTCCGCCAGAGGATACTGTCAGAGAGCCCAAGGCAGAGATGGTCCCTATGCCCCACGTTTCCATGGAAACATAGGAGGAGTGATGACAGCCAGCACAGCCACACCATCTGCTCGGGACCTGGTGAATGATGAAAAAAAATAGAAAAAGAAAGGCACCTCAGATCCCAGGCTAGAACCACTCTGAGATATACCTGTGGAGAGAAAGAGAAAGGCCTGAAGACATAAGAGCTCCTGGGTGGATTTAAAATCTATGCTGTCCGGGGCTTGGCATATTAGCATGCAATTTGCAAGCAGAAAGCCTAGAAGGTTTATCCTGCCATCCCCAGATACAGTTACAAACACCCAAGAAGCCTCTGGAAGGAGAAGCAGATGGAGTGATGCATCGGCAGCTTTCCTGGAACAGGAGAGAACGGTGTCCTTACAAACAATGCTGGAGGAGATGCAGTAGGGGCTGGAGGAACTTGGTGGTGCTCCCGTCACCTTCCAGAAAGACCACTTGCAGAGCTGGCTCTTGGCCAGACATATTTTTCTAGGGGAATGGCAGGACTATAAAGAGATAAAAAAAATTCCCACCTGGTCACAAAAGCAACCTCTGAGTTGCAGCTGTGTCTTGAGAATAAGGCATGAATTAATAAAGCCATGCAAGGTTTCTCTTCTATCAAATCCTATCTAAAAAGAGATCTTAGTTACATGCCATAGATTTGCTTCTGGGTCAATTTAGGAGGCTTCCAGTTCCCACTGAGCAAGATTCATTTCTCAGTCCCTTTCCTTTAAACATGTAGCCTAAACAAACAAACGTGACCCAGGAAGCTAGCAGCTCTTCTCATTCAGAGGCTTTGCCAGCAGTCCTCTCCTGAACTGGAAGGTTTGATTCAGCTCTTGATAGTATTTCTTGTATCCACATGGAGGGCAAAAGACCCTCAGGTCACAAGGGCTGTAGGATGCGCAAAAGCTACAACAGCATCATAGAAAACACCTTTTTCTTTTTTTTTAAAATAAAAAACAAAATTAATTTAGGTAGACTCGTATTCCTTTACAATAAAACAAGCAAACAAAAAACCCTTCCCTTTTAGTTCTGACATTCTAATCTCCAAAAGTCCAAACCTTTTCTTGCTTTGTATTAAGAATTTAAAATTTTGACATCTAGATTAAGTACTCATTTTGGTTTGTGTACCCAGAGGCTGGAGGATAATAGGAACATCTTCATAAACCAGATAAATAATAATAATAAAAAGATCTCCCCATAAAGGCTCTCATTAACTGCTCTATATTTTACTTGTAAAAACTATTAATTTAGATTTATTCCCATGACAGCTTAGTAAAAACCAGTATCCACAACTATTATTTTGGTTCCCTCAAAAGCTCCCATTCTCCAAGTAGACATGAAAACAGACACTGGAAATAAAGTATTAATGCAACTATCCCTATGTTGAGGGATACAGAAAAAACACAGCTATTTCTAAAGAAACATTTTTAAACACCCACCATGAAATTGCTTTAGGTGCAGGTACATTCATATATTTACAAGTGGTACCAGAGTTTAATTTCGAATGTAAATATACCCATTACTACATGACTTTTTTGAAGAGACCTTTTATGAGTAAACCCCTCAACCAGCTTTACATCACTCCAGTGTCTTCTCCCTTTCCTTTTCGGGGACCACGTATTTATCTTCAGCCATCATGGTGAGGCCAAATCTGTATCTTGAGCTTCAAGCCCCGCTTGGGACTTGAAGTAAACATGGTTCTGTTTGTTCTTCAGCCGCCCTCCTTTGTATAAACAGATGTGGTGGGAAGGGAAGGAAAGCCAGATCCCTGAAAGGGCCGGGAGGTCTCCTTTCTAGAGAAGCTTCCCAGCTGCAGCCAGGGGCACAGGAACAGGACACGTTTCTTGTTCAGGCCTCAGAACTTGCAGTTCTTCCAGAGAGAGGCTGTTCTCACTCCCTCCTCCACCCTCCACCCCCAGCCTTTGTTCCTGGGAATGCTGTCTCCATGTCTCCGTCTCCATCTCACTTTTGCCAAAGCAAACACTTCCAACAAGGCTTATGCTAGGGAGATATCAGGAAGACAGATGTTTGGATCCCCCCCACTTCCTCTCCAAATACACTGTAGGTGGGGATCTGGGAAGCCAGCCCTTCACACCTGTACTTTTCCCTCTATTCACAATTCTCTACGTTCTTTTGTAGCCTTGTTACTACCTTAAGCTAATGAGGGAGGTTTTAAAGACTGGGAGTTGTCAGCTTGTACAACAATTCCATTTTCTCAACGATGTTGATGCCGACTCTGCCTTAATTTAGCGTTTTACATTTTGCACATTAGTTATGGATGCTAAGTAAGGAAGGGTGATTTCAGAGTTGGGAGAAGAAGGCGGCGGGGCTGAGCATTTTGAAAGCCAATCCTCAAACAGGAGAGAATTCTCATTGGCCTTTTGGTCTCCTGCCTGTGTCCAAAACTTAATTTGTTAATCCTCACGGAGAGAGGGGTGAGGTGAGGAGGGTCACTCCTAGCTTTGACCCTGGCGGGATCCTGGGACTTCTCCCCACGGGTCTAAATTTCTGGTAGCCCAGTCCTCTAGTCCAGAGAAGGAACAAAGGAGAGGGTACCGGAGAGGCCTCTCTTGTGGCAGGGAATAGAGGGTTTGGTGCAAGTGATGAGGCATAACCGAGTGGCTCTGTGCTGCTCTCTCCAGGAATTCTGGGGAATCCTGAGTGAGGCTTCCAGAGCTGTGGCCAGGAGGTCAAGGGAGTCAAGGGGCCACAGAGGGGTTTCCGGTTCTAGGCCAGCTCTGGAGACAGAGCTGTGGCCCTGAAGGGGACATGAGCTTCTCAGCATGTCTACAAAAGTACGCAAGGGGGAAGAGCGTCTTTAAAATGAGGGAAGTAGTAATAACAAGGACTTGACTTTCCAGGAGCCACAGGGATACTCCATCATCCCTCCAGCTGGAAATCTGCCTCCAGACAGGAGATGGGGCGGGAAGTTTGCAGCCGACACCCAGAGGCCTCGTCTCCGTGAGGAATAAAAGGAGAGAAGGCTGCTTTCCAGGGCCTGGAGGCTGGGCGCGACCCCCCAGGGTGGGCCAAACTGAGTCCGGGCGCGGGTCCGGCGTTCCGGGCTTCCTGGGCGCCTCGCCTTTATCCCACTGAACTTACGGACTCCAGCCGTCTCGCACGGCGTGTTTACGGCGCGGCTGCGGGCGGCGCAGCGAACTCTCGCCGCGCCCGGGGCGGCCAGGGGATTTCCCAGCACGCGTCCGGGTCTGAAGCCCGCACCCGTCCGGGGCGACCGCGGGGCCGCCGGAGAGGTGAGCGCGCCGGGCCCGGGCCGGGCGCGGCCGGGCGCGGCCGGGCGGCGAGGATGCGGCAGGCCGGGCACGGCGCGGCATCCCCCGCACGGGCGCCGCCGCCCCGCCGCCCCGCCGCCCCCAGCTCGCAGGCCGGCGCCGCGCCGCCCCGGGCCGCCGGGGGCCGGGGCCGCGGGGCCGCCGCGCGGCGCGGCCTGCGAGCGCCGCGGGACCCCGGGGAGCGGCGCGGGGCGCGCAGGGGCGCGCGGGGCGGGCGCGGCGCGGGGCGGGCGGCGCGCGCGCGCCTCGGCCTCGCCCGCGCACACGCGCCTCCCGGAGGAGAAAGAGGCGGGCGGGCGGGCGCAGAGCAGCGCGGCGGCGGCTGCAGCGGGCCGGGCCGCCGCGAGGGCAGGGGGCGGGCGGGCGCGAGGAGGGCCGGGCGGGGGGCGGCGGCGCGGCGGCGCGGCCGGCTCGCCGCGCTCCCGTGAGTGTGCCTGCGCGCGGGCCGGCGAGCGGGTGAGTGCGCCGGCCGCCGCCGCCCGGCCGCCGGCCGGCCCGGAGAGGGGGCGGGGGCGCCGGGGGCGCGCGGACGGGCGGGCGGGCGCGGGCGGCGGCCGCCCCGGCGCGGCGGGGATGCACCTTGAGCGGCGCCTCTCGTTGCAGCGCGGGCGGCCGGAGCCTCGGCGGCGGCGGCGGCGGCGGCGGCGCTGACACCTCCCACCATGGACAGCTTCGACTTAGCCCTGCTCCAGGAATGGGACCTCGAGTCGCTGTGGTGAGTCCCCGTGCCGGCCGCTTCGGGAGGGCGGGAGCGGCGAGGGCGGCCGCGGCGGCCCGCGCACCCTCACCTGGGCCGGGGGCTCCGGGCGGCCGGCCGCCGTGGGGGCGGGGTGGGTCGGGGCGCCGGGCTCGCCGGCTCGCGCCTGCCTCCCCGGGGATGCGCGGCAGCCTCCCCGGGATCTGTGCCCCCCGCCCCCGTCCCCTCCTCGGCGGCGGCCCGCCCCGGCCCCGGGGTCGGGGACCTGGTGGCCAGGGCCGGAGCGCAGCCGTGGAGAGAAAAGGAAACGATTTTAAGAACGTGTCGCGAATGCCCGGGGACCCACCCGTCGCCCCTAGCCCGTCTCGCTCCCCTTCCCTCCGCCGGCGCGCCCTCCCGCCTCCCCGGAGCCTCGGGTTCACACCAGCGACCCCCTGGAGTTGGTGCTGCCGCGAAGTGCCCTTCGAGGATGCTCCAGCCGCTCCCTGCCTGCGCCGGGTCTTGGCGGCTGCATCCTTTCTGTCTCCCCCACCCGCTCCCACCCGAGATGGAAAAGTGAGCGCCCGGGTCATGAGACCAGTGTTTCCTCGTGCGGGAATTCCAGAGGCCTTGGCCCAGGGAGACTCTTTTCCTCGAGGTTCACAATTCCTCTGGGCCCTTTCTTCACACCTCAGCACAGTTCCTCCTCCTCCTCCTCCTCCTCCTCACCCCACCCCGCGCCCCGGGTATCCCTTTCTGCCACGCTCACAGCCCGCAGCCCGGGGAGCACTTCGGGTTCCGTTTCTCCGGGATCACCCTGACGAGCTGCTGTAGGTAAACCACCGCTGGAAGCAGTTTAATTCCAGTGATGAGGATGTTAAAAATCCCACCGACTGCTGCAGCATTCCTCTGATTCCCCCTTCTTTCTCGGCCCACCGCCCCTACCCCGCTATATCTTAAATGTTTCCAACCAACACTATTCAGGTGTCAAAATTACTGCCTGCATATTCCTGGAGGAACTTGCGTTGTGTTTAATATTTACGGGGATGAACATCTGCTGGAACAAGCATATTAACTGCACTCTGTTCTGCCTCTGGTAATCGGCTATTGTAGAACTGAGCTTTTTTTCTTTTTTCTTTAATTTAGTAAGGAGTTCACATGTGTCTACAACTGCAAGTGGTGTGCACATGAATATGCGACGTACAGTTTTAAAGCTACGCTTCTTTATGATTTGTGGCTTATATAGATGATATGTGGGTCTATGTATATTTTCTGTGATTCAGGCTTCCAGTGACTTTTATTTTCCTAAAGACAGGTGTAACAAAATAAACTGGACACAAAGCTAGTGCATTATCGAACAGTTTCTTATAAAGAAATCCAGTGATGAGTAAGTGCAGCTTCCTTTGCATAATGCTGGTGCCTGTAAAGCACACAAGGATGGGCCCTAATGTAATAAAACTTTTACGTATTACACTGGAAACTTCAAAGAGCCAGTGTAGAAAGAATATGAAACATGTTATTACTCTATAAAAGTTGCTAATTACTGTGTTGCTGCTCCAGGGGTTATTTCAGCCTTTCATTTACACATACCTATTATTTTATAGGTTTACATTTAGAAATGTTGGTTTCTGGCACACATTCAGCAGATTTCCAGATAGCAACTACAGTTTTAAATAATGACTTCTGCTTTTAAAAGGCAGTTTATCAATCAAAAGGAAGAATGTACTGTTTTGGCATATTTTTATGCTACTTGTCTGCTTGCTGACTCAGACTGAACACCCTCATGACTTTTATAAGTAATATTTTGGGATTATCAGCCATAATTTGTGGGCTCTCCTTGAACAGGGCCTGAGTACTGTTTCCCTTTGCATTCTTAGTTCCCAGCTGAATTACCTGAAGGCAGTCACAGAATAAATATCAGTTGAAATGATTTGAAATTTGTACTAGTTACAGTAAATTTATCCCCCCCAAAAAAGCAAAAATTCGAGGATTTAAAAAAGTTGCTATACATATAATCCGATTTTAATAAATGCATCAATTTTTGGCTTATGAATGTATGCAGATTTTCTTGATCACTATATAGCAGACAGTTTGGATTGACAGAAGGAGTGTTTCTGGTTTTGCAGCTGTAGCATTTACATTCTACAAAAGGTTGTATGTTTCTGATAAGTTAAAGATAAACCAAACTCCTTGATTTAGAAATACGCATTTCTGGCCGGGCTTGGTGGCTCAGCCTGTAATCCCGCGCCTTTGGGAGGCTGAGGTGAGCAGATTGCCTGAGCCCGCGGGTTCGAGACCCGCCTGGGCAGCGAGACCTCATCTCTACAATAAATAAAAAAAACCAGCCGGGCGTGGTAGCGCATGCCTGTAATTCCGGCTACTCGGAAGGCTGAGGCGGAAGGATCGCTGGAGTCCAGCAGGTTGAGGCTGCGGTGGCCGGAAGCGGCCACTGCACTCCAGTCTGGGCGACAGAGTGAGACTCCAACTCAAAAAAAAAAAAGAAAAAAGAAATACGCATTTCTAACATGGCCAGACATTTTCTCAGGTATGGATGGATTTTGGGGTGGTATTTTCTAACTCAATTTTGTGGTTGACCTTCATTTTTAAGTTTATGGCTTATTTTTAAGCTTATGGGTGATTCCGAATAACTAATATCTGAGTACTCTCTGTATATCTAACATTTTAATCTCTGTTGTTTTCTTATGTGAATCTTCTAATAATCCTGGATGTGGTAAATGGTAGTAGTCCCATTTTATAGATGAGAAAATAGAAGCTTTGAACTGTTAAATTACTTTACTGAGGCCATAAAACAAATAACAACGGACTTTTAAAAACTAACACTTACTGAAAACTTACTATTATCAGACGTTGTTCTAGATATATTGCATTTTAGCTCATTTGATCTCTACAACATTACAAAGCAAATACTGTTATTAGTCCCATTTTACAGATGGGGAAACTGACCATGGGAGATCAGGCAACTTGCTCAAGGTCAGACATCTAGAAGTGGAGCAACCACAGTTAATCCAAGAAAAAAACTTCAAAACCCAGTTTTCTGACTTCAAATCCAGCGCATTTTCTAGAGTATGTCAAAAGTCTCTTAGTTGACAGGGACAGCGCTGAAATTAATTACAAAGCAAAACTTTGGTGGATCGGAAGTTAAGGTTGTGTTAAAATGTCAGAGAAGGAGCCCTAAAGGGTATTGGTCTAAAATTAAAAATTTGAAAACAAAACGACTGTGTATGATTTAGGAAATTATGTCTTTCAATTATGAATTTGCTTATAAAAGAGAAACATTTTAAATAAAGAGCATTGAAAACTTCTCCCTTTAATTCATTACAGTAAACTACTTTTCCTTGGAGGGTGAAGAAGGAAATACATATTAGTGGCAAAATAATCTTATTTTAATTTCTAACAACTTTTTCTAATTGGTGGACATGGTTTTCCAATAAAACAAATTGCAGTTTATTAGTTGTGACTGTGGCTTTGAACCTGAGCTAGTTTATTCTAAGGGTCACAGAAAGTGTCCTCAAACGACTTATAGATAATATGAGGGGAAATCCTCAGTACTGTTGAATATAATCAATATAGACAATTGACAGATAATTCAGGAACCACCTCCTCTGCCTCTTTGCACCCCCTTCCCCTCACTCAGAAACATCCATACTTATTTCTCAGGTTGGCTCTTTTGAGCCTGAATTACCCACTTGGCTGTTTCAGCTTTTCTTTTCAGCCATACTTTCCAGTTGAGAAGGGTAGCCCTAATGTCCGCCTCTAATTCCACTTCCCATTTCTGGTTTGAAGTGAGACTGAAGGACTTGGAACAAGGTGGAGGTGCTCACTCAGTTCTCTGCTCTGTGGCTTCCTTCTGTAGAGTCCTGAAAAGATTCAGTGAGTTCACAGGGACAGGTATACAGAGGAGCAACACCCCTGCTCAGGCGTCCCTTGCTTTCCCTGCTCCTCCTCCTGTGGTCCACCAGCTTTTGATTAGCTGCCAGACATAGAAGCCATCCTCAGAGCCTTTAAAATAATGACCATCCCTTTTAACAGGCTAACTGTTCTTTCATTTATTCACTTAACGAATATTTATTGATCATCTCTTAAGTACAAGACCTTGTGCTAGTTGCTGTGGGGGTTGCAGAGATGAATAGCGCATAGGTTGTGAATATTACTGCCTAGTCAGGGAACCAAGAGAGGTACATAAGTGAGAAAGGAAATTTTTGACACTGGTGATTCAGAAGAGAGACCATATTTGGGATTAGGGTGGATGGTGGAGGAGGGAAGGAGGAAAAATTGAGTTTGAAAAAAAAGGCCTCCGTGGAAAAGGTGGCCTTTGAACTAAGTCTTGGCAGATGAATGGGATTTTTACAGATGGTGGGGGTGGGGGTATTGAGAGGACATAGAAGCATCTTGAGCAAAGAAAGAAAGACACAAAGGCTTTCATGGTGTCTCTGAAAGATCCTTTTATGAATCATGGTGGAATTACCTAGACCACATATTTTAAAGATGCAGAACTTTGTAGTCATGAGCTAGTTTCAATGAGTGAGAAAGTTTTCCAAAATGAACTTAATCAAACTTGTATTTAATCTTCCTTAAATATGAAAACATTTTAATCATTGGGGAAAAGGCTGTTGAAATACAATGATAAATATTTATATCTATCCAACTACTCACCCTGTTCCTCCATAGCTTCCTATAAGCCAGAATCTATACATTTCTGTTCAAGTAGGCAGTATACTTTATATTCTTTTTTTCCCCCTTTATGTTAAAGATGTGGGATACAGTTCAGGATTAGGTATACAAATGTTCATTATGCAGGTATGCTTGTTGATGAGGTATGCCCCTCTCTCCCCTGGCAGTTTCCCTCAACTGCTAATCCCACCCACCCCCCACCCCCGGCAGTTTCCCACTACTGCCAATCCCTTTCTTACAGTATTATGATAATTGTTCAAGGTCCGCTTATGAGTGAGAACTTATGGTAGTCTGTTCTTTGTTTCTGTGATAGATCACTGATCACTATAATAGACTCTAAATCCAACCAAGTTGCTGCAAAGTCCATATGTTTGTCCTTCTTTATGTCTGCATAATACTTCATTGTGTATATGTACCACATTTTAAAAATCCAGTCCAGCTTTGATGGACAGCATGGTTAGTTTCATGTTTTTGCAATTGTGAATAGAGCTGCAACAAACATGCGTGTGCAGGTATCTTTTTGGTAGAATGACTTGAGTTGTTCTGGGTATATTCCCAGTAGGGTTAGGGTTAGGGTTATTCTTTTAAATTGGAGCCTTTGAAGCTATAATAAATGGATCATTTCATACTCATCAATTTGTTCATTTCAATGAGCATTCACAGAGGATTAGGCATTACTACAGAATAGGTTCTATAGGGCAGTGCCTTTCAAATGCTTTAGACCATGACCCACAGTAACGAATACACACTAAACAGCACCACCCACCACACCCATGCGCATGTGTACACATAACTGAAACAAGAGTGTCACAAAATAGCATTTACTCTTACTATGTATGATGCACTTTGATATTTCCTATCCCATTTCTTCTTTTCTTTTGAAAAATTTTCCACGTATGGGTCGAAACCCACAGTTTGAAAAACCCCCCTATAGAATGCAAAGGAGAGTCTGACTTTTGGGAACTTATAGGAGAATACCCACACCCACAGATATCTGCAGTACAAAGCGGGCACTGCCACTTTGAGAAGGTTGTGGGCACATCCTGTTGAGTGGTATTTGAACTGGGCCTCGGAAAAGTAGAACTTCAGAAGGAGGAAATAAAAAGGAAGAAAATTGTGAGGAGGGAAGACTGAATAGAACTATGGAGGGAATAAAGTATGGCGCTTGTTTGGTGAAGATAGTTACTAACACATGGTAGAAATAGACTGTGCTCCTCTGAGGGGCAAAGGGTGAAGCAGAGACACTAACACCTGAGTTTCCGTAAGGATGCTGTCCAGGAGTGCCCACCTGGTGCTCTTCAAGTCAACCACCAGCCCATGTGCCCAGTCTACAGCTTCCCCCAGGCCTCCTTGGTCAGATGTCCCAGGCCCCTCATGGTGTCCGGAAACTCCACAGATCCCTGATCTTGACCTTCAGGTGCCTGGGCCCTTTCCTTCAGCTCCAGTAAAGCAAACATTTAAAGGCCCACTCCTATCCCTTTTTTTTTTGACAGCCCTTGTGGGGCTGACAAAGCAGATCGCCAGAACACAAAGGAAGGGCAGAAGTAGAGTGCACATGTCCTGAGCTCCAGGTGTCCTGGAGCTGTCCTGGTTGGCTCCCCCTCATTGACCAAAGGTGACCAAATAGTTGGCTGTAGCGGCTCTCATTGGCTGAAAGCCTCAGAGTGCACCCCGAGCATGGAAAGAGGCCTCAGCAGGTATAGGCAGGGAGATGCTTCTAAGAAGAGTGGCTCCAGGCTAGGGCCTGTGGGTGGCAGCAGTGATGGGGCTGCTCTCCAGCTTGGAGGAGGCAGGGAGGGGCCAGTGGAAGGCAGTGGAGTGCTGCTTCTGCTCTTGAGGAGCATTATTGGGTGGGGCGTGTTTTGGAAAGCTGAGTGGAGAGAGTGCAGAGGATGCCATCTGGGCTGGGGGTCGCCAGGATATCAGGAAGGAGGGTACCAGGGAGGATGCCTGTTGGATATGTGGATGCGGTTTTAACTAAATGTCTTTTGATGACGATGGAGATGAGTATTGTGTGTGGGGAAATGATTCCTTCCTGTGTTCCAGATTCTCTTTTGTGAAAATGTAGGAGGGTTATAAAATGCTAAGAATCTATTTTGGGAGAATGTCCTTGTGAACCAGAATGGGTCTAATCAATGACACTTTTAGATTAGCAATTTAAACGAGGTCCTTTGGCTTAACACACATTAAAATAATAGTCAAATTAAAAAAAATAAGTAATCTTTCAATATGGAATACAAGATTTTTGTGTGTGTGAATGGAATTTTTAACCTGGAATAGCTTTGCATGTGTAATTTTTTAAATTTTTTATTTTGTGGAGAAAGCCTTGGTGGCAAAATATAGGCCATAAAAGACGATTTTTTAATATCACTTAATGGTAACATAATGGTTTTTTTTTCTTTGTTTCATTTCAAAGTGAAATCCATAAAACTTATTTTCAGCGTTGGCTGTTCCCTTTTGTCTGGGAAGTTAATTGAGCTTTCTGAATTCAACTGGCTCCAACCTTGCTTTGTGTTTGGCCCTGGGCAGCTCATGATTTTTCTCATTTCCTATTCTCAGTCTTGGTTTAATCACTTAGAAAATGACAGCACTTATACTGGCCTACCTCATAAGGTTGTGATGTTAAGTAATAAAAGTGTCAATTGCTCTATGAATGCCAAATGTAGTTCTTCTGTACCTTTTGCTTCCTTAAAAATGTCTCTTCTTCACAAACAAGGAAGGATACAGAAAGGCCATATTGGGTCAAGCTCAGCAGTCCCTGTGTTGCAGAGTTCTGTGTCTGGCAGTAGGACCCAGGGATGTTTTTGAGTAGAGGTTGGTAGTTTTTCTTAGTTAAGCATCATAGTCCAGCAGACAAATATGCCTTTACTTATGGCGGTACTACTAACATGTGTAGATGTATTAACCGTTACATAATCTTTGATGTTTCACTGAGAATGTATTGCATTACCAACCATTACATCAAATGACTTCATTTGGCACTGTGGGTCTCATTAAATTATGTCAGGCTAATCATACTTTAGTTTCGCTAGAAACAAAACACACAGTTATACCAGGGTAAGAGGATACTGCACAATCCAAGAAACGAAGTGGGTTTAGTGTGAGGAATCTAACACCTGGGGACCTGATAGGGGCCTCAAGTGTTTGAAGGCCTTTTGTTGGGAAGTGGGAATAGAGTTGTTCTGGGTTGCTCCAGCACAAGTAAGATCAGTGGGTGAGAGCATTTAACAGTGATGTGATGGGGGCTGTCTCAAAGGGTAACCGTTGCCTTACTTTGTAGCAAGACATTCCTGGGTAAGCTGGCCAGCAGCAATAGGTTATCGCTGAGATTCTTTCTGATTTCAAAATTCTATGACCATGCACATCACAGAATAGCAGGAATCAAAGAGTACAGAAGCCATTCATTGTATTCACTTGTATATTTTCCCCTCTGCAATTTCACCACTCACCTGTGGAGAAAGGCTTAGAGGGTACTTAAACTTCTTCACATAATTTCTTCTCAGGAGGCTCATTGTTAGTGGAGGTCAGCAAAAATGTCTGTAATTTGGAGACTACTCTAACATAGCAACCCAGTTTAGAGTTATGTGCTTAACCTGATACGGAAAATAATTTTATTTTTCCTTTTTTTTTAATGGGCAGGAAATTAGTTTTCAGGAATCCCCTAGAGGGCTGTAATGTGAGTCTGTTGGTCTTAGTTAAATTTTTCTTGTCATATCTGTACTGATTACCTGAGTTATGAAGTGACAAAACAAATTTTCTGCCAATGTTCATTGAAATGTTAATTAGTTACCTGGCAGTTTAGATAGAAAAAGGCCTGGCTGTAGTGGCGTATTGCAAGTTCTGGGGAAAAATTGTCTATTTTTGTTTTAAAATTTCAAAATATATTTGTTTTTCTGTAGAATACTTCTGGAGGAAGAGAAAGACTCAGGGCATAGAAAACTGTTTTGAGAGCATAGTTCCCTATGATTAACTCTAATCCAGGAAATGTTTCTCAAACTTTAATGTGCATCCTAATAACCTAGAGACTTTGTTAAAATATGCATTCTAATTTAATAGGCCCAGGGCGGAGCCATGAATCTGCATTTCTAACCAGCTCCCAGGTAATTGTGTTGGTCCACAGACCTGACTTTGAATTGTAAGGACTAAATTGATAAATAATTCCTTTGAAAAGAAGCTCTTTCGAAACACTGCATTTTCTTCTCCTTATTTTGGGGAGGCTTTTGTGTAAGAACGTTATAGTTTCATAAAGCTTGAAGGTTACATTTAGATGCAGCATTTATTTTAGTGTTGTGAATCTTTCTTACACCATTCTGATGAGTGAGGAGGTGGTTAATTGTTTTGTAGTGGGGATAAGGTGGAAGTAAACATAAAAACCTAAGTAAACACAATTTGTAATAAATAGGCTAATCACTTTTTACAGCTTTTCCTGTCTTACTCGACCTTCTAGGACTGGATCCTTTTGCAGCATCAGGGGTGAAGGCTGAGAGTGCCTGGACGCTTTGGGGTTTGTAGAAAATCTCGCAACTCCTGTAAGGTGCCCGGGATTCAAACCAAATGTCCTTATTCTCTCCTAGCCACTCTCTTTGGGAGGGCAGGGGTGAGGGGTTGGGATGGGAGCGTGATTGGTGGGGGCAGCTGTTGCGCTACCCCGTGGCCATAGCTGCAGTTTGCAACTTTCTTAGCATCCTGGGAGAAATCACAACTCAGATTCCAAGTGGAACCAGTGGTAGGTATCCAACACCTCAGCTGGGAATCTTTCATCCCAGCTTGGTGGCCATCCTCTTGCTGAGATATTACCATCGTACCCCGAGTCCCTTAGGTGGTCAAACTTGCCTGCAGTTTCTTTGTTTAACTTCCAATCTGATTTCAAGAGAACAGTGTTTGCTTACAGAACTGACGATGTGAGGAAACACAGCACAATTGACTTTGTGTGTTCTGTGAGATTGGTGGGACGTTTATTAACTCTATCTTTCTAATGAGGATGTGTGTGTGCACATAAGCACATGCGTGTCCATGTGTGGATGTGTGTCCACACACATTTTCATTCTCTGAGGTGGGCTTGAAGGCCGTTACTGACAAGAGAAAGCCAGATTGGATTTACACAATCGTGGGTATTTCAGATTTGAGAAAGAAAGCTGAATTTTCAGGAATAGGAAGACAGATTTAAACCTGGCAGCCCAGTGTGAACTGGTGGAGGTGGTGCCTGCAGTAGTATTAAGCATGTCTGGGGCCATAGTTCTTATTTATACTCCTGGTAGCCATTATATTGCCTTATATGTCAGGGTCCATTTGGTAATCTAATTGTGTCTAACCATTTATTGTAATATGTAGCACTACTTTCCACTAATTTAACTTGTCCTTCAGATTGGGGGAAGTAGAGAGGGAAATTATTGCCCTCAACCTGGAGCTAGGTCAGACCCATAGTAAGGTCAACAAGTGTTTGGGTATTGCTTTTGTACTAGTGCCCTCAAATTAATGTGTTTTCTTTCACACTGAAGAAAATACAGTTTACTGGATATCAATATATAGTACTAACAACAGGATGCTCAGGTTGTGTAGACAATGCACCAAAAAAAAAAAAAAAAAAGACTCTCCCAGACTCAGGTTTACTCTGTTGGGTCCTAAAAAGAGAGATTCAAGAGTTTCTTAAGAACAGAAAAAACAATTGATGATAGTCAGCTAAATTTTGAACTTTAGTAGTCTTTTAGGGCTCTTGGCTTGGACTTTGGCCTTGGTTGAGAGGGTAGGTTATCAGCACGGCCCCACTTGCTGCTTTTCCGACCAGTCATGTTCCATGGCAGCTGTCTTTTCTTGGAAATGCTGAGGTGGAACGTGCTGTTGGAGGCTGAGTAGCAGGTACCTTCATTGGCTGTAGACTCTGCAGTTTGCTGAAATATTGCTCAGAGTATCCTGGAATGAAGCAGGTAGACCTTCCTGGCCAGGTCTTTGCAGTTTCCTCAGGATCCAAATGTTTAGGTCCTCCTAAACATCCTGCCTAGCCCCTGTTCTATTCTGTAGTGGTGCTGGGAATGTGAGTTCACCTGAAGGGAGGATATAGCTGAAGAGACCCTCTGAGCAAAATAAACAAGCTGTTAGTCATCTGGAAGAAACAAGACTGCGACATCAGCAGAAATGAGAAAACCAGACTACACCAACAAGCGGGGTTTTCTGTTTTGGTTTAAAGTCAACTGGGTCAGTACTTTATCGTGGCATACTAGTCGTGGCTCTAGCTGTGTTATTCTCCAGGCCTTTGGCCTAGCCTGCATTGTCTGGGTTCAATTTACAGTGATGCAGGTAAAGTCCATGCATGCCAGAGCACAACCGGTCATCAGGTGCTGTGAGATATTTTGGAGGCCAGGACAGAATTTCATGTAGAACCTGTTGACTCCTTCTCCAAAGCGTGTCCTCATGCAGGGAGGGCAGCTCACCTGGTAACACAAGGACTCTTTTATTTGTGTTCTTTTCATTGAAGATAGTTCTTTCTCCAGAACATAGCACAGCTTCTTTGGAGAACTAATCTTTGTGGGTAAGTTCTTTTAATTTTTAAAAAAACGTAAGTTGAGTTTAATCTTTTAGTATGAGCAGAATTCCTAAGAAATGTTTTGGGGGGGGGCAGGGGAGGGGAAGAAAAAGAAAAGTCTTTGATGGGAAAGCTGGTGACTTTTACCTACTACCTAGCCATCCTGCCCTTCCCCCACCTTGAATTAAAACTCCAAGGGCTGAGTTAACAAGTTCCAGGTATAGTCATTAAATACTTATAATCTGAAAGAAAGTGTGGTATTTTGGTTTCTAATACTTAGTTAGAAAACTAGTTCTATAAATTAATCTGTATTATTTTTCTTACTCTTGTCCCTTAGCAGGACAAAAGTAATATTTTAGAGCTCTAAAAAATTATATACAACACTGACCATGGTATGTATACAGTATAGAGGGCATTAAGCTGCTCTCTGTAGCTTTTTTCCTCTGGATTTATAGTTTCTGGGTTGAGATGAGCAACCATTTATTGAGCCAGACACAGACATGAATAGATCACATTTAGAGCCCATGACGTGCTTATACTTTAGCCTGGAACATATTTCAAATTGTCTAAGCAGAGTTTTTACCTGCCTGAAATCTTGTGGAGTATATAAAAGGGTACCCTACCAAGAGTGGAGGTTTAGGAAAGATTCCTGGAGAAAGTGATATCTGATTGGAGTCTTAAAGGATGAATAGGAGTTAGCCAGGTGGGCGCAGGGGGGATATGGCAGGTACAACAATGTAAGCGATGGCAAAGAAGTGGAAGTTAGCAAGTTGTGAGCCATAGCAGTAACTAGTACAGGTAGGTTGCAGGTCTGTGGCATTCAAGGGGGAAGGTTGGGGAGTGGAGTAAGGGTCAGTTTTGGAGGGCCTTGAGTCACTTTCTAAGGAGTTTGAACATTTCTGTTTTTTTTTCTTTTTTTAAGAAGCTTGAACATTTTTCCATAGGTGGCGGCCAGCCATTGATAGCTTTGAGCAGGTGCGCAAAATGGTCACATTTACATTTTGTTATTGTTTCTGAAAGGAATGTACATGGATGAGTCTGGTGGCCATGTCTGGAGGATCAGGAGGTGAGGCAGAGAGTAAGAGCTGACCAGGAGGGAGAGGAGGGGAGGGTTGAGAGAGGTGCTGAGAGGATTATGCTGGCAGGGCTTGCTCATTGCCTGGATGGAGCAGGGATGAGAGGCCAAAGGTGCTTATTGGATATCGAGCTTGTGTGGGGAGGTAGGAAAGAAGGGGGAAGAGCAAGCTGAGTGGAAAAAGATGAAGTGTTTGGATTTAAATATGTGGCGTTTAAGTGCCGGTGGGCCATGCAGGTAGAATTGCCTGTAGTTTCTACTGTATGATCCTGACATTTAGAGGACAGTTCAGGATCGAAGTTAAGTATTTGGGAGTTACAGGTATACAGGTGCTGGTGGAAGCCATGAAATTGGACAGGATTGTCTAGGAAGGAGGAGGAGAGAAGGAGAAGCAGGCTAAAGGCATTGGGGGAGAGTAGGCAGGAAAGCCACCCTTGAAGGGGGTGGGGAAAAAAGGTCGGAGAGCTAGGAGACTGTGAGTGAGTGGGATCTGTGGTCAGTTGCTGCAGCATCGTCACCTAAGACAGACCGTCCAGGTGAAAGAGAGGTTGGGAGGTGGGAAGAAGGGGCCTGTGAGTGTTCTCACCCCCAAGGGGAAAGATGGGTAAACTGAAAGTCATCTGAAATTGTGTAAGGTGATTTTTTTTTTCCATATAGCTCATCTTAAAGCTGCTTCTTAGGTTCTACGTAAAGTCAGACTGTCTCTTCTAGCTGTGTGATTCTGGTTTTATAAACTTCTCAGAGAAGCAGGCAGGCCGGGCCCAGAATAAGAGGAAGAACAGGAGGGTAGTACGGATGTACGTACCTTGGGGGTAGACCTCGGGTATAGGGAAGACTTCTTAAAAAAATGTATCCATGCGAAATGGAAGTTTTAGAGAACGGAGCCACAGAGAAGAGGATAGCATGAAATGTTAAACTGTAAAAGGCAACGAATATTTTCTTCATAGTTATTTTTGAATAAATGATTTAAATGAAAAGTCTGTATAAGCCCCTTTAAGCATAAATCTATATCATTCTATCTGTAACTTAGAGTGTTTTGTAAAGTAGTCTTGATTCAGAAGTAATTGAGTGAAGCTACATAGCCAGGAAAAATTAGCGAACTTGCCTACTTGTGCACTGCTTTAAGTGGAGTTTTAAAAATTGTTCTCAGACAGAGAAGGCTTGAAGGAGCCCCAGATGTTGTTCTGACATCTAATGGCAGTGTCTCCTTGGAAGGGTACTTAGGCCAGCTGGCCTCAGGGTGTTTTAGTATTTATGTGTAGGGAAGTGCAGTGAGTTCTTTCCATGTACTATATTATCTCATTTAATCTTAATTACCTGTGAGGTAGATTCTATGTTTCCCTATTTTATGGAGAAGGAAACAAAGGCACAAGGTAATTTGCCCAAGGTCCCACAGCTACTAGGCTGAGTTGAGATTTTAACTCAGGCATTCTGACTTCAGAGCTCCTACATATAGCCAATATTCTATAATAAGTATCTCCTAATGACAGATTCATAGGGCATGCATTCTGAGGTCTCTCAAACCTTAAAATATATGTGATATATATGTACATATACATACATAAATATAAATGGTCCCCAGCAGGTACAGTGAGATATATACGGAAAAACATCTCGAGATTTATTTTGAACTTTTAAACTCAGAATGAATAATGTAGTATTTTGTGTCCAAGTTACTGTATATTTTAGTCTAGTGGAATTCTAATTAAACAGGCTTCACTGTGCACGGATTGCTGGTAATTCATTGTCATTTTAGGTACTGCTTTTTGTCAGTGTTTAAAATGTGTAAAAACACAGTCTATATATTTTCTCTTAATTATTTGTATACCTCATAAAACCTCTAATTTGACAAGTTTTATGAATGAAGAAAATGGTAACAACTGTTCACCACAGCTGGTCAAATCTACCATAACACCTAAATGTAACTTTATTAATAACAATCATGATAGTGTAGCAATAAAATTTGGAAAACTACCTTATGAAAGTCATCTGAAATTGTGTAAGGTGATTTTTTTTTTCCATATAGCTCATCTTAAAGCTGCTTCTTAGGTTCTACGTAAAGTCAGACTGTCTCTTCTAGCTGTGTGATTCTGGTTTTATAAAACAGTGTTGCTTTGATGACAAGAAAGAGTAAACGTGTTTAATTTATGTCACAAGGAAGTTGGGAAAAGTAAAAACAATAGATTCTTGGTTTAAGGGAGTGTGACATATTGGATCAGATGACAAAAATAACTTTAAATGTCTTCTTTAAAAATCTTTGAGACTAGGACATTAATTTTTAAGGTAGGTTTAAACAATTCTGCTTGGCTGGCAAAATTCTAGAAAGGCTCATTTGATGATGGGAGGTACAGGGGGTTCAGAGTCAACCTGTGATGGGTTCAAATTCTGATGTGCCGTTTACTAGCTGTGCCATCTTCAACAAGTGATTAAACCTCTCTGAGCCTCAGGTTCCTTATATAGAAATGAGGTGATATTGCCACCGGTCTGTCATGAAGATTACATGAGATAATGTTCTTTTATCTTATAGAAGATCTCTTCCTGCAGTCTATTTTTTGTTCTTACTGAAACTTATCCCCTCTTTTGAATTTTCATGACAACAAGGGAACTGATAAAAAAGGTCAGTGAAATGTTTCCACCCAAAGATCCGAGGTTTCCACGTGACAGGTATAAAATATTAGGCAAATTGTTTTTGAAAGTATGAGTTTATTTAGCATGTCATCTCTGAACAATTTGCTTTCACCGTGTGGAAAATACTGTGCATTCAGTTATTCTGTCTTGATTCTTAATAACTTGACTTTACTTGCCACATACAAATAGAATCAAATTCTGCATGGAGAGTAAAATTCATATATACATATATGTATGTATGTATATGATGTATATAATGCATATATATTATGTATGTATAATATATATGAAGGGAATTAGGTAATAAATGATCTGATTTACAGAAAAAAATGTTTCATTAATGCTTTCTTTAACCAGAGCTTTACTGGTAACTTGCCTGGTTTTAATTTTTTTTTATAATCAATATTTTTTATTATGATATTGTGGGGCACAGTTAAGGGTTAGGTATACAAATATGCTTCGTTCAGGCACCCTTGTTGATAAGAGGTGTCTCCCCGTCCCCAGACAGATGTTTACTACCATTAATCCCATCTCCCTTCCCCTCCCCCCCTTAATTTTTGAAAAAAATGTAAACAGCCAAAGAAGATATGTGAACCTACAAATAAATAGGGAATTATAATTGACTAATGATGACAGTAAGTGAATGTGTATTTAATGTAGTCCCAAAATAGAGTGTATGAAAGGAATTTCCTGGAACTTATCAGGAAGTCCTGGAGCATAGGTTCACTTTTACATCGTGAATTTGAGAGTAGGCAGGCTGTGTATTCAAGTCTTCAATAAATAAATAAATGTAATGCTTTTTGAAATGCAGAACAATTTTCCTTTCTATATATGTTTAGTTTTTTTTTTTTTTTCTTGAGTGGGAATCTCACTCTGTTGCTCAGGCTGGAGTGCAGTGGCACGCTGCTCACGGCTACTGCAGCCTCGATCTGCTGGGCTCAGGTGATCCTTCCGCCTCGGCCTTCCTAGTTGCTGGAACTACAGGCATGCGCTACCACACCTGGCTAATTTTTTGCTTTATTGTAGAGACGAGGTCTCGCCAGTTGCGTAGGCTGGTCTCAAACCTGTAAGCTCAGGCAATCTTCTCGCCTCCGCCTCCCAAAGTGCTGGGATAACAGGTGTGAGCCACTGTGCCTGGCTGTATGTTTAGTTTACCTTACTTACATAAGAAGCATGATCTGTATTATTGTGCTAAGATACCACTTCGACATCAATTCCAGTGAAAATTAAGAAGGAAACAGTTTCCACCAATATTGTGAAGTACTTAATGGCATTTAAAATCTCTGGGAGGCTGGGACAAAGTGAACATATAAACGAAATAAGTGAAAATTTAGCCGTTACTTTCCAGTTTGTATGAGCACTAAGATGCAATATCTTGAACTGATTGCAAGAGCTCTAAAGTATATTGAAGGAAACCCATTAGAAAAGAATTAAAACTTGAACAGATTAGCTGCTCTTTAATGGTCCCAATAGAAGATCTTTGTTGCTTCAAAATCTTTTCTAGTTTTAATCACTCAATCTTCTTGGCTATATGAGCAAAAGCATCTTTCCTCCTACATTTTCCAGAACTGTGTGCCTACCAAGGAACATTTCTTCTAACCAAATATCATGGATAGTTTTAAAAGATAAGTAAATCCTGAATTTTTTATTTCTGTATCTCAGGTTGAGATTAATAAAATTAAAAGGGGGAAGCATCTTAGGCGCTAATAATTTTTTAGTGATAAAACCATGCATCACTGATGTTTTTACTTTCTTTTTTTATATTGATTTTGTATACACTTCACTGAGTGTATTCATGAGTATGTGTATTCCTTAGCATTTTATATATACAAGATCATATCATCTGTGAATAGAGATAGTTTTGTTTTGTTTTTTTCCATCCTAGCTGCCTTTTATTTTTTTCCTTGCCTAATTGGCCTGGTTAGAACCTCCAGTAGAATGCCAAACAATAATGGTGAGAGTAGACATCCTTAGCTTGTTCCTGATCTTAAAACAAAGCTTTCAGTCATTCACTATTGAGTATCATATTATCAGTGGGTTTTCCATAGATGTCCCTTATTAGGTTGAGGAAATTACCTTCTATTCCTGGTTTTTGAATTTTTTTTTAATCACAAAAGGGTGTCTAATTTTTGTCAAAGACTTTTTCTGTGTCTGTTGAGATAATCATGTGAGTTTTAGTCTATTAATGTGGTTTAATACATTGACTGATTTTCATATGTTGAACCAACCTTGCTTTTCCAATACGTCTCATTTGGTTGTGGTGTATAATCCACTTCTATGTTGCTGGATTTTTTTGCTAGTATTTTGTCAAATGACTTACTTTTTTGGAAATATACTTTTTCTCAGTTTCTTCTTTGATATTGAAAGCTCATAACACAGGAGATGAAAATAAAGGAACATGACTTTCTCAGGACTTGCCCATGGAAATATGAAAACTTTGTTCTATACATACTCTGAATGACTGTCCTTTAAGTAAGGAAAATAAAATCTCAAAATATGCCTGTGTGAGTACTCAAGTTCAGAAACTTTTATATAATGTGTTTTCTAAGAATTTTAACTTGACACATGCTGAAGAAATTCTCACATAATGTTATTTCTTATATAACACATTTAAATTTTAGGTCCTGACCTTGTGCAAGTCATTCAGTTTTCTTAAAGCTTAGTTTTATAATCAGTAAACGTGATTATAATGAACAAGTAAAATATGGTATGTGCATATGGTCATAAGATGTTACCTGGTGAGAAGATATAATTATATAAGCATGTACATATCATTATTTAACCCAGGTGTCACAAACTCAAATACTATCAGGAGCTAAGTGATCAAGTAAATGTCTGAAACACTAACACAGTTGGATGTCATGGGGCTTGTGGCCCTTGGGAAACCCCATTATCTTGCTGCAATACATATAAAATCAAAGCAAAACAAGCAAAATAAACCCAAGCGTCCACCGTCTTAGCCAGGCATCACACATCTGTCTTCTCTATGGCAGTGGTCCCCAACCTTTTTGGTATCAGTGCCCAGTTTTGTGGAAAACAATTTTTCTATGGACTGCAGCGGGGAGATGATTTCGGGATGATTTAAGTGCATAACATTTATGGTGCACTTTATTTCTATTATCATTACATCATAATATATAATGAAATAATTATACAACTCACCATAAAAAAAGAGGCGCAGACAGAAGTGGTAAATAAAATAATGGGCAGGCCATGCACAGACTAAAATAAGTGTCAGATTCTGACTTAAGACCCACCACCGGATGCATGTGTTGAAGTACCTCAGCTCACTTGCTCCTCACTGATAGGGTTTTGATAAGAATCTGCAAGCAATTGACTAATTATTGTCTCTGTGCAGTCAAACCTCACTGCTATTGTGAATCTATATTTGCAGGCATTCCCCAGTGCTAGCATCACTGTCTCAGCTCCACCTCAGATTATCAGGCATTAGATTCTCATAAGGAGTGCACAGTGTAGATCTATTGCATGCGCAGGTCACAATAGGGTTCATGCTCCAATGAGAATCGATGTTGCTGCTGCTCTGACAGGAGGTGGAGCTCAGGCAGTAATGCAAGCTATGGGGAGCACCTGTAGATGAAGCTTTGCTTGCTCACCTGCTGCTCACTGGTACAAGTCCGTGGCCCAGGGGTTGGGGACCCATGCTCTATGGGATCCATCATCGAGAAAGTCACTGATAAAGTGCAAGACCCTGCAGCCTAGTTTCAGCTCCACTGTGAGGGAGGCTTTAACTTCTTTTCTTCATTTTCTCATTTGTAAAATGCAGATAATGTACATCTTGCGTAACTCCAACTGCTGTTGTGAGAGGATTAAAATGACATGACGTATGAAAATAACTTGAAAACTACCAATTCCTATATAAATATATGGAATTTTGTTTTTCTTTTTCTATAAATCTTAACTTTTCTTTTTTTTTTTTTTTGAGTTGGAGTCTCACTCTGTCACCCAGACTGGAGTGCAGTGGCCGCTCCCGGCCACCACAGCCTCGACCCAGTGGGCTCCGGCGATCCTTCCGCCTCAGCCTTCCGAGTAGGTGAAATTACAGGCATGCACTACCACGCCTGGCTGATTTTTTTTTAATTTATTGTAGAGATGAGGTCTCACCAAGTTGCCCAGGCAGGTCTCGAATCTGCGGGCTCAAGCAATCCACTCACCTCAGCCTCCCAAGGCGTGGGATTACAGGCTGAGCCACCGAGCCCGGCTGTTTTTTCAGTTTTAAGGAAGTATTTAATTGTATTACAGGTAATTCTGCAATATCAAATTTGTTGTATTTCACTAAGCATGATTTTTTTTTTCTTTTTCTTTTTTTTTTGAGTTGGAGTCTCACTCTGTCGCCCAGACTGGAGTGCAGTGGCCGCTCCCGGCCACCGCAGCCTCGCCTGCTGGGCTCCGGCAATCCTTCCGCCTCAGCCTTCCGAGTAGCCGGAATTACAGGCACGCGCTACCACGCCCGGCTGATTTTTTGATTTATTGTAGAGATGAGGTCTCGCTGCCCAGGTGGGTCTCGAACCCGCGGGCTCAGGCAGTCCACTCACCTCAGCCTCCCAAAGGTGCGGGATTACAGGCTGAGCCACCGAGCCCGGCGATTTTTTTTTTTTCTAGTTTATCGTCAGTATTGTGGTATCTCCAGTGCCTTCTCCAAATTATTTTGAGTCAGACACTGATAATTATACTCAGTTTCTATAGTTCTTCATAATAAAGTAATTGATATACAAATAAATATATTTGGGTAAATATACTATGGGAAACCAGAAAATATTTAACCTTTATTAACTTTTCTATTTGAAATAATTTTATTCTCTCAAGAGAGTTCTCTTTATGGTACTTTTAGATATTATTAAGATATGTGAAATTATACAAGACCTTCATAATAAATACACTTATTTATCCAGTGTATATAATAAGACATCAAACGGAATTTTCTTTTTGTGAATATTTACATATATTTTATGGTTCATTTCTTAGTTTTAAAATAAATTTTACTATGATTTTACTCATTTAAAAACTTTTTATTGATACATAATAGTTGTATATTTTTATGAGGTACATGTAATATTTTGTTATACGCATAGGATGTGTAATGATCAAGTCTCTTTGTGTTCATTTTATTGTCAAATTATCAAACACAAGCAATCTGTTTTTTTGTACTGTAACAATTCCCCCTGGTGTGCAAATTGGTTGTAAGGCATAGTAATGACAAAGAGCACGGACTCTGAACCAGATAGTCTGAAGTCTAATCCCTGCCTCTGTCACTTGCTAGCTATGGATAACTCTATTTTGTCAATTGTGAACCATGCAAAAGAATAATACCTACCAAAAAAGGGCTGGTGTGAGGATTAAATGAGTTAATATGTGTAAAGTACTTTTAGTACAGTGCCTGGCACGTGGTAAGTGCACAATATATGTTTAGCTTTTTTTTTTTTTTTTTTTTTAGTGGTAGTCGTTGTTACTAATTGTACCTGGCGTATGACCTGGTGCATAGCATGTGGTCATTGAGTGTTTATTGAATAGATGAAGACCTGAACCAATTACTGTAAAGCTTTGTTAAGTATATCATTTTTCGTTTTTAAGCTGTATCCTGCATGCATAGGTCCAAAAGCATCAACGATTTGTAGTAGAACAGTGTAATCAAGGAGAAAGAGTATTTGGTCAAAAAGACTTGTGGTTTTCACCGGGAAGTTAGAACCTGGACCAGAACCCAGACAATCTGTTTCCCAGGCCGAGAGAGGAGAGTAGCACTTCCTTCGTGGTCTTTCCCTGGGCTGGCTCCCTCCCTGTGCCCTGACTCTGTTTCTTTCTCTCTGTCTCTCCTCCCCCCACCCAGCTCCAGTCAGTCCATTCTTCCTCTCTCAGCCTTGTAAAGCCAGGGATTCTTAACCCGGAGGTCAGGGAATCCCTCACATCATATGTGGATTTCTCTTTCTTTCTTTCATTTTGTCTTTTCTGAGAAGAGAGCCTGCAGCTTTCATCAGACTCCCGAAGGCAGCCGTGACCCCGCTTCCGTGAGGGTGAAAGCGGCTCTGGCAGCAGCCGTTTTCCATTATGAGCAGACGCTGAGGTGGAGCTCAGAGAACTGTAAGAACTCTATTCCTTTGTTAGTGTTTCCAGCGGTAGAGGAAGCGGTGGGCACTAGGAGGGATGCTTGGCAAAGCCATTCTGCTAGGCAAAAGGGATCGGTCATGAAGACATTGCTGCATCCCTTCTTGACTGTTGGAGCCAGCAGGCGGCCTGCAGGGGTACGGCCAGAGCATAAGCAAGATGCAGGCCATGCTTTGGAAAGTGCTCCAGGACCCTCAGAGCCTGTCAGGCTCTCTTGCTCTCTGTCATTTATTTCCTCATGGCACGGTGGGAGTCAGGTGGCTTAGATTTGTCTTAATTGCAAACCAGTTGACCGACGTAGACTTTCTCTTAGTAAGGCACAACTGTTAAAAGAAAGATGTACTTCTCTGTTTAAAATGAAATTAAGGGGAGTGATGTGTAGAAAGACTTAGGAACTCAAATGCATTATTTTAAGAACCATCTTATAAGGATGCATAGCATGCTCTATCCCAAGGGCTTTTCAAGTATTAATTGGAACTTGCGTTATCCTGAAGGTCACTCCTCCATGATAAAATCATAACTAAATAGCTTCACATATCCTTCTTATAGATGTAGTGTGAGTCCTCATTTTTTTCCCTCCATTATGCAATATTCAAATTTATCATACAACAGCTTTAACATGATTGATGGCAATGTACTTTTTGTTTCTAAGGCAGGATCAAGGACTTTTTAATATAGTCTGGCTAGACCCAAAAAGTGCTCAAGTGATCCATTTTTGCCCTGGCAATTAGGTAGAAGACAGTCCATGTTGAAGGTATTGAGTTAAGCATGGCCGGACAGGAGGGCTTTATCAGGGTAACATTCTTTTGCTAAGTATGTGTGATAAAGCCAGAATTAGACTTTGGGAATTTGGACCTTGTCTATATTTAGCAGCCAGAAAACCACTATGGAGCTGTCATTGGTTAGGTGTTTCCAGTAACAGTTCTTGCTGAAGTTAGACAATTTAGACATACAGGACAGTAGTAAGCTGTTTATTCCATAGTTTGTCCATTCATTAGTTCATGCATTAGTTCATATTTCAGCACACCTCACTTTTTTTTTTTTTTTTTTTTGAGTTGGAGTCTCACTCTGTTGCCCAGACTGGAGTGCAGTGGCCGCTCCCGGTCACTGCAGCCTCGACCTTCTGGGCTCTGGAGATCCTTCCGCCTCAGCCTTTGGAGTAGCCGGAATTACAGGCATGCGCTACCACGCCCGGCTGATTTTTTGATTTATTGTAGAGATAAGGTCTCACTGCCCAGGTGGGTCTCAAACCCGCAGGCTCAGGCAATCCACTCACCTTAGCCTCCCAAAGGCACAGGATTATAGGCTGAGCCACCGAGCCCGGCTACACCTCACTTTTTTTGACATTACATTTACTTATAGGTCATTTTAAAGGAGGATCTGAATTATTTTTTATGAGAAAAATCTTGTAGTGAGGAGTTAAAATTAAGAAAAAAATAGAAATGCTTATGTAATTTGGCAAATCCTCTTCAAAAAGCTTTTCAAGAAACATCTAAGAGAAATATTTTAAAAAATTACTAAACCAAGGAAAGAACTGTCAACAGGAATTTCTTTCTTTAAGGGAATTTAGAAAACATATACACAAGAGGTGTCTATGAGATTTCGTCTCATTTTTATCCCTAAGAGACACAATTCTATTACAGAGGTGCCATCTGAGAGCTGTTGATCAAGGAGAGGCCACTTGTGGGCTTACTGTGACCATGCCACTCATTAGAGTCTGATTTTTTTATTTCCGTAGCTATTAAGTGAGAATGAGGACACTATCCTATCTACTTCATGGGGTTGCATGACAATTAAATGAATGAATTCTCACAGCTAATGTTGGGGAGTCCTGTATACTCAGCCCTCAATAAATAAGAACACTTTCCCTCCAGTGCTTCTGTGCATCAGAAGGAGCAAAGGGTGAGTCAGAGTCCACTTTAGAAGTCCTGTGATCATAAGCCAAGTTCTCCTTGTTCTTCTTTTGTCTGTGAATCTAGAACATGGGTGGGTCATGGGACAAACAGTTCCTAAGCTAAGGTGAGAGAAAGAAGGTGCAGGGACATCCAGAAAGGCAGAAGACAGAGTGGAGACTCAACACAATGTTCTCTGTTGGAGGATGTACCTAGGCAAGCAGATGGCCACTGAAGTTATGGGAATTTTTCTTGCTTGTCTATCTCTGCTTGGCTTGACTGCCCAGAGGCTTCCTTTCCTGTCTCCAGATCTGAGTGAAGGAGAGAGAATTGCTTTTAAAAACTCTTTCATGGTTGGAGAGAAAACAGATCTTTGTATCCAGGTCTCCTCTTGAACCCTAATCCTACTTCCTGAGGACAGTCACATGACTCTACCTATAGACTGTGGACTTGACTTACCCCGTGGATGGCTCCTGCCCCCAGCAGAAAACTAAGGAATATCAAGTTTTGGTGTTGCTGTGGCTTTTTGACTGCTGTTTAGGCTGCATTGCTGGTTTCTGAACCCTGCTTTTTCTTGAGCTCTCTGTGGGCCCCAGATCTCATAATGTGACCTGACTTTGTAGCCGCCTTTTGGATCCTGATTTCTAGCTGCTGGGTACCCTTTTTCTACTGTTAGCCCAACAAAGACCCCACCTCTGGTTCCCAGCCTCAACCTGGCCGTCATACTAGGTTTCCACTTTCTTGAGAGCCATTCTTTTTGGGGAAAGTATAGAGTTCACTATCCAGGTCCTTTGGCAGTGCCCTGGCTAGGGTGGGGGCAGCATTTGTGTGTTTTCCTAGAGGCAGCAGTTGCATGGTTCGGGCTGATGGGATGAAAGTTAACCTGAATGCATGTTGTGGACCAGTTTGCTATGTATGCCAGGTACTTATTGTCCCTTGACTGATGGGGAAAACAGGATGGTGAGGTGCTAATAAGTACATGCCAAAATGCCATGGCTAGTGAGTGGTAGAGTCAGGGTTAGATCCTCGTTCTGGCTGATAGAAGGCTTTTCTTCCTTTTGTACCCAGAAGAGGACATCAAATGCCCTTCTACTCGGAAGTAGAAATTTGGTTGCGAAGCCTCCAAAATGTACTGGTTCTTAATCTTTATCCACAAAATGGTCATTTGGCCCAAGTAATATAAATTATATCCTTAAAGGAGAATATCTAAGGAAAACTGATTGGTGCTTGGTTCATGCCTATGCTTTTTTTCTTTCTTTTTTGTAGTCTTGCCTTTTTTTCCTTCTTGTATATAGACTGTCCCTTCTTTTTTCCTTTCTTCCTGTAGCTGACATGGTAGGCTTTATTTTGCCTCTTGTCTCCAGGTTTCAGGAAAATGGTTTGTAAGAAGGGTGACACATCTGTATAGGTCTTTGTTTGAGCTTCAGCTAAGGCCCCAGATAAAAGTGTAAAGGGAAAGAAAATCTTCAAGATGAACTATATTAATGTTTTAACGAGAAGTAATATATTTTCTGACAGTTAACAAAATTGCAATAAACATCTAGGCAGTGCTATACAAATAACAGTAATAGTTAAGAGCTACTAATCACTAACAGCATCTTACCTGCATTCTCTCTGGCCCTCACAGCAACCTAACACAGCAGGCATATTGCCTCTGCCAAACATATGGGAAAACCAAGACATAGTTGGGTTTCAGTCCGCTTAGGCCATCGGACCTGTTGTCATTCTACCAGGCCATTCTGATTTTACAGCAGAGGAGGAGCTCACTCTGGCTTTAGCTCTTTTAAAGTATATTACAGTTCTCTTTTAAGAACATTTGTAAATTCTGGTTCTTATTCTTGGTTGATTTGCTTTTGCTAAGTGGGAGGTCACTGAAGTGCTACTGTATAGTATACACTGTTGAAGTCATAGTGACAGGTGTCACAGTGAACTCATGGTGAGTCAAGAGCAAGGAACATCAGACCAGGATGTTCTGTTTTCACGGCAGGCACTCGAGGAACACCAGTGTCAGGAAAGTCGACTTCCTAATCTTTTTGTACAGTGAGTCTGGTAGCACCCGTTCGCCGAGAACTCAGACACAGCGTTGCAGCCATCAGACTTACTTTGAATCCAAAGAAAGATAATCTTCAAACCTAGGAGTGTACACTGGTACAGGAACCGGACCATCAGGATAGGTTTAAATAAACCTGTAAGAGTTTGTGAAGCTGGGGAAGTGTGAGCTCCCATGAAGGCACTGAAGAAAGTATAGTCCATATTGTAAACATTTTTCAGAGACTCTTGCCATTTCTGAGAACTAGGCAGAAGTCAATATATATTGATTGCGTGCCTTTGTTTAAATAAGGTGTGGCAGGCAAGAGAGAGAAGTATGTTCAGACAGTGTCTGCCCTCAAGGCATTTACAGTCTGGTTGAGAATCTTGGAATCTGTTTTCTAGTTTGCTAGTTTCTAGTTGGCTTTTTCCTCCCTATCTTTAGTATACTCCCTTGTAAAGAAAACTTAAATACATTTGACGTAATGTTGTCGGCCCTTCATATCTGCAGGTTCTCCATCTGCGGATTCAACCAGCCTCGAATTAAAAATACCCCCCCCAAAAAAACAATTAAAATAATACAAATTTTAAAATGCAATATAACAATGATTTATATAGCGTTTACATTGTATTAGGTATTCTAAGTCATCTAGAGGTGATTTCAAGTATACGGGAGTATGTGCTTAGGTTATACTGAATTACTATGCCATTTTAAGTCAAGGACTTGAGCTCCTAGGATTTTGGCATCCTCGGGGGGTCCTGGAACCTGTTCCCTGAGGATCCCAAGGGATGACTGTAGTATTCTTTATTTGACTTTTTTATTCTTCATTCAGGAATGTTTTACAAGTCCATTTAACTCAGTTCATTCTGCAGCTAAATGAGCCTGTTCTTTGTACCATCATTTACAACACCGATTATATTAAAAATAAGACTTG